>JBBCBC010000007.1:21131468-21765305 GCA_037126765.1 Stenogyne calaminthoides | reverse complement strand
GGGAGGATTGAGGATGAAAGATTGCCATGGTGATTCTAGGGCTTGAGGCGTAACGAGAGAATGGAAAATGGGGGACATTTTTTGGGGTTTTGTATTAGAATTTTATTTATATTTTAAATTTGAAAAATAAATATAATTAAAATATAAATATAAACTTTAGAATTTTTTTTTCTTTTTTGAAAGGAAACTTTAGAATTATTTATATACACAACATATAGATAATAGAGATATAAAAATATTATATGATTTTTTGGAATCATTCCAACTGCCTAGCCATTGTATTTTATATTGGAATAATTAGAAAAATACTTCCAACGATATCATGTCGTTGGATATCCTATTGGAATTACATATAAAAATAATATATTGTTTTGGGGTACTATTCCAACGATTTAGCGTAGTTGGAATGTTCGTCGGAATAATTAAAGAAAATTTCCAACGATATCATATTGTTGGAAATTCCGTTAGAATTAAATATAAAAATATCATTTAATTTTGGAGAATCATTCCAACTGGCTAACACCGTTGGAATGTCAGCTGGAATAATTTTTTAAAATATTCCAATGTTGTTTCCAACGATAAATTCCATCAATTACCGTAAGTTGTTGGAATTACCGTTGGATTGTTCCAACGGTTACTTGTGTCGCTGGAAAATCTATTGGAATTTTGAAATTTCCAATGGATTTTTTTCTGTTGGAAATCTTCCATTGAAATTTGATTGTTTTCTTGTAGTGTCTTAAAATGCATCACACAAACATATAAATTAGTCTTTAGGCTTGTGGTTATCATATATACAAAATAATCGAAGCACAAAATTTTTTCTTTTTTATATTGGGGCAATTACAATGAGGTGTCATTTATAGAGTGTTATTACTCTTAAATACCATAATTTTTAAGAATCAAACAAACGAAGAACTCATAGCCATATTAAAACAAAACTAAATTTCACCATCTAAAACCCCATTTCAAATATGCATATTCAACTTTTCAGATTATACCACAAAAAATTTGAGAAAAAAGGTATAGTGGTAGTAAATAACATGCAGAACGAAGCCAAGCGGCCGAGCATTTTGTTCATGGCATCCAAAAACTCCAAAAGATCATAAATAATTTCATAATCTCTTGACTCATATTTGTAGATAAAGTTCCACAAAAAAAAAAAAAAGGATCTAAGGGTGAGACAAAAGTAATACTGCCATATTGTAGAAACATTTATAGTCATAACATTTCACGACAATCTACGCAAGAGGTTAGCATAACCATGCACCCCAAATTCTTGAATAATACACAAAACCTAAAGCTCATGCTCTTAAAGATATATAGGTCAAATATCAACAACAAAAATTATGTTAGCTTTCAAGATTGCAACATATTAGTGTAACTTCTATACTTTTCTTGTATTCAATCAAAAACCTTAATCTCTATTTATAGAAGATTTCAATTTCATCAGTATATCCAACTTTTTGATGGATGAGAAGATTCAAAAGATACATAAAAAGAAAACATAAATTTTGAGATTAACTTCAAAACGAACTACGCATGCTAGATATGAAATCTTACGTGTTCTTGACCATGTACACCTTGGCTCCATGAACAGGGGAGCTCAGAAAGCCCAGATCAAATTGTCTTATTTGGAGCACCTTGATTCTTAAATATCTACATCATTTAAAAAATATAGAAATTAGATCAAATTCTCACCCGTTGCATAATAATATTAATTTTTAAAGAACATCAACCAACAAACAGCAAACCATCAACTATTACTACATCGTCCGACATATCTCACGAACAAAGTAATCGGAGCTTAGACTGTACAGGCAACAACACAAAATAAGTGCCATTAAACATAAATTGAAAAAAAGACTTGGAATATCAAGCTAAAAGACAACACTTTATATCACCAAATTCTAGCCTTTTCCAATCAACATAATGCCACAACAATATTGCATACATGTGCAGGAATTCAACATTCTTCATTCCAGATAGCAACCTTTTTGGAAAGAGATTCTGGAGTAGAGTTGAGTTGGACCCACAAACTAATTGAGCAAACAAATTTGTTCATTAGATTTCCAACGTGTATAAGATTTCATGATTAATTTATTGTAGAAATATTTGTAGCAACTCAATTTCTTGGAGATGATATGAAAAACTCTCAACTTTTGAGCTTCAGCAATTCATAAATACAAAACATAAAAGCCATATGTCATGATTCAAATTCTGTAATTGAATCTAAATTAGCAACTCAAAGCAACCCTGTGAGAGTAAATGCAATAAATAAATCCCCTCCAAGACTCTGAAAACCAAAATAAATCTGTTTAAATACAGAATTAATCATAATTGGGGGCGAATTGATAACGGAAAAGAAAAACAAAGAAAAAAAAAAAAAGACTGAACGTGAATCAGAATGCACCTTTGCTGGCCAAGCAGGAAAGCCCATTCGCAATTTGCTCTTCCCTTTCGTCCCAAGCTTCCGGCCCGGAGCCATGCCTCCAATGCCACCGTTTTTTTCCTGTGACAGAGCCAAATTCGCCAGATAGAACATTTATAGTAAACAATAATTCTAGAGTGAATGACAGTTCACAGAAAAGCCCCAGAATGGTGTCGGTTTCGATTTCAATTCTTTTATATATGGTATTGATAGATGAAAAGAAAGAAGGATATTCCTCAGCCAAATGCTAAATTGTCGAAGAAATGGAGGAAGAAAGCAAGTTCAAGTTGCTACCTAGACTTCAGAACAAAATGACGAAAAACTTCACATGCCTTCTTACTTCTTGCTCTCATCGAGGTACTCGCCGACTGTCGGTATTCCCTTTATGAACTGAGAGTTTCAGTAGAATCTATACCATGTCTATGTTATGAGAATTGAAAACTTATTGCTGGAAAATGTGACTACCAAATTTAATTAGAATTTGGATTGTCAAACGCCATATACCTACCCTTCATGACAGGAGGTGAAGCGGTGGATGAGACGGGCATAATTTTTTATTTTTTTTTACAGGATGAAGGAGGGCAGATCGAAGGTCTTGTGGATGGGATAGATTTTTATCAGTTACTATTTCTTTGCCTTCTCCAATTAATTAATTATAACACAACAAGTAAAAGGGGACACTTGTCAAGATTTTATGGACTTATAAAATAACACAACAGCACATTACTTGACAACATTTTGGGAAATATATCCTCCTTTTATAATATAAGATTATCTGATTTCATTAGTCATTTTTTTTATACTTTTGCAAGTAAAGAATTTGAGAGGTCCGGACATTTGGTGTAGAAGATGAAACATAACCAATTTAATGCTTATAATTTAATTTCACATTTTTTAATTCCAAATCAAGATTGAAACCGGCTATAACTATCCATCTATCCGTACTATATGTGATCGGAATTAAACGAATTTGTGTAGAATTAGGGCCCATGTGCTAGCCTGGGCCTGCCTGGCTGCGTGGGCCCATCTTTATCCCCAACATCACAATCCAACCAGCAACTCTCTCTCCAGCGACAATGGCAAATTGGTAATACCGCGTTAGAGAGAGAGAAAGAGACCCCACCCGATCCAGTGTTTGATTCCACACACATGCACTGCTACGTCTCCCCTCCATATCCAATTGAATTACTCCCATCTCTACTGACACTGACCATTGCATACCACCCATACTGATACTACCCCCTTTCTATCAATTGAGCTTCTATCAGCAAAAAAAAAAAAAAAAAAGCTCGCTGCGTATTACCGAAGATTGAAATTGGAAGTATGTATTTACTCTGATTACTTCACTCCGCATTTCTATTTCGCGTACTTGATCATGCTTTTGAAATATGTGTGTTTTTAATGTTAATGGTGTGTTGATTGATTCTATTTGTGTTACTGTGACTCTGTGAGTGTTTTGGTTAGGAAACTGGATCAGGATTGATTCTCTCGCTGTCGCGTATGGATGTTTTCATTTTTTGGACTGTGCGTTTTCTTCGGGATTTTTGTAATCTGAAAATTTAATTATTTGCTGCTTTTGCAATTTAGCTGCGAAGAGAATCGGTGGATGCCAAATCAGTTTTTAACCTTTTTGGTGATAAGATTGCTTCTCCTTGTTTTCTAGGAAGGTTGTTATCGGCTAGTATATCTGTAGAGTGGAGCGATTTTGTAATCTATATAAGGACGAGAAAGCTTGCAATAGAGTATTGATTTTCTGGAGAGGAAATATTGTACTGCTTAATCAGTTCCTTATTCTACATGCCCTGATTTGGTTTTGATTGCTTTCAATTGGATTTTGAGTATTCATTCCAATTGTTTTTGTTGCAATTTCTGGTTTGAGGATTATGGTGTTTCTGTTGCAGAATAGAGTAATTGAGAAACCTAATGCACCACAATTTGAGGATTTGGGGATCTGGGTTGGTCTTCTTTCGGTGTTTTGAGTGATGGGTTGTGTTTATTCTAAGACGTGTATTGGTGAGTTATGTGCTCCCCGAGATGTTAAGACGCAGGATGCTGGAGATGTGAAAGCAGCTACAAGCGAGATTGGAGTATTCTCCCCTGCTGGTACTGAGAATGAGGAAGGAGAAAATGGGGATCAGTTAAATCAATTAAGTTCAACCAGTGATCATGAAGTGGGTATAAAACGATTGTCTAGGGTATCGTCTCAGTTTTTACCTCCTGATGGCTCGAGGGTTGTGAAAGTTCCATCTGGGGGTTATGAATTACGATACTCATTTCTATCTCAGAGAGGTTACTACCCTGATGCCCTGGATAAGGCTAACCAAGACAGTTTTTGCATTCATACTCCATTTGGGACGAATCCAGATGATAATTTCTTTGGGGTTTTTGATGGTCATGGCGAATTCGGAGCTCAATGCTCTCAGTTTGTGAAGCAGAAGTTATGTGAGAATTTACTTAGAAATAGTCAATTTCACATGGATGCAGTTGAAGCATGCCATGCTGCTTTCTTGACAACAAATTCACAATTGCATGATGATCCACTGGATGACAGCATGAGCGGAACAACTGCAATCACGATTCTGGTTCGTGGTAGGACACTTTATGTGGCTAACTCTGGTGATTCAAGGGCTGTTATAGCCGAGAAACAAGGGAATGATATTGTAGCAGTTGACGTTTCAATGGACCAAACACCTTTTCGGCCCGACGAACTTGAACGGGTGAAGCTTTGTGGAGCTAGAGTTCTGACATTGGATCAAATTGAAGGGCTGAAGAACCCTTATGTACAGTGCTGGGGAACTGAAGAAGGTGATGAAGGTGATCCCCCTAGACTATGGGTCCAAAATGGTATGTATCCTGGCACAGCTTTCACGAGAAGTATTGGTGATTCTATTGCTGAGACCATAGGCGTCGTCGCAAACCCTGAGATTGTTGTTCTTGAGCTCACGCAGAATCATCCCTTCTTTGTGATTGCGAGTGATGGTGTCTTCGAGTTTCTTTCCAGCCAAACTGTGGTGGACATGGTAATTTGTCTTTCCGTTTGAATGATATATCATCAAATTATTTAAATATTACATAAAATACTTGAGCTAGTTAGTTAATGAATTTACTTTTATCTCATGTAGCCCTTCATTGCACATGGTTGCACACAGTGTTATAATTTAAATTCTAAAATGAATACTCTTGCTCCTTGCCAAGGCAAGGTCAAACTCTTTGGAACACATTGGTTCTTATATGTGAAGTTGATTAATTCTAGAGGTACTTCCTTAAAGGTTTCATCTAGGAAAATCAAATCCTGAAATGGTACAATAAAAGCAACATGACCAATAAACAATTCACAAAGACAAGTTAAAAGCTAAAATCTTGATGCATCACTGGAAGAGGGCAGCCTTCTATTTGAAGATAGTAATTGTAGTTAGGCATTACATGAATTTCGGAGTCTTAATCCTCTATGGTTGTCTACCAATAATTGGCTAATATGATTTCATGGATGAGCTGATATTATGTATGGGTGGTGAAAGATATGACACTTTATGGATGTAAATATTTCGTGAAGTAGGCAACTAAATATCAGGCTCTGTATCCAAGTATCATAACAGGCTAAGCTCTCTAAGGATGAAAGTATGGGGTATTATATCTGCTGTATACTCTATGAGATAAACATAAGTTTGTTTTGGGACTCACTCGGATGGATTTAGGACTTTGCAATCCACGTCCCATTCTAGTTAGGAATATTGTTTCCACATCCACTCCTATAAATTATACCTATACACCTATTTTTACGATTTCTTCCACCCACTCATTCTCCCTGTTTCTTTTCTCTCACCTGATACAATATAATAACACAACATCAATCACTATTAAACATTGATTTGACATAAAGCAAAACCTCACTCTACCAAAATCCAAATCCAAACACATACATTCACTTGGATTTAAAAATCCATTGGATTTCAAAGTCATGACTTCCCCCGCACACCTAAATCCTAAAACAAACGTAACCAAGGTACCAAATGCCTACCTTTTGTTTTGAAAGTTTAATAGTGCATTTGTACCCATTCTTCTCTAACTGACAACTTGCCAGGTCCATAGTATGTTTCACATTTTTAGGATGCTTTTGACATACTAGCTTTAGGGTCCTACATAGAGGCGTTGACTTCATGCAAGTTAAAGAATAATTCAGAATCATGCTGCAGCATTTAGCACATGAAAGTATAGAAAAGAGCCTGTTTATTCTTAATTTATGCTGTACGGATCTCTTAATTTTGAGTTTTTAAATAATTGATGCATCAGACAACGAAGTCTAAATTTTATGCTAATCGGTGGAATATCATCCTAAAAATTCTTCTACTACACAGAACCAGTCATCCAATTAGATGAAAGCCTAAACTCTATGTTGCCTAAATTTTGGTGCTTCCGCGTCCCCCACTAGTATGATTTCAGTCAGAATAGCAGGAATACATATGACTCACTGTCTGCCAAATATTATGTAGTTACAGAATTTCCATAACTAAGCTGCTCTTAATAAATATTTAATGTTGTTTGCAATAAGGATTTGGATTTGAAGGTGGGCTTCAAACAACTCCATTTTAACTAGTGGTACAACAAAGTCACCTAAAAATAGAACAAATTGGAAAATTTAAGGTTTAATCTGCCACATAAATAAGTTTGAAGGACTTGTATTTTGAATTTAACTATATAGTACCCAGGAACCCAAGCCTACTTTTAATTGTCTTAGTTTTCTCTTGTTCGCCTACTTTTGTCTTAGTCTTTCTTCTCATCACTGAAGCTTCTTTTATGCCATTCATTTTCCAGGTAGCAAAACATAAGGACCCACGTGATGCTTGTGCTGCAATTGTTGCTGAATCATATCGTAGCTGGCTACAATATGAAACTCGTACGGATGACATTACAGTGATAGTTGTGCATATAGATGGTTTAAATGATGTAAGAAAGGCCACAGATATTATGTCTCTCCTTTATACCCTTATGCTGCTATTTTCTTTTTTTTTTGTCTCTTATCTGTTCAAACTCTTAAGACAAAAAATTTCATGCATACACAGGCTGTAACTGGTCAAACAGCAAATTCAGATACAGTTTTAAGACCCCCTTTGCCTCAAGTCGGTGAATTATCAGGATCAGAATCTCCGTCCCTAAGCAATTGGAGAACCAGAAATCAACGCGCAAGGAATGATATATCTCGTGCACGGCTCCGCGCACTTGAAAGTTCTCTGGAGAATGGGAAAACATGGGTTCCTTCATCTCCGGCCCATAGAAAGACCTGGGAAGAAGAAGTAGACCCCTCTCACTCAATCTTACTCTATGTTTTTACGGGAGTAACACTTGGGTGCACCAATTGCACCATGAATTGATGCACAACTAATACTGTTCAATGAAAACAACTAATGCTGTCCAGTGAAAAAATAATACTGGCCAACTAATACCATTTAAAAATGCACTTGAGTTGCACGGTGCAATTGGTGCATAGAAGTATTTGCCTTTTTCCAAATATCCATGTTGCTGAAATACTTAGTTTGTTGATCTCAGTTGATATGCAATCCATATATTGCAGGCTCAAATAGAACGGGCTTTGCACGATCATTTTCTCTTCAGAAAGCTTACTGATTCTCAATGTCAAGTTTTATTGGACTGCATGCAAAGAGTTGAGGTCCAAGCAGGAGACATAGTGGTAAAGAAGGTATCTTTTGTAACCCTTTATAATCAATTTTTTAGAGATACTATTGCTCTTCTCTAATTTCTCTTCAAATGCTTATGGTTATGGAATTGATAATGTGATTGCTGCAAATAATGAGTTTCTGAATATACCCTGCTTGGAGTTTAAGAAAAATGATATTTTTATGATGATTCCACGTGTATTGCTATTGTTACTTATGGAGTTGTTTTTATTATGACATAATGCACATAATGACAGTTAAACAAGTACTGCCTTTTTTTTTTTTTTTTGATCAGGCAAGAAATTATGTACTCCTTAGAGTACAAGGGGTACTCCAACCCTTACAGAAATGGAGGGAAAAATTAAAAAATATAAAATACACACTTACTCGCTCGACTCCTACCCTCTTTTTTTAAAGTTTTTACAACCTGAGATTCAAATTCCTGTTTACGAACAAAGTACTGCCTTCAATGATATGGTCTTATACTTCAGTATATGTGAGCTAATTTGTCTATTTCTGCATTTCTTGCTCCCTTATATTGAGCTAAAAGGTTCTTCTCGTGCACGTATGCTTCCTTCATTTACATGCAGTTCTTGCCTGATCGTTCTGTGTTGCTAGGTTGTCGCTGTTTCTAGTTTAGGTTTGGCGTATAAACGTTTGTTGCTGCAACTATAAGTTATCTTTTAATGGATTCTTCAGGGGGGAGAAGGTGACTGTTTCTATGTTGTTGGCAATGGCGAGTTTGAGGTCTTGGCAACTCAGGTGAACATTATTTATATTCTAGTGACAAAAGTATATGTATTATTGGTAGAAAAATATAAATTTGTTCATCGTTATCAGACTTCATGCTAATGGAAACCATCAAACAAGTGCTTAGAGTTGTATTAGGCTTCCCCCTCCCAGAAGGATCTAGTTTTCACTTGGCATTTGTTCTGGTTTTATTTTTGTCGACATCTCTGAGAAGTTTCTCACGCTGAGCTTATATGCCAGGAAGAGAGACATGGAGAAGTGCCTAGGGTACTGCAAAGCTACACTGCTGAAAAGTTGTCTTCCTTTGGGGAGCTAGCACTGATGTGAGATATCTACCTTACTTGTTTCCTTGCTGCTGAATTGTTAAAGAATATTCAAATTGAATTTTACTTTTCTTATGAAAAAAAGGGTTAATTCTAAAAAAATTACACGATATTTACACTCAGTATCAATTTAATCACGACCTTTAATATTTTTGTAAAAAACCCCAACCTTTTATTGTGTTTCAATCTGATACCTATTTTGAAATCCGGGTAGAAAGAAGTGACGTGGGTCGCCGGAACTTGTGTCTGAGTGCCACATCAAATGCCACGTAATTAAATACTATATATTTTTTAATTTCACATCAACACCAATGCTTTCTACATTAAAAAATAACACTTATATAAATTCAATATATGCTTTCTACACTAATCCAAATATACATTTTCACTCTCATAATTAATAAAACAAAACGTTTTTTCACTATCAGATTTAACAAAATCCAAAATCCCCAAAATAATTTGCTATCCCCAATCAAGAACCCTAAAGTGGCGAAACTCAACGCAATGTAAATTGTCAAAATCTCAAAATTCTACATCAAACTCAACAGTAGTAGTTGGTAATTGAACTCCTGCTATTGAAGAAGAAAAAGGGCTTCGAACAATGGAGGTAGTAGTGGGTCAGAATCTTTTCAGTCCAATTAATATTGGATTTTTTTAAAAGTATGAACGATTGTCTATGTGCTACTAGTGGTTAATTTGCATGTTTGTTACCTAATGAATTGTGGAAATTTTACTTGGGTGTGGTGCGTTTAAAGGGCAAGTGATTTGCTGAGTGAATGTTAGCTAACTAGGGTTCTTGTTCGTCGAAGAGTGAGTGTGGAATTTTGGTTTATTAATTTTGAAACCATTTTTGATTTATTAAAAATTTGAAATTAAAAGTGTTAGTTTTGTTTTGTAATCCTGAAGAAAAAAAATGTTTATAAAAACATAGTGCAATACGGAAAGTGTTACTTTAGAAAAGTTGAAAGAGTTATTGTTGATGTGGAATTTTTTAAAAATAAAATTATTACGTGGCATCCGATGTGGCGCTCAGACACAAGTTCCGGCGAGCCATGTCACTTCTTTCTGCCGGGTTTTAAAAAATAGGTATCGGATTGAAACACAATAAAAGGTTGGGGGTTTTTACAAAAACATTAAAAGTCGTGATTAAATTGATACTGAGCGTAAAGGTCGTGTTTTTTTAGAATTAACCCTAAAAAATTAAAAAAAATTAGGATTCAATAGTCTTTAGTATCATAACATGACAGCATCACCTTTATTACCGCTACGATATTAAAAGATCATGTTCGAGGTCTGTATATTGACCATGACAGAATTATTGGCTTGTAGAGGAGTAGTGATATTCATCAGAGTGAAGGAATTCAATTTCTCATGCACCTTAGCGTACCAATCGTCATTTACATACCCTGAAATCACAGGGGCTGGGGAAAAGTTATGTAATACATTGAATATCTTTTTTCAGATTACTAGTGGATAACAAATTGCATCTGGAATAGATAAGACAAAGTAAAGATGCAAGTCCTTAAAGATAATTACTGAACCCATACCAACAATTTTGGGCAAAGATCTATCACAAACGCAGATGAAGTAATTGCCAATAAGGATTATAAGAATTATAAACAATGCCTAGACTTGGACTGATTAGGGCCTTCAAACATGTGGCTCTGGTACCATGCTGAACTTTCAGAGAAAGTTTTATTAAATTGGAAGAGCTCATTCTTAGTATAAACCTAAAACGCAGTCCTAGATACCCAGGATGGAAAGAGAATCTGCTGAATGGATTATGTATAGTAGTAATATGTTCCTTTTTAATTGAAGGGAAATCATTATTTCTTTTATCTGTGAATTTTCTCATCGAGTCAGACCAGGTGTTCTAGATATTATGCTGGCTCATGATCTCATGATTTGGTGTGTTTTTGTTATATACACGCGTAATATCATTACCTATATTCATTCTGTTAAACTACAGGTATAACAAGCCACTCCAGGCTTCTGTTCAAGCTGTGTCTGATGGAACTCTCTGGTCACTTAAAAGAGAAGATTTTAGAGGAATTCTCATGTCCGAGTTTTCTAATTTATCCTCATTGAAGTTACTTCGATCAGTAGATCTTCTTTCAAGGTTGACAATCTTACAGCTGAGTAATATTGCAGATTCACTTATAGAAGTGTCTTTCTGTGATGGTCAGAAAATAGTTGCCGAGGTATATATTTAGTTTTTAAATTTGAAAATGTGTTTCTTTAGTTGCATTTCTCTCTTATTCTCTTCAATTTATGCATGCAGAATGAGGACGTCTTGGGTTTGTACATCATACAGAAGGGAGTCGTAAAAATTACATGTGAAATAGATTCGGTAAAAAGTGTGAATGCATCCAGTCTTATGTCTGAAGTTGAGAAGCAGGATTATGGACACTTTTCAGTGGAGAAGACTGAGGGGAGTTATTTTGGGGAATGGACACTTCTTGGTGAGTGTCTCTCTTCCTTAAGTGCAGTTGCTGTTGGCGATGTGGTTTGCTCCATCTTAACAATGGAGAAGTTCGATTCAGTTGTAGGCCCTCTGGCAAAGATTTCCCAGGACGACCATAAGTAAGTTATTAATTTCTGCTTTTAAAGTTCTTGGCTGATTTTTCTGTAAATAATATCTATACTTCAATTTTTATTTCCGCGCCTCTTTCTTTTAATTTTTGTATATGCATGTTCTTGTAATCTTTATATATTAAGTTAATACATATCTCCGTAATCCTCAACTAAAGTGTAATTGACTGTCAATATTTTTTTAGGTCAAAGCACTTTTCATCTAGAATATCCACGGAATCTGTAAAAGATTTGGATACTTCAACTATTAAGAAGATTCAGCTTTCTGATTTGGTAATATACATATATACATATATACATATATATATATATATATATATATATATATATATATATATGCTTTTTCCTCCCACTTTAACTTTGGTTCTTCAATGAACTTCATTAAGTTTATTCATTTTTTCCCAAGGAGTGGAGAACTTGTTTGTATTCCACGGACTGCAGTGAGATTGGCCTTGTTCGCGTTACTGAGTTAGGTTAGTTTCTGCACCATCTCTCCTGGTTTACCTTATCTTTGATTATACACAAACTTAAACTGGGGTAAACTTAGAAGCTTCTAAATTGCACTATAACAGTAGTCACTTTCTTTGGTTTCCCTACCATCTGCAGCAAACTTGCTTAGTTTGAAAAGATATTCAAAGAGGAAAATTAAAGAACTTGGTAAAGCAGATATGGCACTGAAGGAGAAGAATCTATTGAAGTCTATAGACCATTCTGTTTTTGTGCCTCGAGTTATATGCACATCTGCTGATGAGTCTTATGCTGGCTTACTTCTGGACTCTCGTATTGCTTGCTCTTTGACATCAATAATTCACACTCCACTTGATGAAACATCTGCAAAATTCTGTGCGGCTTCTGTTGTTATTGCTTTAGAAGGTTTGCACAAGGTGGGAATGGGATAGACAT
This sequence comes from Stenogyne calaminthoides, assembly GCA_037126765.1. Classification (NCBI taxonomy): domain Eukaryota; kingdom Viridiplantae; phylum Streptophyta; class Magnoliopsida; order Lamiales; family Lamiaceae; genus Stenogyne; species Stenogyne calaminthoides. Next base: position 21,752,637 of record JBBCBC010000007.1, on the reverse strand, counting down.
ATCAAGTTGAATTTCCTTTATGTGAATAATTCCTTATCTTTTTTTACATTGATAATTCAGATTGGAATTCTCTATCGAGGTGTGTCACCCGATGTTCTAGTGTTTGATCAGACAGGATATATACAGGTTAGATGATACTTTTGTTTCAATATTCATTAAAATTTGTTTCTTGTCCAAAGAGATAATGAGTTTGTTAATTCCCTCTAGCTAGTGGACTTCAGATTCGGAAAGAAATTATCGAATGATTGTGGTGAGAGAACATACACTATATGTGGTATGGCGGATTCGTTGGCTCCTGAAATAATCCAAGGGAAAGGCCATGGCTTCCCTGCTGACTGGTATGTGGAAAGCATATAATTTTCAAAAATTAATCTTGATTATTTTCTAGAAAACTTATGTGGAAAAAGAGAATAATTTAATATATAGAAATGTAAAAATAATAGAATTACTTATTTAATGTTTGTTTGAAAAAAAGGTAGAGGTAGTTAACTTAGCTCTCAACTCAAGTGATTAATACAAGTCTGCTGGCTTTCTGTTGAGAAGCACGACCTCATGTGCAGTGACATATTTTGCAATTAGACATATTAATCTTTTGACAAGTTCTTGTATGAGACAGTATAATGTCTATTGTGACAGATCAAAATTTATTAATCTTATTCACTTTTAATTTTTCTAAATTATTGATAAACTTTTTCATCTCATGTGAGAGTTGACAGTCTCACAAGAGAGTATCTGGTTATCGCTTATGATTCGTCAATTTTCGTAGCCAATGTATCCTTTGTTGGATGGATCTACAGAATCTTTCTCAAATTATCGAGCTTATCAATATTTCCCTACTTTTGGATGTTTTACAGGTTATCCTATTTGGTCATTTTAGATTTTGCTTCACTCCTTCTAGTTGTGCAGGTGGGCTTTGGGAACTTTGATCTACTTTATGCTACAAGGTGAAATGCCTTTTGGATCTTGGAGAGAAAGTGAGCTCACATTCGCAAGAGTAGTCAAAGGACAGCTTACTCTTTCAGACAAATTTAGCATTGAAGCTGTTGATCTCGTTACCAAGGTAAACAATCATTCACCAGTTGCACCTTGCAGTTGGTGCACAATTAGTACTATTCAATGAAAACAATTAATACCATTTAAAAATGCACTTGAGTCGCATGGTGCCACTAGTGTATAGAATTATTTTGCCTTCTATATTTTCCTTACCTTTCGCAGTAAATGCACAAAGATTTGAAACATAACACATTATATTATTCAGTTACTTGAGGTAGAAGAAAGCTCGAGACTTGGAAGCGAAGGTGGCACGGACTCCATCAAAGCTCATCCTTGGTTTGATGACATCGATTGGAATGGATTAGCAGAACGTAAGGTTCCCGTTCCCAATGACATTGTCTCACGCATAAGCATATACCTCGAAAGGCATAGTGACATTGTATCGAGTTCAATGGATTCCCCGAACCAGGAATTAGAAGAATTGAACACCCCAGAATGGCTTGAAGAATGGTAGAAGAGAATAGTTTTGCTCTCCCTCTTCACCCATATGCAAATACGTGGTAAAAACAGGCCAATTTTGTACATGATCAAATTGATCATATGGAGACATTTATTTAGCTCCCACTTGCTGTACCTGGTAAATCCCCGTGCCAGGTTCTACATGTTAATTTTGTATATAGGTGTATTTATGTAAATGAATTACACTGTGTTTTTGTTTGCATACCACCCCTCTCATTGAATATAGCTGCTGAAGCTTGTGAAAAACCATAGGTACTTATGATTGTATTGGCACTGAAATATCTACTTGTTTTGGATATTTTAAAAAGAGATTCTAGTTACATATTAAAATTGTAACTTACTAACAGGTACAAAATGCTTGCGTACACGTAGGTATATATGTACTTTCACATGCAACTTTGACTATATATGTAATCTTATTTGCACCTATTAGTAATTTGCATAAAAAATTTGTAACTATTAGTAATTTTCCCTATTTTGAATCTCATGCTATCTATTGCCTAATGAGCGCAAACACCATATATGCATAGTATGATTTATGGTTATTAGCGGCAGATTTTTGGTATTTGGCGGTCTCTCTATGCTTACACTCGTTTTGCCCCAAACTCCCCACCCCCAAAATTCTGCATGAGCCCATGTTTGTTTTGGGATTTATCCGAATGAATTTAGAACTTTGCGATTTACGTCCCATACCAGTTTGGGATTTCCACATCTTACTTTTAAATTCATTCTTATAAAATACACCTATACATTTATATTCACAAAATTTAATACAATCACATCACTATTTTCTTTCACTCACATATTCTTTTTCATACTTTTCTCTCACCCAGTACAACATAATAATACAGTATAAATCACTATTATATATTAATTTGACATAAAATAAAATTTTCACTCTATCATAATCCCAAAAAAAACACATACATTTACTATTTATAACCTAAATCTTGAAACAATCATGCCCTTAGTTCTCCTCACCGTCGCTCCTCAACTCAGACGCCCAATTGCAATCACATCCCTTGCAACCACAATGTTACCAGAAGAAGACCCCTTATAGCAGGCTAACCCTATCTCAATGGGTTTAGGTAAAATATGATTTCACGTATCCTATTATTATTTGTTGGTCCTGAAACGTGGAGAAGTATATGGGGTGGAGAAGAATATACTTCTTTACATTTTTTTTTAAAATTGGTGCCTCGGTTGATAAATATGCTGATAAGTTCAGTTGACACAAAGTCCGACCTCAATTTTAAAAAAAAAAAAAAAAAGTCGAGTGGGTGTAAGTAATTTTAAGACTGATAACTAACCAGTTGACAACTAACATCATATTTATCCATGTCCACAACCATAACTAAATAATAAACAATTCATTTATCTCCCCTCCACATACACATTTTACTCTACGACCTAAATTCATCTTTTTTCATTGTTTATCCATGCCCACCCACAACCACAACCACAACTACAACAACTCTTTAATAAATTATTTCTTTTATAACTTAACAATTAAATTTATAATTATTTTTTATTATATTTAAAATATTTAAGAAACATTCACAATTATTTGATATTAAAAAAATTATAATTATAATAAAAAATTACAATACAGTTAAAATAAATTACAACATCCAATAACAAAAATAAAATTACAAGAATTGAAATACAAAAGAAAATAAATAAATCGATCTACAAATACATGAGTAAATTACAAAAAAACATGAGATGCAAATTACATATTTAATTATCAGTGCCGAATTTTTGCCATATAAGAGCAGCATGAGCTTCTCTATTACGAAGTTGTTCCCTATTAGTCATATAGGTGGATATACTTGCAATGCGTTAAGTATAAAAAGACTGATCATCATCTATGGGACTATCCATTAAAAATTCGGTGGGATCATAATAATTTAGGTATGTGTCTTGTTCATCCTCTACTATCATATTGTGCATGATGATATAAGCCATCATAATTTTTCCCATCAAAAGTTTACCCATACAAGACATGGGCGTTTAAGAAATGCGAAACGAGCTTGTAAAACTCCAAATGCTCGCTCAACATCTTTTCATACAGTCTGTTGGTGTTGAGCATACAATTTTTGCTTTTGGGTTACTGGAGAAGGAATTGACTTAATAAATACAGCCCATGAAGGATATATGCCATCAGTTAGATAATAAACTTTATTATTTTCCCGACCATTAACGACATAACTAACATTTGGAGCTCGACCTTCCAAGACATCTGTAAAAACTGGAGATCATTGGAGTACATTAATATCATTGCATGTACCTGGAGTTCCCAAAAAAGCATGTCATATACACAAGTCATATGATGCAACAGCTTCCAAAATGATTGTTGGTTTTCCACTTCTCCCTGCATATTTGCCAGCCCACGCAGTAGGACAATATTTCCATTCCCAATGCATACAATCAATACTGCCTATCATACCTGGAAATCCACGTTGTTCGCCAACATAGAGTAGTCTTGCCAAATCTTATTCATTAGGCTTTCTGAGGTACTCTTCACCGAAGTAGGAAATGATGCATTCAACGAAATTTTTGAGTGATTTTCTTGTTACTACTGCACTCATGCGCAAATATTCATCAACGACATCGGTGGATGTCCCATACACCAACACCCTCATAACACCAATACATTTCTGTAATGGATAAAGACTAAGTCGACCCGTGGCATCAGGTGTTTGTTAAAAATATTCGTCATTGGCAGTAACGACATCCACTATACGAATGAATATAGATTTTCTCATACGAAATCTGCGTCGGAAGAGCTCGGGAGTATACGTCGGCCTATCAACAAAATAGTCATTCATCAAGCGTTCCTCACCAAGCTTGCGTTCCCTTTCACAATGCCTTCTTCTAGCTCTAGGAACGAAATCTCCTCCGGTCATATTAAGATTGCTTAAGATCATATCCTCGATCATGCGATCTATTTCACGATTTTGCTGAGCATTCCGTTCTTGCCATTCATCAAGATCATTTAAATTACATGAAACTGAACTTGAGTTTGAATCTGAATCTACCGAGGAAGCTAAAGAGTAAAGAAAGGTACCTTCAATAATGGAGGAGATACAACTTTGCATGTGGTTTGATTCCCACTTGGGATATGGATGAGTACAACTTGTCATGTGGTCTACACGAAAAGTACATTTGATAGTGGAGTGATGTAACTTGTCATGTGGTTGATTCTCACTCGGGATATGCATGTGATCAAATGTAGCTTTAATAATGGAGGTTCCCAACTTGTCATGACTTTTGATAGTGGAGTGATGTAATGATTCCCACTTGAAATATGCATGTGAGCAAAGGTAGCTTTAATAATGGATGTTCCCAACTTGTCATGACTTTTAATAGTGGAGTGATGTAACTTATCATGTGGTTGATACATGAAAATTACTAATAGGAAAATTGCAATGGAATACACAAAAAATACTAATAGTAAAATTACTAATGGAGATACATGAAAATTACTAATAAGAAAATTACAATGAACAATTTCATAATTAAAATAATTAATTGAGATTACATGAAATTAAATAAAGTCACACAAATTAAAAAAGCTTACAAGACAAAAAAAAAAAGAAAAAAAGAAAAGAAAAACACAAAGTAAAAGTAAAAATACTGAAAATAACTGACATTGATTATTTGAACAATGTTAATAGATGGAGTTTCATCTCTTCTTCTTCTGGTAATAAGTGATTTTTGTCCATTAATCTGGATAAAAGAACAAGTTGCAGCTCCATTTTCTTCTCCCCTTTCTTCCTTTCTTCTCTTTCTCTTTGTATGTTGATTCTTTCTCTAACCGCTTCAACTTCAGTTTCTCCAGTGATTCTCATTGCACGAATTTATTCAGTAACTTCATCTGACACAACCTTACCTTTTCCTTTCTTCGCCTTATCTCTACCTATAGGACGTGTAATAGTTGAACTGCCGCTGCCTGGAGTTTTTGGATTAGTGGGGTTTGAATACTACCCTTCCTCACTGGTCCTTGATCTCTTTGAGCTACCACCACTTTCTTCAGTATCCTCTTCATCTTCGGAATGGGGACGCGTTGGAGCACGATCAAAATTTACTTGCCACTTGGGATGTTTACTCAAAACATCATTATACACAACCAAGTCGGTAAAATTGTGTTTAGTGCTAACAAAATAAATTTCATGAGCTTCTTATCAATATCACCTTGGCTCATTCCGCTTCTATATCGTGTAAGTGCTTCCTTGAGTGCTTCCATCCACTTGTTGCAACTTTCATTAATTCGTTTCCAACGACTTCTCATCATCTCTATATTTTTTTTCATTTAACTCCTCTGGCTTTTCTTTTCGAGCTTCTTCGTACATATCATGTACTCGTTTCCACACTTTTGTCACCTTTTGATTATTGCCAACCGTGCCATCTTCACTAATTAAACACCAACATGACATAAATGCAACATCTTCTTTAACTGTCCATTGTTTTTTTACCACCTTTTTCTTTTTCTTTCCGAACAAGTCGCAAGAGATATTTTTCGATATTTGAACTTGTTCAGAGATAGGAACTTGGTTCAAATTCGGAGAAAATAGAGAATTCTGATAATACTGAGAAAACTGAGAATCATCAGTATTCAAAAAGGATTCGAAGTTTTGATAATTTTGAGAATTTGAATGGTTTTGGGAGTAGGGAGAATAATTTGGATGATTTGGATCCATGTAGAAAATGATAAAAAATAGGAGTTTTGACACAAGATAAGAAGAGAAATTGGAGTGATTGAGATTGTGATCCAAAATATATCAATATTGGTCTCTATTTATAGAGAATTTTATTTCATGAATTTTGATATATTTTTTTTTAAGTGGATAAATTGAAATATCAAATTATATATCTAAATAAAATACACCTGGCCAACCAAGAAATGACATGTGGCAAAGATTGGATTTGGGCAACATATCATGCCCAAGGTCATCCCCTAACCCGGTCATAAAAAATCCTCCCAATTCTGATTTTTTTTTAAATTTTTTGTTTGTCTTTTTCCTATGACCTGGGCATCCTACTACCGATAAACATGGTCTAAAAGTTTATCAGTTGGACTACTATCAACTTAGCCTAAGTGTGGAAGTTGTGGAATCCTAGTTTATGCTCAGTTTAATACTTGAGAACCTTTTGATACTTTGTACAAAACAACTCTTAATAAGGAATATGCAATGTTTGTTGAAAGTATCAGATGAGTTGGTTTTGGCTGACTCAACTCGTTTGAATACTTTTGCGAGTAAGCTATGTATTACTATGTACCACAAGTAAGATAAAGAAATAAAGAACATAATATTTCTATAGTAGTTTGAAGTTTTTCCAAACCTACTCTTCCCTGGCGGTAGGGAAATCCCTTACTTTTATACTGCTAAATACATTTGGCCATATCTCATTCAACAGGGATTAGACCTCTTGAAGTTTTTCTGAGTTCTAGCCTTCTCAAAAACTATCTTTCAAACTAAAAAAAATTAAGCTTACTAAACACCTCTACTAACAAACCTAGATATATGGGTTGGTTGAGAGTTTCTCTACAGATTAAGCTTAAGCTAAGGATAGAAAATCTCTTCTAAACTTTGAATATTTCTACGTAAACCCAAGTTTAAAGATTAGAACATAAAAGATATAAACCACTTAATAAAAATTAGTGTTGAAATCGAGTGTTTCTTTGCTTAATGCTTAAGTGCTTGGAAGGCTTGCATTATTAAAATTTCTAGCTTATTGAATTTCCATTGACGTTGAATGGTGCCAAAGAAAACAGTATCTATAGAGAGAGATCTGATTTTGATTATTCGAGAGATGAATCAAATCTTAGTCTTCTTTTAGGTGTGAAACATATCATGTTTCTAAGTTGTCACATGGGCTTTCCTTTTAGTGAAATCCATCCTAAACTTAGTCCGGTACACCATTGTTAATAGACTGTCATGTCATCTGTTAGGCTCAGTACAATATTTTTGACCTCTCATTGCTCCACATGAGCAGATGTCAATGACTCTTTTCCAGTTGACTCACAATGCAACTGATGACTTTGTCTTATAGCTCCTAAAGTCTCCAACTCTAACATAGCTTACATTCCTTTTGTCTTGTACTGCAAACATTTAGTCGATTTGACTAAATTTCATTAGTCAATTGGCTGCTCGATGATTGGTCGAACATGCCTCAACTTTTTCCTTAAACATTTAGCTCTTCATTTAAATGTTCTCAACTGATAGCTAAGAATGTCAACTTCCAATACTTAGATTTTCCATCTTTGTTTCTCACCTTATGTTAGTAGCTTTACAATCATTAATTGAATTCTCCCTGAACTGAGTAACTGTAAATATAAAAAATTATACCTACTGAAAATAATTGTTTATTCATTCAGTTAAGCTAACATGTAGGCTATTTTTGACACCAATTAATATAATAAAATTTATCCTACCATGGTTTTCTATTAAGAAAGTTTTACTTTTACTAGTATTTTGTCAGCCCGTGCGTTGCACGGAAGTTATTAGTTTTTACATGTTTAATTAATTTAATACTCCATCCATTCCAAAGTTGTTTTACCCATTTTTCTCAAAAGGTCTGTCCCAAACTTATTTACCTATTTCCATAAAATGCATGAAGTAATTACACCATTTTCCACTATCCCCTCTCAACATCATCAAATTACATCTCATGCCATTATTTTTACACACAAAAAGTATAACCTGATGGTAAAATTTCAAATATATAATCGTTACTAAAATAAGGATACAATAATGTGCAACTCGTCAACATCAACCTCGAGAATTTTAAATACACAAAAACAACCAACTCTAATAGCGTTATCACACAAAAATCTTTTGAATCCAGACTGGAAAATTAAACCTTTCTTTTCCTTCTTGACACCAACCTTCCAACATTTTTCACCAACAAACAAACTTGAAAACTCGAAAGATGCAATGTCGGACTTCTTATAATTATTCCAGAAACACTTTGGAATAGTCTACATAAAGAGATAAAAATGTTATCACACACACACGTGCGTTGTGTCTACATAAAGAGATAAAGGGAGCAGTAAATTCTGGAACATAATCGACCCATGGGAAAAAGGCTGCAACATCATAAAAAACCTCAAGTTAAAAAACATTATTGTAAATATATAAGTAAATAAAAAAAAATATATACATATATATAACATACGTTTAAATGTACAATGTTTAATAAAATTCTGAGCTTGACGTAGATCACCATTCTTGTCAAACACTCGAACGAATAGATCAGCAAATTCACAATGAAAAAATGATAAAAAGATCCTATCACCACATCCCAATTTATAAGAATCAATGAGATTTTTCCAACCCTGTCCATAAAAAAAATTAACATTTGTATTCGATTCATAATTGAGTAGGTCTAGTGTGAAAAATTTCATGTATGAAAATCTATAAAATTGTCCTAAATCAACCATCTACATCCTAAACACTAAATAATGAACCCTAAATTATGACCTATTCGGGCCGGGTGAACCATGAATCACTTGGGCCGAGTGAACCATGAACCACTCAATTTTGTCTTACCTTCACCAATTACAAAATTTGATTGTAAATTAAAGTTTTTTCATGTATGAAAATTTTCATACTAGACTTTGTCTTCATAATTCACACGCCACAACTGCCGAAAATGATCTGTTATAGTATAATTTCTTTGAGGAGCAATGGCTAGAGGAAGACTCTGTGAAATAAAAAAAAAAAATCAGATCACTATAAAAAGTCACGATATAATATATTATTGTAAAGCAATCCACCACAAAAAAAAAAAAAAAAAACATAGCTTACCATTCTATTTAAACCAATATAATACAGAAGAAATTCATTATAAAAGGTTCCATTATAAAATATATCTCGGATTTGACGAAGACTTGTAAGATGGATCGTAATATAGCCACCTGAAAACATTTTTTAAACATTAAAAAAATAAAATAAACAAAATAAATGAATATTTAATGGAAGAATATAATAATAACATTAATGATATTAATAATGAGACCTAATTGTGAACATTATAAAAATGAACTAATTGGCAGATTGGTTTGTTCGATCCAGTGTTGAAACTTTCTTGTTGCAACTAAAATAGTGATCAATGCCTCACTAAATACGTTAGAAAATAAACTGAAACTATTAGAAAATAAAAAGGGGCGGTGAGATCTATACATTTTTTTAATAACAAAAGGAAATTTTTACTCACTTCATAAAAAATGAGTTTTCTACCCAATTTTGACATAAAAAGACTCAATTACCCTTAAGTTAAATATATTTCATATTTTTCAAAAAATGTTTATCTCGGCTGATATAATTTTATCTCACTGGATATAATTCTTCCTATCGAGACAATATTCTAAGTTTGAATACTATCTCGATAGATATAAAATTTATCTCGCTGGGTATAATTCTCCCTATCGAAACAGTATTCAAAGTATGAATATTTGAATATTGTCTCGATATATATAAATTTTTTCTCGCTGGAAATAATTTTTCCCTATCGACATAATGTTTAAAGTATGAATATTTGAATATTATCTCGATATATATAAATTTTATCTCGCTGGATATAATTCTTCCCTATCGAGATAGTGTTTAAAGTATAAAAAATGTTTGTCTGGATATAATTTTATCTCGCTGGATATAATTCTTCCTATCTAGACAATATTCAAAGTTTGAATACTATCTCGAATATTCATACTTTAAACACTATCTTGATAGGGAAGAATTATATCCAGCGAGACAAAATTTATATATATCGAGACAATATTCAAATATTAATACTTTGAATACTGTCTCGATGGGGATAATTATACCCAGAGAGACAAATTTTAACTTAAGGGTAATTGAGTCTTTTAATGTTAAAATTTGGTAGAAAACTCATTTTTTTATAAAGTGGGTAAAAATCCCCTTTTCTTATGAAATTTGGGTAAAAACACTCATTTCCCAAATAAAAATCCACAAAAAATCTAACATGTGGAACACTATTACTTCTTAAATAATATTAAAAACCTTCTTGACTTTTAAGCATAAACGGATGTTAAAACAAATCAAAACTCATTTATTTAACACAACCCTAAACCACATATATTTTAATCCCTAAATTTATGTACTAAATTGCCTCTCTGAAAAGGGAGAAATATAGTATTATTTACTAATTAATAGTAGGATTAACTTCATAGTACACAATAAATTACTCTACCTTTATTATCATAATCAATTACCATACTATTTAATACACGCTTATTCTGACAATCAACATAAAAATATATACATAAATGGTAAGTCTAAAGTCACTTTATTAACTAAATAAATTGCCAATTCGCTTACAAAAAATTAAAAATTCTAAATTCTTATTCTTTCAATTTGATTTCTAGATATTATAGATTTCTCAAAATTCCATTGTAAATTAGGGGTAAATTAAGATTGATTAATTATATTTTTACAGAAGTAAACTGCAGTTGATACACAATAAGTAGGAAAAAAAAACCTTAATAACTAATCCATGGAGAATTTGATATTATTACCTGCTAATAAAATGACAAAAACATACACACACATTCAAATTCAAGTAGAAATTGGTCAATTTATGTGCTGAAATATTCATCTTAATTCATGTATACATTAAATTTCATGTTTACATTTATTTATCCATTATTTTCATCAATTATGAGTTAAATACTCACCTAATTTTTTTTTATTAGAAAAAAAGGAATTTCATTTATAGAGGGTATAAGGCATACCGAAGTTTACATATATATATAGAGGCCAAATAAGTCTGCATGAGAATTATAGTACAGTAGCAAATTTATCAATAACTCAAGACTAACCAATAATTTGATATGATTACAAATTTGATATCATTGCCTCATTCTAATACTATTTTAAATTGATATCATTACCTCTTAATAATATGACAAAAACATACACACATTCAATTTCACTATATATAAATGTACAAAAAAATCTTAAACAACACAAATTATCCCCCATTAATCACCGCTCTATTTTTCACGAAGACACACTATTATACACAACAAATAACATACAATTTCCAAACAAAAATATAAGATATCCATAACTAATATAGTTGCGACGAAAATAATCAAAATTGACGTCCAAAATAATATAATATCCGTAAAAGGAGAAAAAAAATTGATGTTGAAAAAATAAATTGAATGCTGACTTTGTCCACCACGGCTAGGGTTTCTACAATTTGCGGAGGAATCGGCCTGCGACGAAGCCTTAACCTCCATTGAGTTGATCATATGTTCGAACTGCTTCGCCTGATGTAAGAGGGTTCTGAAATTCAGAAGAGGATTGGTCGACATGCGGTTGTTGATGAAGCTTGCAAAATGAAGTCCCAATCCTCGCAAAAAACTATAGGATTTTTCAAATTCAGTAACGGGACGGTTGACAGTCGAGAACTGATCACACAAAGCACTTAATTTTTTACCATATTTGTTGGTCCCGGTGCAAACGTGCCTTACACGTGTATGGGGGGGGAATACACGTGTTCAGTGATTTTTAAAACTTTTCTTCACTGAGATCAGAGGGGTCAGGATGTCCTGAGAATTTTGCCCTGACAAGCACAAATCGCCCTGAGTCAAAGTCTATAGAGACAGTGATCCTGAGCTGCTTTCAGAAGCTTTCAGATTAGTCCAACTGGTCCTGAGTTTTATCAGAGATCCTGAGAAGTTTGGATCAGATAATTATCTTACTGAATACTCAGTTGAGTTAATTCAGTTTGATAGCTATCTGTTCTAGCTAATCAAGAGTGCGGAATGGTTGACCCTAAGTTTATACTCGTTTTAACTTGCTGAAAATATTCTTCCTTTAATAAATCAGTGGTTAAGGCTGTGATCAATTTGATGCAAGTTCAGTGGATTGGTTCCAACTGAATATCAGTAAAGTATGCTTTCAGTGAAAATTATGCAGCAGATAAATGTAAACAGAAAGCAAACAACACAGTAATTATAGTGGTTCAGAGACTCAAGCTCCTACGTCCACTCTCTCTGATCTTCAGAGAAATTTCTTAACTCACTTCTCCTAAAGCTTTCAGGCTGACTCACTGCAGCTTGCTAACTTTTCTACCTTGAGTTTTCTGGCTAACTCACTGCAGCTTACTAACTCAACTCACACAAGCTTTCTGACTGTCTAAAACAGTTTACTCGCTTCTTCTCTAGAGTTTTCTGGCTGACTAAACTGCAGCTTACTCACTCTTTACAACTCTAACTCACCAACAAATCACACACACTCAAACTACCTTATCAAAGGGTTTGGGTTGGGTTGGTTTCCAACTAGGGTGAGATATCCTTTACAATAAGAACAAATGCAAAGGCTAGGATATCTCTACTAAGCTTTGGATATATCTATCAAATCTAGGCTTAGTGAAATGAGCTCTCTTCAATGTGAAACACTTGGGAAATCTTAGGTTTTTCGAGTGCTTCAATTTGCAAGAATAAGAATGAGCTCTGGAGTTGCTTTGATTTCCCATGACCTTTCAATGGTGAAGGTCACTGTTATTTATAGACAACTTCTCCAATGGTCACTCTTGAAAAACTATCCGTTGGAAGAGATAACATCAAGGGTTTCCTCTTTTGGTTATTGATGAACGACTATTTCTAGGGTTTGAACGTACCGTTGCATGTATTAGGAATTATGCAGCCATTTAGCCAATCATCAACTTCTGTGAACTGGAAGATATCAGTCCTGACATTTCTTCAGTGAGATGTCGCTTTCAGTGTCAGTAAAGTACATTGCTGTTGCCTCCTTATTGGTTGAAATCCTTCTTTGAACAGAGACAAACAAAAAGACTCTTTTTAGGTTGACTTCTTGAACTGATATGTTCCTTAATGTTCACAAACGTCTAACATTCTGTTTGTTTGTACTAGGAATGAACATAACACTATTTCATTAATATAGTGGTTCAGGGTCCCTTTTTGTTCAAGACAAAAAAGCAGTCTTGAGATTCTTGAGTCTTTAGTCTTCGTTCTCTTCGATTCTTCCGAGTCTTCAGAGTCACTTCTTAATTATTCCTGATCTATATCTGCTGACTATACATGGTGTAGATAATCCTGAGTCCTAAAAACTATTGAAACCTGATCCTGATTCTATACTATCAAGATGTTCTGATGCATGTCATACTCAGGGGTTTTGGGATCTAATCAAAATCTTTATTAAATTCATCTCCCAACAATTTCCCCCTTTTTGATGATGCCAAAACCATCTTGTTACAAATATGCTAACATAATAGAAATAAACCTATCATATAATCAGGTTTCAATTCCTAAAAAAAATGGCAATCAACAAGGATAATCAGTAAGATAATGAGATATTATCTTGTCAGCGAAAACATCAGTAGAGTTTTCATTAATCAGAACTTCAAATTACAGGATACAAGTAGATTGATACTACTCTAATGAAAAAAAACATAAGATACATCATTCTTCTTCATATTCAATCTCATCAGCTGGGGGGTCGAGATTGAACATTCCATAATATCTTTTCTTCAGCTCCTCTCTTTCCTGAATGGTCCTTGCATCATTTCCTGTCAGCTCCAAGTAGTTGGCTTGATCCACAAAGTCTGCATGGATGAAATCGAAGTTGATCATCCCGTTTCTGAACTTGGGTGGAGGGTACTTCGTCTGTCCTGGAGCTTTTAACTGATATCCCAGAGTGTCAAACAAATTAAACCATTTCTGACACATATCAGTGAAATTCCTCAGAAGATATGCTATAAATGCATCATCTCTGTCAGGCAATAGGATGAGGCCAAACTTGTAGAACATCATAGTTGAATACAAATTCTCTCTTGGCAAGCTCCCATTTATCATTCATCTCAGTAGGCATCCACTTATCAGTATGGGGCCATTGCCTCTTCCTTGGTTTTGTGCCTCTTCTCCTTAGGACAAATCTTTGGAATCCTCCCCTGATCCTCTTAGCATCTTCTCTGGCCTTTCTGGTCATCTCTGATCCTGACACAGATACCGCAACTTTTCTTTTCTTCTCAGCTTCAATCATCTTTACTGCCAATCCCAGTTCAGTCTCTTGGAGGCCACATCATATTCACCAAATCCCTCTTTGAAGAGTTCATCAGTTCTGATTCTTCATTTTTATGTGCCTCAACCTCAGAGAATTCTCCGGACAATCTTCTTCTGATTGGCTTATCTGCAGTAGGGATCACTTGAGATTCTACAGGAATAGGAATCAGGATACCATGAGCCTCTCCCATCTTGCTTGATTCATGAGCCCTTTGCCTTTTTGCACGTTCCTGAATAACTTCAGCAGCAGCCTCAGGATGTACAAATATTTCAGGTTGTTTCCTCTTTCCTTTGGATATAATTGCTTCTTCAACAGTCAGTAACTTCCCTTCAATTTCTGGCAGCTTTGTGAGCATATCATAACTTTCCCCCTTTTTGGCATCATAGTCAGCCAATATCTGAGCAAGGGTTCTGTCCATGTGTAGCTGCTCACGCCCAACTGATCGAAGTTCGGCAGCAATATGGAAATTCTCATCCTGAAGTCTCTGCAGCACATTCAACCCTGTTGCTGTATCCTCAGCAAGACCACCGTATGTAGCCTGTATCTTGGTCATGAGCGAAGAACTCATTTCCTCAACAACTGTTCTGATCAATTCCTCAGTTCTGGCCTTCATCAAATCTTCCAGCATCTGAGACCTTAGTACAAATTTCTTCTCCATTGCTTCTAACACCTCCTTAGATACATTTCCTATTCTAGCATTCATCTCAGTAAACTTATTATCAATTGATGTAGATAATGAAGTTACCTGATCAGCTTTTACCATAGATGTGTTAAGCATTTCAACCATTGTGCTTTGAGAGGTTTGTGCCTCAGCAAGCTTTGACACTTGGTCCACCAGAGGCTCGAGCTTAGAAATCTGATCAACAAGTGGGCTCCAGCTTGGTTAGCTTCTCTAAGACTGGTGTAAGATCTACAGCTGGTGGTGGAGGAATAGGAATCTCAGCATCTGTCTGCACCCCTGTATCAGTCATTTCTATGATCTCCATCGTAGGCTCCAAAGGGTACTGGATAGTCTGGCCAAAAGTGATCATTTGTAAGGGCTGAACATCCTGATTTTGTTCCCCCTGAAGTGTAGCTTCGACACTTGATTCAACAGCTTTCTTCTTCTCTTAAGGAATATCTTTCTCAATTCCGTCCTGATCCTGATCATCTTTGTCCTGACTTCCTTCTCGACCTTTATCCTGAGTGGCTGGCTCTTTCTCAGCAATCTTCCTCAGCACGAGTTGTCAAACTCTGCTTGTTTTATTTTGAGCCTCTTCTTCCCTAACCCTGAGAAGGCATCAAGTTCCGCCACCTCCTCAGCCCAATATTCCTTGCCTCTGAAGTTGCCAATCTTGAGCATCATCGCAAATGATTGATTGACAATCAACATTGCGGTCTTCAGTCTGAAAAACATATCCTGAAGGTCAGGATATTTTTCCAACACAGGATATTTGTCCAACACAGATCTTTCCGCTTTCAGCCTCCACTCTTTCTCTTCAGCCTTACCTTTCCTGAGTTTAGGACCAAGTGCCTCCTCTTCAGAGCTAGAATGAGCCTCTGAAGGAATGGAAATATATGGCTTTGAGGGGTGTTTGGGTGGGATGGTAATTTGGATCTCTTCCTCAGGTTTTTGAGAACCTGTGAAGATTTCTTGGGTAATCCTATCATCGCCAATACTGGTACCCAGTACCTCAGTAAAGACGTCCTCCTCACCTCCTTCTTCTCTTAAGGGAATACTTTCCTTAACAATTTCTGCCGCAGTTGCCTGAGAGACAGCTTTGGCAAGGGTATCAAGAGGGGATTTTACTCCAGACTCTTGTTCCCTTATTGTTTTGAGGCGCTTATTTTTCTTCTTCTGCTCTTCCTGAGCCTTCTTTGCTTCCCCAATCTCCCTTTTTACCCGCAGTAGATCAAGTGATTTCTTCCTCCTTTCTTCTGTTCCTGACGCCTTAGGGTGTTTTACTGATGTTGTCCTGTCTGGTTTTTGAACAACTTTAGCGAGAACCACATCGTCCTGATCAGAGCTCGAATCATCATGTTCTTTAGGTTCCTCCTGAACCATCGAGCCTTGACTTCCTGAAGGAGCCGGCCTTCTCCTTTGTGGTTTTCCCTTCCTGAACATGACTCGATTCCAGGAAAATTCATCTCCAGTCATTAAGAACAAGTTGTCTCTGAGCAAAGTTTCTATCAAGAAACTGATCTTTGTCCCGAACAAGACTTTCCCACTCTTGGTGAATGCTCCTTTTGCATACTTTAGCTTCTGATTATGATGAAGAATGCAGTCCACCAAGAATTTTAACCAGTTGAAGTCCATAGAGGGTGAATCCTCTATCGCAGCCATGAGCCTCAACTTATTCCTGCTCACCTGCTCCAGACTCCCAGACGTGCTCATCAAGCATTTTGCCACAATATCAATTAATACTCTGTATTTTGGCCTCAAACACCGTTTGTGCATAGCTCCCTTCAATTCCACCTTTGATTCTGCAAAATGGTATAGAATTTCCTGCTCTCTTCCAGACATGTACATAGCTGAATCTTCTCCGCGACTATTGAGCTCGAAAACAATATTAATGTTATCAAGAGATAATTTCACCTCTTTGGTGCAAACTGCCTCTGTCTTAGATTTCGCAAATGTTTCAAAACTTAATTGCGAAACCAGTGAACCTCTTTCACCTTCTCGAAGATTTACAACAAATTGTAACACCTCTAGTGAAAGTTCATTTTCTGGCATATTACTTACCAGATGAGATAACTTAGCCATTCGCAGCATGTTGAGTGCCTCTTCCTCAACTTGGGTAACTTTGTTTTCGATCATGGCCACCACATGCTCGAAGTAGGGCTTTTTCGTCTCGACGAGATTTTTGATCATGGCGTAACTTGGGAATTCCATTGTTGAGACGATTTCTGGGTAGAGTTTTTGAGGATTTTGGAATTTTGAAGATTTGAACGATTAAGGGTTTGGGAATTTTGATCATTTAAATGTGAGAAATAAACGATTGAGGGCTTAAAATTTGGCTTATATATGATCTGTGAAATAAAGATCAATGGTTGTGATTAAATCTCGAAAATATAATGAGTGTTTGAGATTTAATCTGGGATTTAAAGAAAATCTCGAGAAATTGGCTATTTTTGGCTATTTTTCTGGACAATAGGCAAATAACAATTTATAGGTTTACAAATGGATGTTTCACGGAAATCGAGGTGACTGTTTGTCTTTTTCGGTCAAAAACATTCCCGCTTAAAAAGTTCAGGCCTTTTGTCATTTATTTCAAATGATTACTGAATGAAATAAATACTGTGAATTAATGCATGTATCAATATTGCTTCAAGATTATTTCGGATACATAATCCTTACTGAATACTGACCTTGACAAAATTTATCCTGAGTCTCAGTTTCCATCCTGGGAAAATTTTGTCCTGAGTTATTTCTCCTGAATAACTACATGCCCCTGAAGGACTTCTCCCTTAAGTGAATTTCATTCACCTGGATCCAACATGCCCAATTCAACTGATAGTTCCTGAAATCTTAATTCAGCCAAAGGTTTAGTCAAGATGTCAGCTCTCTGTTTATCAGTGTGAATTTTCTCCATCCTGATATCCTTCTTTTCAACATGATCTCTGATGAAGTGATATCTGATATCAACATGTTTACATCTGGTGTGCAATACCGGATTTTGTGTAATAGCAATTGCACTATTATTGTCACAAAATATAGGTACTTCATTGGCTATAATCTTATAATCCCTCAATTGTTGTCTGAGCCAAAGAATCTGTGCACAACAGCTTCCTGCAGCCATGTATTCGGCTTCTGTAGTACTGGTTGCTACTGAGGTCTGTTTCTTTGAAAACCATGATATCAGTTTACTTCCAAGAAATTGACAAGTTCCTGTTGTTGATTTCCTGTCAATTCTACATCCACCATAATCAACATCTGAATAACCAGTTAATTAAAGGTTATCATCAGCTGGATACCATAATCCTCTATTCACAGTGCCTTTAAGATATTTCAAAATCTTTTTGGCAGCCTCCATGTGACTAGCCTTAGGATTAACTTGGTATCTTGCACATATCCCAACAGCAAAGGTAATATCAGGCCTACTTGCAGTGAGATACAGTAGTGATCCAATGATCCCTTTATAATCAGTGTGATTTACTGATTTGCCTTCAGGATAAGGATCCATCTTGTAGTTAGTATTCATAGGAATTCTAACTGCATTGCAATTCTGTACACCATACTTAGCAATCAGATCTCTGGTGTATTTTGCTTGATTGATGAATATTCCTTCCTTAGTTTGTTTCACCTGAAGTCCTAGAAAGAAATTCATCTCCCCCATCATAGACATCTCAACCTTTCCTTTCATCAGAGCAGAAAACTTCTCACACATCTGATGATTAGGTGATCCAAATATGATGTCATCTACATAAATCTGAACTAGTAAGATATGCTTCCCATCTTCTATCCTGAACAAGGTTCTATCAACAGTTCCTTTGATAAAGCCATGGTCAGTAAGAAACTGAGAAAAAGTATCATACCATGCCCTGGGTATTTGCTTCAGACCATACAAGGCTTTTCTGAGCCCGTAAACTTGGTCATTCTGACAAAATCCTGGAGGTTGTTCCACATAAACCTCTTCCTTAAGCACACCATTCAGAAATTCACTCTTCACATCCATCTGATAGACTGTGAATTTCATGTGGGCAGCATATGCAAGAAACAATCTGATGGCTTCCAGTCTTGCAACAGGTGCAAAGGTTTCATCATAATCCAAGCCTTCTTCTTGGGAATAACCTTGTGCAACTAGCCTTGCCTTGTTTCTCACAATGTTGTTGTTCTAATCTCTCTTGTTCTTGAACACCCACTTGGTTCCAATCACATTGTGCCTCTTAGGTCTGTCCACCAGCTCCCAAACTTCATTTCTTGTGAACTGATTCAGCTCTTCTTGCATAGCAGTAATCCACAAAGAATCTTGAAGAACTTCTTCAATCTCAGTATGTTATTTTTCAGATAGGAAGCAGCAGAACAAAGCACTTTTTCCATGGAACCTTCTTGTTTTAACACATTCTGATAGATCACCCACAATCTGACTTGTAGGATGACTATCCAACCATCTTCTCCTTGATGTTCCCCCTTCAGTAGTATCCTCAACATCAGAGATGTTATGTTCAGGTATTTCATCAAACTCAGGGAACATCAGAAGAGGAGAGAGTGAATCATCTTCCTCAGGGGATATTCCATTCAGAACATTGTCAGTGACATTTGTTCCCCCTTGGTTGATAGATTCAGAGTTTGCCTCAGCTGTGACCACATCTTCATCGGCATTACATACCTGAGTCTGAACTGGTGTATGTTCAGATGGGTCAGCTTCAGTGTGTTGGCTTTCCTTCAGTGGAGAATTATTATCCTAAGTTTTACCATCCTGAGTATTCCCATCTTGAGCTTCTTTATCTGAGTCTGATTCACTCCATTCATAGAAAGTGATTGACTTCTTCTTTTCAGGCTCAGAGGATGTTTTTTCATTCTTTTTCAGGCTTAGTCTGGTGATTCTCTTGGTCAAATCTCCTGAATCATGTTCCTGTTTCTTCTGAACACAAGTAGATTCATAAAAAACAACATGAGGTGTTTCTTCCACAATAAGAGTCCTACAGTTGTAAACTTTGAAGGCTTTACTGATTTCAGAATATCCTAAGAATATCCCTTCATCAGCTTTGCTATCAAAAGTTTTCAACTGATCTTTACCATTATTGTGTATGAAACACTTGCAACCAAACACACGAAAGAAAGAAACAAGAGGCTTCCTTTCATTCCACAGCTCATAAGGTGTTTTGCCTTGATTCTTTGTCAGCATGGATCTGTTCTGAGAGTAGCATGCAGTGTTGATAGCTTCAGCCCAAAATCTCTTAGGAATGTCAGCTTCAGCAATCATTGTTCTTGCAGCTTCTTTCAGAGTCCTGTTTCTTCTTTCAGCAACACCATTTTGTTGTGGGGTCCTTGCAGCTGATGTTTC
This sequence comes from Stenogyne calaminthoides, assembly GCA_037126765.1. NCBI lineage: Eukaryota > Viridiplantae > Streptophyta > Magnoliopsida > Lamiales > Lamiaceae > Stenogyne > Stenogyne calaminthoides. Next base: position 21,732,077 of record JBBCBC010000007.1, on the reverse strand, counting down.
ATGAGCTATTCCATTTGCTGCACAATAATCAGATATAATATGGTTGATAAATTCAGTGCCTTTATCTGATCTGATTTTGACAACACTCAGATTCTTTTCAGTACTGTGTCTTTTCAGTAGTTCTGACAGTTTTGTCTGATTCTCTTTCTTACTGAGTAAGAATATGACCCATGTATATCTAGAGTAGTCATCAACTACCACAAGTGTATATTTCCTGCCATTAGTACTCACAGGTGTCACTGGACCAAAAAGATCCATATGTAACAGTTGAAGTATTCTATCAGTAGAGACTTCTATTTTGCTTTTGAATGATGCTTTGATTTGTTTTCCTTTCTGACAAGCATCACATATATGATCTTTACTAAATACTTCATTTGGTAACCCCCTCACAAGTGCTAATCTTGCAAGTTTGTTCAAGGTTTTGAAGTTTAAGTGATTCAGTCTTTTGTGCCACAACCAACTAGTGTCAGTAGAACTTTTTGCAACCAAACATGTATCTTTAGGAGATAGTCTCCAATCAGCAAGATACACATTTCCTTTTCTAGTATCAGTTAGTAATATTTGTTGTGAAGCATTATCTTTCACATAACATAAGTTCTTTGAGAACTCAACACTGAATCCTTTGTCACATAATTGACTGATAGAAAGCAAATTATGCTTTAAACTAGACACATAAGAAACACCATGAATATGAACAGATTCAACTTCAAGAGTCCCATATCCTTCAGTATGTCCTTTGAAGTTATCTCCAAAAGTAATCTGAGGGCCTTTTTGCTCAACATAGTCAGTGAGTAATTGCTTATATCCTGTCATATGTCTTGAACATCCATTGTCCAGATACCATGCAGTAGGAGTCAATTCATTTCCACTCATCAGGGCTATGTTGTCTTCATTCAGCTCAGTGCCCTTTTCCTTCACCTAAAAAACAAATCAGTTCTTAGGTACCCATTTGGTGTAGGGTCCTACCAGGTTAGCTGTACCTTTTGGAACCCATATCTGCCTGATAACTCTAATTACTTTAGAGTGGCTGATTTGTCTTCCATAAACATCTACATACACATTCACCACCCTAAGTGCCTTGGCAGTACCCTGTGTATGAGTGCCAGCCTTAGCATGAACATGAGCCTTAGAGTTCTTCTTGGGTTCAGGCCTCTTGTTCCAATGCCTTGGCCTTGGTGCAGCTGGTCTCTGTCTCTGCTGACTTGGGTTCAGGAAACCTTTACCCTTAGGCCAGTGGGGTTTAGGTTGCCTGTACTGAAATTGTGGTCTTTCAGTAATATGAGGACTTGGTCTTTTCAGTTGAGAATATCTCTGCTGAGTGTTTCATTTCTGAAAATTCCTCTGACGGTTTAGTACAGATTTCTTCAGGTTGGTATTCTTAGCCTGAGGCTTTGAAGTACTGGCCTGAAAATTTCCTGCTGAGTGTTCAGGTTTTCTAGCCTTTTCCTGAGGTTTGGGCTTTCTTACCTGAACCTTCAGTTTTTCTGAAACCATAGGTCCTTTACCCTTGTCTAAAACACTGGGTTGTTCTTCAGTAAGAAGATTAGTACAAGCCACCGGTTTAACAAAGACAGTCTTAGTGCTACTTGAAGAAGCAGCATTCAGAAGACCTTGTGAGGTTCCCCCTGGATTATATCCCAATCCAGCCTTTATAGTTGTAGGTCTTTGATAAATCTGAATTTCATCTATTACTTTATATGCATAATTCAATAGAGCTAACTTTCTCTGCGCACTATCCTCACTTTTCTTTAGAGTCTCATGTTTCTCCAAGAGGTCATTGAATTCAGTTCTGATAAGGTGAATCTCCTCAGTGGATTTCTCTAATTTTCCATTCAGGATCTCTATCATCTTCTCTTTTTCCGAGAGTTGTACTTTCAGAACATCTAGCTCATCAGTAGTTCCCATTAATTGAGAACTGATCTCAGCAGTATTAGAGTCTTTCCATCTCAGATTTTCAGCAATCAGTTCCTTATTCTGCTCTTGAGTTTCTGTGAGCAGTTCTTGTAACACAGAATAATCCTTAATAAGATTCTCAAAAGAATCCATCAGGTCAAAGTTACTGGTTACAGTTGAACTTGAAAACTCATGTGCTTGTGTAGGAGCAACAACAGAGATAGAAGAATTTACCTCTTCCATAGCAACAAGGCAGACATCATCACTGTCACTAGCTGAGAATATCTCATCTGAAGAACTGGACCCTTCTTCAGATTGTTATTCATCTTCAGCAATCATAGCCTTCTTGCTAGAGATTTTTCTGTCTCTCTTGGCATGTCTCTCCTTTCTTTCTTTGGCACTCAACTCAGGACAATCATACTGGAAGTGACCTTTCTTTTGACAGTTGTAGCATCTGTTGGTATCATCATCCTGATCACTTTCTTCCTTGGTCTTGGAGTCCTTCTTTCTGGATGAGGATCCTTCAGCATTGTGGTCCTTCCTTTTCTCAGTGGATCTGTCCTCGGCTTCTGAGTTATTCCTGTTCTTGTACCTGTGGTTCCTGTAATATTTCTTGTATTTTTCATATCTGCTATTTAGCCTTTCAAACCTTCTTGCCATCAGTACTAGCTTATCCTCCTGCTCATCCTGATTTTTGGCAAGTGAGTTCTCAGACTCTTTAGATTTACAGGATTTCTCTTTGGCTCTGAAAGCCACATTCTTGCTAGATGAAGAATCATCTTTGCTGTCAGATTTCTTAGTTTTCTTGTCAATCATAAATTCATAAGCTTTCAGTTCAGAGAAAACTTGTTAGTATGGCATAGAATCAATATTCTTGGTGTTTTCAATCACCACAACATGTATATCCCATTTCTTAGATAATCCTCTAAGAATTTTCAGTGCCACTTCTCTCTGTGGGTATCTTTTCCCAAGAACATTCAGATCATTCATAATGCTAGTGAATCTGACTTCCAGTTTGTCAATGGATTCACCATCTTCCATTTCAAAACTGTTAAACTTTCCAATAGAAACAGAAAGCTTGTTTTCTTTAATATGATCTGTGCCTTGACACATGATAGCAAGTGTGTCCCATATTTCTTTGGTAGTTTCACAGTGAGAAATCATCCCCATAACACCATCATCAATAGTGCTATATAGAGTATCTTTAGCAATGTAGTCCAAATTGACTATCTTGCTCTCATCAGGAGTAAGTTGATCATCAGGTTTTGGAAATTCATCTCTGGGATCATTCCTCTCAGTATCAGTAATTCTGGGATTTACAACAGTGTATTTGAATGGTCCTTCAGAAACCACTCTCCACATTCTTTCATGCTTAGAATACAGATGTGCCTGCATTCTTAATCTCCATAGGTCATTGCTCTCAACAGAGAACATAGGAAGTTTCTTAGAAGGCATGATGAGTGAGCCTTGTAAGATATCAGCAATAAGATCTATTCAGTAGACCACTAAAGTCTTTCAGCAAATAGACTATGGCTACCAAAGCAAGTGGTCAAAATGAACCACTGCTCTGATACCACTTGTTGGCCCAGGTGCAAATGTGTAGCGCCCCAAAAATCGACGCCACTCACTTAGGAGAAAATTATTTGACGTTTAAAGAATTTAAATTTTATACTTAAAGTGATTAAAGCGGAAGACAACATCATAAAACACGAGTCTATTTTTTTTCATATATATATATACGTATATATTGTTGTATTAAAGTGCCTAATCATGCTTGTGTCTAACTCGTGAATTACCCACATTTCTAAGCCAAACACTTACTTAAATAAGACAATTCCAAAAGTAGTATATTATGACTAATTTAATATAAGAAGAGATGTCATTTAGGATACCTATCATGCATGCAATTTTAACATTAAAAGGGTCGACACATTAACCTAGGGGTTTGAAAAAGACTTGATTACTTGAACTAGCAATATTCACATAATTATGAAATCAAACATTCAAATCAATAGTTTAACAACTCAAATGACTAACTAGTAGTTTGCAAAAGATTCAAGCACTTATTCTAAAAATTCATACATAATTCAAAACCATAATTTAAGACAAACTAATACTTAATCCATTTCTTACATAAGTAGTAAAACACACAAAATAGATTTAACGGAGTCTCCCCAGTCAGTCACACGTCCATCTCATCGTCAACAAGACCTGAAAATGTTAAAGTAGCATCATGAGTCTTCCCCCGGAGAGGAAGCCCAGTGGGATAACACTTAATATGCAACTGTATTAAGAAAGTCATTTGATGCGAAAGAAATGAGTACATGCCAAGGCCCATCGACCCGGCTATTCCACATAGCATAATCAACACAACGTAATCCACATAGCATAATCCACACAGAGCAAAATCCGAAGATCTGCTTATTTGCATCTTACACACAAATTAAACTAACTAATACAAAGACAATTAAATGTTACCCACCTTATAACTTTATAGATAAGTTAGAACTATTTTTGAATACTTTTGGAGAATAACTCAAGTTGTAGGGACGTCCCGAGCCTCTGGTCCTGAAGCACTTCTCCCAGCACGTTTTCTTCAAAGTTTAATTATCATTAAAACTCTTGATTCTTAAATTACTTAATAATATTCCTTCTTTTATATTGTCACTGCACTAGAATTAAAGGTATGATTCTAATCATCAGGGTCTTAATGTTTTCTCCTGAAGGCACGCTAACCTCTAAGTTCACAATCGCAACACAATTTAGCTTAAGCTTTTTCTTAAAGGTATCAAATATAAAGGAATGTGATGCTCCGGTATCAAATAAGACATATGCAGGTACATTTGAGACATGTATCGTACTTGTCACAGTTTCATTTTCCTCATCACCTTCTTCAAATTGTCCTTCCTCTGGGTACTCTTCCTCCTCGGTGTATTCAACATTGGACAATGCATTCAACTTAGCCTTACCCTTTGGGTTCACTCTTTGAGGATTTACCACTCTTGGCTGTCGCGGTTCAACATTCCCACCACCCATAGTTTGGGTTTCCATTGGATTTGGACATTCATTAATCATGTGACCAGGTTTTCGACAGCGGAAATAGAAGCGTGTCCTCATAAGGCACTCCCCTTGGTGATTCTTATGGTATTTTGGACATGGTGGATTAATACTCGGAGGTGGGACAACAAAAGGTCGAACATTCCTAGCCACGACATTTCCTCTTGATGCTGGATGTGGTGCACCCTTCCCCTTGAACTGTTTTGACATATGTAGTTGTTCGTTCTCTAGACCCAAACTCATCGACACTATTCTTGCCCTTTCAAAAACGTCCCTGAAGTGTGGTAGCCTCAAACCGGACACTATGCCTCCCATTTCTGGACGTAATCCTCTTTCAAACCTACGTGCTTTTCGATCATCGGTGTTCCACCAGATGTGGAGCATAGCGAGAGAGCAAATTGAACTTACGTTCGTACTCTGTAACAATATTTGTCCCTTGTCTGAGGTTCATAAACTCTGTTGGTCCCGGTGGAAAACCCATTTTACGCGTGCGGAAGCAAAACATTTTGTTCAGTGCATATAAAATAGGGGTGAAGGAATGGTGATTACAGATTTTTCTCATTTTAAGCTCATGTGTTATGTTTTGCTTATAAACGAATACATATGACAATATAAGAACGTAAAGCAATAAAGAACACAACAAAGTATAGTGGTTCGGAGGCTCAAGCTCCTACATCCACTCTCCCTGTTCCTAGGGAAATTCCTTCCAACTGGACTTATCACCCTCTCGGGTTCGCCTCTAGATATTTAACGAGCTCTCACTCAAACGGGACTTATCACCCTCCACGGGATTGCCTACAGATGTTTACCGAGTTCACACTCCAATCGGGACTTATCACCCTCACTCGGGATTGCCTACCCTCCCTTTCGGGATTGCTAGATGTTTACCGAGTTCACACTCACCTACAAACTTAACCGACTGATTTGGGTAAGGTTTGTTTGGTTTCCAACTAGGTTGAGATTTTCCCTTAGATTTGTTTAGCCTCAATGCTAAGGATGGTAAAATCTCTCTAAGCTTAGGATACATCGTGGGTTGCTTAGATTGGGTTCTAGAACACTCTTTGAATATATTTGTATATCTACAGACTTGTGTTCTAGGGTGGGAATGCTTTGGGTATAACTCTCTTTGGCTCTGTAGCATCTCGTGCTATAATCTCCACTCATCCACCACTTAGAATGATGAAAGACCTTGTATTTATAGTGTGGATTTGAATGTTACCGTTGGAGAGAATCACATTCAAATCCATACTATTCTTGTAAGTACAACAACTTCTTCAGGCTGGTTGTCTTCCTCTCATTGGTCCACGTCAACTGATTCTTACGGCTATATTCCTCAGATTCCTCGCCTTGGAATCATTCAGGATTCTCTGAGTCTCAGTGTCTTCAGAGACATACTGAGTCTTCAGGTTTATCTGAGTCTTAGATTTCTCATCTGAGCCTCAGGATACTTGATTCAGCAGACTTCTCTTCAGCGGACCTTGTCTGATCAGGCATACTGACACTCAGGCTGACTGAGTTCAGTTCTCTGAATTCAGACATCTTGATCTTCAGGTCACTTTGACTCAAAGCTATCGATTTCTTCTTTGCACGATCCGATCACCGACCGATCGAGATCAACACATCTTCGATCAACATCTCAGGGATAGCATCAGTCGATTACATTAGGTTTAGCATATCAGTTTAGCACATCTGATCTCAATCACGTCTGATCTTGATCATCTGCTCATCTTCATATCTGATCTCGATCACGTCTGATCTCGATCGGTTCTCATCCGCTCCTCTTCCGATCTGCAACCTTCTTCCGATCTTACGTCAATTTCTTTTTATCGACTTATGCGCTCTTCCGATCACCATATCACTTCATTTTTTTTCCGATCATCCGATCAGTTCGCATTCGTCATCCGATCTTCCGATCACCGGCTTAGCTTTTCTTCTCTTGATTTTGCATGAGCTCATCGATTAACTTTCGAACTCATCTAACTCATCCGATCTCGATCGGTCTCGTCCTCTATGACCTCGTCTAATCTCGATCATCTACTTACGATTTACGTGAGTTCCCCCTCGACTTGTTCTTTCGTTCCCCCTCAACTTGTTATCTGTAAATTAGCTTCAATAACACAAGTTGATAATGTTTTGGCATAATTCATCAAAACTAAAATATCCCAACAAACTCTATTTCCTTCTGATCTCTCAGTGGTTGTGGAAAGTAGCGATCAAGGATGGTCTCCTTGAATTCTCTCCATACAAGGGCTCGCCTTGCCTCCACTATTAGGGTCCTCTCGTGGGATAGCCACCACTGCCCTGATCCTCAGACAGCTGAAATCTTGCGCACGAAACTTTCTGGGTCTCGGTTAATTCCATATGCTCAAAGATCCTTTCGAGTTCAGCAATCTATTCCTCGACCACTGCCGGTCCGCCTCTCCCATTAAATTTTGGTGGTTGGAACCTCCTGAACTGTTCCACCATGGTTCTCGACCTTGGATTCTGTTCTTGATTATTTTGAGCCTGTGCAGGTGGTTGTTGTTGCTGCTGCATGAATTCCCGCATTTGAGCAAAAAAATCCCTTGCTACATTAGCATCTGCATTTTGCTCATCGGGTTGCCCCCTAGTTCGTGGTCTACCTCTTCCTCACGGTGGGGTGGCCATAATGCTCTTCCGTCTTCCTGAAATCAAATCTTTTGAAACATAGAAGATTGTTAAAACATGAAATGCAAGTTTTCTAAAAACGGGGTGTTACAAAACGAGTCTTACACGTGTATGGGGGGGGGAATACACGTGTTCAATGATTTTTAAAACTTTTCTTCACTAAGATCAGGGGGGTCAGGATGTCCTGAGAATTTTGCCCTGACAAGCACAAATCGCCCTGAGTCAAAGTCTACAGAGACAGTGATCCTGAGCTGCTTTCAGAAGCTTTCAGATTAGCCTAACTGATCTTGAATTTTATCAGAGATCCTGAGAAGCTTGGATTAGATAATTATCTTACTGAATACTCAGTAGAGTTAATTCAGTTTGATAGCTATCTGTTCTAGCTAATCAAGAGTGCGGAATGGTTGTCCCTAAGTTTATACTCGTTTTAACTTGCTAAAAAATCTTATTCCTTTAATAAATCAGTGGTTAAGGCTGTGATCAATTTGATGCAAGTTCAGTGGATTGGTTCCAACTGAATATCAGTAAAGTATACTTTCAGTGAAAATTATGCAACAGATAAAATGCAAACAGAAAGCAAACAACACAGCAATTATAGTGGTTCAGAGACTCAAGCTCCTACATCCACTCTCTCTGATCTTCAGAGAAATTTCTTAACTCACTTCTCCTAAAGCTTTCAGGCTGACTCACTGCAGCTTACTAACTTTTCTACCTTGAGTTTTCTGGCTGACTCACTGCAGCTTACTAACTCAACACATACAAGCTTTCTGACTGTCTAAAACAGTTTACTCGCTTCTTCTCTAGAGTTTTCTGGCTGACTAAACTGCAGCTTACTCACTCTTTACAACTTTAACTCACCAACAAATCACACACACTCAAATTACCTTATCAAAGGGTTTGGGTTGGGTTGGTTTCCAACTAGGGTGAGATATCCTTTACAATAAGAACAAATGCAAAGGCTAGGATATCTCTACTAAGCTTTGGATATATCTATCAAATATAGGCTTAGTGAAATGAGCTCTCTTCAATGTGAAACACTTGGGAAATCTTAAGTTTTTCGAGTGCTTCAATTTGCAAGAATACGAATGAGCTCTGAAGTTGCTTTGATTTCCCATAACCTTTCAATGGTGAAGGTCATTATTATTTATAGGCAACTTCTCCAATGGTCACTCTTGAAAAACTATCCGTTGGAAGAGATAGCATCAAGGGTTTCCTCTTTTGGTTATTGATGAACGACTATTTCTAGGGTTTGAACGTACCCTTGCATGTATTAGGAATTATGCAGCCATGTAGCCAATCATCAACTTCTGTGAACTGGAAGATATCAGTCCTGACATTTCTTCAGTGAGATGTCGCTTTCAGTGTCAGTAAAGTACATTGTTGTTGCCTCCTTATTGGTTGAAATCCTTCTTTGAACAGAGACAAACAAAAAGACTCTTTTTAGGTTGACTTCTTGAACTGATATGTTCCTTAATGTTCACAAACGTCTAACATTCTGTTTGTTTGTACTAGGAATGAACATAACACTATTTCATTAATATAGTGGTTCAGGGTCCCTTTTTGTTCCGTACAAAACAGTCTTCAGGATCTTCGGTCTTCAGGATTCTTCAGAGTCTTCAGAGTCTTCAGGATTCTTCTGAGTCTTCAGAGTCACTTCTTAATTATTTGTGATCTATATCTGCTGACAATACATGGTGCAGATAATCCTGAGTCCTAAAAACTATTGAAACCTGATCCTGATTCTATACTATCAAGATGTTCTGATGCATGTCATACTCAGAGGTTTTGGGATCTAATCAAAATCTTTATTAAATTCATCTCCCAACAATATTATTCAACAGAAGAGTCACCTCGATTCAATGATGGTGAATCCTCCCTGAGTTGATCCGTGCGCGACACCAATGAATCGGCAAAGGAGGTTTCCACCAAATTCCAAGATGGATAAGATTTTCTGAAGTCAGAAAAATTGGTCATGGTTTTTTCTGATAAGGAGGTAGTCATTGGCTGTGTGTACATATATCAAGTGATTTCAAGAAATTTTGTTCATAAGATCATGGCGGTCAGATGAGTATATGAAGGAAGAAGTTACTTATTGGAAATTGAATATTTCCATATGATACAGATTTGACTTATTCAAATTCTTTATTTGTTTATATGGTAAAATTTTCTAGAATTTTCCGTACAAAAAAAAATAAAAAAAATCTAGAATTAGGCTTAATTCTAGGGATTGAAATTTGATAGCATATTTCCTTATATTAATTGACAGCGTACTAATTATGAAGGAAATTTGCATCTCAACTGGAAGTTGGAAATCGAAGATATATACATATATATTTTGCTGGATATAAAAATTTCCGTAAAAAAAAAATGATATGCAGAAATTAATCATATGTAAATCTGAAGCAATTAATTTCCATATGATATTAACCTTGAGTAAAAGCTATCCATTTTTTTTAAATAATATAATTTAGGGTATGATATCATATGATAAACACAAAAAGCGATATACCATACATATACCAGATTCCATATTTGTCCGAAGAAAAATAATTTCTTTTCGTCCCCAATATAAAGCTGCTTGATTGGTAAAAATTGGTAGATTTCAATTACTAAAATTCATAGATTTTAGATGTAATTTAGCCGATTTAATTGATTTCAATTGGTAAATTTCGTTTACTAAAATTCAGCCGATGTAATTGATTTCAATTGGTAGGTTGTTGGGGAATGAGTTGCACAGATCTATTCGGGGTGAATATTTAAATACAAATTTAATTCATTAATTATTACTAGCATGAATTATTCCTATATTAATTCAAATAATAATTGCAACAACATATCATGCATATAATAAGCCACGTAAAACCTACGCATGCGGAATCTACGGGTTTACGTGAACGTACTTCTCGGGATGGCAGTGAATTCGGTTGGACGGACTAACCAAAAGGACTTCCCAAGTATTCCCTTAGCCCTTGCTCGACAATCCGGTGGAAGGATACTCGCGAACAATTAACAAAAGGAAAAAATAAACTTTGTTGCACCACTTTCGTGGATTTGCTAATTTTTCCAGCACACAGAATTGTACTTGGGAATGAACTAATCATCCCCTATTTATAGGAGGGAGATGGCCGAATTTTTCAGTAGAAAATCAATGTGGGAAAAGACTTTTCTTGATCACCAAGAAATCTTGAATATATCTCCTATATTCTTTTTCCCATAATTAAAATATTCCACAAAAATCCAACTTCCTCTATTATATGGATTTTCGAAAATTTAGTGTGTGCAAGAATCCAAGATTTGGATCTTCTTGAATTTATGAGATATTCTTGTATTTCAAGAAATACATATCTTCCATAATATCTTTTCAAGAAAACCAAGAAAAACTTTCTTGCCCACTATATTTTCATCTTTTTCGAAAAATACATATGGATAAACCATGTGGGAGATTTCTTGAATTTAATGAGATAATCTTGTATTCCAAGAATACATATCTTCATTCCATAACAAAATTCAAAGAAAATCTTCCTCCCAACTTCATCCATAATTTTGGAAAATTTCAAGGAAAATTAAGCAACAATATTTATTTTATTTTAATCACATTTTCAGTTAATGGACTATATGTTGGGCTACTCAGGGGGCCTTTAGGAGAATTAAGATTGGACCTTCTAATGGATCTTGAATATCTAATATTGAGCCACAATATAATTCAAGCCCATAAATATTAATTAATCCCACTACATAATTAATATTGCACTATCCATCTTAACCCATATTACAAATAATATGGCTCCTTGGTCATTATTTCCGTGTTTAAGATTATCTAGCCCATTAATTAATTCAAGCCACTGAAATAGCTTTCCGTTAATTAATATATTTTGTCCTTGGTCAAGGAACGGTTCAACATTATTATCCATACCGGAAACAAATTCCACTTGCAAGATTTGGTATGATAAAGCTTATGAACCTCCCAAGGGGGCAAATCAAACAAGCGTACTTGCACATGATTCTTCGTATTAAATCTTAGCAATCACATGTGACCAATAATATTGCCCAAGATAAAAAGTATTGAATCTCTCTTTGATTCGCTACCCATGATAAGTCAAAGCAATAGTTACCAATCCCACGTGATCCTATTTAAGGGACGAAAATTAAGAAACAACGAACCACTGAGGTCTAATTCTTCCTTGTTCAGTTCTGAAGAATTTATCCTCCTGTAGGTCCTATTCAGCGCATCAGTCATGCACTAGTGTAATCTCTTGGTCAAGACAAACCAATCTGAGCCTTACACCTCAACCTTTCGTGATGGGTTGTTCATTTCCATCTAGGTCGTGAATGGCGTACTTTTAGTTACAAGGGACTGTTAATTTAATCTTGTGTGATCTGGTATCACTAAATTATCTACAATGTAACATGTATGAATTATTGAACAGTTATGCAGTAAATATATGTAACATTCAATCATATTTAAAGCATCAGTGATAAACAATTTATTTAAGTAAATAAGCCTGGAAATTCAGTTTCGATTATACAAAGTAAAAGCATACTTTCCAGTATAATCCCAACAATCTCCCACTTATACTCAAAGTCTGCTTTTAAGTATACTACAACATGTCTCGCATAGTCCGTGACATATAATGTCACCTACACGAACCTAATAATTTCTCCCACTTATACTCAAAGCAGATTGACAACGGTCTTGACACCCATTCCACTCACATGTCTCTCGAATGTATTCAGAGGCAGACGCTTTGTGAATGGATCTGCTAGGCTGTCCTCAGACGCTATCTTTGCCACATCTATATCTCCTCTCTTAACGATTTCTAGTATAAGATGTCTTTCCTTTAATGTGTTTGTTTGACTCGTGGACTCTTGGTTCTCTTGAATTTGCAACTGCCCCTAGCAGATATTGCTAGACAAATTCAGAACACCATCCAAGTCCACTAAGAAGATCTAGAGCCCAATCGGTTCTTTCACTGCTTCACAAGCAGCTACTTACCCGACTTCCATGGTTGAGTCAGTGATGCATTTCTGCTTCACACTCGTCCATTTGATGGCTACACTTCCCAAATGGAAAACACACTAACTGAGGCAGATAATTTCTGGAATCTAAATCTGATTGGAAATCCGAGTCCGTGTAGCCGATATGGATTGGAGTATTTGACTGATAAATCAACATTCTATCCCGAGTTCTTTTCAGACACTTCAGAATGTTTTTAACTGTCGTCCAATGCGCTTTCCCTGGGTTACTTTGATATCTTGCCTCCATGCCTATGGCAAAGCAGATATCCGGTCTCGTACACAGCAATGCATACATAAGGTTTCCGACAGCCGAAGCACAAGGAATACCTTTCATGTTATCTATCTCCTTTTCGTCTTAGGGAACATTTTCTTGGATAGATGGATTCCAAGTCTGAAAGGTACGAATCCTTTCTTGGAATCTTGCATGCTGAATCGTTTCAAAAACCATTGTCTATGTATGAAACTTGCGATAACCCGATCATCCTTTTCTGGCGATCTCGAGTTATCTTGATCCCAAGGATATGTCCGGCTTTCCCTAAGTCTTTCATATCAAACTGTTTTGAAAGCCATGCCCTTACGTCTGATAACACCTTCACATCATTCCCGATGATCACAGTGTTATCTACGTATAGTACTAAGAATACCAATACAGTTCCGATACGCTTCTTATACACACAACTTTAAAACTCGTTTTGATCAAACCCATAAGACTTTATTACATGATCAAAACTTTGGTTCCAAGCTCTGGATGCTGTTTGAGTCCGTAAATGGACCTCGTGAGCTTACAAACTTGGTGTTCTTGGCCTGTTTCAATGAAGCCTTGGGGTTGTTGCATATGGATCTCTCCATCAAGACTTCCGTTAAGGAAAGTTGTCTTGACATCCGTTTGCCAGATTTCAAAGTCGAAAGTGCGCAACAATCGATAAGAGAATACGGATGGACTTAAGCATGGCTACGGGCGAAAAGGTTTCCTCATAATCGATCCCTTTCTTTCTGAGTATAACCTTTCGCCATTAGTCTTGCTTTAAAAGTTTCAACCTTCACGCCCAAATTCTTTTTCCTCTTATATACCCACTTGCATCTAATGGGTTTGACCCCATTAAGTGGTTCGACTAGCTCCCACACTCTATTATGAAACATAGAACCCATTTCGAAACTTTCATTCTTTGTTTGAAACCGCATCCTTATCTTGGAGTGCCTCGTCATATATCCATGTGTCTGATTCGTCTTGTCCGAGAATCAAGTCCGAGGACTCTCCTATTCCCATGAATCTCTCGGGCTGACTAACAACCCTCCCACTACGACGAGGCTCCGGTTGTGAAAGCGTATCGTTTGGTATATCATCTAGTACAAATTGGCACCGAGGTTTGCCCTCTAAGCTCATTTAAGGTAATCTCACTGGGTTTTCTTTGGTTCATATAGTCTTCTTCCAAAAATCTAAAGTGGGTCTTGATGACCACCTTTTGATCTTCGGGACTATAGAACATACACCCTTTTGTTCCTCGGGGTATCCTACAAAACAAATTTTAATTCTGATCGAGGATCCAATTTATCGGCTTCCTTGTCCAACACGTAGGCCGAACACCCCCAAATTCTCATGTGTCCCATACTAGGCTTGTGCCCGGTCCACAATTCTTTGGGAGTTTTGGGAACCGATTTGGATAGCACCAAGTTCGTAATGTAAGTCATTGCTTCCAAGGCATAACCCCGTAACGACTTGGGAAGATCCGCATAACTCATCATTGATCTAACCATTTCCAAAAGAATTCAGGTTTCTTTTGCTCGCAACCCCGCTTTTGTTGAGGGGTTCCGGTGCAAAGGAGTCGATACAATCCCTTCATCGATAAGCGGTTCAAAAACTCATCATTTGAGGTATTCGCCTCCACGATCGATCGTAGATACTTGATGCGTTTTTCCCTATGATTCTCTGTTTGAGCCTTAAATTCTTAGAATTTTTCAAAGGTCTCATATTCATGCTTCATAAGGAAAATGTACCTTGAGAAATCATCAATAAAATTACTCATAACCTCCTCTTTGCTTTGGTTGACATTGACCACATACATCCGTGTGAACGATCTCTAACACTTCTTTTGCCCTATTCCCTTGGTCTCAAAATGCCCTCTTGGTCATATTACCCTCCAAACATGATTTGCGGGTTGGGATTTGTTCAACTTGGAGACGCCTCCAAGGAACCATCTTTCACCAACCTTTGGATCCTCTTTTTGATTTATATGACCTAATCTTAGATGCCAAAGAAGTATTTTGTTCACGCTTTCTTTTGTCGAAAATAGTTGATGTGTTATAGGATGCATTTCATGAGTGGTGTGCACAGTTAATTGTATAGAGATTTTCCATCAATGTCCCGTAACAGATACACTCATCATTTCAAAAATGATGTCATTCTTATTAGAAGAAACTTAGTGTCCTTTAATCGAATTTTAGAAACTGAAAGTGAATTCTTTCTAAAACTGGGAACATAAAGATAATCTCAAAAAACTTTATCTTCAAAAGATAGGTGCACTTCTCTGCCACTTACGTAGCATTGCAATGTCTTATACTTTCGTAACGTTGCCCAGTGTGATGAGGATCTCACTCCCACTAAGTTGCCGGATCATTTAGAACCCGTGAAACCAACATGATTAGTGGATCTCGTATCAACCACCCATGAATGAGAAGTATACGCCGCTAAACAAGTTTCAACAACTAGTGCGTGAGAATTACCTTTCTTTCCGTCCCTTTTGGGGTTGGAACAGGCAAAACCTCCATTGTCCTCTCTCACCGCAGCTTAAGCACTTCCTCTTTGGATTTTCCTTGACACAACAAGCATTCCTCATCTTACCATTGCCCTTGGCAACAGTTGAGTTTTATTGCTTATGGCCTTTGGTCCTCTTCTTTATCTTGCCCACCTTTGGCCTAGAAGATGAAGACAGATCACTTGCCGTCAAAGCTTGAGTTTGGTGCCTTATCAACATTTCTGCCGAGACCAAAAGCTTGCAACAAATTAGCTAGCGAGGCCAAAATGCTCAAAAAACTTTTTGGGCAGAGAGTGAAGTACCAAATTCATCTGAGTCTCCAGATCATAATCTGCACTCAGAATCTCAAGTTTGTTCAGATGGGCCATCTATTTTGAGGACGTGATCCCTTACGGGTTTGCCCTCCACCTTTTTTCAAATGATTTACACATCTCTCAAGAAGGTGATCTGACGAGTCCCGCATGTTTTGACTCGTCAGTTGGCTCATCTGATTTTGGTGTGTCAAGAATCCACTTGTGCTTTTGTGCAGTTAGGATAATTATAATTTTTTGTTTCCAATATAGTTTTCATACATATTGTATTGACTTTAAGTAAAATAACAGTGGATTAAAAGGTAACGACATGCTGAACTGAAATAAACAACTATATGCAATAACACAAGTATATCACAAGGTTCGATCACATGCTTCATATTAAAATCTCAAAAAAATATGAACATGCATCAGCCCAACATCTCAAAAACAGTTTAAATAAGCCACGGGGTGGGTCATTATTTAAACACATTCAAGCAAATTACAAACAAGAACGATTTATAAACCTTTAATATCCAGATTAATAGTTGGCTCTGACTTGACCAATATAAAATTGACAGGGACTTGGGAAGTATATGCATATCAATTTTATACCTAAGTAATAACCATGATTAAATACAGATTACTATTTCGCTTTGATCGAGCCTCGTGGGGAGGTCATCGCCGCCACTAGTAATAACCCACAATCATCCGTTTGAATTCATTCATGTGAAACCTATCTTTTGACCGTCCTCGTGGGGGAATTTCTCCAAAAGAATTCACAAATAAATAAATCATGGAGGTCAAAAATTAATTCAATTTTATTATCCGTAATAAAATTGTCAATTAATTATTTAAACATACTTAGTAATTTTGAAGGTGAGATTTTTCCATTTGGCAACCCTCATGCAAACACATTTAAACAAATTAAATAAAGCATAAGATAGCACAAATAAAGAAAAAATGTAAAAATAAACATATTGGACACAAATTATCCAATTGTCATGGTTTGATTTTCTTGGCTTGATCTTGAAGAAACACGCTCGAATTTCTCCCACTCGCTCGTCTCGAAAAAATACTTCGCCTCGAAATGCCACGCCAAGACTCATGCAAATGATGCACGTCCGCGATCCGACCGCCACTTGCCTAGGATGCCTCGGCGAAGACCGCCCGGCAAGAAGCCACGCCACATGCCTTTCCTAAGACGCCTCGGCAAGTGTCGGCGGCGGCCGCAGATCTCAAGGCGGACGCCCAAGATCCGCCGCTCTCGGGGGCCTTTTAGGAGAATTAAGATTGGACCTTCCAATGGATCTTGAATTATCAATATTGAGCCACAATATTATTCAAGCATATAAATATTAATTAATCCCACTACATAATTAATATTGCACTATCCATCTTAACCCATATTACAGTCAATATGGTTCCCGGTTATTATTTCCCGTGTTTAAGATTATCTAGCCCATTAATTAATTCAAGCCACTGAAATAGCTTTCCGTTAATTAATATCTTTTGTCCTTGGTCAAGGAACGGTTCAACATTATTATCCATACCGGAAACTAATTCCACTTGCAAGATTTGGTATGTTAAAGCTTATGAACCTCCCAAGGGGTCAAATCGAACAAGCGTACTTGCACACGATTCTCCGTATTAAATCTTAGCAATCACATGTGACCAATAATATTGCCCAAGATAAAAAGTATTGAATCTCGTTGATTCTCTACCCATGATAAGTCAAAGCAATAGTTACCAACCACACGTGATCCTATTTAAGGAACGAAGATTAAGAAATAATGAACCACTAAGGTCTAATTCTTCCTTGTTCAGTTCTGAAGAATTTGTCCTCCTGTAGGTCCTATTCAGTGCATCAGTCATGCACTAGTGTAATCTCTTGGTCAAGACAAGCCAATCTGAGCCTTACACTTCAACCTGTCACGATGGGTTGTTCATTTCCATCTAGGTCGTGAATGGTGTACTTTTAGTTACAAGGGACTGTTAATTTAATCTTCTGTGATCTGGTATCACTAAATTAACTACAATGTAACACGTACGAATTATTGAACAGTTATGCAGTAAATATATGTAACATTCAATCATATTTAAAGCATCAGTGATAAACAATTTATTTCAGTAAATAAGCCTGGAAATTCAGTTTCGATTATACAAAGTAAAAGCATACTTTCCAGTATAATCCCAACATAGGTTTCAATTACTAAAATGAATTTCAATGGCTGCTTGATCTTGAATTGAAGAGGACGAATTTTATGGAGTAATTTCAGCCACACGACATAAATTTCATGCGACTTAAAGAATATTAGTCATAAATTGATCTTTACATAATTCATCCTTAAGGAATATTTCAGCCGCAATTGATCTTGACATAAATTAAACTTAAGGAATAACCAATTAAATTTATCTAAAATCTGTAAATAAAATTGTAATTTTTTTAGACCAATTAAATTTTATAAAAAATGTAAAACATTAGAAAAAAAATACATGACATATTTGTTTGCAAAATAATTAAAATTTATGTAAGGGCTCTACATTAAAGATTGTGTAAAAATTGATTAAAATAAAAAATATATATAATCTTTATATTATTTATATTTTTTTAAACTATTCTAATAAATTGTGAATTTTTATAAATTAGACGTATATATGATATATGATATGATATACATAAATAATTTTATACCAATTAATTAGGTATTCCATGACATTAGACCAAAATTAGACCCAAATTAATTTATATGTAATTGCATGGAAGTTTTTTGTGAGAGAACTTAAAAAAAGAAAAAACGTAATTAGATCCAAATTATATGTTTTTGAATATATTTATGTACGTATATATTCATGCCACTAATATATTGAATATCTGATTGGTAAATCTTTAATTAAAGGGTCTTCATATGTGCTTGTATATGGTAAATCTTCATATTGAATATACTGAATACAAATCTTCATAATGATTGTCAAATTATCATACCACTAATATATTTATGTGCGTGTATATAGTTATACATTAATTGGTCAACCTAATTAATTAGAATACCAAATTTAGATTAAAACATGTGTATTCGTATAATTGAGGAAAGCATAGAGAAATATAATGAATTGATTGATTGATAAGAATTTAAAAAAGTGAACGAATTGATAAGAATTTTATGGTATTATCACATACCATATACAGACCAGTAATACATGTATAAGCGTGTATGAATGTATTAATTGGTCAACCAAATTAATTAGAATACCAATTAATATAATGAATGGATTGATTTGTGCTTTTGATAAACGAATCATTATGGGATATTCTTATCTAAGAATATATTATTAATTAAAACAAACAATGATTTATTATGGGACTAAATTGTGACACATATAATAATATACTCTTAAATTGTTTTAATAATGTATTCTTATTTAATATTCTTAGTTAACTAAATTAATTAGACCCAAAATATATGTTTTTGTCAGAAAAAACGTTAAAAAGGGTTAGAATTCATATATATGTTAAGTCGTTGATTAAATTAATTAGTCAACCTAATTGGACGAATTATGTAATCCATTA
This sequence comes from Stenogyne calaminthoides, assembly GCA_037126765.1. Classification (NCBI taxonomy): domain Eukaryota; kingdom Viridiplantae; phylum Streptophyta; class Magnoliopsida; order Lamiales; family Lamiaceae; genus Stenogyne; species Stenogyne calaminthoides. The sequence continues at coordinate 21,712,851 of JBBCBC010000007.1, read as the reverse complement.
TTAACTTTTGACATGTTCCAAAATTAGTTAAGCTCTTAAAATTGTGTGTGCATTTATGGGTCAAAATTAATTAGTTAATCTCATATACTTAAGAGTGTGTATATAGCTCAAAATTAATTAGAGAATCTCCTATAGTTAAGGGTGCATTAATGGCTCAAAATTAATTAGTAATTTTTTTTTAAAGGAAAAATTAATAAGTAATTAAACGTCCGTGTACCTATGAATCCCTAATATGAGATGGATAATTTAAACTAAATTGGACATGACGATGGCTGAATACAAATTTAATTAAATATAATCTGAGTAAGTGTAGCCGAGGATTTCGTTTGAGAACAACTGGATTAAGTGATATATCTGAAATGCATTCGGATGTTGTAAGTTCTTCTGAATATATTTTTTACAATATTGGATCTTAATATTAAGTGATTGTGTTCTTAGTTGATTAAATTTGTCAAAAAGATCAACTAAAATGATTCTATGAACATCAAAATGTAGCACAATAAAAAATAATATTATTAAAAATTATCAAAACTTATTCTTAAAACATAATAAATATAAGAAAAGTAAACTTAGAAGTATGTCAATCACTCATTCTCAGACTTAACAGATAAAATCGATTTGACCTTCTTTAAAGATCCACTACAGGATGACTTGTCATCAAATGATCGTTTTAGCCCTGCATCAGTTTCTTCAAGACAAACAACATCAGTGTATGAAATGTTTTTGTTGGGTGAAAAGGAGTCATCACAATGTTGAACCAACCTAGTAAAAGTAAATGGAAAAAAACAAGCAACGTATAATAAAATTTGTATTGATTAAAAAACTTATATATAATACATAATAATAAAAAAACATATTAAAAAAAATAAAAGATTACCTTAGACGTATTGGAAATTTCACTACCAACAGCTTGGGAATTCTCATTACCATGCTGTAAAACAAATGGTGTTGAACAATTTTTTTTTTTGATATTATAACAATGTAATATAAAACTTATTTACAGTTGTATAAATTATATAAAACATTAACACAATAGTAAATAAGATAAATATTCACACCTCGTTAGATTCAGGATGAGTTGAATATTTGTTTATCATTGATGAATCCGTATTCACCTTGACAACACTAAAAGCTCTGCTCTGTTGGGCAATTTCTTCATGTTTAACTTGAATTCTAAATAGAAGTGTGCGATTGAGAAGATCCTGGATCTCAAGCGGGATATTATATCCATCCTTCTGAAATATAATGACGATAAAAGTAAATATAGAATAAGAAATATTTTACATTATTAATAATGATAATTTAAAATACATATATATAACAATTGAACAAGTAGAACAAAATTGATTATTAAAACTTACATCTTTACAATTCTCCAACAATTCATAAGCTCTTTTGTGAAGCAGCTCACAACAAATAGTGTCCCATAGATTGAGCGTAAAATTGCTCATTCCATCCTCAACAATAACCCTTATCTCATATCTAGAAACATTATTAATTATAAAAATGGTAACATATATACCTTATAACAATGGAAACATCATCCTTTCCACATTTAGAGCAAGAAAATTTTCCACTATTCTTAAATACTTTTCGAGAACATTTCTTATAGGAATATAATCACTAGTTATCATATGACTCCAATTCAATTATTGTAGCACATATCCAATACATACCAACTTGAAAATTAAACAGACTAAAAATTATAAAATGCAATATAAAAATTAATATTAATAAAAAAAAAAAAAAAAAAAGAATGTTTTATATAAACACTAACCACACTGTTTCGAAGAATCCAATCAATTGACTTCACATCAAAGTTAGAAACATCACTGCCTTCACCGCCGGTTTCATACAGAGAAGACCACGAAAATGACCCACATATTTCTTTATCTTTCGGTTTAATAGCAAAACTATAAAAAATAGAAAAGAATTATTAACGTGCATAATGTATTTCATATAAAAACCTCTTCAAATTTTTTTGAACATACATAATTTTACCTATTTTTCATAAAGGAATTTCCTTAATGTCATTACCAAAAATAATTTGGGAGGTATTGAAGGAATTTGACATTGATATTTCACCTGAAAATTAAGGTACAATTTTTAATATAAACTTTTTTTAACAACTTAGACATTTGTCAATAAACATACCGTTAAAAACTTTTGGTCGAAACATTTTGAAAATAAGTACAGGTGGAGTTTCATATCCAGATGCGTGCACTTTTTTCAATTCATCAATGAAATCACCACAAAGGGAAACTTTCAACCGCGAACCCCTTGTATTAAATATATAAAAAAAACATAAATAACAAAAAGAATTAAAAATTTAATATACATATAAAAAAAATACTTACACACTCTCCTCTATGGTCAAATCCAACAATTTTGTAGTTCTTGACCCAACTTGTCTATCAACAATATCACCAATATAATAGACTCGGTCTATTACATCTACATAATGAAAGTATCAAATTAAATGTTAAAAAATAAATGAACTAATTATATATTTTAAAAAGAATATTCATACATAAAAATATATAAAAATATTCATGGTATATCTAGTTACAAATAAGAAGATTCTCATCGATATCATTATCAATTGTTAACTGTGAAAAGTCCCTAAAGAGAAACATGTTGAAAGGAAAATTCACACCAGCTGCTTGAATCAATCGAGTATTAGATATGAACTGGATCTTAAATTTGTTAATGGTCGTCTTAAACGAAGATTGGTCATGAATGACAATGAGATTTCGAAGAGTGTACAATCTGCCTTCCACAATATTATCCTTGAACTTATCAAAATGATATGACTTGATGGTAGCATGAATCCTATCACCCTATACATGAAAAAAAATTAATATATTAAATGAAAAAAAATAAAATGTGAATACATATATTAAAATATGTAAAGATAGATTATACGAAAAACCAATCAGAGCTTTTATTACAAAATATATTTAGAGATATATTTTTCTTCATATCCTTGAAATATAAGAAGGAAGACCATTTTTGAATTCATAAACCCAACATTCTCTCTTGAAGAAAATGACACACGAGCATGATTATATTCACGTGGCACAAAAAAAATATTTGGAGACACTTATAGCAAAAAATATAGCAATTGGTATCTTTCGATCACTATTATGCATTAGTAGAGCTTTTATTTCAACCATATTTTATACAAAAAATCAAAGATTCTTATAATCCTTTAATTATATATATATATATATATTAAAACATGTAAAAATTGATTATACGAAAAATCTCTGAATCATGGAATACACATTCCAGATTTCTTAAAGGATTATTAGGTTCGTAAGCAGGAGATTCATATACACGAACACAACGTAATTTTAGCAACCATGTCGTTTTGGAAGCATTAACATGTTTAATCAACGATGTAGGTCCCAAACGGGTTTTGTGAGGGCAGAAGTCTAGAGGGGAGGGGTGAATAGACTTCTGAAAACTTTTGTCTTGATCAAAATGTGATGGCGCTTAGTCCGATCGAGTGCAAGTGAATCGATTTGATCGATATCTAACTTATCGACGCTCAAGGCGATCGATTCGGTATCTATCGATTTAACTGATTGTCGGAAGCTAAGTTTTACCCGTGAAAAAAACAGCTTTTAAATAAATCGATTCCAAAGTCGGTCTTTCAACCAAATTGACTAAAGTGTCAAACTTGATCGGATCGTAAGCTTGGTGCTAATGATCTTAACTTAGAATATGTATGCAATTTTTAATAGTTGTGTGCGATTGTAAAAAAGATAATCAAAGTAGGTAAATGCACACAAGATTTATAGTGGTTCGACAAACCAAATCCCCACGTCCACTCTTCCCTATCACAAGGGGCACCAACTAAACCAACTGGACTTAGATTTTTGTGTTAGTCCAACACAGTACACCAACAGATATTTAAAGAGTTCTCACTCAACCGATCCCAAAAATCAGAACTAAAAACCCTAGTCTGAAATCTTGCTAAACAACTTAACCTAACTTTGGGTTTGGGTAAGATTGTTTTGGTTCCAACTTTGAAATCTTTTCTAGTTTCTAAGTAGCCTATCAGCTAGATGAAAAGATTTCTGTGCTAAGAACTTATGGGATGAACACTTAGAAAATAATCTTCAAGTTAGTGTTCGTCGTGCGGAAATCTGATTATAGCTTGAGCTTCTTGATAGTTTCCGTGTCTTCACTCTGAAATGCAATCCCATATTTATAGACCTCGAAATCAAAGAGCCGTTGGAGAGCAATTTGAATTTCAGGCTATATTTGGTAGACTTGCAGGATTGATGTGACGTGCTTCAGGAACGGCATGGCCGAGAGCGTGAATAGTGTCTTTTATAGCCGTTAGAGAGAGCAGTACCAAATCCCGTAATTGCCGGCTCTGATCATACGTGTCTTGCTCTTATTGGTTAACAGACGCACTTTTCAGTGTTGTTCTACCAACTAAGCTTGACATTTTTCTTGTTCAGATCATCGACGTATGATTTGGTGAAACAACAATTTTCACTGGTGGTGACTTTGATCGATCAAAATCGATCGATCTACTGATAGAGTCTTCGGTGCCGCTTGTCTTAGCTTCAACTAGCGTATTTACCGATGTAGGTCTTCCGTCCGATCTTCCGAAGTCATCCGATCTTCAAGTATTCTCAATTTGAGCTTTATGACTTCAAATTGATATCGACTTGATCGATCGATCCGATCTTCGGCCTTCTCTTGCCTTCTGACCTGTCGGATATCAGTTGTTCTTCAGATCTTCAGACCTGACCTATACATATTGAGGTTCTCCCTCAATATGTGACCTATCTACTACATCAGTTGTTCTATACAATAATTATCAACTGGTATTCTATAAACGGTAATAAAAACATCACACCAATGTGTCCGACCGTCCTATTACATGTGTTTAGAACTTTCATCAAAACTCTAAATTTCCCAACAATTTCCCCTTTTGATGAAAAACCAAAACACTTTGAGAAACCAATCACAGTTGATAAATATAGAACAGTAAAGAGCACATAATCAGAAGACAATGAGATTTTGTCTTAGGATCAGAAAATAAACTTTTCTTTCATTAGATTTGTCGATTACATATTACATCAAAAAAGTTTTGAATTTAAAAACAGCTGATCCTGAGAAGTCTTCTGATTCATCACTCTTTAGGCTTGTATCCTTCTGGCATTTCTCTCTGATCTTGAGGGATGTTGAAAATCCGGTATAGTTTCCATTTGACATCATTGATCTGTTGAGGATCAGTTATGCGCGCTTTGCTCAAGATGTCAAGATAGAACCTCTGAAATGCCAGTCTGTCAAATGAGCCATCTGCCTTTTTCGAGTAATCCAACACTTCATACTCTTGGCGAGATATTTTTACATTGATTATTTTGGCCTCATTTTCCAGATACTTCGTAAAAACTGATATTTGTTTTCCAACCAAATTGAGGAATTTCTCATGATCCGGAGATTCTTCGTGGAACAAGATCTAGAACAAAAGCATCCGAATTCATTCACTTATGATCTTATTCCATTCCTCAAACATATATCAGGCGTGTCTGGCTTTTTGGAATGATCTCATCAACTCTTCTTTCAAGCAAATGAGGTTCCGTCCGATTTTCCAACTTTTCCTTTCTTCGCCTCGATATGTATTTCTTCTTCTTCGATCTTCTGCCTCTCCTAAATTTTTTTTTTTCCCTTCTTTCTTCTTCACTAATTAAGGCTTCTTCAATGTCTGCTCTTTGGGCCGGTTTCTCGGCCCGATTTCTTATCGGCTTTGAATTTGGCTAATTTGTCTTTTTGTGACTTTCTTAGTTTGAGTAATCGGTACAAGTTGTGATGTCCCAAAGACCAAGCAGCCTACCTTTTCTTGCCTTTGACTTTTCCATCTTTTTCTCTCAAATTTCGATTAGCAAAAGATCCGGATGGTCTAGTCTTTGTCCATAGGATTCAACTGTCTGAATCAGGTCTTCTGTTGTTCTGATAGTGTCAGTTGGTTTCTCACTCTGTCCTTCCCCCCTTTTTGTTTGATAAAAAGAGAAGTGAGGTGGGAAGTCAGAGATCCAAAGTCGATCGATATCGCCTTTGTTGAGATCTCGCAATGATAAACCTTGAGCTTGAGCGATTAGACTTTGAATCTTGAGATCATTTCGGTCTTGTGATTCCACTAAGTGATGAGAGGGTAAGGATTAGTTTGTCAAGTTTCTCTTCATTCAATTCTAGCTTTTCAGTGAGCATCAGAAAAGAAACTTGTTGTTGATCAACCTGAACTAGCTTGTCATCAACTGACTTTATAAGCTCAGCAGTCAGGGTGGTCACAGTTTGAGAGAACTGATCTTTGATTGCCTCAATCTGGGAAATAGCCAATTCCCGTTGATCCGTTATTTCTTTGAGGCCAATCTGCCTCTGATCAGTTATTGTGTTGCTAAGTTGATTAGCCAACACTCCCTCAACTTCTTCTTTCAGGAGATCTTTGAAACATGACCTGATCTCCTGAAGTTGATCAGCGGTGATGTGAGTTGTAGGAATTTCTTGCGTCACCTGATCTCTTTCAGTTGTTTGCGCCTCCAGTGGTTGGTCATGAACTGCAGCACCAGTTCCACTATCATCGGCAGCTCCCGCATCCTTCATAGGAACATCTGCTTCAGGAGCTTCTTCGCCGATCTCGATTCACCTTGTTCATCAACCCCACTTCACGTGGATCGAGCTTTGATTGATTCAAAGATTATCGGCTCACCGGTGATCCTACTTGAGCAGCGATTTCTTCATATCGAAATCAAAATCTGCAAATTCATCAGCACCTCCCATCTGTTCTATAATCATAAAATCTGAGAAGCTCTTTTTAACCGAGATCTTTCCAGTGAGGATCTCCATAACTTCCTCTCTAATAACAGGATGGGCTACCCGACTGGGATACATCTCATCAATGTCTCGTTCAATTTGCATTCGACCATTTTCCTTGATGGTCTTGGATGATCTGGACTCGAGAATTATTTGTTCGGATCGACGGTTCTCGTTGATGAGATGTAGAGGGTTCCGTGGTTCTTGAGTAAGCGGAAGTTGGGTGATTGGTTGAACCTGCAGAGGTTACGTTGTCGACAATTACGTCCTACTCTGCGGCCGAATTGATCTTTACGGTTGCGAATCGATGAAACGGTCGGAGTTCATGGGCGGTGGAAGAGAAGGAGAAACATGCTTTCGAGGCAGGCTTTGGCGATGAATCGGCTCGAGATTGAGGAAAGGAGTTCGTCTCTTGCTTTCTTCCTCGGGGTTTTTCGGGCGAGCTCTCAACTTGAGAAGCATGCCTGTCTGATTTTTTGGCTGATTTATGTGGCTCATCAGGTTGCTCTGGCACTTCTTCTTCATCTGACTCGTCTTCCAGAAATAGAGTCATAGAGGCCTGTTTTGCCTTCTTCGGCCTCTTCTCCTGAGCCTTCACCAGTTTTCTCTTTTTCTTTTGGGGAGCATCTGGTGTAGACGTGGCTGCTTCCTTGGTCTTTCCTTTCTTCACCTTTGGAGGGTGGGCACATATCATCATCGTTGGCCCATATATAGCTGAAGTGGTTGTGAGGAAGGCCTTGTAGGACTTAAGTCCATTCTGGTCCCATTCGGCATTTGGCATTTTGTCTTTCAGAATAACTGCAACCTTGTTGAGATTGCAGATCCTCTTCTTCAGATAGACCTGCCTCCGTTCATTAAATCCAAAATTTTCATGTTTTTGGAGCAGAATGGCTTTCAGGAAGCCATGCCAATTGATATTCTTGGCTTCATCGATTATCGCAGCCCATCTTTGTATAATTTTACTGGATGTTAGAGCATCTCAATGAATGAAATACCCATGATTGTTTTTTGACAAGATGTCAAACAACAATGGTTTTCCTTTTAACATCGGTCCGACAAAGCTCGCGGTTTTGATGTTTGTCGACCTCTCAAGAGTTCGTTTCGATCACCATCTTCATTCTCCTCAGAGTGAGCAGATTCTTCCTTTTGGCAAGCTGAACAGACGTGATATGTCAGCATTCGACAGTCTGATCTCCTCTCCGTTAATTGAGGAAATCAGTTCATCTCCTGGATTGTCTGTATCCACCTTCAAATTCCTTAGGAATTCGAGTGCTTCATACTGCATCACTGGATTGCAGTGAGCAGCACATAATTTTTCAAGGCCTCCTTTCTTCAGAATTTGTTCAACTTCCATGGATTCTGGATCCCGCGTAGTAACAAACTGTACAAATTTGTCATCGACAATTTTTGTTGCCAGTTCCGCATAGTTGCACATAATCTTTCCCATTCCGTGAGTGGCCATCTACAACAAGATAGACTCAATTAAAATTGTGCATAATCATAAAGATATTATGTATTGATTATCAAACCTATTCTCAGGCCTAGTAATCGATAAACACATACGGATATCAAGAAAAGATAAGGCATATCGCAGGATAACATACATAGACATAATCTATGTGATCAATGGATTTTTGAAAAGAAAAACATCAAATAACCAGAAATTACCAGATTCAATTTTTCGGAAGATAAGTTTGAATCGCAAGAAAACACTTTGAATCACAGAAAGGTAATTTTGAGTTTTCAGAGAATAAATCGCAAGTTTTTGAGAATAAGAAAACTCTGGTAGGGTTTTGATGAACCTTATAAGGAGGAGGAGGGAAAAACGAGATTGGAAGATCAACCGTTTGAAAAGGTTAAACGATCCAGATTGAACGGTTTTGATCTTGTGGTCAGGAAATAGCACGTACGATTGCCTTTTGGATTTAAAAGCACATTTTGTGGCAATTAATACATGTACCCCACGTCCGCATTAAATATTTTGCAGGATATACGTCACAAACGTAGTGTGTACAGTAAGGCAAATATTATCAGATAAGTAAGCAGTAAACAAGGAAATAGAAAAGCGTATCTGGTTGACTGATATTGTAATCAGTCAATACCACTTGTAGTTGTTGATTCCACTTGTTGATCTTAGTTTTCTGCCTAATCCTTATAATTTCCCAACTGTCCTTTTCAACTGATACTCTTCACTTTGCGTCTGATTTTTCCTTTTCTGATCCTCCTCGGTCAGTTGAAGTTCCCCCTTCAACTGTTATTTCTGATTTCTTATTGACTGATATATCTGATTTGTTGAAGTATTAAGCTCAACTGATCTTCCTCATCTGATCAGTCTCTTATCTAATCAGATTTCAGTTGACCTAATCTGATTCCACTCAGACCAAGCCAATTCTTGGGATAAGTGTTACTGCCAAAACTTAGTTCTTGAAGAATTGAATAGTAGTCTCGATTCCCTAAGTCGGCACGATTTGACATTTGTAATGATAGTCTGGATACTTCGAGATGTCAAATCGCCGTAAGTTTATCCAATTATCAGTCGCGTGATTCCTACACGTTGTCCTTATTGTGCTAATTTCTCTAAGAGACTTTGAGAAATCAGATTTGCATTTGCACCCCTGCTTGACCTCTATAAATTGGACCAATGTTTTACACAATATAACCCATTCACCATACTTATCTTATTTGTAAATCATGTATTCTGGTGAACCCTTATTTCCGGTGAAACTTCCGGCAAACACCTTTACCCCTTTTTCAATGATTTCAGCTTCTCAAATCAACCCTGTGTGTCCCTTATTACTGTTTTCGTCGTCATCAAAGATTACACATACAATTGTTGCCAAGCTTCTCTACCACCGAGGCGGCGGATCTGCTATCGCAACTGAGAAGACACTTCTCCTAACCGTATGCACCTTGTGTGTCTATCGAGATAACGGAATTAGCATCAACAGACTCAGTCTGATATAAAACATGAGTTTGGTACACGGTCTAGATCAGACAATAGCTGATCTTCGTATATCAAACTCAATTTTTTCATGTAACACATGTGCCCATATGATCTTTGCATCAATTTCTTGGCACTTGTGTTCCATTTAACAGCTGGAGAGCCCATTGATTTCAGGTCTAAGGGCTCCTGGCTTAGAAATCCTATCAACGCCGCTCTCGCTCCTAACTCCGAAGCTCTGAGGGTGGCTTTAGGATTATTTCAAAGCCTTCACACACCTGTTAAGTGGGGGAAAATGGGAGCATCAGATTTAAAATCTCTCTCTCTCCCCCCTTCTAGGGTTAGGCTTAGGGTTTTTGGTTTAGGGTTTAGGGTTTAGGGTTTATGTACTGACCTCTGGGTCCTTTTGTACTTGTAACTTGTAATGTAAATCTGACATTCGGGTCTTTATCAATGAAAATTTCTATTATTCCATTGTTGTGTAAATTTCTTATTTTCTTATGTGATGTAAGCTTTAATCTTGTGAATCTTGCTTGTTGAATAATCAGCTTAATCGACTTACAAAGTGTGAAATAACCAAACTGACTTAATCAGATAATCCTTTAATCTGATTAGTTCCTTTAATCTGATAATCCGTAAATCTGATCGCCTTCTCATATCAGTTCTTTGACTGATCTTCTGATCAGTTGAGATACCAAACTCAACTGATTCCTCTTAACCTGGTTAGTCTCTTAACCAGCTGGTTCTGGAGATCAATCCATCAAGCATTTTAGGTGTTTTTTCTCCAATATCCAGAAGCCCTAGCTCATTGCATAATTCTCTGAATCTGATCTCAACTAGTGGCTTGGTTAGAATATCAGCTTTCTGTATATCAGTATGAATCTTTTCCATTCTGATATTCTTCTTTTCAACATGATCTCTTATAAAATGGTGTCTGACATCCACATGCTTGCATCTTGTATGTAGAACAGGATTCTGAGTGATTGCAATAAGACTATTACCGTCATCACGAATATAGGTACATTCTTAGCTACAATGTTATAATCCTCACCGCCGACTAAGCGGAAGCGGTTAGGAGCAAATAAACTTTCCTACAACCATATATTCTCGCTTGGTAGATGTCGCGAATCGATGTCTCGCTTTTTTTGAAAACCACGAGATCAGTTTACTTCCTAAAAATTGACATGTTCCTGAGGTTAACTTCCTGTCAATCTTGCAACCTCCATAATCAGAATCAGAATGCCCACTAAGCTCTAAATTATCATCTGATGGGTAAAATAAACCAAGGTTTACTGTCCCCTTCAGATACTTAAGAATCCGCTTAGGCTTTGCTTCTAGGTGGCTTTTGCATTGATTTGCACGAAATCGACACATACACCTACTTGCAAAAGTGATATCCGTCTCTTGCGATCGGTATAGTAAAGATCCAATGAGAGCCCTATATTCTTTCTGATTGGTTTTCTGACCATCCTCATCTGGATCCATCTTGAATCCAGTCATCATAGGAATTTTGGCTTCCTTACAATTTTGAACTCCAAACTTAGCCAATAAACTCCAAGTGTACTTTGCTTGGTAGATGAATATCCCTTCTGTACTTTGTTTAACTTGTAGACCCAGAAAGTAACTCATCTGACCCATCATGGACATCTCGAACTTCCCTTGCATCAGCTTGCTGAATCTTTCACATTGACTCTTGTTAGGAGATCCGAAGATGATGTCGTCCACGTAAATTTGAACCATCAGAATATCTTCTCCATCTTCTATTCTGAATAAGGTTCTATCCATCGCCTCCTTTAGTGAACCCAATCGCCTATCAAGAACCGAGAGAGTGTATCATACCAAGCTCGAGGAGCTTGTTTCAGGCCATAAAGAGCTTTTCTTAAACGGTACACTTGGTTGCCCTTTTCAAAGCCTGGAGGTTGTTCGACATAAACTTCCTCTGCTAGTACCCCATTTAAGAATGCACTCTTTACGTCCATCTGATACACAGTGAACCCCCTATGGGAAGCATATGCCGTAAATAAATTAATGGCTTTAAAGAGCGATCGCAAAAGGTCTCATCATAATCAATTCCTTCGATTGAATACCCCTTAGCAACAAGTCATGCCTTATTCCCCGGTTATGACATTTTTTCTCATCTCTCTTGTTCTTGAAAACCCACTTTGTGCCAATTACGCCTTGATGAGTTGGTCCGTCCACCGGTTCCCAAACTTGATTTCTCTCGACTGCTCCAACTCCCTCCTCGCATGGCTAGAATCCAAATTTTGTCTTGTAGAGCTTCCTCTCATCGATGTTGGTTCCTTCATAGACGGAATACTTGACACATAGCACTTTCACCAATTTGATGTCTAGTTTTAACTCTATCAGATGGGTCTCCGATGATCAGATCAGTTGGATGACTGGTTATCCAGGTCCTTCTGTTCTGATTTGCGTCGGTTTGGAGAACATCATCCATTTCTGATAGTAGTTCATTACTAGCGATTGGGAGTGGTCTTGAGTTATGATCCACTTGATAAGAACATGTCTCGGTGATGTTGGACTCATCATGTGTTTGATGTCCATTCGCGGGGAACTTCAGTGTTCCCCGAACCGGGATGGTTCGATTAATCTTTATCTCGGTTGTACCCGAACTTCTTCATCATCGAGGTTTTTTTTTACCTTAGGATCCGATTGACCGTGAATCGGCTAGATCTGGAATGTATCTTTATTACGAGTTCTCGATCCTTTTTCCTTGATCATTAAATGATCCATTTTCCGAGCATCGTCTTTGGTTGATCAGTACTTCTTGTTCTCGAGGCGATTTTTCTTTGTTCGTAAGATGTTTCATCAAAGACTACATGGGGTGTTTCTTCCACAACTAGGGTTACTTTGTTGTTGTAAACCCCGAAAGCCTTTTGCTAGATGAGGAATATCCTAAGAATATACCTCATCCGACTTGGCCTCAAAAGTTTTCAACCGACTCTTCCCATTGTTGTGTATGAAACACTTACACCAAAAAACATGGAAGTAAAAACACGAGGTTTTCGCCTTTCCACAGTTCATAGGGTGTTTTGTAGTGAGCCTTAGTCGAAGACATCCATTACGAGTATGGCATGCAAAGGTTGATAGCTTTCGCCCGAAACGGCTTGGTATTGCATGTTCAAATAACATCGTCGCGGCGAACTTCTTTGAGTGTTCTATTTCTCCGCTTCGCTATCGCTTACATTTGTGGCGTTCTTGCGGTGATGTCTCATCTCAGATACCAAACTTAGAGCAAATATCAAGAATAAAAGAGTTCGAAATTTCGTACCTTTATCTCGATCCGATTTTTACTACAATCGACACCTTTTTCATTTTGTAATCTCTTTAGCAATTTCGGGTATCTTCGTTGTCGTCTCATTCTTCTTATGTAAGAATATAACCCAGGTAAACTTGGAATAGTCATCCACGATTACCAGAGTATATTTTCGTCCGCTGAGACTGACTGGTGTAACTGGTTCAAATAGATCTATATGAAGCAGCTGCAATACTCTGCTGGATGCCGGTCCAGGGATTCCCTTGAATGAAGCTTTGACCTGTTTTCCCTTCTGACATGCGACACATGTCTGATCCTTAGAAAATACTTCATTCGGAAGTCCTTCCACTAGAGACATCCTTGCTATCTTATTAAGAGTTTTAAAGTTCAGATGGCTCATTCTTTTGTGCCAGAGCCAACTGCTACTTTTGGAACTCTTAACAATCAGGCATGCATTTCTTGGGCAACTGTTCCAATCTGCTGTGTAGATCGTCCCTTTCCTTGAACCAGTTAGCAAGATCTGTTGAGTGGCTTGATTTTGATAGTGCATTGATCGACGAGAACTCAACACTGAATCCGTTGTCGCAGAATTGTGAAACCGATAATAGGTTATGCTTTAAGACCTTCGACATACGAGACTCAATGTGACTGTACATCATCATTCTCTAAGGTTTCGAATCCTTTGGTAAAACCAAAGTTATCATCACCGAAGAGTACACGCGGGCCCTTTTGTTCTATGTAGGAGCTGAGGAGATGTTTGCTTCCAGTCATGTGCCTTGAGCATCCACTATCGATGTACTAGATAGTTGCTTGCACACCTCCTTTGTTGGCCAGACCCACGCCGAACCCCGCAGACAAATCAAAGGCTTTAGGTACCCTTTTGGATTGGGTCCTGAGGGGTTAGGATTGGATTTGGGGATCCATACAAACAGGGCACTTCTATTGAGATCAGTTAGATCAGAAGGCCTGATTTGTCTCCCATACCTACAACATAATCATACGTCTCTTTATATGTTTTCTGATTAGTATGATTATTAGTGTGAACCTTGGGTGACTTAGAAGACTTGGGATTTATCTTTTCTGTTTGTCTTCTTTTCATCCAAAGGTGGCTCAAAAAGTGCTGACCCTAGGTTTTACGATTATAGGGTAGGTACGATTGCTACCATCAAAAGATTCATATCTTTTTTTGGCATAGGTGGTTTTTGCAGTTTACCTATAGCGTGCTTATTCGGCAGCTGACCTTGATTGGGTCTCAGATTAGACTTCCCTTTTACAGGTTGTCTTTTCTGATTCCTAATCTGTTGATCAGGTTGAGGTCTCTTCGTAAGAACCGGTTCTTCTTGTTGATTCCTCGGTGATGCTTTACCATTAGGGTCCATTTATGTTCCTTCCGATTAGGGCACCGCTTTTACACCTCAATGTGTCTCTTTTTCCCTTACCGGATACAAGTTTAGCTTTTAGTGTATCTTTGTCAGAAACTCGTTTGATTACACCTTTTTGAAGTGAATCAAACGGGGCTTTTGAGGATGTGGATGGATTCTCATACCCAAGTCCCTTCTTGTTAGTCGTTGTTAGAAAATAGGCGTTCATATCTTGAAACAGTTTTTAGATGATTTTGTGAAAACCTCTATTTTCTTCTTAAAACTATCCTCGGAAGATTTTAGACTCTCATGAAGTCGGAATAGCTCATCAAATTTAGCTTGAAGGATTTTGAAGTCATCGAACATTGTTTGTTGATTGCTAGTGATCTTTGATCTCGCTTCTCCCCATCGAAGATTTAACTTTCGAATGTTAAGTTCCTCGCCATTACCTTCGAAAGCGGTTTCAAGCGATTTCGGTTCATAGTTTTTCTTGAGAGCGTTCTCTTCAACAAAAGTGATTATTTCGATCCTTAGCTTGTCATTCTCGGCTTCCACTATAGCATAAGTGTCTCACGCATTGGAGAGATCATCAAGCAATTGCTCGGTAGTAGAGCTGCAGTCAATCTCTCCAAAGGTGTCTTAATAATAGCAGTGTGAAAGCGGAAAGCGAAAGGTTTGGAGGTTACCTCAAATTGGTCCTCCTTGCCATCGAAGCGATCTCATTGTCATCCAAGAGAATATCGATCTTCATTCTCATAGAAGTCAACATCACTTGCTTGTCGAGGCAAATCTTCTCTGAGATGAGTACCCAGAATCTTCAGAGGGCAAATAGGAATCATCAATTCCAGATGTGTCAGCGACCATGGCTTTTCTGTCCCTATAACGTTGCTCTCTTCTGTTCCGCTTTTCTTCCCTTTCTTTTGGCGTCCAGTGCAGGCGATCTGTATTTGTAGTGACTGCTTCTCAGCACGGTTGAAGCACACTCCTTGATCCACGGAACCTTTTCTTCCAGGTGAGTCACTCCGTCTGTAGGATCTATCAGGTGACTTCCCTTTCTAATAGTAATCTGAACTCCTTCTGTCAGATCTGTTATCTCTTCTCTCATCAGTCAGATTATCTCTTTTCTTTTCATCTCTGTGATCTCTTTGATCATCAGATCTGGTTCTTTCTGGAGATCTATTAACTGATCTCCTATCTCTTCCTCGGCTATGTTGATAATCTTTATAGAATCTTCGATACTTACCAAGTTGAATATTTGATTTTTCAAGCTTCCTGGTAAGCAGAGCGATCTGTTCTGTCTGACTTATTATGTTTCCAACATGTTCAGTGACCTTTGATCTGCTGCTGGTTGCTTTAAACGCAACTAATTTAGATGTTGAGGCTTCAGAAGGCGTCTCGTCTTCATCTGCTTGTCCTCTTTCGATCAAGTCAAACTCGTGAGCTTTAAGGCTTAGGAACAAGTTACTAGGCTTCATCTTTGAAATGTCTTAGCAATCCTTGATTATCGTGACCTTCATGTCCCATTTCTTGGTGAGAGATCTTAAGATCTTGTAGTTGATATCTTTGTCTGACATCTCTCTACCAAGTTCTCGTAGCTTATTTACAGACATTGTAATCCTTCCATCGAGCTCGTTGATGGTCTCGTTGGGCAGCATCTTCAGTTTTTCGAACTTCACCAGTTCGGCTTGTAGATGGCTGTCTTTGATCTGATCATTTCCTTCGCATATCTCAGCTAGAGTATCCCACATTGCTTTCGCAGTTTTGAGATATTTTATCTTCTCCTTGGTGACTTTATCCATCGTCTTCATGATTATATGCCTGGCGATTGTATCTAGAGTATACAACTTTCTTTCCTCTGCATCCATCAAGGCTGGGCTTTTTCGCACAAGACTTCCCGGGGCAAAGTCTGGATCTCCTCCAACTGCAGGGTTGTCGTAATATATGATGATGGGTCCTCTTTCAATGACTTCCATCATTCTGCTGCTTATCGAACCTAGATGGTTGCACATATAAATGGCCCAATCTGCATACTCATCAATTGAGAACTTCGGCAAATCATGATACATACCAGAGGTATTATCCATGCTGAGTGATTTTGGAAAAACGAATGAGTTTTAAAAACGGTTTTTCAAGATCTGTTCAAATGAACACAAAGATTCTTCCTTAAGAATCGATGATACACAAAGCCAGTGGTCTGTAGAACCACTGCTCTGATACCACTTGTAGGTCCCGAACGGGTTTTGTGAGGGCAGAAGTCTAGAGGGGAGGGGTGAATAGACTTCTGAAAACTTTTTGTGCAGATCAGATGTGATGACAGTTAGTCTGATCAGAGTGCAAGTGAATCAGTTTGGACTGATATCTAACTTACTGATCACCTGAAGGCAGTTCAGTTCGGTATCTATCAGTTTAACTGATTGTGCGGAAGCTAAGTTTTACCCGTGTGAAAAACCAGTTTTAAATAAATAAGATTCCAAAGTCAGTCTTTCAACCAGTTGACTAAAGTGTCAAACTTGATCAGATTAGAAGCTTGGTGCTAGCTGATCTTAACTTAGAATATGTATGCAGCTTTAATAGTTGTGTGCGATTGTGTAAATAGTTAATCAAAGCAGGTAAATGCACACAAGATTTATAGTGGTTCGGACAAACCAGTCCTACGTCCACTCTTCCCTATCACAAGGGGCACCAACTAAACCAACTGGACTTAGATTTTTGTGTTAGTCCAACACAGTACACCAACAGATATTTAAAGAGTTCTCACTCAACCGATCCCAGAAATCAGAACTAGAAACCCTAGTCTGAAATCTTGCTAAACAACTTAACCTAACTTTGGGTTTGGGTAAGATTGTTTTGGTTCCAACTTTGAAATCTTTTCTAGTTTCTAAGTAGCCTGTCAGCTAGATGAAAAGATTTATGTGCTAAGAACTTATGGGATGAACACTTAGAAAATAATCTTCAAGTTCGTGTTCGTCATGCGGAAATCAAATTATAGCTTGAGCTTCTTGATAGTTTCCGTGTCTTCACTCTGAAGTGCAATCCCATATTTATAGACCTCGAAATCAAAGAGCCGTTGGAGAGCAATATGAATTTCAGGCTATATTTGGTAGACTTGCAGGATTGATGTGACGTGCTTCAGGAACGGCATGGCCGAGAGCGTAAGTAGTGTCTTTTATAGCCGTTAGAGAGAGCAGCACCAAATCCCGTAATTGCCGGCTCTGATCATACGTGTCTTGTTCTTATTGGTTAACAGACGCACTTTTCAGTGTTGTTCTACCAACTAAGCTTAACATTCTTCTTGTTCAGATCATTGACGTATGATTTGGTGAAACATCAGTTTTCACCTGGTGAGCTGACCTGATCAGTAAGAACTGATCAGTCTACCTGATAGAGTCTTCTGGTGCCAGTTGTCTTAGCTTCAACTAGCAGACTCGGCTGATGTAGGTCTTCTGGTCTGATCTTCTGGAAGTCATCTGATCTTCAAGTATTCTGAATTTGAGCTTTATGACTTCAGCTGGGATATCTGACTTGATCAAATCGATCTGATCTTCTGTCCTTCTCTTGCCTTCTGGCCTGTCGGATATCAGTTGTTCTTTAGATCATCAGATCTGACATATACATATTGAGGTTCCCCCTCAATATGTGACCTATCTACTACATCAGTTGTTCTATACAATAATTATCAACTGGTATTTTATAAACGGTAATAAAAACACCAGTCAGCTAACAGGTCTGACTGGTCCTATTACATGTGTTTAGGAACTTTCATCAAAACTCTAAATTTCCCAACAAACGATAATACGGACGCCATGTTGAGGGAAGTTCAACAAACTGAAATTAAAAACAACTTGAACTATTAGATTCTAAAGAAATAAAATGATTTGCAAATAAATAGTAAAAGAGATTGATCATCACCAGTATAATGGAGAGTTGTGTGAAATAAAAATGTGAAATCCATATATTTATAGGTAGATGGCATGTACTCCACATTTAGAAAGTGAATAATGTGTGCAAAATAAAAATAATAATTAACTAAATAAACTTATAATGTTAATAAATTTTTTTTATTAAAAATACCATTTTTTTCTTCTTCTTAATCAATTTACAAAAGAATCTATCTATATAAATAGAATCAAGTAACATAACAAATATGAGAACATATCAAATGGAACTGCCATAATTAAAACATAGTAAAAAAATGGCATTCAATTGGCACATAAAAACCAAAGAAGGCAATACCTTATTATTGGGCACATTCTAGATTTTAGATGTAATTCAGCCGATGTAATTGATTTCAATTGGTAAATTTCATTTACTAAAATTCAGTCGATGTAATTGATTTCAATTGGTATGTTTCAATTACTAAATTCAATTTCAATGGCTGCTTGATCTTGAATTTAATAGGACGGATTTTATGGAGTAATTTCAGGCGCAAGTGTATATGATAATTTCAGCCAAACGACATAAATTTCATGCGACTTAAGGAATATTAGTCATAAATTGATCTTGACATAATTCATCCTTAAGGAATATTTCAGCAGCACTTTCAGTCGGATTTTCATGGGAAAACCATGATTATGTATTAATCAATACACATCCGTTACAGAGTTCATTCGAATTCCCTCTTTCTCAACTCGGTCAACCATTAACAAAAGGGCCGGACCAGATGGGCCGAGTCGGAAATCCCAAATGAAATGGACGGTAAAATAGTTCTCAGCTCTGTTCAAATCAACTTTTGCAATCCCTTTCAACTATTGCTATCTGATTATATTGTCTATGTCATCATGAAATCAATTATTCATGTGATGCTACAATGGTTTTGTTAAGCAGTTGTGGTGGTAGAGTGAAGGCCAATGACATAGTTCATGATGAGGACTTGGCTACCAAAAAACCCAAATGTGAGAATGTTTTCTTGATGGTAATTTATTGAGTCTCAAGCTGTTCAACAAAGGTTTTTGTATTTACTTTTATATTTGGATCTAAATTAGCGTGTTAAATTCAGAGTTATTTAGTAGCTGAATTTTCAATAAATTTTATTTGCAGAAAATAATTAATTTTATTGAATATTTTATTGAATATTTTGGACAACTAAGAAGTTTTATTATATAAACTACAAATGTAATCTTGACCAAAACCACAAAGTTGTAAGAGTATCACTACACTAAAAAAATCATCAAAAAAAGATCAATAGGATCTGTATATGAGTATATTGTAGAATCAAGAAAAAAAATGTACCCATCAATATGATCTGCAAAAAAAATTTTGTTTTCAGTTAATTTTTTAGTAACATAATAATACTGCATATGATTTTGGAAAATGTTAAGGGCTTTTTTGTTGAAGGATGTGTATGATGATATGATGCTGGATGTGGTGAAAGATTTATATTTTTTTTCTTTTGGATTGACATACTGAATTCCATAAAAAAAAACACTAATATTTCTTTTTTTTATACAATTGACAGGAAATTTAAAACCTAATCTATTACACAAATTAGTAGAAGAACCACAAGATCGCTAGCTTAAATATCTCCAATCCAAAAGCTCAACATGAGGACGATTCGAGCTTTTGGATGACATAGTGAATTCACATAAAAAAACTATAATATTTTTTTTTTATACAATTGGCAGGAAACTTAAAACCTAATCTGTTACACAACTCAGTAGAAGAACCACAAGATCGCTCGCTTAAACATCTCCAATCCAAATGCTCAACATGAGGACGATCCAAATCGCGAAGTGGTATAACTATGAATTCCACCATGATTCGATTAATGGTAGATGAGAATTATATGAGTATTTATAGAGTTTGAATGTGAAGGTAATGAGCAATAATTATGGTGTGAATTAATTATAATTATAAAAAGGGTAAAAAGTAAAATAAGTAAAAAGAAGAAGGAGTGATTGGTGTAAGGGATTGGACGATCAAGATCAATTTAGAAAAAACGATCAACGGTCAAGGTAGTTTGGAGCCAAAACCAAGAGTGGTAAAATAGGTGCTATTATATATTTATGATTATATGACTTTATTTAAATTTCTTACTTGATATTTTATGAGTTCCTGAGTTACCTCACTCAATTGAATGAGAAAGAGTCTTCCAGCTATATTTATTGAGTTATTTACTATGTTGTGTATTTATTATGTATGATATAATTAATTATTTTTAAATGTGAAGCAAAGAAAATATATTTTATAATTTAGAAATAAAAATTTATATTGTCTTTGTTGGTCCTATAATGAGTCTAACACGTGTATTGGGGGGAATTCTTTTATGAATTATGTGCGACAGTGAGTCATCTAGCTTGAAAAAGTAGAACAAGTCACTAAAACAAGTCCAAATAATGCCCAACTGTTTATACAGACACGAGTGTTCTGAAGGCTTGGAGCAGATAATAATCCTACTGATAGCTTAGAAGCTTTTCAGTTGGGTATCTATATAACCTAGCCTTAAATGTGGAAGTTGTGAACCCTAGTTCTTTATACTCAGCTTAATGTTACTAAAAATACTTGTCTTTAATTCATAAATGGTGTCTTTCAGACCTGTTCACAAATTATGTAAGGTCAGTATGTTTGTCTCATTAATCTGAAAGTAGTTGTAAGCTTTTACGAAGTGCTCAATGTAAATGATAAGTAATTAATAAGAAAGCAACTATAAGTAATAAATAAGACAAAGTTAGAATATTTATAGTGGTTCAGAGTCTATAAATCCTATATCCATTTTCCCAATTTAACAGGAGAATTTCTTATTCACTGCAATTTCTTATTTTAGAGTGTCAAAGTGCATTGATCAAGAAATCTCTCTAAGGTATCTTTGATCCGTGAGATAACTTGAGTCACTCTTAAGTCCTAGTTCTAAATACAATAGTTTTTAAACTGAAATCACTTTTTAGCTTACTTGCCTTCTTCTTATGATTTGAGCTGCAAGGGGTTGAGACTGCTTTTTGCCACTAAGGTAGTGTTGTAAAGACTTTTAACTTTTTCCTCATTTTTGCCATTATCCATGTGACAGAGTTGTTACAAAATTGAAGAAATACCAATGCTATTCAGATCTCCGTATGCTATAGCAATACTTCTGAAATCACCAGTCTTGTTGAAAAATTGTTGACATCTGCAGACAAGTCTCTTACAATGTTCAAAAATATCTCCCTCTGACTTTTGACTAGGGCTATCTCAAATACATAATGATCTTTTTTCTCCTATAACACCTTCTCAGATTCTTTTTTCAACATGGTAGCAGAAACTTCATCAACCTTCTTTATGCTCCCAAAATCATGTTTGACAATGAGTAAAAAAAGCTTAACAACTTCACAAGATATTCTTGTAGTATCAAGAACATTATCATCATACTTGCCAGCTAGCTTGATTTTCATATTTTCTTCAAATATTCTCTTGATGGTAACTGCTTCCTCATGTCTTAAGCAAGTTCTAACTCATCTCCTTCTTGTTGCTCTTCTTGTTCTTCATGAAGAGAGGTCAAAACAAGAATGTTGATGCAAAAGAAGCATCCTTCATCCTCTTATCAGTTGGCATCTTCTCAACTAGTTCTTTGCCTTTACTTTCCAAACAAGCTCATATGAACCTACCAGTAGTCAACAATGCTTATATGAGAAATTTCCTCAATTTCTTCAACAAACAAATCCAAATCTACTTCTTCATCAACAACTGGACCAGTGTTGAGAACAATGGTTGTTCAACTATCTATAATGCCTTCACATTTCAACTACAAATTTTCAGATGTGGTCTGAAGAGGAGTATGATTTGTAACTTGATCAACATGGGGAGTTCTGATCACAACATATGCCTATAGGAATAGTTTTGACAGTTTGTTTTTAGGGCTACTCAATAGATGGAATTTTTCTCAAAACAACTTCTTTACCAAGACTAGATTCTATAGTTGTAGTATTCTTAACATCTAGATATGCTTCCTCATTACCTGCAACTACTTCCTCTAAAACTAAATCAACTATCTCTTGAAGTAAGGATATATCGATGCAAATCCGAACAACACATATTCACAGGGAGGGCAACTCGATCGCAGATATGCTGGCGAAAATGTATATTCATAATGTTTGGATTGGGAGATGTCCCACTTTTATGCATTAGTTTCTTTATAATGATATGAATAAGTATTATTTTCGCGCGTCGAAATAATGCATTCTTTTAGAGGAGTTCCCATTTTTCTCTTGCATATAGGGTTTTACCCTAACAAGGTTTTTAGTGGGCTCCGGCCTCTGGACCAACATGTTGTTTTATGGCTCTAGGTTTTTTCTTTTTTTAATTTAATAATATTTAGTTATATTAATAAATACATCCTAAAAAATCACATCATCCAATCATTACAATCACACACAACAACAATGTAATACATCATCCTTCACACTTACACATTGATTTCACATAAAGTTAAATCTCATCTTACTCAAAATCCTAAAACAAACACACATCTTAATATTTATCAGGATTTCAAATTTCAAAAATCAAAATTTAAAAATCACTTAAAACCCCAAACAAATTTAAGGTGGATTTAAAATAAAATAAAAAGTGTATTTGGATTTTGTATATATTTGGGGTAGTGAATTTTGTAGGATTTAATAGGCTAGTGTCCGTTTTAAAAGAGTGGGTGATAGACGATTGATAGTGTATTAAGAATTGTATTTGAAAAAAATAAGAGAAATGTATTATAGGTATTATGGTGTAGAATCCCCTCTATTACTAATTGAGATTTTTTTTTCTTACGTGTCTACTCCTCATTTATTTGGCTTATGTGTCGACTCCTCATTAAATTTGCTTATGTATCGTTTACTGATTGAATTCACTATATATATATATATATGTAGCTACAAGTGCTTGATACTAGATTAAAAGCCCGGACTTGTAGTGAGGTGCTATTTTATTTCCCTTAACCCATATCTAGCTGCAGGCGCCACAGGCGGCATACACCTATGTCATTAATCGAGCGAAACATATAGTTTTGAGCGCAACTCGCTGAAAGGCAGTAGACGACTAGGATTTCTCCCAACAATACCCTCCCCCTAGCAGTAGTCTGACTTTCGCCAAACATACCACTATTTGTGCCTTGGGGGACTCGAACCCGTGATCTGTGCTCTGATACCAATTGTAGGTTCAAGCGCTTGCCACTAGACTAAAAACCCGAATTTGTAATGAGGTGCTACTTTATTTTCCTTAACCCATATCTAGCTGCAGGCGGCACGCAACTATGTCATTAATCGAGCGAAACAGACAGTCTTGAGCGCAATTCGCTGAAAGGCAGGAGACTGTTAGGATTTCTCCCAACAAAATATATATATATATATATATATATCTTCATCAAGATAACGAATGTATTATATATGTGGCGATATTCTGTTGAGGAGAATGATTAAATAAATTAGAAAGGAAAATTGGCTAATGATTTAATAACCTTAAATTTCACATTGATTTATAGCCTATAAAATCAGACTTCTCCAATTTAAAAGGTTTTTTTTTTTCAAAGAATCAATTCTTTTTGTATTTTTTTTCTTTTTACGATATAATTGTAAGCATCCCGTGATATTATTTTACAGATAAATTCTTGTTTGCACGAATTGCACATATCAGGATCGGTCCAACTGGATTCGAACGTTAATTTCTTTATCTTTTTTCTTCACTTATTTATCCCTGTCCCTTCTTCTCCTTTGTATCTTATCTGCAATTTTTTTGGAACCCCTCTCTTCTTCTTTATGTATCTTGCTCGCTCTCTCAACTCTCTTCTCCCCCATCTCAATCGCACTCTCATCTACAAATGCTTCGTCATGTCGATGGCCTTTATTCATGGCTGCGAATTTGCGCGCCATGGAGGATCAAATTTCATCCACCGTTGTCAGCGTTAAGGTTTCCGGGGAGTATTTTTTACGCCTCGGCTCTGGTGGAAGAATTATCATTTGGGCTCTACCGTATGCTTGGAAGGTCCACTTTTCTTTTTTCTAATTATTTTGCAGAATTATATTTAGAAGAATATTTGTTAGGTTATTATAATTAAAAATGTTTATTTGATTTGCATCATTCATCAATTTATTGAGGATTACATCTGAATTTGTTTCTTCGAATCTGCGCTCTGTTTGTCTTTAATGGTTCTTGTAGTATTTGTTGGATAAACTTCGTCCCCCATTCATATCAAGGGAAAAACAAAACAAACGAGAAATAAATGAAGAAACAAAACCACAATCAACAACACAAGATTTTACGTGGAAAACTTCAAAACCGGAGAAAAACCACGGACCACGAAAAAAACATCACTATATGATAAATTTCTACAATCATACAGATTTTCCCTCTCGCTCGACACCCCTACACTATTACAAGTCTACATGACTCTCACATTCTCACAAATATGAGAAAGAAATTTAATTAGAATCAAACACTAGACTAAAGTGTATTGACCGGTGCACTTGTAATAAAGGCGCAAAGACTCCTTATATAGAATTTGGAAATCCCCTTTCTTTTGCTTCTATCCGATGTGGGATAGAATCCCATTTTATTGGGGATTTTAACATTCCCCTACATTGACTTTTTTGACTTTGTTGTCAGCCCACTTTTTACACATTTCAACACAATTTGCTACAAATTGGGATATGATTACCCTTACTAAAATTATACATTATTAATAAATGAAAACACATGCAAAATTCATTCCTACCCACTCCTGCATGTTGGGGAATAACTTGCACAGATCTATTCGGGGTGAATGTTTAAATACAAATCTAATTCTTATAATTATTACTAGCATTAATTAATCCTATATTAATTCAAATAATAATCCAACAACATATCATGCATATAATTAATTCACGTAAATCCTACGCATTCGAAATTCTACGAGTTTACGTGAACGTACCTCTTGGGATGACAGTGATCTGGCTGATTAGACTAACCAAAAGAACTATCCAAGTATTCCCTTAATCCTTGTTCGACTATCCGGTGGTAAGACACTTGTGAACAATTAACAAAAGGAAAATAAATTATGTTGCACCACCTTTGTGGATTTACTAATTTTTCCAGCACATGGAATTGTACTTGGGAATGAAAGAATCATCCCCTATTTATAGATAGGTGTTGGGCGAAAATTTGGGAAGAAAAACAATGTGGGAAAATCTTTTCTTGATCTCCAAGAAATCTTGAATATATCTCCTATATTCTTTTTCCCATAATTATAATATTCCACAAAAAATCCCACCTTATCAACATTATGGTATTTTCGAAAATATAGGGTCCAAGATTCCAAGATTTGGATCTTCTTGAATTTATGAGATATTCTTGTATTTCAAGAAATACATATCTTCCATAATATTTTTTCAAGAAAATCAAGAAAATCTTTCTTGCCCTTTATTTTCAAGATTTCGAAATTTCTATTATGAATAACCAAGTGGGAGATTTCTTGAATTTAATGAGATAATCTTGTATTCCAAGAATACATATCTTCATTCCATAACAAAATTCAAAGAAAATCTTTCTCCCATTTTATCCATAAATTTCGAAAATAATTAGGAAAAATAAGCAACAATATTTATTTTATTTTAAACACCTTTTTCAGTTATTGGACTATATGTTGGGCTACTCAGGGGGCCTTTAGGAGAATTAAGATTGGACCTTCCAATGGATCTTGAATTATCAATATTGAGCCACAATATTATTCAAGCCTATAAATATTAATTAATCCCACTACATAATTAATATTGCACTATCCATCTTAACCCATATTACAGTCAATATGGTTCCCGGTTATTATTTCCCGTGTTTAAGATTATCTAGCTCATTAATTAATTCAAGCCACTGAAATAGCTTTCCGTTAATTAATATCTTTCGTCCTTGGTCAAGGAACGGTTCAACATTATTATCCATACCGGAAACTAATTCCACTTGCAAGATTTGGTATGTTAAAGCTTATGAAGCTCCCAAGGGGGCAAATCGAACAAGCGTACTTGCACACGATTCTTCGTATTAAATCTTAGCAATCACATGTGACCAATAATATTGCCCAAGATAAAAAGTATTGAATCTCGTTGATTCTCTACCCATGATAAGTCAAAGCAATAGTTACCAACCACACGTGATCCTATTTAAGGAACGAAGATTAAGAAATAATGAACCACTAAGGTCTAATTCTTCCTTGTTCAGTTCTGAAGAATTTGTCCTCCTGTAGGTCATATTCAGTGCATCAGTCATGCACTAGTGTAATCTCTTGGTCAAGACAAGCCAATCTGAGCCTTACACTTCAACCTTTCATGATGGGTTGTTCATTTCCATCTAGGTCGTGAATGGTGTACTTTTAGTTACAAGGGACTGTTAATTTAATCTTCTGTGATCTGGTATCACTAAATTAACTACAATGTAACACGTACTATTTATTGAACAGTTATGCAGTAAATATATGTAACATTCGATAATATATAAAGCATCAGTGATAAATAATTTATTTCAGTAAATAAGTCCGAAATTCAGTTTTGATTATACAAAGTAAAAGCATACTTTCCAGTATAATCCCAACAATCTCCCACTTATACTCAAAGTTTGCTTTTAAGTATACTACAACATGTCTCGTGTAGTCTGTGACATCTAATGTCACCTACACGAACCTAATAATTTCTCCCACTTATACTCAAAGCAGATTGGCAACGGTCTTGACACCCATTCCTTCCACATGTCTCTCGAATGTATTCAGAGGCAGACCCTTTGTAAAAGGATCTGCTAGGTTGTCCTCAGATTATCTTTGTCACATCTATATCTCCTCTCTAAACGATATCTCGTATAAGATGGTATTTCCTTTTAATGTGTTTGCTGGCTTTGTGGGCTCGTGGTTCCATTGAATTTACAATTTGCTCCTAAGATTGTCACAATAAACAATGATTCTCATGGGCAAATTGAACCACATCTAAGTCCACTAGGAAGTTCATGAGCCAAACCGCTTTTTTTCACGCCTCGCAAGTAGCGACTACATATTCGGCTTCCATGGTAGAATCTGCGACGCATTTCGCTTGACGCTTCTCCATGTCACGGCTCCTCCCCCATGCAAAAACACACTACCGGTAGATTTTCCGAGTCTATGTCGATTGGAAATTCGAGTCCGTGTGGCCGAAGGGATTGACTATCGGTGATAAACCAACATTCTATCTCGAGTTCTTTTTCGAGATACTTGGAATGTTTTTAATCGCCATTCAATGTTCTTTCCCCTCGGGTTACTTTGATATCTTGCCACCATGCCAACAATGGCGGATATCCTGGTCTCGTATACACAACATTGCATACATAAGGCTTCCGACGGTAAAGCATAAGGAATGTCTTTCATGTCATCTATCTCCTTTTTTGCGTCTTAGGGCACATTTTCTTGGATAGATGGATTCCATGTCCGAAAGGTCTGAAGCCTTTCTTGGAATCTTGCATCTTTGAATCGTTTCAAGATGTTAATGTCATGTATGAAGCTTCGCGATAAGCTTATCATCATTTTCTTGCGATCTCGAGTGATCTTGATCCCAAGGATGTGTCCCGGCTCCCCTAAGTCCTTCATATCAAACTGTTTTTGAAAGACATGCCCTTACGTCGATAACACCTTCACATCGTTCCCGATGATCGATTATGTCGCTCTCGTATAGTACTAAGAATACCAATGCGGTTCGACACGCTTTTTTGTACACACAACTTTTCGAAATCGTTTTGATCGAACCCATAAGACTTTATAACATGATCAAAACATTGGTTCCAAGCTCGATGATGCTGTTTGAGTCCGTAAATGGACTTCATGAGCTTACAAACTAGGTGTTCTTGGCCTTTTTCAATGTAGCCTTGGGGTTGTTGCATATAGATCTCTTCATCAAGACTTCAGTTAAGGAAAGATGTCTTGACATCCATTTGCCATTTCAAAGTCGAGATCTTGTGACAAAGAATCGATAAGAGAATACGGATGGACTTAAGCATGGCTACGGGCAAAAAAGTTTACTCATAATCGATCCCTTATTTCTGAGTATAACCTTTCGCCATGAGTCTTGCTTTGAAGGTTTTCACCTTCCCGTCCGGTCCTCTTTTTCTCTTATACACCCACTTGCAACCAATGGGTTTGACCCCATTAAGTTGTTCGACTAGCTCCCACACTCTGTTATGAAACATAGAACTCATTTTGGCTTTCATTGTTGTTTGCCAATAATCTGCATCCTTATCTTGGATTGCCTCATCATATGTCCATGGGTCTGATTCGTCTTGTCCGGGAATCAAGTCCGAGGACTCTCCTATTCCCATGAATATTTTGGGTTGTCTCACAACCCTCCCACTACGACGAGGCTCCGGTTGTGTAAGTGTGTCGTTTGGTATATCATCTTGTACAGTTGGCATTGAGGTTAGCCCTCTTAGCTCATTTAAGGTAATCTCACTTCTGGGTCTTCTTTCGTTCATATAGTCTTCTTCCAAAAATCTAAAGTGGGTGCTTATGACCACCTTTTGATCTTCGGGACCATAGAACATACACATTTTTGTTCCCTCGGGGTATCCTACAAACAACCTTAATTCTGATCGAGGATCGAATTTTCCCGGCTTCCTTGTCCAACACGTGGGCGGACACCTCAAATTCTCATGTGTCTCATACTAGGCTTGCGCCAGTCCACAATTCTTTGGGAGTTTTGGGAACCGATTTGGATGGCACCAAGTTCGAGAATGTAAGTTCTTTGTTTCAAGGCATGACCCCGAACGACTTGGGAAGATCCGCATAACTCATCATAGATCTAACCATTTCCAAAAAGAGTTATGTTTCTTCGCTCTACAACCCTTTTTGTTGAGGGTTCCGATCTGATGGTTTGGATGCAATCCCTTCATCAGATAAGTAGTTCAAAAACTCATCGCTGAGGTATGTCCCAATCTTAGATGCCATAGAAGTGTCTTGTTCACGTTTGATGAACGTTTTCTTTTCTCGGAAACAGTTGATGTGTTATAGGATGCATTTCGTGAGTGGTGTGCACGGTTAATTGTATAGAGATTATTCGACAACGTTCCATGACAGATAAATTTATCAAAAAGAGAAATGGTAACAACTTTATTAAAAGTAACCGAATATCCATCATGAAAAAGTTTAGAAACTGAAATTAAATTCTTTCTAAAACTTGGAACGTAAAGAACATCTCTTAAAATTAAAACTTTGTCTTCAAAAGACAGGTGCACTTCTCCCACTGCTTCAGCTGCCACTCTCGTAACATCGCCCAGTGTGATGAGGATCTCACTCCCACTAAGTTGTTTCCGTCCGTTTGAACCCCTGTAAAGTGAAACAAACATGATCAGTGGATCCCGTATCCACCACCCATAAATGGGAGGCATACGCCGCTAAACAAGTTTCAACAACTATTGCGTGAGAATTACCTTTCTTTCCATTCCTTTTAGGATTGGAACAGGCTGACCTCCAATGTCCTTTCTCACCGCATTTAAAATATATTCCTTTTGGTCCTTTCTTGACACCCAACCAGCTAACTGTCTTTTTCTCACTTTTCTTAGTGATGAGTTTGCTTTGGTTCTGACCACTTTCCTTTTCTTGAGACTTGCCTTCCACTGGCCTAGATCTCGAGAAAAGACTTTTGGTCACCAATGCTTCGTCTTTCTTTCCTAAATGCTTCTCTACTTTCTCCAAGGCTTCTTGTAGGATATCCATAGTAAACATGTGATCACTCATCACAAAACTACAGTAAAATCCATCGAAGCTTCTTGGCAGAGTTAGCAACATAAATTCAATTTGGGCCTCATCACAATACTTAGTTCCGAGATAAGCCAATTTTTGAAAATGGTGTTTAATTCTGAGAACATGCTCCCTTACGGGTGTTCCCTCAACCATCTTTAGCCTAGCCACGTCGTCATTTTTAAACTGATTGATCATGCGGTCTTTTGTTAAAAACATTTCTTCAAGACTTTGCATAATTTCCGCAGCAGACTCAACACCTTCATGAATGTGTCTCAAATCATTAGACAGTGAAGTCAAGATTACACATTTCATGGGTTCATTGGCCTGCTCCCAAATATTATACTCATGTCTTTCCGCATTAGATGATTCATCAGTAGGCTTACGTGGCTTGGGTACATCAAGAACCCAATAATGTTTTTGTGCAGGTAGGACAAAACTCATATTTTATTTCCAAACATTATAGTTTTCGCCAGTTAATTGGTGTTCTTTGAGTGTATACAACAGTGGATTAAAAGGTTGCGACATGATGAACTAAAATAAACAATAATATGCATAAGCACAAAATATCACAAGGTTCGATCACATGCATCACATTAAAATCTAAAAAAAATATGAATATGCATCAGCCAACATCTCAAAACAGTTCAAATAAGCCACGTGGGGTGGGTCATTATTTAAACACATTCAAGCAGGTTACAAACAAGAACAGTTACAAACCTTTAATATCCAGATTAATAGTTGGCTCCCCACTTGACCAATATAAAATTAGCGGGGACTTGAAAGTATATGCATATCAATTTTATACCTAAGTAATAACCATGATTAAATCTGAGATTATTATTTCAGTATTGAACGAACCTCGTAGGGAGGTCATCATCCGCCTCCGTCCGTCAAATGCCCGCTCCGCAAGACGGTGCAGCGTCTTGTGGCGGCTCGCTCGTGGCCTTCGGTCCTCGGCCTGGCGCCCGGCGCCCGTGTCTTTGGCGCTTCAAGCGTGCGATGCCACTGGTACGTTTCCCATGACGCACGCCGCCTACGCCCGGTTCTGGATTTTATCCTTTAATTCTTCGTTTTTGTCTTCGTTTTCGATCCGATTACAATTTATTTACCAAAAATAAATAAACCTAGATCTAGACTAGTCTATTACATTGATCAAATCAAACAAATCTTAATCTACTCGTGGATTTTCTCACGAGGTAAAACGAATTCGAACGAATCGAATTAAAAACCACAATTTATATGCATGCATAAATAAACACATTAAATTCCATGACAATTGGATACCAGCAAAACAGATCCAGCAATTCTACTATCCAATTTCAAATTTAATGTCAGCGAATTAAATTACAATTTAAAAAATTCAGAGCCCGAAACCATGGCTCTGATACCAGTTGTTGGGGAATAACTTGCACAGATCTATTCGGGGTGAATATTTAAATACAAATTTAATTCTTATAATTATTACTAGCATGAATTAATCCTATATTAATTCAAATAATAATCCAACAACATATCATGCATATAATTAATTCACGTAAATCCTATGCATGAGGAATTCTACGAGTTTACGTGAACGTACCTCTTGGGATGGCAGTGATCTGGCTGATTAGACTAACCAAAAGAACTTTCCAAGTATTCTCTTAATCCTTGTTCGACTATCCGGTGGTAGGACACTTGTGAACAATTAACAAAAGGAAAATAAATTATGTTATACCACCTTTGTGGATTTAATAATTTTTCCAGCACATGGAATTGTACTTGGGAATGAAAGAATCATCCCCTATTTATAGATAGGTGTTGGGCGAAAATTTGGGAAGAAAAACAATGTGGGAAATTCTTTTCTTGATCTCCAAGAAATCTTGAATATATCTCCTATATTCTTTTTCCCATAATTATAATATTCCACAAAAAATCCCACCTTATCAACATTGTGGTATTTTCGAAAATATAGGGTCCAAGATTCCAATATTTGGATCTTCTTGAATTTATGAGATATTCTTGTATTTCAAGAAATACATATCTTCCATAATATCTTTTCAAGAAAATCAAGAAAATCTTTCTTGCCCTTTATTTTCAAGATTTCGAAATTTCTATTATGAATAACCAAGTGGGAGATTTCTTTAATTTAATGAGATAATCTTGTATTCCAAGAATACATATCTTCATTCCATAACAAAATTCAAAGAAAATCTTTCTCCCCTTTTATCCATAAATTTCGAAAATAATTAGGAAAAGTAAGCAACAATATTTATTTTATTTTAAACACCTTTTTCAGTTATTGGACTATATGTTGGGCTACTCAGGGGGACCTTTAAGAGAATTAAGATTGGACCTTCCAATGGATCTTGAATTATCAATATTGAGCCACAATATTATTCAAGCCCATAAACATTAATTAATCCCACTACATAATTAATATTGCACTATCCATCTTAACCCATATTACACGGTCAATATGGCTCCGGTTATTATTTCCGTGTTTAAGATTATCTAGCCCATTAATTAATTCAAGCCAATTGAAATAGCTTTCCGTTAATTAATATCTTTTGTCCTTGGTCAAGGAACGGTTCAACATTATTATCCATACCTAAAAACTAATTACACTTGCAAGATTTGGTATGATAAAGCTTATGAACCTCCCAAGGGGGCAAATCGAACAAATAGATTTTGCACATGATTCTCAGTATTAAATCTTAGCAATCACATGTGACCAATAATATTGCCCAAGATAAAATGTATTGAATCTCGTTGATTCTCTACCCATGATAAGTCAAAGCAATAGTTACCAACCACACGTGATCCTATTTAAGGAACGAAGATTAAGAAATAATGAACCAATCGAGGTCTAATTCTTCCTTGTTCGATTCAAGAATTTGTCCACTGTAGGTCCTATTCGATTACATCGACCATGCACTAGTGTAATCTCTTGGTCAAGACAAAGCCAATCTGAGCCTTTACACTTCAACCTTTCACGATGGGTTGTTCATTTCCATCTAGGTCGTGAATGGTGTACTTTTTTATTACAAAGGAACCTGTTAATTTAATCTTCGTGATCTCGTATCACTAAATTAACTACAATGTAACACGTCTTATTTATTGAACAGTTATGCGAAGAAATATATGTAACATTCGATAATATTTAAAGCATCGATGATAAACAATTTATTTCAAGAATAAGTCCGAAATTCAGTTTTGATTATACAAAGTAAAAGCATACTTTCTAGTATAATCCCAACACTGCAAACATTACCCACCCTCTCTGCCACCCCTGACATCCCCCCACCCTCTGCAAATATTACCTACCCTCTGCAACACTATCCCATAAAATATATTTTATCTACATCTCTTTCCCCTAATTATTACTATTATTTAATTTTACTTTATTGTTTAATCTTTTTATATTTTTTCAATCTCATGGCAAACAATTACTCTAACAAAAAAAGAACTGCCGGCCAAACAAACAGTCCAACCCAATAAAAATGTTTAAATATTTTTTCTTATCATTAATTTTTCTTCCTCCATTTTTAATTTAATTTGTAGTATAGTCTCAAAAAAAAATTCAGAATTTGAAATTAATTATAAAAACTATTTTTATATTAGTTTTCCCAAATTCGTACTATATCGTAATAAATGTTCATTCGAAAAAAAAAAAGTATCAACGAACCATAAAATGTACACTCGAAAAATAAAATGTGCACTCGAATAATAAAATGTACACTAGCTAATAAATGTACATTCGAATAATAAAATGTACATCCTCTCTATAAATGTATATTCGCTCAATATAAATGTGTCACATATGCATTTCCTACTTATTTGTATAAATCCAAATCCAAAAATTAAACCAATGAAGAGTTCTCATTTATACCCAGCATAAATCAATCAAGAGTTCTCATTTATATAACAAATAAACCAAATCAAGAGTTCTCATTTATACAACAAATAAATTAATCAAAAGTTCTCATTTATACAACAAATAAACCAAATCAAAGAGTTCTCATTTATACAACAAATAAATCAATCAAGAGTTCTCATTTATACAAAAAATAAGTGGATCAAGAGTTCTCATTTGTATAAATTCAAAACCAGAATTAAATACATCATCATATTTAAATTTGACAGAAATTACTCCACACATTAGAAAATGTACACTCGTTGAATAAAATGTACATCCACCTGACAAAAAAATAGAGTGAAAAAAAATTAAATTAGCACAGTCAAACCCAAATGGAAGCTAACACATCAAATGTGTAAAAAAACAGAGTGAAATGTATGTACTATCATCAACCAAGCATTGCTCATGATCATTTATACAAAAATAAGCTAATCAAGAGTTCTCATTTGTATAAATCCAAAACCAGAATTAAATACATCATCATACTTAAATTTGACAGAAATTACTCCAGACATTTGAAAATGTACACTCGCTGAATAAAATGTACATCCACCTGATAAAAAAACAAAGTGAAAAAAAATTTAATTAGCACAATCAAACCCAAATGAAAGCCAACACATCAAATGTGTTAAAAAAACAGAGTAAAATGTATGTATTATCATCAACCAAGCATTGCTCATCATATCATTGTTTGATCCATTTTGAGGTTGTAGACAATGCAGCACAACAGAAAAAAAGGGGCAGGTATAGTAGAAATGCAGAAATGAGAAACGAAGCACAATTGTATCAAGCATAATGACTCAATGCAGCAACCACATTGTTGTTTGCCTTTCTATCCACAAATAAACAATTATTTATCCAAAAATAAAAATCACAAAAACAAATTTCACAGAAGCAAACCCTGAAAATCAAGCACATGAATGAAAAATTTGACCAACAAAAAATAAGCTAATCAAGAGTTCTCATTTGTATAAATCCAAAATCAGAATTAAATACATCATCATATTTAAATTTGACAGAAATTACTCTACACCTTCGAAAATGTACACTCGCTGAATAAATGTACATCCACTTGACAAAAAAAAAACAGAGTGGAAAAAATTGAAATTAGCACAATCAAACCGAAATGGAAGCCAAACACATCAAATATGTAAAAAAGCAGAGTTAAAAAATTAAAATTAGCACAATCAAATGCCCTTAGTGGATTTACTTAATACAAAAAATTAAAATCAGCACAATCAAATGCCCTTAGCCTGCACCAAAACTGCATTACTAACCTATAAACATCATAAATCTACAACTCATAACAGCATAAAACGAAGAACAAAGCTTCAAAAATCAGCACCTTCTTCTCCTCAAGCTTGTTATGTCCAAAAATGGCTAATCTCTCTTCAGCAGCCACAGTTGTGAGACCCTCTCGCGTGCATCTCAGATTCTCAAACACCTCATCAATGAGGATGTTTCCCTGGAACCAACCACATCGGAAAAAAAAAAAGGCATTTTAACAAACACCTCATATGCCAAAAAATCAAACACCTCACTTTGGGATATAAGCATTCTGCAATTTGTTTAGAAAGAAAAAAAGAAAGAACGATACTTAATGGTTCCGCAATTGCACCCATTTTGTTGTGGAGAAAGGGGTTCCTTGATTCTAAATTAGAATAAATAGCACCAACATTTACAATTTATGCGAACAGAACCCATATTTCAACCAGCATACTCGCAAAAGCAATTAGAAATCATAAAATAGCACAAACTTGATAGAGAGAGATAGAGAGAGGGAGAGTGTGGAGAATGGGTTAGATGAAAGGTATTATTGGAAAGGGTGGGTAATGGAATGTGTTAGAGGGTGGTGATGAGAAAGACGCGGTGGGGTGGGTACCGTCGATGAAAATAGGGGATTGATATAGAGACGTCATAATAATGAAGGGTATTTAAGGAAGAAGTGAGCTGGGAGTAATGAGCCTGAAAAGCATGTGGCAAAATGTAATTACTCCATTTTATTTTAGCATTCAGCCCAACAATCTCCACCTTGCTAAAATAAAATAAAACTCCATTGTCTTCACCGACAATCATTATTCTTAAACCAAAGAACCATCATTCTCAAAACAGATAATAACCTACTCCACCATATGAGTAGAACACTTAGAATAAATCATTCTAAGAATTTTTAACCACTTAGAATTAACCATTCTAAGAATTTCCTTCGGCACACGTCGAAAAACCTGCTGAAAACTATGGTGCTCCTTCTAACTTTTGGCTCCCCTAGAAGTCCTTCAGCCATCGACATACATTCACCACACACTTTGCATCCATGTCAAACCAATGCACATGCGGTCCAACTAACATTATCACATCCTCATCCATGACAGTTGGGTATGCAAAATGGATTTTCATTTCCTTCTGACAGGAAATAATTTTTGATCAAGCATAATGTTAGTTTCAAGAGCTATTTACCGCAACCGCTCCACCTTGATCGATAACCCCTTGTGTAACCCAGATTGCATCATCACATGGATTCTTCCACCATATTTCTCTATGTCACCACTTCATGGAACTTGAAGCTTCTGACATACCGTTTCTCCAACCCTAGCTGAATAACCCGTCTCTCAAGAGACCCCCAGGCCTTCTCAAGAAATCTTTTATGATATGGAAGATCAGACTACGCTGCAACCACATAGCATACTCAGAATATCAAGAGACCTGACCCCGGGCTCTGATACCACTTGTCGGGGAAACTTCGTCCCCCATTCATATCAAGGACATGACTCTCACCTTCTTACAAATATGAGAAAGAAATTTAATTAGAATCAAACACTAGACTAAAGTGTATTGACCGGTGCACTTGTAACAAAGGCACAAAGACTCCTTATATAGGATTTGGAAATCCCCTTTCTTTTTCTTCTATCCGATGTGGGATAAAATCCCATTTTATTTTAGCATTCTGCCCAACAGTATTCTATTTTCATTATTAAATCTTAATTAAAGGAAAAATTAATTTACGATGATTTTGTTGGGTAATCCATATATATTGATGTTATTTTCATATACTTGATGATTATTAGTATATTATTATTATTATTATTATCTTTGAATTCTTGAACATGACCTTGTGTTCTCTAAATTAATATGGTGGATTGAGTACTCCAAAAATATATTACTAACCACTAATTAGTTTAATTTGTTAATGCAAGGAACTCAAAACTAGAATATTTTTGTATAAATTTGTGCACAAGTGTAGTATCCACTATGAAGGTTTAATTTGGAGCTTGGAATCAACTATGAAGGTTCATTTTTCCAAAGGCTCTATTATCATTTTTTTATTCTATTTTTTAAGAATTGAGGAATTGTATGAGATCAGGTACAGGGAGTGTAAAAGACGATGGTGCTAATGTAACTTCTCCATGAATATTTGTATTAGCTGAAGAGATCTATGAATCGAGTTTATCAGGGAAGGAGTAATTAAGTGGACTTGAATATAATATTTCAATATTTTTTGTATCTACATTGGTTTCATCCATGATTCAAGTGCGCTTGAGAAGTTAGAGCAGGATTAAATTGAGCTGCTGATATGGACATTTAGATTTGATATACCCTTGTCAAATAATACTCTTTCACCTTTTTCTTATCTAGAAGTCTAATTTCTTTTGTTACTCACTACGTAGTCTGGTTGCAGTATTTCGAGTGGAATGCCATTATATTCTGATAAATAATACAAATTGCTTGTGGTATTACTTAGTATTGCTGGTGTACATTATTGGAAATAATTATTTGTGGTATTATTAATTATTGTTTGCAGTATTGCTTTTTATTGTTTGTGGTAAAGGTTATTATTATTTGTGGTATTTCCTACATTATTGCTTATTATTATATGAGGTATTGCTTATTAATGCTTGTGGTATTGCTAATAATTGCTGATAATTTTTTGTGGTATTGCTTAATATTGCTTGTGATATTTGTTGATTATTGTTTGTGTTATTGCTTATTATTGCTTGTGGTATTACCAATGATATTGCTTATTATTGTTTGTGGTATTGTCTATGATATTGTTTATTATTGGTTGTGGTATTTCCTATGGTATTGCTTACTAATGCTTGAGGTATTGCTGATTATTGTCTGTGGTATTGATAATAATTGCTTGTGGTATTGTCGATTAAAACTTGTGGTATCACCAATTATTCCTTTTGGTATTTTTAATTGATAATTGTGGTATTGTTGATTATTGCTTTTGGTTTTACTGATTATTGTTTGTGGTATTGTTTAAAGCTTGTGGTATTACTGATTATTGTTTGTGGTATTGCTGATTAATGCTTGTGATATTATTGATAACTTCATTCATGTGCTATGCAGGCTAAGTTATAATGCAACGTAGACATATGATGAATGTTTAGGCATCATTCTTAATTATCAACTACTATGATTTTTTTGAAAAATTAAGATGAAATATATAAATCGAGCACAAGGGGTGTTCAAAACCCAACCTTTACAGTCGCAAGCGATACACAAGCGCAAAACGAAACAACTCACAACTTAGAAGGGATACAATCTAAAGGTTGGCATTCCCATATAGCTTGACATAAACTACTATGATAGCTCGAACAATTTTCAGTTATGTTGAAAAAGCTCGACATAAAGTTTGTACTAGCATGCTTCTTTATTTCCTTATTGACCTAGTGAGAGAATGGAAAGAAATGAGGACCACAAAACATAAAAGTTGGTTTTTGGCAGTTTAAAAGAAAATATTGAAAAAAAATACAAAATATTGAGAAATAAAAACAAGTGGCAAGAGAGGTTTTGAACCTTCAATTGATTCGTTAAAGATTAACGAGTAAAACCACTTATATATCAATATTTACATTTATAAAAGAAAAATGAAAAATGAAAATAAAAGCTGAACTTTTTGTATTTGAAAAAGGTAAAATATAGGATGAACAAGTTTCACAAAAGGAATTCGTGAAATTGGTTAAGGGGTATGACTTATATTATTAAAGTGTATTAGTCTTAATAACTGAAGGGTGTGACTTATTGCTAAAAAAATGGTATTACTCGTGATATTGAAGTGTATGTCTTATATTACAACAGAGGTATTAACAGTGATAACTAAAGGGTATGACTTACATTACAAATTGATATTAGTGGTGATAACTAAATGATCAGATTTGTAAATATGAGATCAGGTTCATGTTGAACAAGTTTCATAGGAGACATACTCTTTGAAAAGATAATGAAAAGATGATAAAATATTAAAAAAGTTTTTTTTTTTTTTTTGTATTTGAAAAAAATATTGAAAACAGACCTACTATGACAAGAGGACTTTTAACACATTTTTTTAAATGAGTCAAAATTGAATCAAAAGTACAATTGGTGCACACAAGTGCGACTCTATTTTATAAATAGTAAATTAAATAAATATATGACTAATATAAATTAAATATTAAAAAAATTAT
Source organism: Stenogyne calaminthoides (assembly GCA_037126765.1). Lineage (NCBI taxonomy): Eukaryota > Viridiplantae > Streptophyta > Magnoliopsida > Lamiales > Lamiaceae > Stenogyne > Stenogyne calaminthoides. The sequence continues at coordinate 21,673,420 of JBBCBC010000007.1, read as the reverse complement.
TTAAAATCCAATGTAACATGTGGGTTCTACACTAATTTAAAATACTTAAAATAATATATCAAAATCCTGCTAAACAAATAGGGTATGTTTGTTTTGGGATTTAGGTGGCGGGGGAAGTCATGACTCTGAAATCTTGAGATTTGAAAATTTTGATGGATGGTAAAAGAATGTGTTTGTTTTGAGATTTTGGTAGGATGAGATTTTACTTATGTCAAATCAGTCTGTAAAAGTGGTTGATGTTGTATTATTATATTATATTAAATTGTGTGAGTAATGATTGAATAATTATATAATGATTAATAATAAATCTTTTATATTAATTTGTTATAAATATGAAATAAATATAAATATGCAATGGTTGAGAATTTGTATATGATCTAGTGGATACGTATTAATAAAGTTGCATATAATTTTCAACCAGACTACAAAATTTAAAAATAAACTTGTGTTAGTTAAATTTTACAATCTTCTAGCTCTAATTATTTGAAACTCGAGAGTTGTGCAATGCTCTAATTTTTTATTTTACTTAATAATATAAATATAATTTTATATAAAATATAATAATATGAAAATAATATGACAGAGTAAAACTAAGCATGGTTCATTCACGTCCAAATTATAAATTCACACAATTAATAATTATATTAACCATCATACAATTTAAAAAAAAAAAAAAAAACAACAACAATAATAATAAAAAAAGTATTACATCATCATACATAAGATAAACACTCAATGACTCATACTGTTGGGGTTATACGTGAAAGTATACTTTTGCTTTATATAACCTATTGTTGGGGTTATACTGGAAAATATGTTTTTACTTTGTATAATCAGACTGAATTTCAGGCTTATTTGCTTAAATAAATTATCATTGTTGCTTTAAATATCATTGAATTTTACATATATTTACTGCATAACTGTTCAATAATTAGTACATGTTACATTGTAGTTAATTTAGTGATACCAGATCACAGAAGATTAAATTAACAGTCCCTTGTAACTAAAAGTACATAATTCACAACCTAGATGGAAATGAACAATCCATCGTGAAAGGTTGAAGTGTAAGGCTCAAATTGGCTTGTTTTGTCCAAGAGATTGCACTATGGCTTGTTTTGTCCAAGAGATTGCACTAGTGCATTATGATGCGCTGAAGAGGACCTACAGGAGGATAAATTCTTCAGAACTGAATATAGAAGAATTAGACCTCAGTGGTTAGTTATTTCTTAATCCCCGTCCCTTAAATAGGATCGTGTGGAAGTAATAACTATTGCTTTGACTTATGATGGGTAGAGAATCAATGTGATTCAATACCTTGTATTTTGGGCAATATTATTAGTTACATGACGATTGCTAAGATTTAATACGGAGAATCGGTGTGCAAGTGCGTCTTATTTGATTTGTCCCCTTGGGAGGCTCAGAAGTTTTATCATACTAAATCTTGCAAGTAGAATTAGTTTCCGGTATGGATAATAATGTTGAGTCGTTCCTGAACCAAGGAAAAGGATATTAATTAATGTGAAGCTATTTCAGTGGCTTAAATTAATTAGTGGACTGGATAATCTTAAACACGAGAAATAATAATCGGGAGCCATATTAACTATAATATGGGTTAAGATGGATAGTGCAATATTAATTATGTAGTGGGATTAATTAATATTTATGGGCTTGAATAATATTGTGGCTCAATATTGGAAATTCAAAGTTCATTAGAAGATCCAATCTTAATTCTCCTAAAGACCCCTCAAGTAGCCCAAATATAAAGTCCAATAACTGAAAAAGGTGTTTAAAATTAAATAAAATATTGTTGCCTATTTTTCCCTAATTTTTCGAAAATAAATAAATAAAGAGGGATAAAGATTTTCTTTGAATTTTGTTATGGAATGAGGATAAGTATTCTTGGAATACAAGTTTATCTCATTAAATTAATTCAAGAAATCTTCCACTTGGCTATTTATTTGGTGTTTTTAAAAAATAATGAGTAAAATAAGGAAGAAAAATATTTTCTTGATTTTCTTGGAAAGATATTATGGAAGATATATATTCTTGGAATACAAGAATATCTCATAAATTCAAGAAGATCTCAATCTTGGAAATCTTGGCCTTATTTTTCGAAAATAACCATAACAAGAGGAGGTGAGATTTTTGTGGAATATTTTAAATATGGAGAAAAGAATATATGGGATATATTCAAGATTTCTTGGAGAACAAGAAAAAGATTTTTCCATCTTATTCCTCACCAAAATTTCGACTACCACCCCTTAGTATAAATAGGGGATGAATTTTTCATCCCCATGCAATTCTATGTGTTGGAAAAATTAGAAATCCACAAAGGTGGTGCAACATAATTTAATTTTTTTCCTTTTGTTAATTGTTCGCGAGCATCCTTCCTCCGGATTGTTGAACAAGGACGAGGAAATACTTGAGAAGGCTCTTTGGGTTTGTTCGTGTGAATGAGATATCCATCTTCTCAACGGTTGTCACTCCAAGAGGTTAGTTCACGTAAACTCCTAGCAATTCCGCATGCGTAGGATTTATGTGACGAATTTGTATGCTTGATTTGTTGTTGAATTATTATTTGAATTAATATAGGATTGATTCATGCTAGTAATAATTGTTAGAATTAAATTTGTATTTAAATATTCACCCCGAATAGATCCGGGCAATTAATTCCCCAACACCTATGTATTAAACACTTATTTACTGAAATAAATTATTTATCATTGTTGCATTAAATATGAATGAATGTTATATATATTTATTGCAAATTGTTCATAAAATAACACGTATTACATTGTAGTTAATGTGGTGATACCAGATCACAGAAAATCACATTAACAGTCCCTTGTAAATGAGTGCATGTTTCACAACTTAGATAGATCTGAACAATCTATTGGTAAAGGTTGATGTGTAAGGCTCAAATTGACTTGTCTTGACCGAGAGATTACAATAGTGCATTTATTGTGCTGAAGCGGACATATAGAGAGGATAAATTCTTCCGTACTGACATATGGGATGAAGAGTTAGACCTCAGTGGTTGTTGATTTCTTAATCTGTGTCACTTAATAAGGATTGTGTGTGATTAATAATTATTGCTTTGACTTATGCTGGGAAGAGAATCATTGTGACTTCGATACCTTATATCTTGGGCAATAATATTAATTACATGACAATTGCTAAATTAATACAGAAAATCGTGTGCTTGGAAAGTCTTGTATGATTTGTCTCCTTGGTGGGCTCAGAACCTTTATCATACCAAATCTTGCATGTGGAATTAATTTTCCTATACGGATAATAATGTTGAACTGTACTTACTCCAAGGATAAAAATATTAATTAATATAAAGCTTTTAAGTGGTTTAATTAATTAATGAACTAAATAATCTTAAACACGGGAAGTAATAACTGGGAGCCCATATTATCGTAATATGGATTACGATGGATAGTGCAATATTAATTTAATAGTGGTATTAATTAATATTAATGGGTTGGATTATATTGTGGCTCAATATTGATATCTAGAAGCCCATTGGAGGTCCAATCTTAATTCTCCTAAAGGCCCCTCTAGTAGCCCAATGATGGACCAATAATAATAAGGTGATTAAAATAAAAGAAAAATATTGTTGCCTAATTTTCCATGATATTTTCGAAAATAATAAATTAAAGGGGAGAAAGATTTTCTTTTAATTTTGTTATGGAATGAAGATAAGTATTCTTGGAATACAAGATTATCTCATTAAATTCAAGAAATCTCCCACTTGGCATTTATTAGTGAAATTTTCGAAAATTTGATAAATAAAGGAAGGAAAGATTTTTGTTGATTTTCTTGAAAATATATTATGGAAGATATGTATTCTTGGGATACAAGAATATCTCATAAATTCAACAAGATCCAAATCTTGGATTTTCCATTCCTTATTTTTCAAAAATTTTATTAAAATAGGGAGTATGATTTTTGTGGAAAATTTAATTATGGAGAAAAGAATATATGGGATATATTCAAGATTTCTTAGAGATCAAGAAAGAGATTTTCTCCTTATTTTCTTGAGAAAAAATCGGTCTCCCCTACAGTTATAAATAGGGGGTGATTCCTTCATCCCCAGTACAGTTCCATGTGTTGAAAAAATTAGAAATCCACAAAGGTAGTGCAATATATTTTCTTGTTTCGTGTTTATTTAATTTGTTTGTGAGCATTCCCCACCGGTGAACAAACAAAGGGCTAAGGGAATACTGGAGAAGGTTTTTGGGTTGATTTGATACTGTCCCTTCTTCTCAAAGATTGTCACTCCAAGAGGTACGCTCACGTAAACTCCTAGATATTCCTCATGTTAGGACCTTTTACGTGTTTATTATTTGCATAACGTTGTTGGTGTGATTATTATATGAATTCACATAGGTTAATTCATGTTACTAATAATCAGTGATTTAAATTTGTGTTTATGAGTTCATCCCGAATAGATCCTGGCATAAAGTATCCCAACAACTGGTATCAAAGCCCTAGTTTCAAGCTCTGATATTTTAAACTGTAATTTAAATTGTTGTTCATTAAAATTAAAATTGGATAGTAGAACTATTAGATCTATTTTGCAGGTATCTAATTATCATGGTACGTTTTAATGATATTATACATGCAAATGATTATTGGGTTTTTAATTCGATTAGTTTAAATTTATTTTTCTCGTGAGAAAATCCACGAGTAGAATAGGCTATTTGTTTTATACTATGTAATAGACTAGTCTAGATCATAAGTTTATTTATTTTTGTAATAAATTGTAACCGGATCGAAGACGAAGACGGAAGCGGAGAATTAAAATACGACGTACCCGGACGACGCATGCATGCATGGACGTCGGCCAGGATGTGGGGGAGGACGACGCGGATGAGGCCTGACCCGGGCATGCGGCGCGCACTCTAACGCACACATGGGCGCATGCGGCCGGACTGGCTCGCCGTAGTTGCTGGCAGACCGTGTGGCCGATGACGCAGCCCAGCGCGCGAGCACTTGGGCCGATGCGCGTCGACCTATAGCCAAGAAGCGGCCATCCCGTGTGTTATTTTGCGGACGAGAGGGCGTAGGCGTAGGCACCGGACGTCGTCCCGACCCTAGACGGAGGACATTTTTTTAAAGAATTATTGCGGTCCAGTGGGAGCTTTTCGAGACGAACGATGAAGGCTGCAAAGAGACGATTTCTCAAGATTGAGACTTGAAATTTAAACTATGACAGTTGGATATATGTGCCCAACTTGATTTACTTTTGTCTTGATGCTTGGTTTTAATTTCATGCATAATTATTTGTTAATGTGTTTGCATGTTATTTGAATTGTCTAAAGAAAATCTCACTTTCAAAAATTACTAAGTATGTTTTATTAATTGACAATTTTATTCCAGATAATAAAATTAAGTCAATTTTGACCTCAATGATTTATTTATTTGTGAATTCTTTTAGAGAAATTTCCCCCTCGGAACGGCCAAAAGATAGATTTCACATGAATAAATTACCAAAAGGATGATTGTGGATTATTACTAAGTGGCGGTATTGACCCTCCCCACGAGTGGCTTGCTAAAAACAAATTAGTAATCCTGTATTTAATCATGGTTATTACTCAGGTATAAAAATTGATATTAACGAACTCCACCGGGGTCCCTGTCAATTTATATATGGTCAAGTGGGAGCCTACTATTAATTTTGTATTAAAGGTTTGTAATTGTTCCTGTTTGTAACCTGCTTGAATGTGTTTAAATAGACAGTTCACCCCACGTGACCTATTTAAACTGTTTTGAGTTGTCGACTGATACATATTCATATTTTTTGAGATTTTGATATGAATAATGTGATCAAAATTATGTGATATTTTGTGCTTATACAATTGGTATTTATTTTAGTTCAGCATGTCGCAACCTTTTAATCCACTGTATGCTATACTTAAAGATCATAAATTAACTGGGATGAACTATGTAAATTGGAGTCGTAAAATGAAAACGGTCCTAACCGCACAACATTTCCACTGGTACTTTACACACCTAAACCCAAAAACCCACTGATGATGCCTGTATCATAGACAAGATGGAGTATAATGAATGGGAGCAAGCCAATGAGTTGATGAAAGGCATAATCTAGGCATCCTTGTCAGATTTGTTGAAACGCCTTTGCCAAGGATTTGGAACTGCTGCAGACATTATGCGAAATCTTGAAGAGATGTTTTCACATCTGTCCCATGTGGCAATACAGAACATCAGGCATGACATGGTCAAGCTAAGGATGGAAACAGGAACGCCCGTAAAGGATCATGTTCTTAGGGTAATGGTTCTTTTTTACGAATTTGAGATTCTTGACGAAAAATGTGATCTCAAGACCAAAATTGAGTTCATTCTCCATTCTCTACCAAAGAGCTTTGATCATTTCTATATTGACTACCTGATGAGCGATTAGAAATACACCTTGGATGATCTAGCGAAAGCTCTAACTTTGGCTGAAGAGAAAATGGGGCGCAAGGATGATGGCTTGGTTACAAATGGACCTTCTACTTCTTCTAGACCAAGGGATGGTAAGAATAAGGAGGAGGCAAAAATGCTAGACCAAGTTAAATCAATGTCAGTCGGCCAATGTTTAAGCAAGAGGAAATGTTCGAAGTGCGGTGAAAAAGGACACTGGAGGTCTGCCTGTTCCAAGCCCAAGAGGGCCGGAAAGAAAGGTAATTCTCATGCACTAGTTGTTGAAACTTATTTAGCAGCGTATGCTTCCCATTCGTGGGTAGTTGATACGGGATCCACTGATCATGTTTGTTTCACATCACAGGGGTTCAAGCTAACCCGACAACTTAGTGGGAGTGAGATCCTCATCACACTAGGCGATGCTGCGAGAGTGGCAGCTGAAGCAGTGGGAGACGTGCACCTGTGTTTTGAAGACACAATTTTAGTTTTGAGAGATGTTCTTTATGTTCCTATTTTTCGGAAAAACCTGATTTCTGTTTCTAAACTATTTTCTGATGGATATTCTGTTCGTTTTAATAAACAAGTTACTATTTTTCGTAACGATGCGTTTATATGTCATGGAACTTTACAGAACAATCTCTATACTATTAATTGTGCACATCACTCACAAAATGAATCTTATAACACATCGATTATTTCAAGCAATAAAAGGAAACGTTCAAAAAATGTGAACGAAACACTTCTTTGGCATCTCAGATTAGGTCATATTAATCTGAATAGGATTCAAAGGTTGGTGGAAGATGGTTCACTGGAGGACCTACAGCCAGAACCATTTCCAACTTACGAATCATGTTTAGAGGTTAAAATGACCAAGAGGGCATTTGGAGCCAATGGGAATAGAGCCACAGAAGTGTTAGAAATCGTTCACACTGACGTGTGTGGTCCAATATCAACCAAAGCTAGAGGTGGCTATGAGTATTTCGTAACTTTTATCGATGATTACTCTAGGTTCAGGTACATTTTCCTTATGAAGCATGAGTCGAAAACCTTTGATAAATTCAAGGAGTTCAAAGCCGAAGCGGAGAAACATAGGGAAAAGAGTATAAAGTTTATACGATCTGATCGTGGAGGCGAATACCTCAGTGATGAGTTTTTGAACTACCTATCAGACGAGGGAATTGTATCCAGTTGACTGCACCCGGAACCCCTCAACAAAACGGGGTGGTAGAACGAAGAAACATAACACTTTTAGAAATGGTCAGGTCAATGATGAGTTATTCAGATCTACCCAAGTCATTTTGGGGTCAAGCCTTGGAAACAACGGCTTATATTCTAAACTTAGTGCCATCCAAATCGGTTCCTAAAACCCCGAGAGAATTGTGGACCGGGCGCAAGCCCAGTCTGAGACACTTAAGGATCTGGAGGTGTCCGACATACGTTCTATACAAGGAAGCCAATAAGTTGGATTCACGTTCAGAGTTAAGGCTGTTTATAGGATATCCCATGGGAACGAAAGGGTGTATGTTCTATGGTCTCGAAGATCAAAAGGTTGTAATTAGTACACACTTTAGATTTTTGGAAGAAGACTGCATGAACAATAGAAAGCCTAAAATTGAGATTACCTTAGATGAATTAAGAGGGCAAACTCCAATACCAACTATGGAAGTTGATATACCAAGCGTCACACCGACACAGCCAGAACCTCTTCTAGTGGTAGGGTTGTCCGACAACCCAAGAGATTCATGGGGATAAGAGAATCTTCAGATTTAGTCCCCGGGGATAGTGAATCAGATCCCTGGTCCTACAAGGAGGCGGTCCAAGACAAGGATGCAGAATCCTTGCAAACTGCAATGGAAGCCAAGATGGGCTCGATGAATCATAATCAAGTATGGGAGCTAGTTGAACCACCCAATGGGATATAACCCATTGGATGAAAGTGGGTCTACAAGAGGAAAAGAGGACCGGACGGGAAGGTTGAAACATTTAAAGCTAGGCTAGTGGCAAAGGGATATACTCAGAAAGAGGGTATCGATTATGAGGAAACCTTTTCGCTTGTAGCTATGCTTAAGTCCATCCGTATTCTCTTGGCAATAACTGGACATCTAGATTTTGAGATCGGGCAAATGGATGTCAAGACATCTTTCCTGAATGGAAGTCTTGATGAGGAAATCTATATGCAACAGCCCGAAGGTTTTATTGCGAAAGGCTAAAAGCATCTTATTTACAAGCTCAAGAAGTCCATTTACGAACTGAAGCAAGCATCTCGTGCTTGGAACCAATGTTTTGATCAGGTAATTTAATCTTATGGGTTTGATCAAAATGAGTTTGAGAGTTGTGTGTATAAGAAGTGTGAAGAAACTGCCTTGGTATTCTTAGTACTATACGTAGATGATATTCTGCTCATCGAAAACGATGTAAAGGTTTTGTCAGACGTAAGGGTATGGCTGTTAAAACAGTTTGATATGAAGGACTTACGGAAGCCAGGCACATCCTTGGGATCAAGATCACTCGAGATCGCAAGAAAATGATGATAGGCTTATCGCAAACTTCATACATAGATACAGTTTTGAAGCATTTCAGTATGTAAGATTCCAAGAAAGGTTTTGTACCTTTCAGACATGGAATCCATCTATCAAAAGATATGTGCCCTAAAACACATAAGGGGATAGATGACATGTGAGGCATTCCTTATGCATCGGCAGTAGGAAGCTTTATGTGTGCAATGCTGTGTATGAGGCCGGATATTTGCTACGCCGTAGGCATGGTAGCAAGATATCAAAGTAACCCAGGAAATCAATACTGGACTGCTGTTAAAAACATTCTGAAGTATTTGAAGAGAACCCGGGATAGAATGTTAGTTTATCAGTCAGACAGTTTATTTCCAGTGAGATACACGGACTCGGATTTCCAATCGGACCTAGATTCCAGAAAATCTTCCTCAGGTAGTGTGTTTTATCTGGGAGGAGGAGCTGTAACATGGAGAAGCGTTAAACAGAAATGCATGGCAGATTTTACCATGGAAGTCGAATATGTAGATGTTTGTGAAGCAGCGAAAGAAGAAGTGTGGGTAAAGAACTTCTTAGTGGACTTGGACGTAGTTCCGAATTTGCCCAGCACTATCACGGTGTTTTGTGATAATGCCAGAGCAGTTGCAAATTCAGGGGAACCAAGAGCCAACAAGGCCAGCAAACACATTGAAATGAAATACCATCTTATACGAGAAATCGTTAAGAGAGGAGATATAGAGGTGGTAAAGATCGCATCGAAAGACAACCTAACTGATCCATTCACAAAGGGTCTGCCTCAGTGTACATTCGAGAGACATGTGAAAGGAATAGGTGTCAAGTGCGTTGCCAATCTGCTTAGAGTATAAGTTGGAGAAATGTTATTAGGTTGGTGTAGGTGACATTTGATGTCACGTAGTAATACATTAGATATGTTGTAGTATACTTAAAAGTAGACTTTGAGTATAAGTGGGAGATTGTTGGGGTTATACGTGAAAGTATACTTTTACTTTGTATAACCTATGTATTAAACACTTATTTACTGAAATAAATTATTTAACATTGTTGCATTAAATATGAATGAATGTTATATATATTTACTGCAAAATGTTCATAAAATAGCACGTATTACATTGTAGTTATGTTGAGATAACTTATGTCAGGATCTATCGGGATGACCTCATAAACACAAATTTAAATTAACAATTACTACTAGCATGAATTTACCTAAGTGAATTCAAATAATAATCAATCCAACAACAACATGCAAATAATATTTCAAGTAAAAGATCCTAGCATGCGGAATTTCTAGGAGTTTACGTAAACGTACCCGTTGGAGAGACGATCTGAGACAGACATGATCAAGTATCTGGATACCCACCAAAAGTCCTTCTCAAGTATTCCCAAGTCATCGTCCAATAACCCCGGTGGAAGGTTCTCCAATGAACGATTTATAAAACAAAGGAAAATAAAAATATTGTTGCACCACCTTTGTGGATTTCTAATATTTCCAACGCATGTAACACTAGGGGATGAAAAAATTCATCCGCTTATTTATATAGAGGGGGTTGGACAAAAATTTCAGCCAAAAAGGGGTTAGGAAAGATATTTTCTTGATCTCCAAGAAATCTTGAATATATCATATATATTCTTCTTTCCATGTGTATTTTTCCACAAAAATCTCACACCCTTATTTAGCCTAATATTTTCAAAAATAATTGGGGATCTTTCAAGATTGGATCTTTCTTGAATTTATGAGATATTCTTGTATTCCAAGAATACATATATTTTTCCATAAAAATCTTTCCAAGAAAATCAAGAAAATCATTCTTCCTATTATTGCCCTACAATTTTCGAAAATTTCCTATTAAAGAAGCCAAGTGGGAGATTTCTTGAATTTATGGGATAATCTTGTATTCCAGGAATACATTATCTCCTTTCCATAAAATCTTTTCAAGAATATTCTTCTCCCTCTTTTCTTTAATATTTTCGAAAAAATAAGGAAATATAATGCAACAATAATTTATTATATTTTAAGCACCTTTTATTTATTGGACTATAATTGGGCTACTTGAGGGGCCTTTAGGAGAATTAAGATGGACCTTCAATGGGCTTAATTCGATATTGAGCCACAATATAATTGACCCATTAATATTAATTAATTGACACTTATATAATTTATATTGCACTATCCATCTTAACCCATATTCTTTGTAATATGGCTCCGTCATTATTTCCGTGTTTAAGATTATTTAGTCCATTAATTAATTAAGCCACAAAAAGCTTTATATTAATTAATATCTTTATCCTTGGATAAGGACAACCCGGCTTTATATATAACATTAAATTAATTTTAAAGATTTGGTATGATAAAGGTTTTCCCACCCTGGGGACCAATCAAAAAAACATTGCAAGCACAAAAGCATACTTAATTTAGCAAATGTCGTGCAATAATTATTGCCCAGATATAGGGATACCGAATGATGATTCTCTTCTCATTTATAAAGTCAAAGCAATAAACAAATCAACGAGTTTAATCCTTATTAAGTGATAGACTTAATAAATCAACAACAATCTATTGTCTAACTCTTCATCCCTTAAGTGCCTTTATTGATGAGTTTATCCTCTCTGAGTCTTGACCGCATCGAATGCAGATTGTAATCTCTTGGTCATCACAAGTCAATATAGAGAGGATAAAATCTTCCCAATAGATTGTTAGGATCTATCTAGAGTTAGACCACACACTCATTGTTTATTTTAATCTCCTACACTTAATAAGGATTTTGTGCGATTAATAATATATATAACATTAAATCATATTTATGCCGAAGAGAATCATTTATTTTGATAAAATACCTTATATCTTGGGCAATAATATTAATTACATGAAAATTGCTAAATTAATACAGAGAATCATTTGCTTGGAAAGTCTTGTATGATTTGTCCCCTTGGTAGGCTCAAAACCTTTATCATATCAAATCTTGCAAGTGGAATTAATTTTTCGGTATGGATAATAATGTTGAGATGTCCTTACTCCAAGGATAAATATATTACTTAATATAAAACTTTTCAGTGGCTTAATTAATTAATGGACTAAATAATCTTAAACACGGGAAATAATAATCGGGAGCCCATATTATCGTAATATGAATTAAGATGGATAGTGCAATATTAATTTAATAGTGGTATTAATTAATATTAATGGGTTGGATTATATTGTGGCTCAATATTGATATCCAGAAGCCCATTGGAGGTCCAATCTTAATTCTCCTAAAGACCCCTCTAGTAGCTCAATGATGGCCCAATAATAATAAGGTGATTAAACTAAAAGAAAAATATTGTTGCCTAATTTTCCATGATATTTTCGAAAATAATAAATTAAAGGGGAGAAAGATTTTCTTTGAATTTTGCTATGGAATGAAGATAAGTATTCTTGGAACACAAGATTATCTCATTAAATTCAAGAAATCTCTCATTTGACATTTAGTAGTGAATTTCGAAAATTTGATAAATAAAGGAAGGAAAGATTTTTGTTGATTTTCTTGAAAAAATATTATGGAAGATATGTATCCTTGGAATACAAGAATATCTCATAAATTCAAGAAGATCCAAATCTTGGATTTTCCATTCCTTATTTTTCGAAAATTTTATTAAAATAGGGAGTATGATTTTTGTGGAAAATTTAATTATGGGGAAAAGAATATATGTAATATATTCAAGATTTCTTAGAGATCAAGAAATAAATTTTCTCCTTATTTTCTTGATCAAAAAATCGATCTCCCCTACAGTTATAAATACGGGTGATTGCTTCATCCCCAGTACAGTTCCATGTGTTGGAAAAATTAGAAATCCACAAAGGTGGTGCAACATATTTTCTTGTTTCCTGTTTATTTAATTTGTTCGTGAACACTTACCACCGGTGAACAAACAAAGGGCTAAGGGAATACTAGAGAAGGTTTTTGGGTTGAATGTCCCGTTCTTCTCAAAGGTTGTCACTCCAAGAGGTACGCTCACGTAAACTCCTAGATATTCTGCATGCTAGGACCTTTTACGTGTTTATTATTTGCATAACGTTGTTGGCGTGATTATTATATGAATTCACATAGGTTAATTCATGTTAGTAATAATCTGTGATTTAAATTTATGTTTATGAGTTCATACCGAATAGATCCTGGCATATAGTATCACACCTACTTTACCACATTGCATTCACAATAACATCCTGAATTAAGCACTAATCTTCGATGGATTATTGGGTTGCTTGGGCAGATTGTGAAAAAACAAACTCACCATTCTCATGGTAATCAGAATTCCCCTCGAAGATTTGATCTTCCATTCCAAATCATCGTATAAAATTATGGAGTGCACAATATGCAATAACTATCTTCACTTGGCATGTCATCTTGTAATGTGGCATACACCATTTCAACATGGGAAATCGACTCTTCAACACTCTAAAACACAACTCAATTGCATTCCTGAGACTAGAATGATGATAATTGAATAGTTCCACTGGTGTGCGTGGTTCCATCGCAGAACCTCTAAACTCATTAAGATGATATCGGGTTTGTTGATAAGGAGTGAGAAAACACCTGTAATTCATGAAGCCAACATCAACCACATAATATTTTCCTAGTACAATGAATGTGTGTCAGTAAATCTTGAATCTAAGTAAAACATATTAAGCATTAGTTTTACGATACATAATATTGAAACAAAAGTACTTTAGAAGGTCTTGTATTACACCTTCATTCGACCATGGAAAATTTGGTCGGAAATTATTGAATTAGACAACACGTGGACATCACTTGCACTACCTTCTCACCCAGCATAAACATGATGTTGAAGTCACAAATTGCAAGCACATTTTGGGCAAGGGTGCATAAATCGAAAAATGTTAGTCGGGCGGTTCTTGGCCGCCTAGATTTTTTTTTTTTAAATTTGAAATTTTCACAGGGGTGCAAATGTACGTTTAGTATGTGCCTACTGTATTTCAAAATTAAAGTCATAGTCATAACTCATAATTCATAAATGATAAATTACATAAAGTCACAAGGTAACAAATTAACCAAGGGTGCAAAATTCAACATTAAAAATTAAACATAAAGTTATAAGTCAAGAATTACAAAATAAGAACTCAAAAAAGTCTAAACAATTGTTTCATCAATGACAATAACCAAATTAAATGGTATGATGATTGGATGATTGCTCATCTCCATAAACACGATCATCATCATCATTAGACTCAAACTCAACATCTTTTTCTACTTCCTCATCATCGGAAGAGAAATCATCCTCATCAAGGTCTCGTAGTCAACGTCATGCTCAATCCCGAACCCGAGGCAACATCTTCCTCCATAACACCATCATCAACACATTCAACCCCACCAATGATCCAATCTTGTGCAAAACTAGTGTCTTCCTTTGCTAGAAGGACTTCTACATCTTTTTCGTTTGATCTCATTTTTTTGTTCAACAACTTTGCATTGAATTGGACATACACAAGATTGTTTAATCATTCAGCTAGAAGCTTATTTCTTTTCTTCGTGTGTATCTAAAAAGATTTAAAAATAAATAATTAATAATAAACTAGTAATTCACGTTCAACAATATTTAAAGCTAAAGAGTCACATAATAATTTAACACAAGGAAAGTTTACTAACCCCTTCAAAAGCACTCCAATTTATTTCACAACCGGATGAACTAGTGGTCAAATAAAGTATCCTCATAGCAAACTTTTGCAAATTAGGAGTGCGCAAACCATATGTTGACCACCAAGAGACTACACAAAGAAAATAATATAAAAGTTATAAATTACTTCAATTTAATGAATCAAAACTATAAAATTATTAAATTTTACCTGGATCAAAATTTTCAATGTTTGCTACCTTGCACTTAACAACCAACTCTGCTCCAAATAGAGACTCCTTATATCTATACTTTGGTAGCTCCTCATTCATAATCTTATTTTGCATTTCCAAATCCTGAGGAAACATAGTACTCAAGCAATCAAGAACCCTAGCTACAACATCTGGATCCATGTGAAGAATGGGATCTCGATAATGGTATAATGGATTCAAGAGATAAACCGTCAAATGGAGTGAAGTATTGAGCCTGTTTTTCATCTTTGCATCAATAATGTCAATGATAGGGTCATAACTCTTGGCAATGTTATTCAAGGATGTTTTAACTTCCTCCTTTGCCTTCAAAAGCTCACCATATACAAAGCCCATAGATGGTTTTTTTGTCCCCATCAACAAGTCGAAGCACCTTCACCAACGGGCTGAAAACTTGCAAGCACGAGGAGACACCATGCCAAAATGACATACTCAACACTGTGTTGTAGGCAGTTTTTCCTTTGGTTGTATTTGCGAATTTGCATTGCTCCCATTCATTGCTCGCAAACATTGCCTTTAATTGAGTCCTTTTCTCGGATAGGCTCTGGAGAAAGAGAAATGACGATGCAAATCTTGTTACTCCGGGTCTAACTATGTCCCTCTTCTTTGTATGCGCCCTCATCATAGCTAAGGTTTTGTGATGAGCATAGATGAAGATAGTCAATGCCTTAGCTTGATCAATTGTTTTTTTTTTTTTGGTAGATTTTCAATGCTTTCAAGCATAAGATTCATCGAGCGGGCAGCACACGGGGTCCAAAAAATTTGAGGTCTCTTTAGCTTCAACAATTTTGCAGCTGCCATATTGTTCGAGGTATTGTAAGTTACCACTTAAACAATATTTTCTAGACCAACCTTCATCAAGAGAAAAAAAAAATTAGTACATTAAATAATAAAACATAAATATGAACTTTAATCTTCAATTAATAAATGAAATCACATACCTCTTCAATGCACTTATCGACATAGTCATGGATTACTTGGCCTGTATGCGGAGTGTCAGAGAAGTCCTTGGAGGAAATAAAACTAGTGTCAAGTCTACATTTCACGCACAAATTCATTATACTCCTCCTCTTTCTATCACTCCAAGCATCAGTCATAATTAAGCATCCATTGACTTTCCACTCTTCTTCTTGTGGCTTAAGTTTTTCTTTTGTCCTCTCAACCTCTTTCTTCAAGAAAGACTCACTTATTTCGTATCGTGTAGGAGGCTTACATTCTGTTCCATATTGACCAATATCCTCGAACATTGCCTTGCAACTATCCGACTCGAATACAACAAAAGGAATGCCTTGTTCTTAAGCAAATCTACAAACATATTCTTTCACTTTGTCAAGCTTTTCTTTGCAAATGACCTCTTTGATGTTTTGGTCACGCAAGTTCTTTCGATGATTCAAGACTTCCTCAGGGTTGATTTGATTTGCAAATTTATCCATAGGTCCAATGGGCGGGCGTTGCATCTTGGTCCCTATGGAGTCTTTCATCGTCATCTCTTCATCAATATCAATGTGATCACCTATATCCACCTTCGATCTGACATCTTCATAATATTGTTTTTTTCCGGCCCTCTTTCTCGTTCCATCATTGATTGCATTTCTGCATTTGATCTGATCTTCTTTGGTGGATTTTTTGCATGCAGCCACATTTCCTTTTATGCCCGCAATGTGCTGCTTTAATCTATAAGTTCCTCCACTAATTTTTTTATCACATAAAATACATTTCACCTTATCCAAATTATTTGAATCTACCAACACACCATACTCCCACCCGACATCATCTGATTTTCTTTTGAGAGTTTGATTCTCATTCACAGAGCCATATTCCTATTTCCTAATCAAACCAAAAAATATCAACAATTAAGCTAACATTCCAATTAGGCAACATATACATGCAGATGCCAATTAGACAATTAGGCAACATATACAATTTTAAATTAAAATTAGGATGAGGTTTCGCATAAGATTAACCAATCTACAGTACATTCTTATCATCTACTAGGCTCATATCATATTTATTATTTAATTAAAAATTCAGCATCCCACAGATGTGGCTGCCAATGGATTTCTTAAATCCAAGTATATCCAAATCCAAATAGTGTGGCCCAATAAGACCAGAATCAATGAATAGCACAAGAGAAAGGACAAAAAACATCATTTTTCACACATCTCACTAGTCTCAACCCTCACATCGCAGCCCACAAATTGCACAAAAACTGCAACAAATTCGATTCAAGAAACTAAAAAAAAAAAGAATTACCAGATTGTGCGCGACGGGCGACGATTCGCGCGGAGTTGTCGAATGCGAACTTGACTTCGGTGAGCAGGGTGCGGCGGGAGGCGATTCGCGCGGAGAGCAGGGCACGGCGGGCGGCCAGTCGCGCAGCGGCGAAGGGCATGGTGGGGTGATGAGTAGCGCAGCGGCGGGTTTTAGGGATTTAGGGTTTGTTTCGTGAATGCTGAATGCGGGTGATTTCTCTTTCTTTTTGTTTTAAAATTTTAATTAAAACGAATTTAAAAAAAATAGAAAAACCGTCTATCCACCTATCCGCCTACCCGATTTGGCCGCCTAGGCGGCGCCCAGACTCCAAACCGATTTTTCTGCCCGTTTCAGTGTAAATCGTGGCGGTGGACGACCGTTTTTTGCACCCCTGATTTTGGGAGATTGTTCCCTTTCGCGATCGAAATGCACTTTGGTGGTCGATCCGAACCGCAACAGAAATCAGTGTGTCATCCATAGCGCCCAAAGCACCCTGCATTGTTAAATTATTCGATGATAAGTTAAAAAGTAACTTTTTTTTTAAATTAAAGTATGTCAAATTACCTCAAAATACGGATAAAAGCGAGATCATGAAGCACTTGCGGTGGGGTTATCAATTGCATTGGGATGCGTGATAAAAATCGAAGCTAGGGTCACCAATGCATTAAGCACCTCATGTACCGCTCAATTAACTGTTTCAAGTGAATGTTGAAAGTGATGCATTGTATCTCGTTGAAGATGATGCATTGAAACAGTGTTAGTGAACATAATAACTTTCTCATTTACCGAAGCTCTTGCTCGTTCATCCTGATGCATTACACCATGTGACGACAATTCCTCAATTAGGGTGTGGAAACATGGCATAGTCATTCGTGCATTATAGTAAAATGTAGTATCAGGACCCATTAATAGCTCTCCCACCCAATCATTTCCAATTAAACGTGAAATATTTTGTGGCATCCGCTCGTGACACATGCAATAATTTGGTATCAGAACATCGAGCATAAAACGATTTATGACCTCATCATCTGAACTCTCTTCATTACTGTCATTATTTTCTTGTGATTCAAACATGTCATCAACTGGGAATGCAGACATATTCCTTGACACATATGAAAGAGTGTATGATTAAATGAAAATAATTAAAGCAAGATTCATATATTGCTTGAAAAAATAAGGTTCATATTAATTTGTACAAGTTCTTTTATTACATGTACCTTTTTTTTTCAACTAATACATACAAGTTCATAAAATTAACAAGATACCCAAATTCACACTAACAAAATGATTATATGCATCATTTCATGTAAATAACGTGTTCCAATCATCTAATAAATATTTTGGTGTAAAATTACATCATTATATAGTACTAGGTTGGTAGGCACCTCAATTCTTGAAGTGTTTACCCATGTTTTTTGTATTTCTTTATTTTTAATATTAAGGGTATAAATAGAAAAACATTGCAATGATAATACACTAAATCTAAGTACAAGATGGCCATTACATCATTTAGTATTTGCTCATTACTTGCACTCTTTGACTTCTCACTAAGTTTACCTATATCTCGAGCCTGGTCTAACATCGATTGTTAAAATAAGGACCCCCCTCGCAGCATCGCAACAACACATGAAAATTCTACCAAGAATGCTCTAAAACATGTAATTAGCAGTAGCTGGACCGCTCATTCTCTTACAACCAATATTATGTAAATAACAAACATGGGCCAACACTCAGTCGTGCATAATTTTTCAATTTTTGGCACACAAGGAAAATGAAATATTCCTAACCACCAACAATTATTTTATAGCTGAGAGACTCAAAGTTTGTATATTTAACACTTGGGTTCATGGATAGCACATGCTAAGTTATATCACTCAAAAAAAAAGTTAAGGAGAAATGAAATTTGATGGTCATCTCAGGCTTACTTACTATACTTCCAACGGTAGCGACGAATGCTCAAAATCGTTGGCGGAGCATTGATGCTCAGGATGACTCGTGAAGAGAAGTTACAAGCACCAGGTTCCCACTCGCCAAGTAATGACGATGGAGCTAGTGTAGAGAACATAAGACATAAACAAAATAAAGGCATATAAATATCACGTTGCAGAAAGTTTACAGAAAAAACAAAGTAGCAATGGAGTTGGCAACTTGGCTAATATTCACAGTGAAAGTAACATTCTTTCTAGTAGAACAAATCTGGTTCATCTACTCCAATTTTATATTGAGGATGAATTTGGATTGACTATCAAATTATCATAGTTCCCATTTATTGTTACGTTTCTATATGAATCTTGAATTATAAGTTGACAACATCTAATTTATTCCAACATTTCTAAGTAGCATAAAACTAATATATGTTCATTTGGACACCTACTCAAATACCTATTAGCATCCCATATAACAGTAATGAAAATGCATAAAAAAATGGCTCTGAAACACATATCTTCCAGCTATGCCAAACCAAACTTATTCAAGGCAAATGCTTATTACATCTATTAGAGAATATTCTGGAGATCAAGAAATAGAATAATCTAGAGACCAAATCAACTCTGGTCAACCTTGATTTGGTGCATTTAATTTGTAATTAATGTAAATTAATTGTAATTAATGTTGTGATCCTTACGTGTTGTAATCTCACTATATGTAGTGGAGTATTTTTCCTCACCATTCACGATGAAATCAATTAATTCCTTCTTTTCTTAAATGGTATCACCAGTCACATATTAAACCCTATCCCTCCTCCTCGTCGCCGCTTATCTTCTTCTTCCTCCTCCACGCTTCCTCCAATCTCTCCCATGGCCGCCGCTACGATCTCGTCCGATTCCATCCCTCCTGCCACTCTCATTCATATGGTCACCATAAAACTCACCTCCTCCAACTATTTACTCTCGAGATTGCAAGTCTCTCCCATGTTGCAGTGCGACAACCTCCTTTCGTTCATTGATGGAAGCGCCGTGGAGCCCTCCCCTACCATCAAGGACGCCGTTGATAAAGATGTTACCAACCCAGATTATGATCTATGGCACAAGCGTCACAATCGTGTCCTTAGACTCCTCCTCTCCTCCCTCACTGAAGAATCCATGGCCCAGGTCATCGGCCTCACCAAATCTCTTGACGTCTGGGTCTCACTCAAACACGCCTTCAGCCACACCTCGCCGTCTTGTGCTCATCATCTCAGAGATGAGTTGAAGTTGCTGAAACGCGGTTCTTCCACCATTGTTGAATACAGTCGTAGCTTCAAGGGATTGTGCGACCAACTAGCCGTGATCAGCCACCCGTTTACGACATGGACAAGGGCCACTGGCTCCTTTGGGGCCTTGGCCCCAATTTCCGGGCCTTCGCTGATTTACATATAACACTTCTCCCTCAACTTAGCTTCAACGATCTCCTCCAGCAGGCCAGCACTTATGAACTCAATGACTGAGTTATGGCGTCTGAAGTCCCTGCTCTGGCCGCTTTCTTTGCCGACCAAAATTTGGGCGGAGGTCGTGGATATGGTGATGGCTCGAGGCAGTCCGACTCCTTCTCCGGTGGGCGTGGTCATGGCGATCCAGGTTCAGGTAATAAGAATGGTGGTTCTTCATTTCCTAGTAATCCTAATGGAAAATATGCAGGTTCTCAAAATATGATACACTCCGAAGTGCCATATCTGTCAGGGCCTCCATTATGCTAACCGTTGTACGTCTCTGTACGATCGTGGTTCCATTGTGGCGAATCTTGTCCAAGCCTTTGAAGCCCGCAACACCGTCTCCCAACCGGTTCAGCCTGATTGGTACGTGGATACTAGCGCGTCTACTCACATCTACAAACGATCTTGATAGCTTTGAGCCATATACTGGTATTAGTCGTGTCATTGTTGGTAACGGTGACGCTTTACCTATTTTGCATTTAGGTTCTAAGTTCGTTAATAATAATTTGCCTTTGCTAGACGTTCTTGTCATTCCTCATATCACTAAAAACTTGCTTTCTATAAGTAAATTAACCATGGATTTACATGTTGATGTTGTGTTCTCTAATGACTCTTTTGTGATTCAGACTCGGGCGAAAAAGGAAATACTGGCAAAGGGTCGATGTAAAGACGGCCTTTATGTTTTGGAACTTGGCTCACCTGCTTTGCTTGCTGCTTTATATTCTAGTGTGTCTAAATCGTCTTTTGATTTGTGGCATTATCGATTAGGACACATTTCTATTTCCGTTATTCAATTGCTTAATAAATTGGGTCACTTGGTTGTTACCTCTCTGTTGCCAAAACCCACTGTTTGTTCTTCTTGCCAATTAGCGAAAAGTAAACGCTTATCTTTTTCTTTAAATGAGAAACGTGCTTTAAGTGTGTTGGATTTGGTGCATTGCAATTTATGGGGCCCTGCCCCTGTTAATTCTCATGATGATTTTCGTTATTATGTTCTTTTTGTGGATGATTACTCCCGTTTTTCGTGGCTTTATCCTTAACGTGCCAAGTTTGAATTTTTCGATGTGCTTAAATGTTTTGCCTATCTTGTGTGCAATCAATTCAACACTTCGATTAAAGTTTTTCAAAGTAATGGTGGAACCTAATTTACTAATTCCAATGTTCGTGAATTTTTTGCTAAACGTGGTGTTTTGCATCGTTTTTCTTGTCCATACACTCCTCAACAAAATGGTCGTGCTGAGCGAAAACATCGTCATATAACTGAAACTGTCTTATCCATGTTTTTTCATGCTCATGCACCTGTTACTTACTGGATTGATGCTTTCACCATGGTTGTTTATACTATAAATCGGTTGCCTTCACCATTACTTGATAACAAATCTCCCTTTGAATTGTTGTTTGGTTGTGCTCCCACTTATGCAAATTTTAAAGTTTTTTTTTCTTGTTTATCCTTACCTACGTGGTTATGCTCCGAATAAACTGGCTCATCGTACTCAGCCTTGCATTTTCTTAGGTTATAGTAACATGCATAAGGGTTTTAAGTGTTTTGATCTTGTTGCCTCACGTGTTTACATTACTCGCCATGCTCAATTTGACGAGTTTTGTTTTCCCTTTGCAAATACTACTTCCTCCACTGACGCTTCTGCTCTTGAGTTTTCTCGTTTTCTTGAGCCACAGGTTCAAATAACACCCGTTGTGCCAAAGAATACATCGCCGTCTCCAGCAACATCCGCTCCTATTCGCCGTGGCCCATGCCTCGACTCCACCTCACATCCCACTGCTACTATTCCGAGTTCAATGGCTAAAGAGCCCCATGTTGCTGATACTTCCCCTGAAGCCCCTATTGATGATAACCTAGAAGATGTTACTCAACCTGATTCCACATTAGCTGCAACATCCTCTGTACCGCAGCTAAATCTGGAATTGTTAAGCCAAAGTATTTTGTAGATATATCTTCTACTGCTTTGTTGTCTTCTTTGTCCTTGAATCAGGAACCTAAAGGATTCAAATCTGCCATCAAAGTTCCCCATTGGCTAGCTGCCATGCGTAAGGAGATGGATGCTCTTCACTCCAACAACATGTGGGAACTCGTTCCGTGCCCTCTGAATGGTAACATAGTTGGTTCGAATTGGGTGTTTCGTACCAAGTTCAAATCCGATGGCACTGTTGAGTGATATAAGGCCCGCCTGGTCGCCCAGAGATTTACTCAAATACCCGGTTTTAATTTTTCTCATACATTCAGCCCGGTTGTCCGAGCAGCTACAATTCATGTTATTTTGGCAATTGTTGTTCAACGTCGTTGGCCCTTGCATCAACTAGATGTCAATAACGTTTTTTTGCATGGCGTACTCGACAAATCGGTTCTTATGGCTCAACCTCTGGGGTTCATTAACCCTCGTTTTCCGAACAATGTGTGCAAGCTCAAAAAGGCTCTTTATGGCCTTCGTTAAGCTCCTCGTGCATGGTTTGATTGTTTCAGTTCTTTTCTCATTTCCATTGGTTTTACTCGTAGCAGGGCTGACACCTCACTTTTCTTCTTACACCATCCTGATTGCACCATTTTCTTACTCTTATATGTGTTAGTGTTAGTGTCCTAGAGACAATCTATTGAAAGGACATAATACTCAATGATATTCAGTTTGATTTAATATTATAGTTCATCTAATATTAATGTATGGCAATACACTTGTTTGAATATTATGTTTGATTATTTGCATTTATCCATGCAAGTGTTCCCATGAGTCATTGTTGTCATTGAGGTTGTGAGAACTCAGATGACTTAAGCATGATTCTCAAATGGCCCCGATCAAGGATCATCAAGAATGGGCTATTGATGATGCAATTGAGATTGGTGTGCGATCTGCATCATACTCTTAGAGAGTGTAGTAAGATCTCACTTACTGCGAGAGGTATCTCATGATGGATGCACAGATACCTTAGAGGGTATTGGTATACCCATCTGAGAAACCGTTTGATGTAGTTCCACTATATGTGTCTACGAGTGTCTCGGTTAGTGGGAGTGATGCGATACTCCTTTAACTTGAGGTCAATACTCACGACATGTGTGGAGTGATGAACTTTGATCGTGACTGACACTTGCACCCTTCCATGGGTAGATATGGCTTGGATTGGGTTTATCACGAAGTGCATGTGCGTGGTAGTTGAGCCAAGAATAGAATTCATTCCTCAAAGTGGATTTAGAGAGAATACTCATCTTCTCATCATAATTGGATCTAAGTCATCGGCCGATGTACGTCAACTTAGACTTTGTGGCTAAGTGTGACATACATGATCAATTAGTGATTAGAGATAATATGATTAAGTTATTTGAATAGACACTTCATCATGTTCAAGACTAATCGAGTATTTGTGAATGAAAGGAAGATATCGCAATAGCCCATGTTTCAGTTACATGTAGTTGCACGTTTCTCGCAACGTACCTCATATATTGAGAATGTCTGATTTATTGTCTAGGGTTCAATTAAGACCGTTAGTTTGACTAATCGCTCGATATATGAGGGCCTATGGGTCACACAACAAGTAATGGTTATTTACTAATTATAGTTGATTGATTAAATATTATATTGGATATTAATATTTAATTTATGGAGAATATAATAATAATTATATTTAGAATTAATTATTATTACTATTTAATTAAATTAGATTTAATTACTATTTAATTAAATTAGATTTAATTAAATAGGATTCCCAATAATAATAATATATGGAATATTATTATGGGATTTGATATATATGGAATCAAATCCGTAGAGATTTGATATACATGGAAATCAAATCCGTGGAGATTTTGTATATGTGAATTAAATCTATGGGATTTAATTTACAAGATTAGGGATTTTATTTCCTAATCAGGTTAGCTTAAGATTTAAGTTGGGTCTTCCCTATATATATGAGCTCTTGGGAATTCATAATACAAGACTTCATATTTTCTCCACAAAATCTCTAAGTTAGAATTTAATTTCCTAGCAAATTTATCTCGGGGATTCAACGATGGCAGATCTGTGCGAGTTAGTAAACGACTATTACATGGATACCATAGTTGAGGAATCCGTATAAAATTGCTGTAAGAATTCTATTTACGTTTACTCGTATTTAATTATGCAATTAATTGTTCGTTGTTGGTGAACTGTTTATTTCCGCTGCGCATGTATTACGTGTTTACGTGTCTCTAAATTCCAACAATACGTTGATGATATTATTATCACTGGAAGTAACAAATCTATTTTGTAGGCTCTTATTAAACTTGTCGACAAAGAGTTTGCTGTCAAGGATCTCGGTTCACTCAGTTACTTTCTCGACCTCAAAATTTCTCACACCATTGATGGTTTTTTCCTAGGTTAGGCCAAGTTTGCCCATGACATACTCACCATGTCAACCAGTTCCTTCAACATCCGACCAATGATCATTTTTTGGCTGTCAAGTGAATTCTCCGCTATGTCAAAGACACCATCAATTACGGCCTCAAATTCTCCTCTTCCTCTGATTACTCGCTTCTCGAATATCTGGATGCGGACTGGGCCCATTGTGTGGACACCAGACGTTCCACATACGGCTGCTCCATATTCTTAGGAGGTAATCTCGTCTCCTGGAGTGCCAAAAAATAGCCAACTGTTGCTCGATCGAGCTGTGAGAGTGAATATCGTGCACTTGCCACCACTGCACAAGAAATGGTTTGGCTCACTCATCTTCTTCGTGAGCTACATGCACTACCCACTTCGCGGCCTTTACTACTTTGTAACAACAAGAGTGCATTGTTCTTGAGTCAAAATTCTGTTGCACACAAACGAGCCAAGCACATTAATATAGATTGTCATTTCATAAGAGAGGTCAATGCTGGTAAGAAGTTGACCACTAAGTTCGTCCCCTCCGAACTTCAGGTCGCATATATTTTCACCAAGAGTCTTCCCCGGACTTCCTTCGAATTTTTACGTTCCAAGCTTTGTGTTGAAGAAAATCCCACACTTCACTTGAGGGGGGTATTAGAGAATATTATGGAGATAAAGAAATAGAATATTCTAGAGACCAAATCAACTCTGGTCAACCTTGATTTGGTGCATTTAATTTGTAATTCATGTAAATTAATTGTAATTAATGTTGTGATCCTTACCTTGTAAAGTGTTGTAATCTCACTATATATAGTGGAGTATTTTTCCTCACCATTCACGGTGAAATCAATTAATTCCTTCTTTTTTTATAACATCATAGTATATAAAGTGTTGGCATTAAGACATGATTTATGTAAACCACTGAAAAAAAAAGTTGAACTATTTTAGTAAATAGTCAACTACATCCAAAAAGTTCTATTAAAATGAATCAAAACACTTCACGTCACATATCATGATAAGGAACAACCATACACCAAAAATCTTGCGTCCAACAGTAGAATTGTCAACTGTTTTCAGAAAAAATGTATACTTGCACCCATCAAATACATTACTCAAGGAAAATATATCCATTTTGGACCGTCAATCTTACAAAAAATATAGAGGCCCATAAGTATTAATACAATTTTGAAGTCCGGAGGTAATCTCCAGTCTGTGTGAGATATTTCCTGCAGTGATTGCATTTTGTTTTAACGAAAGCTCGTTCAGTTCGTTTCCACATTTTTAACCTACAACCAAGATAATAAAACATTAGTTATTGATATTATTTACCATCAATAAGAACTCTATTGAATAAAATTAGATATAATATGTTAGTGGTTTCACATAACAATATTAGTGGTTACACATAACAGTATTAGTGGTTTCACATAACAATATTAGTGGTTTTCGCTTAAAGGTATTAGTGGTTTTCGCTTTACGATAATAGTGGTTTTCACTATATAGTATTAGTTAGTCCTATATTAGTTGATGTTAACCCTAATTATTAAAAAATAAATAACAACTAGATGAAAAAACAAATAAAAAAGCAGATAAAGATCTGGTCATTTAAACCCTAAAAATCTAATTATAAAAGGAGATAAATGCAGATCTATTTCATCCCTAGAACTCGGTAGGAAAACTCTAGAATTGGGTTATCAGATCTTATTTGAATGAATTTAAATAAAATTGAGTCTACTGACATTTTAATAGATTTTTCTTCTAAAACCCTATCTTGAAAGTAAAATCTGTGAGAATATTAAAAAACAAATAAAAAGCAGATGCAGAAACTAATAAAAAACCAGATGTAGATCTGGTCATTTAAACCCTAAAAATCCAATTATAAAAGGAGATATATCAGATCTAATTCATCCTTAGAAATCGATTGGAAATCTCTAGAGATCTAGTCATTTAAACCCTAAAAATCCAATTATAAAATGAAATAAATGCAGATCTAATTCATCCCTAGAAATTTGTTGGAAATCTCTAGAGATCTGGTTATTTAAACCCTAAGAATCCAATTATAAAAGGAGATGCAGATCTAATCCCTAGAACCGGTTGGAAATCTCTAGATATCTGGTCATTTAAATCCTAAAAATCTAATTATAAAAGGAGATAAATGAAGATCTAATTCATCCCTAGAAATTGGTTGGAAATCTGTAGAGATCTGGTCATTTAAACCTTAAAAATCTAATTATAAAAGGAGATGCAGATCTAATCCCTAGAAATCGGTTGGAAATCTCTAGAGATCTGGTCATTTAAACCCTAAAAATCTAATTATAAAATGAGATAAATGAAGATCTAATTCATCCTTAGAAATCGGTTAGAAGATCTGATTGAGATTTGGTCATTTAAACCCTAAAATTTCAATTATAAAAGGAAATGCAGATCTAATCCCTAGAAATTGGTTGGAAATATCTATAGATCTAGTCATTTAAACCCTAAAAATCTAATTGTAAAATGAGATAAATGAAGATCTAATTCATCCCTAGAAATCGGTTGGAAGATCTGATTTCAAGCCAATTTAAATAATATAGATATTTTAACAAATTCCAAATTGGTGATCAATGTACTGATGATTTCAAGATTAGATTTACCTGATTTTGAATTTTTGTAGCAGATTCAAGGTTTGTTTTCAGATCTTCCAATTACTGCTGCTCGCAAAGTATTCTACCGCCAAAGTGAAATGTTCCGTTGGTTAACTTTTAACCTTTTTGTGTATTGGTAACATCCAAAGTTACTATATTGCCCCTCACTCAATAAGAAGCTGGGTTTGTATTTGGATGACAATATTAGTACTATATACTGTATCTATTCTTCATTTGTAATTGTATTAGTATTTATTAGTTAGGTTTTGACTAAATAAAAACAGCTATTACTGTTCATCATCAATTATACTGTTCGAGCAAAATTATTTTGTTAAGTTAGTAATACTAATGGGTGAAAGTAACTAATACTATTAAAAATATTTACATCTGATGCACTATGCAACTAATGTATATAAAAAATTGTCTTAACATTGATTATTATCAATATATTCCTGAAAATTATATGTATAGTAAGTAATATTATGACACTTGTGAATTGATACCACCAAATCATAATATTAAATGCTAGTTGTAGATATTTGTTTACAATAGTAATAGTATCAATTCATAAATATAATTGTATTACTTTTATAGTATGAACAAGGTTCAAAGGAGTACGCTAAAATAATTCCAATCAATTGTACTCACCTAATTCAAAATATTAAGGTTCCAACCAAGAGATTTAAAAGTCCATATCAACAACCTTAGCAAGCATTTAATGCCCTTATTTTGTTAAAAGGAAATCATCTACAAGAGTAGTCCACAAATATACAAGACTAACGAAAAATAGACACAAGTATGTGAACACGTTAATTATTGGTAAAAATAAAACGGCAGGAGTCGATAAACATTTCAACTTTTTGTAGCAACAAATGATTGTTATAAAGTATTTGAATGTCATATTAAACCCTAGAATCCATATGGTTTTCTAATTCATCACCATCAATAGGGTACTGCAAAACTATAGTGATAAAATTACCGTCGTTGGTGTACCAGAGAGACGGAGGAGAGAATGAAGAAACCAAATTAGCGACAAAGGAAAGAGTATGAAAATCCAAATAAGAATTGAAATTTACTTCAACAATTTACATTTATTGGGCAGTTGAGCAAAACAAAGAAACATAGGAGAAGTTATTTGCTTTAACGACGACAACGCAGAGGAAGAGATATGTGGAGGAGAGAGTGACACGTTTCTGAGATAATTAAACTTTGTTGGGCACATAGTAGGATGATTACCTGGTACCGACTGCAAACTGGCCAATTTAGTGTCACTCCCTCTTTTATATAGTAATAGATGTACCATTATTTATACATAATTCGTATTTATGTAATAATTTTTTATTATTTTTCAAATAAAAAGGAGGATTGCATATGATCTAAGTAGTTTTCTTAATTTAATTTTATTTATAAAAATATCTCCATGAGCCAAAAATATATGTACACCACTAAATTAACCAAAAAAAAAATTTATATATATACTTACCTTTTTTAGAAATTTCTGAATCCGACTCTTGGAAACTTTGTTAGAAAATTAAAAAGAAGTGTATGATTCTTGTGAATATAATGAAGAAAGAGTGTGATATAGTATGTATCAGTTACATTGGGAGAGAGATAAAAAGAATTCACACATGGTCATTGTAGGAGATAATATATTCTCTTTCTTGTATAATGTGTACTGAGAAAAAAAGACATACTTTTTATGTGAGAGGTGGAGGAAAAAGTGTATTCAATTTTTTCTTTATTCTTTTACAAATCACGTGAAATGGAATACAAAGTGGGGATTTTTTATTTTTTTTTGAAAAACCGATACAAACCATCCATGAAAGGAGTACATTATAATCTATGAGGTAGCCGCTAGTGTGATCCAAAATGGTGTCTCTGCACCATTCCATTCGTGAGGAGTGGGGGAGTTAATTGCGAATTTGGCTAATTTGTGTGCCACGACGTTATACTTTCGTGGGAGAAATACGAAGTCCCTCACTAGGACTGCCAAATTCAATCGACGAGCGCAATCTATTATTGTGGCCTCCGGACCGTAGTGTGATCTTTTCAGAGTGATTGCCAATATTGCAAGTTGAGAATCGGAGCGCACTTGAACCTGGGACAGATTTTTCCGTATGCATGCCTCGAGGCCTATCTGCATCGCCACCAATTCTGCTGCCAGTACAGAACCCGGGGTTTGATTGGTTTACAGGCAGCGACGATCGGTATACCCGCCTCATCCTATATTATATATCCAATAGCGTATTTAAAGGCCTCATCATCAAATGTTGCGTCCACAGACAACGGTACACCCCAGAGGCATTGGTTATTCTTAACCCCTCCGTGTATGGCTTCGCAGGTTCGCGAGTTTTAGCCCCAGCCTCCCTATAGTTTTGCAAAAAGAAATCAGTCCAATAAGGATTAAAAGATGAATCCCTGTATACCTGCATATTCATGTCCCGGTCAGTTGGGGTGTGCAGTATATTGAATCGTTGCCGCCAGATACCCCAGAGCATGACACTCCACCTTTCAAACTCCACTTTGTCCAATGTCCACCGCAAGAAGTAAACTATCTCTGCTACAGGGGTTTCGTTGTGACATTTGAAGTGCACCCAGTAGCCCCCTTTCTTCCATACATGGCAAACTACCGGACAAAAGAGAAGAGCATGGGCTGCATCGCCTAACCAGTAACCACAGAAAACACAGGAATAGAGGGAAATGATGTGCCTCCTATGTAATGCAACTTCGGTTGGCAACAAGTCATGCATAAGCCTCCACAAAAACACTCATATTTTTGGTGGGATGTTGAGGGCCCAAAGCCATTTCCACCATCCAGCAGTTACCGTGGCGTCCGACGGACCAGTCATTGGGGGGCATGTCTTGCAAGCATTATACAACACCTGGTACCCCGATTTCACCGTATATTCACCACTGTTAGTATGTCGCAAGTACCTCACATCTTGCAGACTGTGTTGACTGTGTTCCATTAGAGGAATGCGAAGGATTGTATGGACCTCGTAGGGAAGGAAAGTTCTATAGAGCAAGTCGTCATCCCAAGTACGGTCTGGATCCCCTAATAAAGGGAAAATTACTCTAAGGTACCAAATTTATGGGAAAATTATTCTTAGGTTCAATGTGCAAAAATTACGTTGCACTGTAGTATCTAGTTTGAACTAAAGTGCAAATTTTTTTTGCACATTGTACCTTAGATAAGTAATTATCCCATGTTTTTTGCACCTCAGAGTGAGGACCCCATTAATAAAACGTGTAACCGATGAATTCGAGCATACCGTCTGTCGTGAGGAGATCCGACCGGATGGGAGAGCGGGGATCCACTGGTCTTTGTATGCGCATACTGAGGCCCTATCTCCAATGCTCCAAATCAGCACTTTGTCGAGGACGTCCCGACTCCAGCATAGGGACCTCCAAATATACGACGGGTTTCCACCGACTGGGGTGTCCATAATGTCCATATTCCTAAAATACCTTGCTCTGAACACAGATGTAACCAGCGAGTTCGGGGATTGAATCATCCGCCAGAGTTATTTTGCCAGCAGGGCTTTATTAAACAACACCAGTCTCCTGAATCCCAAGCCTCCCTCATGCTTTGGGGGACTTAGGAAATCCCAAGAAACCCAATGCAGTCGCTTGTTATTCGCATAGAACCCCACCAGAATCTAGTCATAATCACCTCTATATCGGCACAAAGTGATGTAGGTATCCGAAAGCATGACATCGCATATGAGGGTAGCGCCTGTAGAACTGCCTTGATGAGCACCTTCTTCCCGCCATCAGAGAAATTCTTCGAATTCCAACCTTGTATACGACTCTGGACCCGGTTCCTTAAATATGCAAACTGTAACCTCTTAGCGCGTAGAGAGAACGTTGGCAGCCCTAGATACACTTCATGTCCTTGACTAACTCGGATATGTAAGATATCACGAATTACCTGCTTTGAGTGTTGACTTGTGTTACGACTAAATGTAATCGCCGATTTGTCATAGTTGATGAGCTGGCCAGATGCTTGCTCGTATCGTGTGAGACACGTTTTAAGGTTCCTGCATGCTGCGTCATGAGTTGCCTTGAAGAACACCAGACTATCATCCACAAAGAATAGGTGTGTTATGACAGGCGCACCCCTGGCAACTTGGACCCCTTGGATCATATTATCCTGCTGATAGCGAGAGATTAAAGACGCCAAACCCTGGGTGCACATAACAAATAGATACGGAGACAGTGGATCCCCTGACGTAAGCCCCTTCCAGGATTGATAGGTCGCGTGATACTATCGTTAACGCGAAAAGAATATGAAACTGATTCAACACATCTCATGATCAACTCTGTCCACCTCGGGTCGAATCCCATCGTAGTCATTAACACACGGAGATAGCCCCACTCAACCCTGTCGTACGCTTTGGTCATGTCCAGTTTCAATGCTGCGTAGCCCACTTGACTACGACAGTTTCGTATCCAGTGTATACATTCATACGCGATCAAGACATTATCTGTAATAAGGCGTCCTGGGACAAACACACTTTGAGTGGGGTCGATTAGTCGAGCACATGGCGAAATCTATTGGTGATAGCCTGAGCTAAAATCTTATGCCACATTGCACAAACTAATTGGTCGATAGTCTTTAAGCATGGTCGGCTTTTTAGTTTTAGGAATAAGAGTGACCAGTGTTGAATTCCATGCTTGCAGGCCCACCCCGTCTTTGAGCACCCTTAAAATGGACGTCGTGATTTTGGGTCCTGTAAGTTCCCATGTCTGTTGAAAGAATGAAGCTGGAAATCCATCTGGGCCTGGGGCCTTATTCGGATGGATATCGAACAACGCCGTCGTCACTTCTTCCACCGTAAACTGGGCCAAAAGCATTTGGTTCATGTCAGATATTACCACAAGAGTGATGTGCATAAGGACTCGGTGCAACGCATTATTTGATGGAGATTGTGATGTAAACAACACCGAGTAGAAATCAAGAACTAGGTTGCTAATCACCTCCTGTTGTGTGCAACACTGCCCTTGATTATCAACCAAACCCAGTATAGCATTTCTTTGTCGTCGCTTGGATGCTAGGTTATGGAAGTAAGCGGTGTTTTGATCCCCAGCTTGGAGTCAAGTCGTTCTTGACCGTTGCTGCCAATGAACTTCCTCCTTAGCTAGTAACTTCTGTAATTCTCTTTCTAACTGGCAAAGTTCGTTGTCATCCTCCGTATGAAGGTCTCGGTTGAGGGATGCTTCGATAGCTTTTCGGGTTTGAGCAATGCGGCGCTGAAGCTTCCCGACATAGGTGTCTGCCCATTGTTGAAGGTCTGCTGCTGTGGCCGTCAGTGTTGTGGGCAAATGACCTTTGGCATGGGACGTTCAACTAGCGTTTAACACCTGGGAAAAATCTTGTTCTAGCATCCACTTATTTTCAAATGTGAAGCGTAGTCGACGGAAGATGCTCTGTTCCGGCTTGCTACGGTCCAAAGTTAGGAGAACCGGGCGGTGGTCCGATCCATAGTACTGCAGATTTCGCACTGAACTCTGAGGGAAGACATTCCTCCATGCCGCATTAGCAACAAATCGGTCCAGTCGTTCTAGGATGCCGCTGAGCCCTCGTCTTTTATTAAGCCACTTGTCCAAGGCGTGCATCCAGTAGGAATTGAACCCAAAATCTTTGTAGACTGAACCAATCATTAGTTCAAAATTTTCATATCGAATTCGAAGTGCCATGCTATTATTACTTAATATTCATATTGCGAAGGCATAGTTTCTTTTTTCTCTCAAATATAACCCAATTGAGACATTGTCGAATAAGCTAAACCCCTCTTAATGTCTTTTTGAGCAAGAGCTAAAGTAGCTCCTAATAATAGTGTAATTATGCCCATCAAGACAATTAAATTCATTATATAAGGTATACCTATGAAAAGATGAAGAAGGCGAGCTACAAGAAAAATCGAGAAATACGAGACATCTAAGTCATACAAGTAAAAAGATCTATTCATTGATAAGAAAAAGAAAAAACGTGAATGGGGATTGGGTTGATGATAAAATAGAATCCTGGGTCGCGAACAGTGGGCAAAAAGGTGATTTTTGTTTTTTAACAGTTTGGGGATAGGAACAAGGTTCAAGGCTACCGGCCTGTTAGGATGCCTCAGCTGCATACATCACTGCACTTCCACTTGACACCTATCGTAATGATAAACGGCTCAATAGATTCCTTTTCGGTAGCGATTCATACTTCCCGAACGCAGCATACAACTCTCCGTTGTACTGCGCTCTCCAAGTGTGCTTGTTCCCCCCTTCTTCCTTGCCGGCAAATGAATCATCCTTTCCACGCGGGTAAATCTTTTCTTTGCCTGCTAGGCAAGAGACTAGCAAATTACAAATTATGTCTCGGTAGGACATGTATTTCTATTACTATGAAATTCATAAATGAAGTAGTTAATGGTGGGGTTACCATTATCCTTTTTGTAGTGACAGATCTTGTATGTGTTCTTAAGAAAAGGAAAAAAAAGGAATTTGTCCTTTTTTCGGGGTCTCAAAGGGGCGTGGAAACACATAAGAACTCTTGAATGGAAATGGCAAAACTCGGATAAAGTTGGGCCAAAAGATCGCGATTCAAGATAAATTCATGAGGAAGCGGTATCTCTTTAGGATCTTCTAAAAAATAGATTTTATAATGGATTCAATACATAAAAATGAATTAATTAGATGAAAATAAAAATACAACTAGATGAAAATACAAGAAATTGTCAGATAAAAGAAAAAGAAAAAAAAAGATACAGAATTGTCAAAACAATCATGTCATGAAGAGATTCTACTCCTCCCCTTGAACTAAATTTAGGAGGAATCAATGAAAGGACATCAATTCCAATCCTGGATTTTCGAATTGAGAGAGATATTGAGAGAGATCAAGAATTCTCACTATTTCTTAGATTCATGGACCCAATTCAATTCAGTCTTCCCCTTCTTATTATATGTTAAATGAGACCAAAGAGACGAAATGGGTAGAAAATTTGTGTTTCTCGATGCAGGACTTTTTACTATCGTCCGACCGTTACTGAAGCTGCAATATATTGGTGATGAGTATATAACGCAGTTTGAATGGAAAAAGGATGTAACTCCAGTTCCTTCGGAATCGCTAGTCAATCCTAGGGGCAGTTGACAATTGAATCCGATTTTGACAATTATTTTCATATCCGAAATAATGCGAAAAGAAGACCTGGCTCTAAATTGTCTTACAAGTTCTAAAAAATCCAAAATGAAATTATTTTAATTATAAATTAAATAAAAAAATATTATACATAACGAAAGAATAATATTCAATCATTAATCAATCCTTAAGAATCCCCCTCTTTCTTTTTCTGGATCCTGTAATGGAAAGAACAAAAGGAATTGAAAAGAAAATTAAGGAGCAAAAAACACTTTCTAACTATTCTTTTTGATTCGAATAGCTGGAATCGACCATTTCGATACGAGCAGAGCATATTTCATTGAAATCGCCTCCCACCACCCACGGCGTTGCATCACTCGCAAAAACCTGCGCAAGGCGTCGAAGTAAAGTCCAAGAGTGGGTACGGAGCTGGGGATTAGGGTTCCCGTAGAAGCCCGTGAATCGCCACATAACTTCGTCATAATACACATAACAATCTATATGGCCGACAGAGTAAGACAAAACATGAACCAAGCGTCGGAGGAAGTTAAAAGAATACAGGAAACACACCAGCAAATCCAAAAAGTCGACAAAAATGATTACACTGAGAACTATTTAACTTAGTTTCACTAATAAACAAAAGAGTTGGGGACATTTCATCTACCAACATGCGAAATTCCCGGAACGCTCGTTGATTACCAACAAAAAGCCTCGTAGTTGTTTGTCGGTGATCGGTGTTCGGACGCACCGACTTAATGGTCGCCGCATCCCCTGTGTCGTTCTCGTTTTGCGATGGCGGGCTGGCTTGCTGGATTGAGGACGAGGTGTGTAGATTTAGAAGAGAAGATTAATTATCGGTTGAAAGAATACCAAGCGTCGGAGGAATTCTCACGAAGATATGGACAAGGTGGTAGAAAGCACTCATCCCAAGAGAGAGCATTTCTTGAGAGAGAGGAAATTCTATCGGTTGAATTTTACTTTGTGGGGATGGATATTCATTCAAGTGGGAAAATTTTACAAAAGTGAAAGTTTCCTAGCTTTATATGTAAAATTCTTGTGAAAATAATGAACATGCCAGATTGCAATGATGCCTGTGTTGTGAACATCTAACATATGCTATAAAAAAGCTATGATCAATCTCCATTTTTTGGCTAACTAAATAAAATTATACTCCCTTTGTTTAGCAAAGTTTGTTGCTTTTGAAATTTTGTATAGATTAAAGAACATAAA
This sequence comes from Stenogyne calaminthoides, assembly GCA_037126765.1. NCBI lineage: Eukaryota > Viridiplantae > Streptophyta > Magnoliopsida > Lamiales > Lamiaceae > Stenogyne > Stenogyne calaminthoides. The sequence goes on along the minus strand of JBBCBC010000007.1, from coordinate 21,637,599 downwards.
ATTTTGAAAGATTTATCCTTCAATAAAAAGGAAAGAGAGGAGAAAGGGTGTGTGATCAGAGAAAATATATTTTTCATAAAAAAGAGATTTTTAGGGGTAAATTAAAGAGATTTGTGGGGAAATAATAAAAACAACAATCTTTTTTTAAATAAATTTAAGTCTAGAAGGACAAATAATATGAAGCGAAGGGAGTACAATATTAAATTAATCCTCATATGTTTTAAAAAAGAAATATACCAAAAATGAATTTATACTTTTTTTTAAAAACAAAAATGGATTTATACTTGTACAATGCTATGTACAATGCTTAGAACAAATTACAACTTTTAATTAATTGTACAAACCTACATATTAATATAAATGGCTCATATAATAGTAAAGTAAAATAAATAACTAGGACCTAGTACAAGCAATACTATAACACAAACATAACTAGTAGATCATACAATACTTAATACATAGTCAGGGTTCATGTCAAACATAATATTGGTGAAAATGATCAAATATCACCTAAGGACAACAACCAATTACGTCTCTGATACTCATTGCATAGGAGGAACACATGACAAGTAGACAAGTATTGAACACTACAAAAAATACGAGGTTTAACGACGAATTTAGCGAAGGTAAAAACCGTCGCTACAGACAGTTGCGACGATTTTAGCGACGATTTATCAACCGTCGGGAAACCGAGGGTCGCTAACATTTAGCGACAATTATTTCTAAACCATCGCTAGTTAACCGTCGCAAAATAGCGACGGTTTTGTCGACGGTCATCTGGGTCCGGACCCGGGTCAGAATAACCGTCGCTATACCATCGCTACACCGACGATAAATTAGCGTCGCTGTAGCGACGTCATAATTTGTCTCTAGTAACGACGACAAATACTGTCACTAGTAGCGACAGTTACTTACCGTTGCTATATTCGTCACTAAATCGTGATTTTTTTTTTTAAAAGGCTCATGGTAGTTCGAACCCGGGCCCGGGGGCGCCCGAGTGGGCATCGAACCACCCGAGCCACGGACCATCTCGAACTCAACCACCAAGTTTCTCATATATAAGCCACCAAGCCTCCCAATTAAATGAGGCAAATTTCCGCTCCCAAGGGGGACCGAACACGGGACCTAGGAGCGCCTGAGCGGGGATCAATCCGCTCGGGCACTTGCTTTCTTGCTTTTATTTAATGAAATTAATTCTATATGTCCTAAAAAATTGTTTTTTTTACAATTTTTTTTAAAATTCTTTATTTCAATTATCTTATTTATTGATTCAATCACATTTTAATATAATAATTTTTTTATATAAATTCAAATTTAAATTAAATTATATTATATTAAAATTGTATTTTTTAAGTTTTTTTTAAACAAGTAATACCTTTCTTTTAAACCTGTAATACTTTTCTATTTAAATAAGTAATACTTTTCATTTAAATAAGTAATACTTTTATATTTAAACAAGTTATACTTTTCATCTAAATAAGTTATACTTTTCTTGTAAACAGGTAATGCTTTTCTATTTAAACAAGTTATACTTTTCATTTAAACAAGTTATACTTTTTGTGTAAAAAAGTTATACTTTTCATCTAAACAAGTTATACTTTTATATGTAAACAAGTTATACTTTTCATCTAAACAAGTTATATTTTTCTTATCCTCAGTCCAAAATTACAGATTTAAAGAACAACGTGAGAAGAGTGCAGAAGGATCTGAAAGACTGCTTCATAAAATAGTAGGAAAAAAAACGGAATGACCTATAAATTTGCGAGGATGAGAAAATTGAAGAAAACAAGAAGAATATGGAAGAGAGAGAAAAAGAAGAACAAGAGAAAAAGAGGAAAAATCTAGAGACGCACCGCCATCAAAATCAACGGAGATCTGATTGCGTTTGTTGCGACGTGAGAAGAGGAAGAAGAAGAAATCTGCCAACATTTGTGACTGCGCGGCCGTGAAAAAGAAGAAGGAAGCCCATTAACCCGCCAGCAATCTGCCCTAACCCGGCCCGGCTACGTGACCCGTGAAAAAATTAAAAAAAAAATCAATTGCACATATCACTTGTATGCAATATTGCATACAAGTTTTTATGTTTAAAGATTCAGGAAGTGGAATAATCTTGTAACAAAAAAAGTGGCACGAAGGAATTGATCTGGTTTGGATGACTGTTTGATCGAAGATTCTGGGATATAATTTAAAAATAAGTATAGTAAAGAAAAAAAAGATACTTTTTTTTTTGATCGGACAAAGTTAGTTGTTAGTAATTAGTACACCAAGCACCCAAACACTCCACAAATTCACCAAGCCACCTTATAACCCCCATACTCAAATTCGTTCTCAAAGGGAATCGAACCTGGGTCTCTTTCAATTGAGGAAATTGAATATTTGGTGAAATTTAAGTTTCACCCTTTAAGTTAAAGAAAAAAAGATACTTTAAATTAAAGAATAAAATATCAGTATATTTTAGTGTGATTATATTTTGCGAAAAATAAGGTAGTAACTATAGTAAATATGTTTGGAGAGGAAACAATACAGCCAAAAATATTTCGGACAAAATTCCCAAAATTATACTACACAGCCTGGTATTTAGAGTGGGTTAAGTAAAATCCAGTAATGCTTAAATCTCGCTATTCGGAACCCCGGTATTAGGGTTCTCTGTCTCACCTTCTTCTTCCGGAAATTTCCGGCGAAAGAGAGAGAGAAAGATGGGTTCGCGAGAGAAGGATCAATCGACGCCGCATCAGCCCTTGTTAAGCAGTCTCGTCGTGCGAGCCACCGATAGCAGCGGAGGCGGAAGCGGTGGCGGTGGTGCTGGAAGCGATTACGAACCTGGCGAGGTTCGCCGCGATCCGCCTCCTTACTCTCGCTCTGATCGGTACGATGGCCATGGTATTGCTCTCTTTCTTCTTTTCACGATTTTGTTTGGTTGTTGAATTTGCCCCTTTCTTAGTTGGATGAATCCACAACCCTAACCCTAGTAGTTGATTTTGAAATTTTTGTTTATGTGTTGATATGCAATTACTGAAAGTAGAGTATTTGGAAACTTGAACAACTTATCGCAAGTTTCTTTCTGCCTATTTAGCTCTTAATTTCTCAAGGTAAGGAGTTTCAGCTTGTGCATCGAGGTCAAATTTGATGTTATCTGTTTTTTGGCAATGGTGAATGAGACCTAACAGTGACAGCTTGAGGTTTTTGCATAGTCTCTAAATATATGAAGTGAATATTGTTAATCTATTCTATTATGAAGTGCTCATCGAGTTTTAAGTTGGATATTCTCATAATTGAGTCATGATTGTGTAATATTTTATAACTCAACATTTAGGTTCGGATATGGAAGATGAATACTTGGATGATGTAATGAGATTATGGTTAATTGGTACTCCCTCCGTCCTAGATTAGATTGAACATTTACTGTTTGCAAAGAGTAATGTTGCTTAATAGTATTATAGTAGACAAAGTTGCTTTTTGATGAAGATTTAATGTTAAAGTAATGGCATGTGGTGTAAATAAAAGGAGATAAAGTTGCTTTTAATGTTGGAAAAGTAATGACATGTGGTGTAATATTGAGATGTTTGAAGGGGATAATTCAAGTTGATGGAGTTGCTTTATTACTACTTTAGGAAATGTTCACTCTGATCCGGAGGAGTACTTTTAATTTATTTCTTTGTTTTGAGTTTCTAGTATTGATTTTCAATCCCTGCTTGTGCTAGCTATGCCTTTCAATAATTCTTATATTTGCATATTACATGTACGAACTACGAAGCAAGATAAAAAAATCTTAATTTTTCTGTATTCTTTGATTGTGCATGCAAATGTGGCTATAGACTAGGTGATTACTTTGAATGGAATACCAGTGTTACTTGTGTGACTTAACAATATTATACTAAAGATATATTGCTCCTGGACTATGTGTAAGTTGTTTTCTTACACTTGGTCTGAAGCTCGTATTAACAATTTTCAGTTTATATAATGTTTCCTACCAATTATGTGCTTTCACTACAAGTGTATTACTCCCATAACAATTAAAACTGACTATGAGTACCGCTAATAGGAATTTAGGTAACTATATTTCAAAATCTATTGAGATGAAGATGGGAATCTATGGGTAGAAGCATAAAATCCTTCCATGTTCTGTTCAGTACATCAATTCATTTTTTGTTGTGATATCTTTGTGCTAATATTATGTTTTTAATTAAAGAGAAATAAGTTGAAGGGCTTTCATCAATTTCCATGGACACTATATTCTCTGATTCTGATAGATAATGCTAAAATATATTAAATATTTGTATTCAAAGGCTATGTACTTGCCCCTATGTGCAATGTATTTCATGTCCTATTTCTGTAATTAATATGGGTTTCATACCCGTTTTAATCACATGCTTTAGTAATGAGTTATATTGGGCGGTATCATGAATGGAGCTTCAATTATATATTACAGTGTTGTCCGCCCTGTCCGTCAATCCCTTGTATTGCATGCGAAGCAATCTCACTTATTAACTAAACTGTTGAATGGTGAATGAATTTTGCTGTTGTTTTCTACAGCTCTGAATATTTGCCTGGTGCAAGAATTTGGGTCTTGAGGAAGGCATGTTGGAACTGTTTTGGTTCTTGTTTTGGTTTTGGTTTTTAAAGAGCATTGTATTTGGGAAAACTACTTTATGGGATTTACAAGATTATCGAAATAGTGAATCAGTTGTCCTATTATCCAGCCATGGTCTATCCATTGGTAGAGTACTGATGGTTCTGCTGAATGTTGTATGGGCATACTATGCCATCAAGTAATCTGTTGGTTGTAAGCAATATAATTCACATAAATCTGAAGTACAAGCCTGGTCTATGAAAGCAGTATCTGAGGAGATGGGCTGAATGGTTGTAGATATTTGGTTAAATTAACATCACAAAATTTTTTAGGTGTCAATCGTAGGTCAAAAATTTTGTACTGTGATGGGGGTGAGGAATTGAAGTGCACCATAAAGCTGGAAATGAGTACAATCACTATGGTTATTTGGCGGCTTAATGGGGGGTTGAAATAACAAAAAATAATGCAAGAGCTGATAGAAACTTGATGGAATGGATATATGTTGGTGGTGCGTGTACTGAATCTGCAGTTGTGGGAGTGTACATTGCAGGGTTTTGAATGGATCTTACGATCTTGTCTCGTTTGGTCTGTGAGGCAGCACTTTCTGGACATATTTTATGCTTGGTGCCACAGACACTGATATGTATGATTTGAATAATATCAGGTTACATAATGGAGAATTCCGTGTGCAGTTGAAAATGGACTGAAGTTTGTGTCTCAGATACTTGAGCCATTGACCAGTACTTTGTTGGTTGCCAGCTTGATACTTGTTTCTATGCCTTGGGTTGTTGGCAACTTGTCATTATTGGTTATTTTGTTTATATTTTACAAGATATATGTAGTAGCACGTTATTTTCATAAGTGGTGGGTGCTAACTAAATATAGCGAAAGTTGATCTTAGGTGTGGGTTAGTATTCTATACCTTGTTCGCATTCTTGACAAGGAGATGCTTCAGTTGACATAATTTAAATTTGCGCTTTTCATTTCTTGGGTTGGTTTTTGTAGGAAACTATTGTTGGTGACTTCTACCTTTCTGATTGGGTGTTTATATCGTGGGCTTCAATGGTGTTTTTTTTCAGGATATAGAATGCGTGCAGGTTCTATTTCTCCTCCACGTCGTAGGAATGCACATCATCGCTCTAGCCCCAGTATTGAACCCTCTAACGGCGCATCACGGAATCATATATTCAGCAACGAGAGAGAACCTGGACGATACAACCGTGATTATTCACCCCCTTATGGTCGTGGGAAGAATGGCGGAAGGTTTCCTGGTAGAGGAGGGTATGATCGGTCTGCACGAGGGCCTGGGTCATTTAGAGTTGATGGTTTGCCTAGAAATAATCCTAATGTCCGTCCAAGAGAAGGAGATTGGATCTGCTCGGATCCCTCGTGAGCATTAATCTTCTCTTTATCTCTTACCTTAGGCTTTTATCTTTTGGCTCGGTCTTGTATGCCTATTATACCATATTGTGCTTAAAAGTTAAAACTAAACATTTTTTAGAAACTGAGACATTTTCATACTGGTTTGGAATTTATATGCTCCTGTATCCCTTCTATGTTACTGTTCTTTGCATGATTATTTGTATGTAATTAGCTTTTTTTGAAAGAATATTACTTATTTAGGCAAACACTTGTATACACCAATACACCAATTTCACGGTGCAATTGGTGTGTATTTTTTAAAGGTATCTGTCACTTCCCTGAAATGTATTAGTTACTTTATTTAAAAAGTATTAGTTGTGCACCCAAGTGTTGCTCTATTATTTATGGAAGTGTGAGATGCTTGCCTTGATAACTTTACTCACTGTGTTTCATTTTGTCTCAGATGTAAAAACTTGAATTTCGCAAGGCGAGATCATTGTAACAACTGCAACAGACCCCGTTATACTTACCCCGGGAGTCCAAGGAGGGGATATCCATTTCCACCACGGCCACGTGTACCTCCTCATCCACTGGATCATCCCGCCGCATTGAATGGTGGGTATAGGTCACCACCTCCACACGGCTGGTCCAGAGACATTAGACCACCATCAAGATTTCTCAATCCCATTATGCACCCCGATGATGTCCCTAGGAACAGGGACAGGTTCGATAGACCCCTGCTGCCCCCCGACTGGGCCCCACATAGGGATCGAGGAAGGGGGGATAACTACTTTTTTGACAGAAGAGGAGGTCATGGAAGGAGGGTTTTGTCTCCACCGCCAATTGCTCCGCCTCGTGGATGGGCATCTCATGTCAGGGATAGGAGCCGGTCTCCACTCAGAGGTGATGGCTACATCAACCGGAAACGAGATGATCGCCGTGCTCCATTTTAGCGTCTGTATTCTACGTGCGTTTCTAATGTAAGAAAACGGTGATCTTGCTTACGTTGTTTGGATTTTTGAACTTGGTGTATCAACAGCTTATGGCCGACTCCTGTTAAAAAATTGTGGCTGTTGATTGTTGCTCGGGGAATCCATTTTGTGGAGCAAATGTTTAATTTGAATTCATGGTCCTAGATATTGTTAATTTAGAGACGTGTTATATGTAGCATCTCAAATTGGGTGAGTTCTCAAGTTTAAATTTCCCTCTCATTTTGACTGTTGATGTCCCAGTGTTTTGTTTTTGGATGAAACTCGAGATCCTAAGGGCATGTTTGTTTTCAACTAGGGAGATCCGGATGGGGGTTGGACTTTCCCCCATCTCGGTAATTTTTTGGATTTGTACATTCCATCTTTCATCTAAATACACATCCATCTCTATTATACACATATATCTTAAAATTATCACATCGTTACTTTTTTTTATACCAACTCAATCTCTCTTATACTTTTTTTTCAATAATTTATAATTTTTTTTATTTTTCTTACACTTTTCTTTTATACAATTATTATCACATTAATTAACAATAATAAAATAATACATCATTATAAATAAAAAAATATTAGTTTGACATAAAATCCTATTCACTTCTACAACATCCAACACAAAACAAACACATATTACTATTCACAATATTTCCCCATCCATCTTTTTTTCCCATCTAATTTTCCAACATCTACCTCGAGACGAAACAAATGTGCCCTAACCATTGCTACGTTTTTAAATGTTGTTGCTCAAATGTTGACTATTAGTCACAATGCTGCAGACGTGTTTTGAAGAAAACGAATGGCTTAACCTACTTCCCAAATAATGAGACGGAAATAATTTTTGAGCATATAAAGTTGAAACAAAATTTTCATATTTGACGAATCAAAATTCAATCTAAATTGATCGGTGAATTAGTTAGTGACTAAGAAATATATTTAACTAGTAGATAACCAAATAGAGTTAGTCTTGTGTGAAAATTAACCAAATGAGTGAGTTTTGTGTAAAAATTTAACAAAATGAGTGAGTCTTGTGTGAAAATAGCTTAAAATTGGCAACAACAGTTTTGATATCTAAATTGTGTCTCAATTTTATTATGGGACACATTTGAATGGGACGGTCTCACGTTGAGAAAGAACATAATTTAAGTTTTGTCGCTTTAACGTTTTGAGAGGTGTTGGTGTTAATTTGTTTTAGATTGTATCTCGTCTCATGCATGAGACCGTCTCATATGAGTTTTTATCTTTTATTATTATGTTAGCCGTGTCGTAGTGGCCAAGCCACACAATGTCACTGGTTCAAATCCTTGTTGGAGAATGTTCACTTATTTTTTTTTTCTTTCAATTTTGTCAAATTATAATAAAATATTTTAAATTAAAAAATATAATGTTTTATTTTTATTTTTATTTCACTTCTTGGTTTTTCTTCCTAATTTCCCCCTTTTTTTCCTTATTATCTATGTCAAATTATAATAAATATATAAATGTAAAAACAAATATATTTTTTAATTTTAATTTCCCTTCTTTTTTCCCTAGAAAGGACAAACTTACATGCTTTCGGCCATTCCTCCTCTGTGCACGTCACATCAAGCCTGCAATCTACCTTAAAATAGACCGAATTTCGAATTGCTCTCCAACGGCTCTTTCGATTTCGTGCATATAAATATGAGATCATACCTTCATAGTAAGGTTACGGAAATTATCATCAAGCTCAAGCTATCCACAATTTCCGCAAGAAGAACACAAAATCAAGAATATTTTCTAAGTGTTCATCCCATAAGTTCTTAGCACAGAAATTCTATCCTCTAGCTTTAGGCTACCCAAACACTAGGATAGATTTCCAGTTGGAACACAACAAATCTTATACCCAAACCAAAAGTTAGGTTAAGTTTGTTTAGCAAGATTTCAGACTAGGGTTTCTAGTTTCTGATTTCTGGAATTGGTTGAGTGAGAACTCTTAAAACATCTGTTGTACTGTGTTGGACTAACACATTAAACTAAGTCCAGTTGGTTAAGTTGGTGCCCCTGCTGATAGGGAAGAGTGGATATAGGACAAGTTGTCTGAACCACTATAAAAATCTGGTGTGCATTATCTGATTTATCTGCTTTACACTTTGCACACTACTTGTTTCTGTATTACATGCATATTCTAAGTCTGGATCAGATTTGCATCAAGCAACTGATCTGGTCAGCTTGACACTTTGTCATCTGATTCAAAACAGATAACTTAGAATTCTGATTTAACAAACTGGTTTTTCACACGGGTAAAACTTAGATTTTCTGCACATCAGTTAAACTGATAGACACCGAACTGATCTGCCCTTAGGCGATCAGTAAGTTGGATATCAGTCCAAACTGATTCACACACACTCTGATCAGGGAACTTGCTTTTCACACCTGATCCCACACAAAAGTTTTAAGAAGTCCATTCACTCATCCCCTCTAGACTTCTGCCCTCACGAAAACCCATTCGGGACCTACAGAAGGTTATTACATCAAAATGAAAGCAATATCACAGACAAAACATAACAATATTACATGCAAAAATATAATAGTATTACATTTAAAAAGGTAAATTTTGAAGGGTATTAAATTAAAATAGAAACAGTGGTCATTAAATAAGTTTCTTTTTTTCATTTCTTTGAGAGTACCAGGTGTACTCCAACAAAAGAAACCTTCCGCTGCAAATACATCAATAAGAGAGTATATCATACCCATTCCTACTCAGAGTCTGCAAATTAAACTCCTCACTTTACACCTTAAACACATATCTCACTAATACAGATTTGGTCTTAGACAGCTATTAAAAATGACCTTAGACAACGGTTATAAGAGTTGTCCAAGTAACAACTGTCTAAGCTTAGACAGCTGTTAAAAAACCGCTGTCTAAAAGTAGGCCATAGACAACGGTTCTGAACCGCATTGCAAGATGCCCCTTTTGAAAACCGCATTGCAAGATATCCCTTTGTACAGCGGTTCAAGCTTATATTTTTTTTTAATAAATTTTTTTATTATATTAGTTAGACAGCGGTTTATAACCGCTGTCCAATACAATATTTTTTTTTTATAATTAATACATATTTTAAAAATCTTGTTTATACAAAACCAAAACCAAAACCAAAAACCAAAACTTATACCACTATAATATATATACGTCCAATAACAAAACATCAAATAAATAAACATACACATCATGAAATAAATAAACATACACATCATAAACATACGTCCAATATACATAAAAAACATGAAATATCATCACAAATATATAAGTTAATTACATGCTACCAAAATTTATACCACTTTAATTATAATTATACAAGAATCGATTGTAAAGGTACCCCGTCCAATCTATTTTCCATTTCTCCATTCTTTTGTTGGAGTAAGTCTTGAGCAGACGTTCATAGACAAACTGCAAACAACGATCAATCAATATAGTTAGATATATATATAGTATGTGAATTTTTATTCAATCAATAATAATTTAAATAAATCGATAAATTGACTTACATTGTTAGGAATCATCATTTGAGAAGCGCATATTATATCTTCAATATAGCAACACACAAAATGTCCACAATGGGCACCATGTCGTTGCCTCGGAACCTGTTGATTAATAATTATAAGCACGTATTACAATTATGATTATTTTCTATTAATTTGATAACTTACTAAATTAAATTTACCTTAATATTTGTCCAGCTCACTTTAGACAAATTAGATTTTGAGCCTTGATTCGGAAGGCGATTCCGATACATCGTCATCACACTATTATTATTATAATTAAAAATAAAAATAGATTAAATATGCATAATTTTAAAAGTAAAACAAATCATTATATTAGAATATTAAAAATGAACTTACGCTTCCATGTATGACGTGAGTGTTAATGTCCTAGAGACAATCTATTATAATGACATAATACTCGATGATATTCAGTTTGATTTAATATTATAGTTCACTTAATATTAATGTATGACAATACACTTGTTTGAATATTATGTTTGATTGTTTGTATTTATTCATACAAGTGTTCCCATGAGTCATTGCTGTCATTGAGGTTGTGAGAACTCAGATGACTTAAGCATGATTCTCAAATAGCCCCGATCAAGGATCATCAAGAATGGGATATTGATGATGCAATGGAGATTGGTGTGCGATCTGCATCATACTCTTAGAGAGTGTAGTAAGATCTCACTTACTACGAGATACTGAGTATCTCATGATGGATGCACAAATACCTTAGAGGGTATTGGTATACCCATCCGAGAAATCGTTTGATGTATTTCCACTATATGTGTCTACGGGTGTCTCGGTTAGTGGGAGCGATGCGATACTCCTTTGACTTGAGGTCAATACGCACGACATGTGGTGGATGATGAACTTTGACCATGACCAATGCTTGCACCCTAACCATGGGTAGATACGACTTGGATTGGATTCATCACGAAGTGCATGTGCGTGGTAGTTGAGCCAAGAATAGGATTCATTCCTCAAAGTGGATTTAGAGAGAATACTCATCTTCTCATCATAATTGGATCAAAGTCATCGGCCGATGCACGTCAACTTAGACTTTGTGGCTAAGTGTGACATACATGATCAATTAGTGATTGGAGATAACATGATTAAGTTATTTGAATAGACACTTCATCATGTTCAAGACTTAATCGAGTATTTATGAATGAAAGGAGGAAATCGTAATAACCCATGTTTCAGTTACAAGTAGTTGCACGTTTCTCGCAACATACCTCATATATTGAAAATGTCTGATTTATTGTCTAGGGGGGTTCAATTAAAACCGTTAGTTTGACTAATCACTCGATATATGAGGGCCTATGGGTCATACAACAAGTAATTCCCTTTTACGGATTATAGTTGGTTGATTAAATGTTAAATTGGATTTAATGTTTAATTTATGGAGAATTAATTAATAATAGATTAATTTGGAATTAATTATTATTAATATTTAATTAAATTGGATTTAATTAAATAAGAATTCCCAATAATTATATTTGGAATATAATTGTAGGATTTAATGTATTAGGAAATAAATCGTAGAGATTTTCATATAAGACATTTAAATCCGTAGAGATTTATATTTAGGGAATTAAATTAAAAGGAATTAATTTAATTCAAGATTAGGGATTTTATTTCCCTAATTGGGTTAGCTTAAGATTTAAGATGGGTCTTTCCTATATATACAAGCTCTTGTGAATTCACAAACGACGTTAATTCATATTTCTTCATAAAATCTAGAATATGAATTTTCCTAGCAAATTCCGTCTCAGATTCAACGTTGGCAAATCTGTGCAAGTCCGTGAACGGGGATTACGTGGATACCATAGTAGAGAAATATGCATACGGTTTACTATAAGATTTCTCTTTATGTTTATGCGTATTCAATTATGCAATTATATGTTCGTTGTTGGTGAACTGTTTAATTCCGCTGCGCATGTATTACGTGTTTACGTGCCTCTAAATTCCAACAGTGAGATCAGGGCGATTTGCAGCCACCCCATTCACAGCTGGATCCATAAAAAACACACTTAATGTATTCATATTTATGGCGACCAACACCCAATGGTCCTTATATTATATTAAGAATATTAAAATTAACTGCAAATTTAGCATATTTATGAATACAAACTTTAACGAAATATATATTGTACTCACCCCACATTTATTAGCCAAAAAATGAGATTTTCTCTCCCAGTATGACTCAGCATATGTTCAACTATCCCCTCCATGCCCTGTGCCCTATCACCCATTAAGCAAGACACTTCGGGGGAGACGAAGGAATACATTCCACATGCTCGGGCATCTCTGGAGAGATATACATCGCCCAAATATCTTTAACCAACATATATACGCTAATTAATATTTAAAAATAAAATTAAACTATATAGAAAGTAAATACTGATAATTAATAAACACATACCTGAGGTAAAAGGTTATGGTGGTTGCACTAAACCACTCGTCGTTCAAGACTTCAAGCACATGCTCCCGAACGATGTATTCTTCAAAAGCATTCCGATGAAAGTGAGCACTCATCGGAATTGTGAGGGTATCGAAAGCATTGGACTCCACCATCATGCTCACCGTAGTCTGTACGGTGTAGTCGTGGTCTAAGTCTCCAGACAAGGGATAACCAAGTTTGCGTGCACCAATAGTGGAGTCCCTCGTTCTCTCCCTCTGACTGTCTACGACACCCCTTGATTTCTCTTTAGCCTTTTGTGGGGATTTCTGTTTATGCTTTTATGGTGTCGGCAGTTTCTACAATCAATTTGCAACATTATTTAGAACGACAAATAAGATAATGAACTTTAATAACATATATTTTACCTTCATGGTGCGAGAGACCAAGTTGCTCGACCATTCGATGAAGTGCCCGACTGCTATTCCAACTGACAGCATCATCTATTGGTTTTGGCACCGGTGAATCTTCTTCTGCAAGTACGGGTACATCGAGTGTGACCCTCACGAAACCAGGAGTGAGGGGACGACCATGAATCATTCCACCGGAGTTATTGTGCAACGTTCCTGTGGCCACCAACCGAATAGGATCCTCTAAATAAATGTAGCATAAGGTCGGTGACTGTTCGAATAAGATATTTAGTTAGAAAATTTTAATATACTAGTCTTTAATTAAAACAAATGCGAGACACATTTGATACCTGCGAGATGTCATTTTGAAGTGCATCAATGAAGTCGTTCCTAGCATCAGCTGAAAACATAGCATCAACGACACTATATTCACAGCTTGCTCCACTCGACGACACCACGTGACTTGATCTTCTCTCGGACCTCAAAAGTTCCACTTGTTTTGCCAACATGGCAACCTGTTCCGAAAGTCTACCCACCATATTCATGGCCGCAAGACCAGGTGCCATCGCCAATGATGTCTTCGTCACGCCATATCCAGTACTTCGTAAGCGGTAGGGATGCTCCTGACGACCTAGAGTCTGTCCAAGCAGATCATCACTACCGATAATGCGGAGCTCGTCGGGCGTCATGGTCTGAGATATGCGCTCCTGAATCACACAAGATTATTATTTAATTATTTGCTGAGAAATATTAGTTTGTAATTCAAAGATAAATTATTGGATAGAGTACCGCTTCTTCAACGATACGCTGTGTACTGGGATCGGGAATATTCCCGTGTCGAGTCTTTCGAGTAGCCTGAAATAACTTGAAACGTGTAACAACAGGGGCACACTCTCTAGTTTTCTTTTTTTCTTCAATCTACGATAGTGATGAACGTGTCCCTTTATTAGATATATTAAAAGTGAATATATAAAAAAATAAAAGTTAAGATTTTGATATCACCAAATCTTCCCTTATGCGTGCATAACCTTTGGAAGATCCACGATATTGCGCCTCCATTGCCTTAGCTTGTTGGCGATTTTTCTTACTTTGATCCTACAGTGTAATAGAAATACAATAAACACTAAAAAACATCATGCATTAAGAATAGAGGAAATGACATTGATCAATTTTACCTGATAATCATCAGCCATAGCTCTACGCACAAACTCCTCCCAGTACGGGGCCACCATAGAGCTATTCTCATAGAGCGAAGGCGGACTAGCCAAGTAATGACCAGTATCCGGGTCATATGCTTTTTTTCTCAGCGAAGACCAAAAATTCTTGGCCATCACCCAGCTTGCATAAGTATTTGCTTCTTATTTGAATGGTCAAGGCCGAGGAATGTAGTCTATACGCATATAACATAACAATTTAGTTAATTTAGTAATTATACAACAACTTTCATAAGCATATAATTAACATACCGAAAGTTCGTCCCATAACGCTTCCTTAAAATGAGCCAGTTTGGGGCTATGCCAGTCCTTGGTTGGCAGCACGATAGAGATAACTCTCCTGACTGCAGCCCCAAGGTAGAAGGATAATTTCTCACTCTATTTCCCTATCGGCTGCCCATATTCATTGAATGATAACTACAATAACATAGTAATTAATTAGGTTCAACGATCAATCAATATAATTACAATTTCAACTGTTCAATTGTAATAAAATTACCTGAACTATTTTCCCCTTGCTACGAGCTCTCTTCAAAGAAGTCATCGTGACTATACCCCTCGTGCGCTTCTCCCCAGAGCTGCTAGTGGTGGGAGCATCAGTGTCACCCTGTCCCAAGTCCTCTGTATGATGTCGATCATATGCATCATCATCTCCAGGATAATCACCATGATAATCTCCATCATCTCCATCATCTCCGGGATAGGGCAAATAAGACATGATCCTGTAAACCAGAAGAAACAACATTTAATAAACAAAAAGAAACAACATTTAATAAAGCAAAAGAAACAACATTTAATAAACAAGAAGAAACAACATCAAATAAAGTGTACATTTCTTTTTAGCACTTGTTTTTCTTTTTCATTTTTTGGTTGACTTTTCTCGTTCATGACCATAAATGTTAACAAGATCCGGATTGCCATATTCATCCTCATCTCTAATTACTCTCTGGTACGGGCGTGGATTTGCAGGATCATCGAAAGAGGGTACAGAATGACTGAAGTTCTGAAAAGGATCATCGATTGTGTCAACATCTTCATCGACGTGGTCGCTAATCTGGTAACTATTGTTAAATTTGTTTGGCAGAACCACAATGGACCATTTCTTATTAATTGGGTCGGGGACATAGAAAATTTGTTGACCTTGACTGGCCATTATGTAGGGTCATCTCTGTATCCCACATTCTTCAAATCAACGCGTACGAACCCAGAACTTTCCACTTGGACCACGTTAGGAATCCTCACCCAACTACACTCGAAGATTGGTTGGCGGTGAACAACATAGTCGAGTTCCCAAATGTTGACAGTCTGTCCAAAGTAAGTAGTAATCGATTGATCCCCTGTAGTTGCAGTAATGGACACCCCACTATTCTGCATTGTACTTGTGGCATCATGATCTCTAGTATAAAATGTGTATCCATTAATAAGATAACACTTGTATGAATACACATGTCTATCAGGCATTCTGGATAACCACTTAACTATTTCTTTCACTGATTCTTTATCTTGTGACAACATATTTGCTACATAACCATTGAACCAGTCAACAAACGTGAAATTGTGCTCAACTTCAATCCATGATCTATCTCTGGTGGGAAATGTCTCAGCAAGTGCTTGCATGTGCAGGTCAATAAAAGGAAGCACATCGATCGTGTTGTGTGTTGTACCCGGTTTGATTACCGACGAACAAACAAGTACTTTGATAAGATTCGATCAATATGATAGTGAAAGCAATAAATGGCACACGATTTGATTACCCAGTTCATCCTTGAAATAGACTACGTCTGGGTGTTGGGGTTATACTGAAAAGTATGCTTCTACTTTGTATAACCAAACTGAATTTCTTATTTATTTTACTGAAATAAATTATTTATCACATGCTGCATTAAATATGAATGAATGTTATATATATTTATTGCATACCAGTTCGATGAAGTCAAGATGCGTGTTACGCTAGTAGTTAATTTGGTGATACCAGATCACAGAAGATCAAATTAACAGTTCCTCGTGACTAAGTACAAATTCACAACCCAGATGGAAATGAACGACTCATCATGAAAGGTTGAAGTGAAGGCTCGGATTGTCTTGTCTTGACCAACGGATTACACTAGTGCATCCTGATGCGCTGAAAAGGACCTACAGGAGGATAAATTCTTCGGTACTGAGTATACAAGAATTAGACCTCAGTGGTGCGTTATTTCTTAATCTCCGTTCCTTAAATAGGATCGTGTGAAATTAATAAATATTGCTTTGACTTATGATGGGAAGAGAATCAATGCGATTCGATACCTTGTATCTTGGGCAATATTATTAATTACATGACGATTGCTAAGATTTAATACGGAGAATCGCGTGCAAGTACGGCTTGCTTGATTTGTCCCCTTGGTGGCCTCAGAATCTTTATCATACCAAATCTTGCAAGTGGAAATTTATTTCCGCTATGGATAATAATGTTGAGCTGTCTTTACTCCAAGGACAAAGATATTAATTAATATAAAGTCTGTTAAGTGACTTAATTAATTAATGGACTAAGATAATCTTAAACGCGGGAAATAATGACCGGGAGCCATATTATTGTGAAGTCCTAATGTGGGTTAAGATGGATAATTCAATATTAATTTTATAGTGGAGTAAATTAATATTAATGGGCTTGAATAATATTTTGGCTAAATATTAAAGCTTCATAGCCCATTGGAGGTCCAATCTTAATTCTCCTAAAGGCCCCTCAAATAGCCCAAACTAAAGTCCAATTAATGAAAAGGAGAAGAAAATATTTTGGCCCATTTTTTCCAATTATTTTCGAAAATAATAAGATATGAGAGAGAAATTTTTTTTTCTTGATTTTCTTGGAAAGATCTTGTGGAATAAGTATTCTTGAGATACAAGCTTATCCCATAAGTTCAAGAAAGGAAAAAGATCTTATTTCTTCCCTACTTATGTGAGTTTTTCGAAAATATCTATAATATAAGGAGGTGGAATATTTTGTGGAATATTTTAATTATGAAGAAAAGAATATATTGGATATATTCAAGATTTCTTGGAGACCAAGAAAAGAATTTCCCATCTTATTCCTAGGGCTAAATTTTCGACCACTTATGTATTATAAATAGGGGATGTGTTTTTCATCCCCAAGAGCAATTCCATGTGTTGAAAAAAATTAGAAATCCACAAAGGTGGTAGCCAAATTTTTTTCTTTTCTCCTTTAAAGATTAAAATCGTTCGTTGATAATCCTCCCACCGGATTGCGTTCGTGGACGTGGGAATATTTGAGAAGGCACTTTGGGTTGATCCATCGTCTCAGCGGTTGTCTCTACGAGAGGTTAGTGTTTACGTAATTCCTAGATTCCGCATGCTTAGGTTTTACGTGAAATACATGTTCGCATGATGTTTATTTATTGATTAATTATTATGTTGAATTGAATTAGGATTAATTCATGTTAGTAATTAATTGACTAATTTAAATATGTATTTAAATTCAACTCGAATAGATCCGGGCACCCCTTATTTCCCAACACTGGGGGCACCAAGCCAGGATTATTTACTATATTATTTCTGCCTAAGATACTAAGGTTTCGATCCTTTACAAAGTACATTACAGGTTATATTTATAGACATAGATCTAGGGTTACAATCTTCGTGGGCTTCTTCTCGTGGACCAACCTAGGGTTTCCTTTCTTGTTCCGCAAGTCGCGGTTACAGATACACACTCCTTGATTATATCCCGAGAAATCCGCCTCCTTAACTACCCGAATCTTTTCCATGTTTATCTTCAACTAAGCTTGGGACTCAGTCAGTCCCGACTCCCGGGTTCTACCAAGTTGCCTCGCGACCTGTCTGCCATCCCAAGTCGCCCCGCGACCTTCGTGGCTTCCCACACTTATAGCGACTTACCAATCTTCCAAAGTCCTTCAAGTCTTGCTCCAGCTGGATAAAGTCGGATAATGTGCTAACCATAAGACGGTCCAATTCCCGGCTTCTACCAAGTCGAGTTATTTCTCCCTACAAAAATTGCCCCTCAAGATGAGGTCGCAAGCTTGCTCTGGGATCTTATCTTGAACTGTTGACGTTTGCCGACCTATGGCAAGTCAATCTCGGGACCTGTGCCCGAGTTAAACCCTCATCCTTGGGGAGTCGTATGGTCGCCTCGGTTTCCCAACTCGGCGCAAAAAGTGATAGGATTGTAATGATGGCATGGCAGGCGGGTGACGTTTCAAGCCGCGAGTCCGCCCAACCAGCGATTGCGTGCTTCCTACGCACTGCCCACGCAGCCTTAATTTCCGCGGGGGACCTCGAAAGTCCTAATTTATACTTTCGTCCCCCCACCCTTCTCTATAAATAGGCCTAGGGTTCCACCCTTTACGCCCTTCCTCTTTCTTGCTTCCGAAACTCATAGACTCGAGCTTCTGCGTCTGTCATTCCGGCTATCCTTCAGAGACCCAGCTGCTTTCTAGGTAACCGTCTTTTCTCTGCTTCACATCAATGGCATCCGGTTCTAAATTTGCTCCTACGCCCCCTCCGTTCATGGTTTCATCGTCATCCAACGACGACAACACGACGATCGCGGATTTGTACCGCCGCAGCCAAAGTGAGACCGCCGCTCCTAACCCCACATTACCTCCGACCGATGGTGCCTTCGGCGCTGGTCGGGACGACCATGGAAATGATGATGACCAGTTCCTGAGGGAGTTGGAAGAAATAACACACATTCCTGCCTTGGAGCCGAGTTCCCTATACAAGAGACCGGCCCGCGACTACCGGAAGTCGGTCAAGTCGGATTTCATGGCATCGCATGATAAAAATAGGTCGGTTCTCACCGATGGCTACGTGCAATCCATCCGCCACCTTTACAAGGTCCCCCGGGACGTGCATTTTTATGGGGCGACCTCTGACGAAAGTGCCGACCAGCCACCACTAGGGATGATCGCGGTCAACGAGCAAACAATGGAGGCCGGAATCCGGTTTCCACTTCATCCGGCCATCTCCCACCTGCTGGCGACTTGGAACCAGAGCATAACCCAGATCACTCCTAATGGGTGGAGTTACATTCTTTCTACTATGACTGTACTCAGGCAGGCCGGGCTACGCCGACTACCAACCCCGGGTGAGCTGGCCTTTGTGATGACGTCCATCCAGCAAGCCGGCGGCTATAATGCCGTGCGGCTTCGTAAAAGTCGGGAGCTCGTGAGCGGGATCCCAAGTAAGATTGAGGGGTGACATTATAAATGGTGGTTCGTAGGGGGGGCGTGGGAGTCTGTGGACCCTTCGAGCACATTGCCCATCATTGTCCCAACCGATTATGCCAATCGGGTCGAGCATGGTAAGTTGCACCCTATTTCCGATATAGATGCTTGTACTGATATAATTCTCTTCTTCTTTTACAGTTTTCACACCCACTGCTGCCGACCTTTACTGGGATTTCAAAGAGGCGTTTGACATCATTCGCGACACTCCACCGAGCTGGCAGGACGTGAACGCTTTGAACACCGAGCTTGACCGACTCAACGCCTGCCTGTATACTTACCCGCAACATCCCCTGTAAGTTCCCTTACTCCGTGCTTATTACACTTTTCGGTGTCGACCTGACTGATTAGCTTTTCTTCCCACATTTCTGCAGTTCCCAACATCCCCGTTTACCGCCGTAAGCCTCCTGCGGACATCATGGCCTCCCGCAAGAAGTCTGTTCTGGGAAAAATGAGGCGATTGGTGGCCTCTAAGGCCGCCCCTCCGAGGCCGCCTCCTGTCGAGGCCGCCCCTCCAAGTTCGGTCCCTACTGGTCCCTCTGCTGCCGACAAAGATAAGAGGAAGGCCACGAGGTCGACTCCGCCGACTTCTGGGCATGCTCGGAAGAAAGTGAGGGAGGAGATTTCGACCTACGAGTCTGAAATCAACAGGGGCCTAGGGAAGAAAGATTGAGTCCGCCCCCGATTGCAGTCGGCTACTTCGTCCTCGACCTCGCCACCAGCCAGTTCGCGGCCTGCCTCGCCAGCCCGGAGGAGAGGTCGATATGACGATGATGACTCCTTCTTAGGCTGGGAGGAGGAGCAGGTGAACGAGTAAGTTCTCACTACGGTTTTCATGACCTTTTTCATATTATTTTCATAGCTCTGACGACTCGGCTCTCTTTTACAGTCCTGAACTCTGCCCCGCCGACTTTTGCCCAGAGGTGGTTAGCTTCCTTAGGAGTCCTCCACTTTAGTCGGCCGACCTCCCCAGTTAGTGGCCGAGTTACATCTCCCGTAGCGTGCATAACCTGCCCCGGGCGTGGATGCTCACCGATCATGGGAACGCTCGTCGCCAGAAGATGACGAGCAACATGTACTCGGACATGGTCCATACTCTAAAGGCGGCCTTTTATTTGGAGAGGACCAGTGCCCAAGCTAAAACCGAGCTCTGACATCTCCGTGAGTCGCAGGCTCGGGTATCTGATCAGGCCAGGATGATCTTAGCGGTGGCTGGAGAAAACCAATGCGGAGCACCTCTACAGATCTAGACCCTCAAGGGTCACCTAGCTAAGCTGGAGGGCGGGCTGGCTGAGGAGAGGCTGAAGTTAGCTCGGGCGGAGACCGCGCTGGCGGCCGAGAAGCTGAAGACGATCCAGGTGGAGAGGAGGGCACCGGGTGGAGGCCGGTCTGAGGAGGAGCCGGGTCGAGCGAAAGGAGCCGGACACCGCGAGGCCCAGGCCAAGGTCGCCAAGAGGTGAATGCTAATTTTACGACGTGATGGCCTTTTATGGGTGCTATCCGACCGCTATCGGCAAACCCTTCTGGCGACCTTACTGGGCTAGTCGCCGACCTCAAGGACTACGTCTAGGACAACCCTCTGGCCCCCGATGTTTTACTGGATATCCAAGATTTGGAGGATATGGGAGTTGATCTCTCGTTCTTTCCAGACCCAAGGCAGATCGTGCGCCCTCTCCCCGACTCTTCGATAGATACACCTTCCGAGCCCTTGGTGGAGGAATTGGCGAGCTCGGAGGTCGTTCCTCCCGCTGTTGTCGCTTGCGCCGTGCCCATCGGGGAGGAGATGCCGAGGTCAGAGGTCATTCCCCCGGCTGTCGACATGCTTCCCGAGCCCGTTGTGGAGAAGATATCAAGCTCGGAGGTCGATCCACCGGCGGTTACCCAGCAGGAGCCTCCTTTTGGGACGGTCAGCACCCCGCCCTCAACTACCCCGGTCGAGAAAGATTGAAGTTGTGGCCTTACCACTCACTTTTTATTTTTCTTTTATAATTGTACCAACCTTCGGGCTTTGATTTGTGATGTACTACCTCCCGACCTTCGGGTCTTTTATCAATGGAAGTCATCATTTCATTTTTCCTCTCGTCTGGTGTTTGGTGTTTATCTTATTATAAAATAAAACTCCCATATTTCATCCCCCCCAAGTCGAGGTCGTAAGCTCATCTTGGGGCCTTGACTTGAACTCGTATTTCTTATCAACTTCTGACAGGTCGGACTTGGGAAGAGTGCCTACGCCGCAATCTCATCCTCGGGGAGGCGAACCGTTGCCTCGATTCTCTGAATCGGTGTGACATGTGACAGATCCGCAATGATGGCCTGGGTATTTGGTGGCGCCGGGAGCCGTAAGTTAGACCAATCAGAAGTCGCGTACTGCCCACGCGCTGCTCATGCGGCGCCGATTTCTTTATGGGGCCCTCGAGAGTCAAAATTTGCAACTTGAACCCCGCCTTTCATCTATAAATAGGGCGGGATTTTAAGCTGTATAACACGCATTATCTCCTCTGATCTCCCCACTTATCATCCCCAAGCTTTGGTTATGGGCGATTCCGGTGAACCCCCCTATTTCAGGGCACCCTCCGGCAACCA
Organism: Stenogyne calaminthoides; assembly: GCA_037126765.1. Classification (NCBI taxonomy): domain Eukaryota; kingdom Viridiplantae; phylum Streptophyta; class Magnoliopsida; order Lamiales; family Lamiaceae; genus Stenogyne; species Stenogyne calaminthoides. The sequence continues at coordinate 21,615,326 of JBBCBC010000007.1, read as the reverse complement.
GCTTCTCCCGCTGTGTGCACATGGCCTCCGGTATTCGGTCTGTCCCTGTGCTTCTGGTCTTGCCTTCCTCGGAGGATGACCATATGGCCATCGCCAAGTTTTGCTACCACCCGGGCGGCGGACCTGCCGCCGCCATGACAGAGGTGCCCCTGTCCCTCTGTGCCTTGGGCGCCGATCGTGATGACAGGATTAGTGGTGATGGGCATTTTCTGACATGCATGGATTTAGTATTGTATATGTAAATCCGATCAAGCCAAAACGCCCTTCACAATCCCTTGAATTTTTTGCACCACATGTATGACACTCGTGTTCATTTAACGCGAGAGGTCTCATTGCAGCATCTGACACTTATCGGATGTTAAAACATCATTTTCTGATAGTTTTGCAGCATCTTCCTCAACGACCTCCTTCTTATCACAGGGCCGTTAGCTCGACTAGCTCCGTAGTATAGACCAAGTCGCTAGCTCGAGTAGCTCCGTAGTATAGACCAAGTCACTAGCTCGAGTAGCTCCGCAGTATAGACCAAGTCGGTTGTATTGCACTGGAATGCTTTCTTTTGCCGACCTCCAGGTCTATTGTAATGGGGTTCTTCCCGACCTCCAGGTCTTTATTAATGAAATTCCTCTTTTTAATTCCTTTTTGTGTTGACTCAATTTCCTTATGCGATTTTTGCTTAGTCCTTGTCGTCTTATTTTCTATGCGACTTGTATTTTGGACATTTGCGTAGTCGTCTTATAAAGTCGGGGGATGACCGCACCGCTAGGGTGGCAATCTCGCCTCTAGTATTTCTAAAGTCACACCTCTGGTTCGCACGTTGTCAGTCATGTCTTTCATGCGACCTGCATGTTATCGATCATGTTTTCATGCGACCTGCATGTTATCGATCATGTATTTCATGTGGCATGCATTTCATCGATCATATGTTTTTCGTGCGACCCGCTTGGTTTCTACACATAGGAATTTTTTCTTTTAAACAGAATAGAGAATTAATGTTACCAATAGTATTTGTTTACAACGATGTGATAAGTACAAAGGTGTAAATCTATTGATAGTGCTTCTTTAGATGAATTTCATTCCACGGGTATTAGGCCTTGGTCCCATCCACTTTTTCGAGCTCGTATGCCCCGTTTGGTAGGATTTCGATATCTGGAATGGGCCCTCCCAGTTTGGACCGAGGGCATCTTTTGAGTCTCCGAGTATCTTTTTCAGCACTAGATCTCCGACCTTTAAGCATTGAAGTCGCACCTTAGGGTTGTAATTTCTCTACATCTGCTTGTATCTGGCATTTCTCATGTTAGCCTCCAATATCTTTTCTTCGAGTAGGTCGAGGTTCCTTTCCAGGGCCTCATCATTATGATCGAAAGTGACCTAGCTGGTTCGGAAGGTCGGGACATCGACCTCCGCGGGCACCACCACCTCAGTTCCGAAGGCTAGTGAATAAGGGGTTTCGCCCGTTGAATTTCGGCAGATCGTTCTGTATGCCCACAGCACATCCGGGAGCTCGCTAGCCCCCTTTTTCCCCCTCGATCTTGGCCTTGAGCGTGTGCTTTATGATCTTGTTCACGGCCTCGACCTGACTGTTTGATTGGGGGTGGTATGGGGTAGAGTGTTGGGGAATAAGTTGCACAGATCTATTCGGGATGAATATTTAAATACAAATTTAATTCTCATAATTATTACTAGCATGAATTAATCCTATATTAATTCAAATAATAATTCAACAACAAATCATGCATATAATTAAATTACATAAATCATACGCATGCGGAATTCTACGAGTTTACTTGAACGTACCTCTTGGGACGGCAATGACTTTGTTTATTAGACCCACCAAAAGAACTTCCCAAGTATTCCCTTAATCCTTGCTCGACTATCCGGTGGTAGGACACTTGCGAACAATTAACAAAAGGAAAAATAAACATTTGTTGCACCACCTTTGTGGATTTGCTAATTTTTCCAGCACATGGAATTGTACTTGGGAATGAAAGAATCATCCCCTATTTATAGAGTGGAGGTGGTCGAATTTTTAGGGCAAAAACAATGTGGGAAAATCTTTTCTTGATCTCCAAGAAATCTTGAATATATCTCCTATATTCTTTTTCCCATAATTATAATATTCCACAAAATCCCACCTACTCTTTGTTATGGATTAATTTCGAAAATTATAGGGCAAGAATCCAAGATTTGGATCTTCTTGAATTTATGAGATATTCTTGTATTTCAAGAAATACATATCTTCCATAATATCTTTTCAAGAAAATCTTTCTTTCCCTTAATTATCAAAATTTTGAAAATCACATCATAGATAACCAAGTGGGAGATTTCTTGAATTTAATGAGATAATCTTGTATTCCAAGAATACATATCCCCATTCCATAACAAAATTCAAAGAAAATCTTTCTCCCCTTTTATCCATAATTTTTGAAAATTAGGAAAAAATAAGCAACAATATTTATTTTATTTTAAACACCTTTTTCAGTCATTGGACTATATGTTGGGCTACTTAGGGGGCCTTTAGGAGAATTAAGATTGGACCTTCCAATGGATCTTGAATTATCAATATTGAGCCACAATATTATTCAAGCCCATAAATATTAATTAATCCCACTACATAATTAATATTGCACTATCCATCTTAACCCATATTACAGTCAATATGGCTCCCGGTTATTATTTCCCTTGTTTAAGATTATCTAGCCCATTAATTAATTCAAGCCACTGAAATAGCTTTCAATTAATTAATATCTTTTGTCCTTGGTTAAGGAACGGTTCAACATTATTATCCATACCGGAAACTAGTTCCACTTGCAAGGTTTGGCATGATAAAGCTTATGAACCTCCCAAGGGGGCAAATCGAACAAGCGTACTTGCACATGATTCTCCGTATTAAATCTTAGCAATCACATGTGACCAATAATATTGCCCAAGATAAAAAGTATTGAATATCGTTGATTCTCTACCCATGATAAGTCAAAGCAATAGTTACCAACCACACGTGATCCTATTTAAGGAACGAAGATTAAGAAATAACGAACCACTGAGGTCTAATTCTTCCTTGTTCAGTTCTGAAGAATTTGTCCTCCTGTAGGTCCTATTCAGTGCATCAGTCATGCACTAGTGTAATCTCTTGGTCAAGACAAGCCAATTCGAGCCTTACACTTCAACCTTTCACGATGGATTGTTCATTTCCATCTAGGTCGTGAATGGTGTACTTTTAGTTACAAGGGATTGTTAATTTAATCTTCTGTGATCTGGTATCACTAAATTAACTACAATGTAACACGTACTATTTAATGAACAGTTATGCAATAAATATATGTAACATTCGATGATATTTAAAGCATCAGTGATAAACAATTTATTTCAGTAAATAAGTCTGGAAATTCATTTTCGATTATACAAAGTAAAAGCATACTTTCAAGTATAATCCCAACAGGCCATTGCCAAGCTTCACTGTCACCCTGGTTGCGGATTTGCCGCCGCCATCATGGAGGTGGCCGTCTATGCCTTGGGCTCCGATCGAGATGACGTGGTTAACGACGATGAGCAACTTCTGACATGTTATATGGATTTAGTATTGTATATGTGAACTTGATCAAGCCAAGTTGCCCTTCACAATCCCTTGAATGTTTTGCACCACATGTATGACACTCGTGTTCATGTTTGACACTCGTGTTCATTTAAAGAGGGAAGTCTCATCGTGTTTAGGGTTTATCTTTCGACCTCCAGGTCTATTGTAATGAAAATCTCGACCTCCGGGTCTTTATCAATGAAATTCTCTTTTAATTCCATTGTTGTGTTGACTTGATTTCATTATGTGATTTTTGCCTAGTTCCCCCTTCATCTGATATCCCCTTTTCTGATCAGATCTGATCAGTTGAGGTACCTTACTCAACTGATTCTTCCTATCTGGCCAGACTCTTAACCAACTGGTTCTGGAGACCAGTCCACCAAACATTTCCGAAATTCAGTTTTGATTATACAAAGTAAAAACATATTTTCCAGTATAATCCCAACATAGAGAACAACTTTGTGATCTTCCATTTTCTGAAGTAGGCGTCGACCTTCGTACCGTCGAACTGCTTTCCATTGTCTGATATGATCGCCTGAGGTAGCCCAAACCTGCGGTTAATGTTCCGCCATATGAACCTGATGACACGATCTTCGTCAATGGTTACCAACGCCTCAGCCTCGGCCCATTTTGTGAAGTAATACACCGCTACTAGGGCATACTTGACCGATCCTGGGGCCGTTGGGAGTGGCCCAATGATGTCTATCCCCCACTTCGCAAAAGGCCAAGGACTGAGGATGCTTGTGAGTTCTTCTGGTGCGACCTTGATGGAGGGAGCATAGATCTGGCATTTGTGGCATTTGCGGGCGAAGGTGATAGCATCGGCCCTTAGGGTTGGCCAAAAATATCACTGCCTTGTGGTCTTGTGGGCCAGCGACTCCCCCCAAGTGTGGTTTCCGCATGCCCCTTCGTGTATCTCTCGTAGAATGACTTGGCCTTGTTCAGGCGTAATACATCGAAGTAAGGGCATGCCGAAGCCGCGCTTGTATAACTCCCCCACTGATCATTGTGTATCGTGCGGCCCGTAACTGCAACTGCCGAGCCTGGACGCGATCGGTTGGCAGGAGGTCGCTTATCAAATACTCCATGATGGGTGTCATCCAGTTCGACACCGGGGTCTCCAATATTGTTACGATCGTTTGTGCGGTGGAGGGGTGGGAAAGTGTCGTGATGGTGACATCCCTCATATTTTGTGATCCCTCGAGTTCTGCTCTCTCGGTATCAGCTTGACATGGATCTATGCGAACTTTAGGCACAATGTTTTTACATTTTCCTGATAGGCTGCCATCCTATCATCCCTAGCCTCGTACTCTCCCGAAACTTGACAGGCCACGAGCTGGGAGTCGGTATGGACCTGCAATCTCTTGACGCCCATAGTAGTTGCCATTTCTAAGCCGCTGATGAGCGCCTCATATTCGGCCTCATTATTCGTTGCGTGAAAATCAAAGGTAATGGCGTTCTGGAATGAGATACCCTCAGTACTCATTAAGACAAGACCAGTTCCCGACTTGTGAGAGGTCACTGACCCATCTACGAATAGCTCCCACGGCAAACTGCTCGAACTCTCTGCTTCAGAAGGGAATGTAAGCTCCACTAAGAAATCGGCCAGTGCCTGGGCCTTAACTGCAGGTCGTGGCGCATAGGTCACACCGTATTGCCTGACCTCAATAACCCATTTGAGACATCGGCCTGAAGTGTCTGGTCGGTGGAGCACATTCTGCAGTGGCAGGGAAGTGAGAACCTCGACCTGGTGATCGAAAAAGTAAGGCCTCAGCTTCCTCACACTCATGACTAATGCGTATGCCAACTTCTCTAACGATGGGTAACGTTGTTCTGTCTCGTTTAAAGTCTGGCTCACAAAATAAATGGGCAGGTGGATTTGGCCCTCCGCTCGGACCAGCACTGCGCTCAAAGCGGTCTTCAAGGCCGCGAGGTACAAGAACAACTTCTCTCCCGGGATAGGTTTGGACAGGATGCTCACGTCTGCCAGGTAGGTTTTGATTTTTTCAAAAGCATCCTCGCTCTCGAGTGTCCATTCGAACTTTGCTTTCTTACGGATTGTGTCGAACATTGGCTTGCATTTGTCCCCCATTCGGGAGATGAACCTGCTTAGTGCGGCCAGACATCCCGTGAGTCTCTGAACCTCTTTCACATTTCGGGGTGCCCCCATATCCAATATGGCCTTGACCTTCCCTGGATTTGCCTCGATCCCCCTCTTACTGACTAGATGTCCCAAGAACTTCCCCGACTCCACTCCAAATTTACACTTCTTGGGGTTGAGTCTCATATTGAACTTTCTGAAGATATCGAAGGTCTGTGCGAGGTGAGATAGGTGATCCTCCCTTTTTAAGATCTTGACGACAATATCATTGACATACACTTCTACCGACTTCCCGATCTGATCGGCAAACATATGATTGACAAGCCTTTGGTAGGTTGCCCCTGCATTCTTCAGGCCGAACGACATTCTCTTCCAGCAATATAGGTTTTTCTCGGTCAGAAAAGAGGTGTGTTGTCGATCTGGTTCGTGCATGGCTATTTGGTGATAACCCGCGAAAGCGTCCATGAACGACATCATCTCTTGCCCGACCTATTATCTATCAGGTGTTCGATGTGCGGCATGGGAAAGAAATCTTTTGGGCAGGCCTCATTGAGGTCGGTAAAGTCGATACACAACCGCCAGGTTCCGTTGGACTTTTTCACCAGTACTGCATTGGCCACCCACTGCGGCTGGTCGGCCTGCATGATCAGGTCGTTATCTAACAACTTCTTTACCTCTTCGGCTAAAGCGGCATATTTCTAGGGGCCGAATTTCCGCCTTTTCTGGGCAACCGGCCTCCGAGATGGGTCAATGTGAAGTCGGTGACAAGCGACTTTCAGATCTATTCCCACCATGTCCTTGTGGGACCAGGAAAAGACATCTAAGTTCTTTTTGAGAAAGTCGATCACTTCCCCCTTCAGGTCGTTCGGTATCTTGGAGCCAATAATGACTTCTAGATCTGGGCGAGTTAGATCTAATTTGACTTTATCGAGTTCTTCCCCCGGGACGGCCCTTGGGCCATCTTGTCGGGGGTCATCGATTTCGACCTCGACTAGGAACTCATCGGGTTCGTGCCCTATTCTCGGGTCGAGGTCGCTGTAGGTTCTTTTTCTGTTTGCCCTTTTCTCACTTAACTCTTCATCTTGTTCGTTGCTATCTATTACAAATGCTTGTTTGATAGGTACTTGTGCATAATTGAAAGGAGACGAAGAGTAAATCAAACAACCTCTTGCATCGACTTGACAACACCATTTTCCTGGCGTTCTCTATCTCCCTTATTTCGGCTTTCATCTTCCACTTGGAGGAGGAGCTGGAGGCTAGCCCCCTGACCGTCCCTAGAGGAGAGAGAGTGTGTATCACCCGATCTCCCGCATTTTCAGGCATGGGCGGGATAGGTCGCCTCCCCGCCCGCTCCCCGTTGTTGTTCCTCCTGGCGCTCTCCTTTCCGGCGACCTCTCGAGCACAGTCGCCCGTTCTTAGGTCGCTTGACAAATTCGTCAAGCAGGACATCTTTGTATAACCTCCAGAGTTGGGGCAACAGGTCTTTACACTAACTGGTATAGTGCCCGGTCTGCTCGTGAAAATGGCAATACTTGTTGGGGTTCTGTTTGCCATTACTCTTTACCGAGCATGGCGGGAGAAGTAATTCCCGCTCTCGGATCTGGGGGAAGATGTGTCTGGGGGTCATGCCCAGTGCATCCATCAACTTCACCGGAATGCTCTCCTCAAAAGGCTTGAAACTTCCAGGCGGCTTGTACTGCGAGGCGGCCTTTTTGGAGCTTTTCTTGGGCTCCGCGACCTCCTTAGCCTCGGAGAGTCAGGATTCCAGGAGCTCTGTTGTATGTATCAGGTCGCTAGCCCGCCACTAAAAGTCGGTGTAACTAATCGGGTAATCGGCCATCATGCGCCGCCACAGTTTGGTCCCCTTCTTGAGGCCGGAGACAGCCCCTAGCAGCATCGTTTCATCCCCAATTGGGTCTCCTTCCAGGATCAGCTTGTCGATCCTTTCAATGTACGACCGATCAGATTCTATATCCCCTTGCTGGGTGTTCATCAAATGCTGCCTGGTTGCAGGCCGGGGTGCCAGGGCAGTAAAATGCATCAGGAATAGGCGAGCAAGCTGCTCGAAAGTATCCACCGACAAGGGCGGCACGGAGGTAAACCACTGGTGAGCCTGATCACTCAGGGTCAGAGAAAAGAGCCGATATTTGGTCACATCAGTAGCGCCCATAGAGGCTATGTACGAATTATATTTCGCCACATGGACCCTCGGGTCAGTGTTCCCACTGTAGAGATCCAAGGTCGCTGCGTTAATCTTCCTTTGGGTAGGAGCCAATTTGACCAGAGCTCCGAGTGGGGAGTCCGGGATAGCGAGGAAAGGATCTGCCCCCACCGGCCCGTTTCGACTCTCCATACGTTCCATCAGTTGTTGGACCGTTCGGGTCAGTGCTGCGACCTGAGCGTTGCGACGGTCTGTCGTTGCCTTCATTGTCTGGGGGTCGCCACAATGCACGGTCGATCCCCTCGGCAGGTCGTTGTGGTGGAGGTTCAGTGCGAGGGTAAGGTCGTGCTCCACCTGATCAGCTCGCCGAGGCTCATATTGCGCCTCATCTTCAACAATCCCTGGGGCTTTCTGGACCCCCAAGTCGCCAAGTCGGTCGAATACGTTGTTCAACCCTGCCGGCCTTCTAAGGAGCTGGCGATTGCGGACCAAGGCGTGTCTGGCCTGATCGTAGGCCAGTTGGCCCGCCGAATGCCCCTTTCGGGCCCGTGCTTCCTTATTTTTCGAGGGTCCGACCTCCTGGGTGGCCCTCTTGGGGGGAGGCTGCACGTCCTCCTCATCGAATGTGAGGCATTTTTTTGTTGAGGACAACCATTATGGCCTTCGCGTCCTCTGGGGTCTGCACCAGGTTCCACCAGTCAGGGGTCATCATCGGGTCTTGCTGGCGAGCGCGATGGGAGCCGGAGCGTTGAGAGCTCATAGAGGCCTCGCGCCCATCGCGGGCGTCCAACTCATGCCCGTTATGATTGACTTGATTGCTCGCCATCGGTATTGATCAGAGATGAGATGGGTTTTCCTTCGAATAGAGTGATTTCGTAGGAATTGTACTTCCCACAGACGGTGCCAATTGTTGTACACGGTTTGATTATCGATGAACAAACAAGTACTTTGATAAGTTCCGATCAATAGGATAGCGAAAGCAATAAATGGCACACGATTTGATTACCCAGTTCGTCCTTGAAATAGACTACGTCTGGGGGCACCAAGCCAGGATTATTTACTGTATTATTTCTGCCTAAGATACTAAAGTTTCGATCCTTTACAAAGTACATTACAGGTTATATTTATAGACATAGATCTAGGGTTACAATCTTCGTGGGCTTCTTCTCGTGGACCAACCTAGGGTTTCATTTCTTGTTCCGCAAGTCGCGCTTACAGATACACATTCCCTGATTATATCCCGAGAAATCCACCTCCTTAACTACCCGAATATTTTCCATGTTTATCTTCAACTAAGCTCGGGACTCAGTCAGTCCCGACACCCGAGTTCTACCAAGTCACCTCGCAACCTGTCTGCCATCCCAAGTCACCCCGCGACCTTCGTGGCTTCCCACACTTCTAGCGACTTACCAATCTTCTGAAGTCCTTCAAGTCTTACTCCAGCTGGATAAAGTCGGATAATGTGCTAACCATAAGACAGTCCAATTCCCAGCTTCTACCAAGTCGGGTTATTTCTCCCTACAACATTGTGAAGTACGCACAAGTGCATCTGTGTTAGTTCCTCCATACTAACACTTACAGGCTGACCACCGGTAATGCCTTCACCATCCATCCTATTGGTGTACCGGGTAATTGGAAGTCCAATTGTATTGACATTCGGAATAAATTCAGACCAGTACTAGACTGCTTCTTCTACTAAATAGCATTCTGCAATGCATCCCTCCGGCCTGGACATATTCATCACATATCGTTTGAGCACTTTCATATATCTCTCTACACCATACATCGATCGCATACGAGCAGGACCACACATCCTTATCTCGTGTACCAAATGAACGGTTAGGTGAACCATTATATAAAAAAATGATGGAGGGAAATACATCTCAAGCTCATAGAGCGTCCCCACAATCTGTCTCTGAAAACCAAGCAATTTTCTAAGATCTATGACCTTACTACTCATTGCCTTGAAGAACCAACATAACTTTGTTATGGTTATGCGCACATTTTCAGGCAAGATAGAACGTATTGCAATGGGCAAGAAAGTCTCCATTATGACATGATAGTCATGCGATTTCAGATTCATCAGTCTCACGCCATCATCTGATACAAGTTTATGTATGTTGGACGAATAACCCTCTGGTACTTTCACATCCTTTAGTGTCTGAAGTAACTGTTTTCTCTCATTGTTGGACAAGGTGTGTGCAGCAGGAGGTAAGAACGGTTTACCCCTTTCTCTAGGCACATGTTTTAGTTCTGCTCTTATTCCCATATCAATCATATCCATTCTTGCATTGTAACCATCCTTAGACTTCTTATCAGCTAGCAGAGTATTGAGCAAGCTGGCACAAACGTTCTTCTCAACGTGCATTAGATCAATGAAGTGTCTAACATACAGCTCTTTCCAATAGGGTAATTGAAAGAAAATTGATTCCTTCTTCCAACCGCTAGTGGGGACACTCTTTGCGAAGCTCTTTCCGTACTGTGTGTTGACATTCTTCCACTAATTCAATACATCCGAACCTGATAATAAACGTGGTGCTTCATCTGTCTCGATTGTGTCATCGAATGCATCGACCATTGTTCTGTACTTATGAGTTGGGTCCAACCACCTCCTATGTCCCATATAAACGTTCTTCCTACAATTACTCAAGCGAATGTGATGTGTCTTCTTGGTACAACAAGGACATGCATCGACCCCCTTCACACTATATCCAGATAGATTCCCGTAAGCGGGAAAATCATTGATAGTTCCAAACAGCATGGCCTTCAACTTGAAATTCTCCTTTCTACAAACATCATACACATCGACACCCTCATCCCACAGGAGCTTCAAGTCCTCTATCAAAGGAGCCAGATATACATCTATGTCGTTACCAGGTTGTTTGGGTCCTGATATCAACATAGACAACATCATGTAAGTGCGCTTCATGCACAACTCGGGTGAAAGGTTATAAACTAATAGAATCACTGGCCACGTACTGTGGTTGGTACTTTGGATACCAAACGGATTCATTCCGTTAGTTGAGAGTGCAAGACACAAGTGTCGTGGCTCGTTGTCAAATTCTGGATGTCTGACATCGAATGTCTTCTACTGGGGTGAATCAGCAGGGTATCTTAGCATTCCATCTTTGATCCTATCATCATGATGCCAAGTTAAATTTCTAGCATCCATAACGCTACTATACATTCTCCTGAATCTTGGTATTATTGGAAAGTACCACATCACCTTCGCGGGAGATTTCTTTTTCTTATATCGCTTCTCCCCACACTTGGGATATTCATCGAGGTCTGCATACTCCTTCCGAAATAAGATACAATCACCTGCACAAGCATGAATTTTCTGATGTGTTAACCCGATGGACTTGAGCATTTGTTTAGCATCATAGGCTCTCGTAGGCAGTACATTTTCATCAGGCAATAGACCACTAACTGCTTCCAGCATACTTGTGAAGCACGCATCAGACAACTGGTTAGCTACTTTTAGGTTGAACAATATCAACACAGTTGACAGTTTTGTTGTCTTCTTACACCCGGGCCAAAGGGGTAATCCAGCAGAATCCCTTAACTTTTCTGACATATAAGGGTGATCTCGCAGATCATCGTCATCCCCACTCGATGTATCAACACTCGATACATCTCCGAAACTATCCGCATCCACTGTATCTTCAAACCTAAAGTCAGTTCCTAGGTTGCTTGAGCTACATCCATCTCTTCTCTCACCATGAGATGTCCAAACGGTATATGTTTTATCAATACCGTGAATCATCAAGTGGTCGAACAAACTTTCTCGACCACTAACGATTTTTCCATTCATACATTTCCAACATGGACATGGAATGTACCGATGGTCGGTGCAGTGTTTAATTGCATGATTACAAAATTCTTCCACCTCATTCCTATACTCCTCTGATAATCGATCTACTCGAACCCACTTTCGATCCATATAGAACTAGAGATGCCTATAGGAAAGACAATATGAAGTATTTCTCAAGACAATGTATCCTAATGTATTAAACCTAAAAGTATTCCAATCCTAATGCATACCTAACTATACTTAATCTACATTCATTTTAATTTTCTAATTTTGAGATAATACATGCATTGATGTCACACCAAATTTTGAAGTTTAAACCTTTATGAATTGGTAAAATAATTGAACATATATCCACAAAATCACATTGGGTAGATCAAGTCAAGATTAACCAAGTCAACAAAAGTTTATAGCTTGATTACTACTTCAAATTCTAATGTACCTAAGGTTTTGTTGCTTCTCAAGACAATGTATCCTAATGTACCATCAATCATCTAAAGCAACACACTATCCATTCACCAAATCATCAATCAATAACTCAAATATATCCTAATGTATTAATCTTAATTTATGTTTAAATCCTCACACAAGCATATTATCAAACACCTTGAGTGCATCAATTAAACAACCAACCAACCAACCCAAAAATCATATAAATTCATCAACCAACCCAAAAATATATAAAATCACGTTTTAATCCACACATTTGCAAGAGGATTCACATCCCAAAAACTAAATTAAGCAATCTATTTATATCTAAAGAAACACATTATTCATTCACCAAATCATCAAATCAATAACCCAAATATATTCTAATGTATTAATCTTAATTTATGCTTAAATCCTCACACAAGCATAATATCAAACACCTTAAGTGCATCAATTAAACAACCAACCAACCAACCAAAAATCATATAAACTCATCAACCAACCCATAATTTAACACCTTGAGTGCATCAATTACACTAATTTATGCTTAAATCCTCACACAAGCATATTATCAAACACCTTGAGTGCATCAATTGTTCATTTCTAAATTGCATAAAAAATCAAGTCAATTAAGCCACACATATATTAATTCATCTCTAACAAATTGTTTATCTTAATAATAACAACAATTAATCTCTAACACTAACATATATATATATATATATATAAAAGAAAAAAATTACCTATATATGGAGGTGGAGGAAGGCGGCGATGGCGGCAGAGGTAGAGGAGGACGGCGGCAAGGCGACGGCGGCGGCGGTAGGGGAGGACGCGCGAGACGACGTTGAAGGAGGAGGGCGACGGCGGCAAGGCGACGCGGGACGACGGGTTGAAGGAGGAGGGCGATGACGACGGCGGTAGAGGGAAGAGGAGGGCGATTTGGGGGAGAGGGAGGAGATTAATGGTTCGATTTGGTGGGAAGGGAAGACGATTTGGGGGAGAAGACGATTTGGGGGAGAAGGGCGATTTGGGGGAGAAGACGGTTAAGGGAGAATACATTCTGGAATTTGCGATTTGGGTGTGTATAACTAATACGAAGATTGGATGAATGGGTTCGAACCGCGTCCAAAATGTTTTTTGGACAAATGATTTGAAACCGCTGTCTAAGTGTGTTTGCATAGCGGTTTGAAACCGCTTTCCAAGTTTTGTTCTTGGACAGCGGTTTTGAACCGCTGTCTATTTTTAATTTTTTTTTTTAATATCTTGGAGAATTGTTTGAAAAAAGGGTAGTCCAAGTGCAGCTGTGCAAGCTTAAATGTGTAGTAGTGTCTATCTCAGACCCACTAAAATATATGGAACTAGATGAGTGCATGCGTACTACATCGAGTCTTGATAAAGTATTGCATGGCACATAGTATGCTTAAATAATTTAGGCAAAATAATCAAATTTTGCACAAACTTTTGATTTTTTTTTTATCAATTTTAGCACATATTTTTTTATCTCTCTAAATTTAACACATACTTTCAATTAATATTTAAAATCATTCCAAATCACTATTTTCGGCAAAATTTGTCTGATGTGGTCATTGAAGTTCACCTATCTTGCTGACGTGCAAATATTAAATATATATATATATATATATATATATATATATATATATACCGCCTAATTTAAAAAATAGTGATCCAAGATATTTCTACATTCCACATTTTCTAATTTTAAGTGGTGATATTTTTATTTTTTTATATTTGAATATTTACACGTCAGCAAGACAGGTGAACTCCAATGACCACATTAGACGGACCTTGCTGGAAATGGTGACTCGGGATGTTTTTAAGTATTAAGTGAAAATATGTGTTAAATTTGGAGAGAGTGAAAAACATATGCTAAAATTGATGAAAAATCAAAAGTATTTGTTAGATTTGATTACTTAGCCAATAATTTAAAGAGCATATTCATATTTTTAAAATATTATTTTTAAGAAGAAATAATTTTCGTAATTGAAAAAATGTATTGCGCGCTTAATTAATTATTTCAATATATAATTTATTGACAATAATTTGAACAATATAACTTAGAAACTATGTAGTCTAGAAATTATTTTACCATAACATTAATTTTGTTTATAGCAAATTATAATACATTATGTTTAAAATTAGTAAAAATTAGGACTTAATGCTTTGTCATACTGAGATGACTATTAAGTTTGTTTGAGTAAGGAGGGCAATTTGGCATGCCGCGCAGCTGACCCTTCATATCGTCCGCATTGAGCAGGTAGCACTGCTTTGTCTTGTTCCTGTCCTATTATACTCCCTCAGTCCCAAACGAACATTCACACTTTCTATTTTGGGCCTCCCATTTCAATCTTCACACCCAAAAATGGCAAAGAATTTCACCAACTCTACCCTCACAATATACACATATTTACACATATGCCATTACTAAATCAACCCACTTAAAACTAATTAGGGAACTAAATCAGCCCATTATCCTAATTAATTCCTCCCTCCCTAATTAGCCCAACCCACTAAACTAATTAAACCCAAACCCAATTCCCAATCAGTGATTTCATCTCTAGAACTCTCTCCCACCGATTCATCTCACTCCACCGAAAACCCTAATCTCTAGAACTCTCTCGTCGCTTCTCCACCGATTCATACCTTAATCTCTAGAACTCTCTCCCCCTCTCCCGTCCGATTGAAACCCTAATCTCTAGAACTCTGTCTCTCTCACTCGCGTCGTTGAGAAATCTATAGAACTATGAAAAACTTTGTTTATGAGGCGGATTCTGAGATGGACGACTCTGGTGAAGGTTCTTTTGTGCCGAATTTTGTCTTGGTTGATTACTCGGAGGATTCATGTGTGCTTGAAACCCCGATGGTGGTGGAGGACGAGTTTGTTCTGGATCCGGAGGATTGTGCCACCGATTCGCTTCCGACGACCCTAAAGTGGTCTGCTAAATTGGAAGAGTACTTCCACGGAATACTTTTTAGATGGTTTTCTAGTCTTAGGTACTCTGATATCTTTGTTTATGCTTTCTTCACATTTTGTGTGTGCATATCGCAATTGTGAAGGGAATAAGGTGTGAATCTAAGATGCAAAATGGATAACAGTTCATTTGTTTTGTCTTCCTAGTGTTTATGAGTCCATATTCACACTTCAATGAACTGCATGTGTTTTTTTTTTATGTATTAGAGGCTAAATCTGAGTTTATATGTGCAGATCTGTCCCCATATTTGCCGATTGTAAACCGTTGTTGGCCGATTCTGACCAATTGTACACTAAATTTGAGTCTGTTGACTCTGTTGTGACCAATTCAGAGATTGATTACTCCAAGTGTGTTGTGTCGGATTCTGAGGATGAGGATGAGTCCGACTCAAAAGAGGCGCCCTATTATGGTCCCTATAATCCGAGCCATTTTAAATCTGCTTATAATCCCATTTATTATGGGCCCTGTTACGACACAAGTCTTCATTGGTCTGATGAAGTAGAAAGGTACTTCCACGAGATGATTTACAGATGGTTTCCTGCGCTTAGGTACATTGATATCTCAATTTATGCATGAATTTTGCTGATATTTGCATGATTTGTGATGCATTTGATGTTGTTATGTGTATTTATTGACTGTAAACCCAATAATCATGTTATCCAGTGTGAATTGAGTCACCTCTAGTGGTTAAACCAATGACGAGTTGTTGTTTTTGAGGTTCAACTAGATTAGGAGACTTGTCACTATGTTTAATGATGATTTTGGTGTATGATGGTCAATATGTGCATGATTTGTGGATGGTTCTCTAGTATTTGGCCTATGATGAACGTGTTCTGAGGTAAATGTGACTGTAAACCCAATAATCATGTTATCCAGTGTGAATTGAGTCACCTCTAGTGGTTAAACCAATGATGAGTTGCTGTATTTTTGAGGTTCAACTAGATTAAGAGACTTGTCACTATGTTTAATGATGATTTTGGTGTATGATGGTCAATATGTGCATGTATTCTGCTGATATTTGCATGATTTGTGATGCATTTGATGCTGTTATGTGTATTTATTGACTGTAAACCCAATATTCATGTTATCCAGTGTGAATTGAGTCACCTCTAGCAGTTTTTGTTTGTAAATTCAGTTAAATCAGCTGCAAAGACTGATTATATGATTGTTCATGTGGTATTTGTCCTATGATGAAAGTGTTATATGTGTATTTTTTTACTATAAACCCAATATTCATCTTATCCAGTGTGCATTGAGTCACCTCTAGTGGTTAAACCAATGATAAGTTGCTATTTTTTGAGGTTTAACTAGATTAGGAGACTTGTCACTATGTTTAATGATGATTTTGGTGTATGATGGTCAAAATTTGCATAATTTGTTGATGGTTCTGTGGTATTTGGCCTATGATGAATGTGTTCTGAGGCAAATGTGACTTTAAACCCAAAAAACTAGTCCTTAACCCTACTTAGACATGAATAAAAACTGCATAACCATGAAACTAGTTAAGATTACAAAAACTAGCCACTAATACACATTTGGGCTTGGACAACTGTGAAAAATGACCTTGGAGATCGGTTATAACCGCTCTCCAAGCATCAGCTGTCCAAGCTTGGACAGCTGATAAAAAATCGATGTCCAAGAAAAAGACTTGGGCCGGTTTTTCAACCGCTTTTAAGTTTTCGGCTTGGACAAATGGTTATCAACCGCTGTCTAAGTTAATTTTTTTTTTAATTTCGTTTATATTTTACATCGAGTGTGACCCTCACGAAACCATGAGTAATGGGATGACCATGAATCATTCCATGGGAGCTGTGCAACGAGCCTGTGGCCACCAACCGATCGGGATCCTCCAAATAAAGGTAGCAAAAGGTCGTTGGCTGTTCGAATAAGATATTTAGTTAGAAAATTTTAATACACTAGTCTTTAATTAAAACAAATGTGAGACATGCATATCTGATATCTGGGAGATGTTTTGAAGTGCCTCAATAAAGTCGTCCCTAGGGTTAGCTGAAAACATAGCATTAGTGACACTATGTTCACAGCTTGCTCCACTCGACGACATTCCGTGGCTCGTTCTTCTCTCGGACCTCAAACGTTCCACATCTTTAGACAACTTGGCAACCTGTTCCGTTAGTATACCCACCATATTCATGGCTTGAAGACCAGGTGCCATTGCTAAAGATGTCTTCGTCACGCCATATTCGACACTCCGTAAGCTGCCGGGATGCTCCTGGCGACCCATAGCCCATCCAAACAGATCATCAGGGCCGAACATGCGGATGTCGTCGGGCGTCATGGTCTGAGATAGACGCTCCTGAATCACAAAAACAAAAGATTATTATTTAATTATTTGTTTATAAATAATAGTTTGTAATTGAAAGATAAATTAATGGATAGATTATCACTTCTTCGATGATGCGTTGTGCACTGGGATCGTGAATATTCCCATCTCGACCCTTTCTGGTAGTCTGAAATAAGTCGAAACGGGTGACAATTGGCTCACTCTCTCCAGTTTTTCTTCTTTCTTTCTACGATAGTGATGAACGTGTCCCTTTATTAGATATATTAAAAGTGAATATATAAAAAAAATTAAAAGTTAGGATTTTGATCTCACCATATTTTCTCTTATTCGTGCATAACCTTTGTTCGATCCACGATATCGCGCCTCCATCGATTTGGCTTGATCGCGATTTTTATTACTTCGATTCTACAGTATAATAGAAATATGATAAACACTGAAAAACTTAGGGCATTAGAAATTGAGGAAATGGCATTGATCAATTTTACCTGGAAATCATCCTCCATAGCTCTACTCACAAACTCCTCCCAGTATGGAGCCACCATAGGGCTATTCTGATACGCCGGAGGTGGACTAGCCGAGTAAAGACCAGTTTCCGGATCTCGTGTGTTACTTCTCAACCAAGTCCGGAAATTCTTGGCCATTACTCTAGCTTGTGACAATATTTACTTCTTCTTTGTGAGGTCAAGACCTCTGAATGTAGTCTATACGCATATAACATAACAATTTAGTAAATTTAAGGGTCATACTACAACTTTCAATAAATATATAATTAACATACCGTAAGCTCATCCCATAATCTTTCCTTCAAAGGAGTCAGTTTGGGGCTACGCCAGTCCTTGGCTGGCAGCACGATAGGGATCACGCTCCTGACTGCAGCTCCAATGTAGAAGGACAACGACTCACTCTCTTTTCCTATTGCATGTCCAAACTCATTGAACGATAACTGAAATAACATAGTATTTAATTAGGTTCAACGTTCAATCAATATATTTATCGATTTCAAACTGTTCAATTGTAATAAAATTACCTGAAGTGTTTTCCCCTTGCTACGAGCTCTCTTAATAGATGACATGGTGACTATACCCCGAGTGCGCTTCTCCCCGGAGCTGCTAGTGGTGGTGGGAGCATCAGTGTCACACTCTCTCAAGTCATCAGAATATCCATCATCATCTCCATCATCTCCGGGATATGGCAAACGAGACATGATCCTGTAAAGCAGAAGAAACAACATTTAATAAACAAAAAATAAACAATATAATAAACTATAGGAACTAGAGATGCCTATAGGAAAGACAATATGAAGACTGCTTCTCAAGACAATTATCTTAAAGTATTAAACCTAAAAGCATACCTAACCATACTTAATCTACATTCATTTTAATTTTCTAATTTTGAAATCCTTCCAATTTTTCACTCATTCACAATTTTTGTTACTTCTCAAGACAATATATATCCTAATGTATTAATTCTAATTTATGCTTAAATCCTCACACAAGCATATTATCAAACACCTTAAGTGCATTATTCATCTCTAACAAAATGTTCATTTCTAACACTAACAAAAATTCATTCAAGCCACTAACAACAATTAATCCAAGCTACTAATAACAAAAATATAATTAAATTAACATTAATCCCACACTAACAACAATTAATCATAACAAATTAGCTATATATATCCTAACAATTAATCTCAAACATATATATATCCTAACAATAATTAATCCCAAACATATATATATATATATATATATATATATATAATTAATCTCAAACATATATATAAACACAATATTTATATATATATATATATATATATATATATATATATATATATCCTAGATTTAGAAAAAAAAACTATATATTCAAATATTTTCAGAAAATTGTACAAACAATTCAAAAAATGATAGTCATTATTTTCGTATAGAGAATAACAACATTTGGGTCCATATCTTCGTGAAACTATAAACAGAATGATATCATGGAAACATTAATCCCAAACACACACACACACATATATATATATATATTAATTAAAATATATATACATATATACATATATATATAAAAAAATACCTATATATATATGGAGGAGGAAGGCGGCGACGGCGGGGGCGGTAGGGGAGGATGGCGACGGCGGGGGCGGTAGGAGAGGGCAGCGGCGGTAGTAGGAGAGGGTGTAGGTCCCGAACGGGTTTTGTGAGGCGTGTTCTAGAGGGAGGGGTGAATAGACTTAAAACTTTTGAGCAAATCGGTGAGAAGGCGGCGGTAACTTTGATCGAGTGTGAGTGAATCGGTTTGGGTGATAACCAACTTATTGACGCTTGAAGACAGATCAGTTAGGTAACTATCAGTTTAATTGATGTGTGCGGAAGCTTAAGTTTTACCCGTGTGAAAAACCAGTTTGATAAATCAGATTCCAAAGTTAATCTTTTAATCGAGTTGATCAAGTGTCAAGTTTGATCGGATCGAAGCTTGGTGCTAACCGATCTCAACTTGGAATATGTATGCGCTTTTAAAGGTTGTGTGCGATTGTAATCGCTAATCAAGGCAATAAAGGCACACAAGATTTATAGTGGTTCGGACAAACCCGATCCTACGCCCACTCTTCCCTATCACAAGGGGCACCTACTTAACCAACTGGACTTTGTTTTATGTGTAAGTCCAACACAAGACACCAACTAGATGTTTAAGGAGTTCACACTCAACCGATCCTGGAGATCGAACTAGAAACCCTAGTCCGAAATCTTGCTAAACAACTTAACCTAACTTGGGGGTTTGGGTAAGATTGTTTTGGTTCCAACTATGAAATCTTTTCTTTTGATAATAAAAGCGACTAACAACTAGATGAAAAGATTTCTATGCTAAGAACTTATGAGATGAACACTTAATAAAAATTAATCTTCTTGTTCGTGTTCTTGTGCTTTTGATATTAGCTTGAAATTTGATATTAGCTTGACTCAAGCTTCCCATATTTATAGATTGTTCAAATAGCCGTTGGAGAGCAATTTGAATTTCGTTATATTTGGTATTTTTTTTGATGTGACGAAGCACTCGACATGGTCAAAAGTGTGATCCCATATTTATAGACCTTGAAATCAAATAGCCGTTGGAGATCAATTTGTTCTTATTGGATAGCGCTATACTTTTTCAAAGGTTGTTCTTCCAACTACGCTTGACATTCTTCTTGTTTGAGACGTATGATTAGGTGAAACATCGATTTCACACAGTGGTGACCGATCGAATCGATCATGATAGAGTCTTCAAAAGCGTTGACTTATTCAACTAGCGGACTACTTGTAGGTCTTCCGGTCCGATCTTCCGAAGTCATCCGATCTTCAAGTATCCCGAGTTTGAGCTTTATCAAATCCGACTAGATCGATCTATCCGATCTTCGCTTCTTTTCTAAGATTCGATCATATCGTGTCCTTTGAGTCTTCAGATTCTTACATATTGGATATGTGACCTATCTATTTCATCGGTTGTTCTATACAATCATTATCAACTCGGTCTCCTATAGCGTTATAAACATCGATACCAATTGTCCGATTCTATTACATGTGTTTTTGGAACTTTCATCAAAACTATAAATTTCCCAACAATTTTGAAAAACAAAACACTTTGAGAAACCAAATACGTTGATAAAAAATAATAGAACAGGTTAAGAGCATATAATCGTAAGACAATGAGACTTTGTCTTAGGATCGAAAATAAACTTTTCTCATTAAAGAATGTTGATTACATGTTACATCAAAAAGTTTGAAAATAAGAACGGTGATCCCGAGTAGTCTTCGATTCTTCACTCTTTAGGCTTGTATCCTTCGCATCTCTTTTGATCTTGAGGTCGTTGAAAATCGATAAAGTTTCCATTTGACATCTTCATCGGATCTTTACGTGTATCAAAATAGAATCTTTAAAATGCCATCATCATCAAATGAGCCATCTGACTTCTTCGAGTATTCCAACAGATCATATCTTGGCGAGTTATTTTTACATTGATAAGCTTGGCCTCATTTTCCGGATACTTGAAAAAATCCGGGTATTTATTTTCCTTTTGAGGAATTCTTCATCGGGAGATTCTTCTTGTGGAACAAGATTAAGAACAAAGGCATCCGTGTCATTCACTCCTGATCTTATTCCATTCCTCAAATTTCTTAGCATGTCATCGGTTTTTTGGGATGATCTCATCAACTCTTTGCATTTTAGGTTACGCTCCTTCTAGCCCTTCCTTTCTTCACTCTCGATCCGAACTTCTTCTTGATTTTTTATTCTTTTTTTTTTTTTTCTCCTTCTTTCTTCTTGAATTTTTTTCGGGCTTCTTATTTATCTGCTCTTTGGACATCTTTTATCACATGTGTTTTTGGAACTTTTCTCATTCGTCATCAAAACTTTAAATTTCCCAAAAATTTCCCCTTTTGATGAAACCAAAACACTTTGAGAAACCAACCAAATTGAGTTTGATAAAAATTTTGAATCTTCGATATTAGCTTAAGAGCTTATAATCCATGAAGAAATGAGACTTTGTCTTCTAGGATTGTCGTGAATAAACTTTGTTTATCATTAAAGAATGTTGATTACATGTTACATCAAAAAAAACCGTTTGATTGCCCCAAGAACAATTCCTTTTGATCCCGTATTTCTTTGATTCACCTTTTGATCGCTTCGTCCCTCAACTTCTTCTCTCTTTGATCTCTGAGGATACGTTGAAAATGGAATGTTGGGTTTCCATTTGACATCTTTTGATCTGGTTGGTGAGGATCGGCTCCACTATCATCGCGTTACATCCTTCATGATGTCATCCGCCTGATGTCAAAATAGAATCTTTAAAATGCCGCGTCATCAAATGAGCCATCCGCCTTCTTTGAGTATTCCAATCGATCATACTCTTGGCGAGTTATTTTTTACATTGATAAGCTTGGATCTCCATTTTCCTTATGATACTTGGAAAACTCCAATTTTATTTTCTAACCCGTTGAGAATTCTTCATCTCGAGATTCTTCTTGTGGAACAAGATTAAGAACAAAGGCATCCGTAGGCCATTCAGGTTCGATCTTATTCCATTCCTCAAATTTCTTAGCATGTGCTTTCTGACCATTAGTTTTGAATCACTCGATTGATCTCATCAACTCTTCTTTGGAAGCCCGCCTTAGGTTTGTCACGATTTTTGATTTTCTAGCCTCTTTCTTCATTCATCTTCAAGCATCGTCATGGACTTCTTCTTCTTCGATTTCTCCCAGGCCTTCACCAGCTTTTTTTCTTTTCTTTTTTTCATTTTTTCCGCTTTTTCTTTCTTTGAATTTTTGGCGATATCATCGTCTGGTGGCCCAAAGATGGTCTGCTCTTTGGACATCTTTTCCAACTGTTCCCATTATCGATCTTCGTAATTTTGTTGAGATGTCCTTTCTCTTATATACACAGTTGGTTTCTCATTTCTCATGTTCTTCCCCCTTTTTTTGGTTTGATCAAAAATTGAGTAGTGAGGGATGTAAGAGCATCAAGTCATCGAATGAATCCCCATAATTGTTTTTTGACAATATGTCAAACAACAATCGGTATTTCCTCTTGAGCATTGGCGACAAAACCTGACGTATGATGTTTGTCGCCCTCTCTCGAAGAGCTCTCTTCGAGTTTGTTCTCCTCAGAATGAGCAAAGCGAGATCCGTTTTTTGAATCTTCGATTATATCATCATTCATCGGTCTTTCTTCTCCATTCCATGAGCGGTTCATTTCCCGAACGTCCAGATCCACTTTTAAATTCCTTAGGAATTTGTTCATACCTTGTTTCTTTACATTCAAGGCCCGCTTCTAGCTTGTCGAACCTCCATGGATTCGGATCTGAAAGTGATATTGAATTGTTTATCATCCACAATCTTTGTTGCAGCCCCGCATAATTGCACATTATCTTTCCCATTCCGTGGGTGGCCATCTACAAAGGGATGGACCCGATTAAAGTTGTGCATATATATATAAGAACATCACATATGCGGAAACCAAGAAACAATAAAGCATAACTTTGATAAAAACATTTAAGATCAATGGATTTAAAAAGAATACATCAAATAAACATAAATTACCAGATTCTCGCTTTTTTTGGAAAGATGATTTTGAAACTTGAACACTTTGAATCGAGAAGTTTGATCGAATAAATCGAAATGGAAAACTCAATGGTTTTTTGATGATCTTTATAAAACGAGGAGGAAAAAAGAAGACAAGATTTTGAAGATCAACCGTTTGAAAAGATTCTCTCCAGAAAGCGGTTTTTGATCGTAGGGTCGAAAAGACGTTTGAAAACCTTTTGATTTAAAAGCACATTTAGTAGCAGTTAATACATGTTCCCCGTCCGCATTAAATGATTTTTGGAATACGTCCGAAGGATAATGGTTGGTCATGAATATCGATAAGATCCGGATAAATAAGCAAAGAACAAGAGAAAAAAAAGGCGTATCACTTGATCGATATTGTAATCGGTCAATACCACTTGTCCATGTTGATTTCACTTGTTGATTTCATCTTGATCTTAGTTGATGGTCCCGTTTTGAAAACCCATTTGCGCGTGCGTCGGAAGCAAAACGTTTCCGGTTATAAAAAATCTGGGGTGAGGGCAGAGTGATTCAATTTTTGCGTTTTAGCTCATGTGGTTGTGAGCGATTAATCAAAGCAAAAAGGCACACAAGATTTATAGTGGTTTGACTCGTCCCTACATCCACTTTCCTTCATGGGGATCCCGGGACTTATCACCCTCACGGGATTTCCTTTCATTGTAGATGTTTACCGAGTTCACACTCAAACGGGACTTATCACCCTCACGGGATTGCCAATAATTATTTCGGGATTGCTTAGATGTTTATCGAAACCTACAAACTTATCTATCAAACCGATTTGGGTAAGGTTTGTTTGGTTTCAACTAGGGTGAGATTTTCCTTACATTTTGTTTAACCTCAATCTAAGGATGGGAAAATCTCTCTTAGGATATGGCATTTTGTGCTTAGATCTAGGGTAGAACACTTTTTTGGATATATGATTTTTGCTCTGGTTCTATGGTGGGAAGGCTTGAATATAAGGCTCTTGGCTCAGGCGTCTTTTGCATCTTCTCCACACTTGATAATGAAGGAAGAACTTGTATTTATAGTGTGGATTTGAATGTTACCGGATTGGAGAGAATCACATTCAAATCCATACTATTCTCTCAGAGGTTTCTGCGCTTTTCCAGGCGGGTTGTCTTCCTCTCATTGGTCCACGTCGGTGATTCTAACGACTATATTCTTGATTCCTCGCCTTGGAATCATTCAGTTCTTTGAGTCTTGATTCTATCTAAGCCTTGGTGACTTCTCTTGATCGGACCTTTGTCGGTTCCACACTCGGTATTGAGTTCGGGTTCTTCCGTCTTCGATTAATCGACCCTCAGTTAACGAGGGCCTGTCATCGAGCAGTGGAAGAATAGGAGAGACATGCTTTCGGTTCTCCATTATTTCTTCTACTTTGATCGTATAATCGAGATCGATTATAGCATCGGTGGTGAATCGGCTCGAGCTTGAGGTTAGAAGGAGATCGATCGTCGCTTCTTCGTCTTCAATGATCTCGCGAGCTCGGCGAATCTGCCCGTCTGATTTGTCACTTTGATTTTGTGTTTATAATCATTATGATCTGGCGCTCTTTCTTCATCGACTCATCTTCAAGCATCGAGTCATGGAGGCTTCGTCGCCTTCTTCGGCCTCTTCTCTACTTGCCTTCCCCCCTCCTTCTTCTCTTCTTCTTTTGGGGCATCAAAAACGTTGATAATGTTTTTAATTAATCAAAACTAAAATATCCCAACAATTTCCTAATCAATTGATGGTCCCGTTTTGAAAACCCATTTGCACGCCATGGAAGCAAAACGTTTTCTTTGACTTTGGGGTGAGGGTTGGCAATTTTTTTGCGTATCATCGTCTGAGAGGCCAAAGAAAAGGCACACAAGATTTATAGTGGTTCGAGGCCTTATCCACTCTTCCCTTCATGGGGCACCAACTTAACCAACGGGACTTATCACCCTCACGGGATTGCCGACCCTCCCATTCGATAGATGTTTACGGTTTACACTTTCGCGGGACTTATCACCCTCACAACCTTTGTTAGATGTTTATCTAATCTTTCTATCCTATCAAACCGATATTTGTTTGGTTTCAACTAGGGTGAGATTTTCCCTTTACATTTGTTTTAGCCTCAATCAATTGGGATGGGAAAATCTCTCTAAGCTTAGGATATGGCATTTTGTGCTTAGATCTAGGGTAGAACACTTTTGGATATATGTGTATTTCTTGCTCATGTTCTTGGGAAGGCTTGAATATAAGGCCTTGCTCTGTACCCGTGATAATTTTGGCTTCATCAATTATTTCAAATCCATACCATTCTTTGGAGGTTAATTTTCGGCTGGGATGTCCAAGAGATTCTAACGACTGAATTCTTGATCCCCATAATTTGTTTTTGACA
Source organism: Stenogyne calaminthoides (assembly GCA_037126765.1). Lineage (NCBI taxonomy): Eukaryota > Viridiplantae > Streptophyta > Magnoliopsida > Lamiales > Lamiaceae > Stenogyne > Stenogyne calaminthoides. Next base: position 21,589,495 of record JBBCBC010000007.1, on the reverse strand, counting down.
ATATGTCGAACAACAATCAGTGATATTCCTCTTGAGCATTGGCGACGACAAAACTCGGCGTATGATGTTTGTCGGCCTCTCCGAATCAGTTTCTTCTCTCGATCGATTTCATCTTCGTTCTCCTCATATGAATCGAGTCATATCGGTTTATCCTTTTCAGTAATATTTAGGTTAGCATATCGGTTTAAGTTCCGTCTCAATCACGCCGATTATATCATCATTCATCGATCGATTTCTTCTCCATTGATTCTCTTCCGATTTGTAACCTTCTCTCGATCTTCCGGTCATCTTCTTTTCGATTTATGCGGTTTCATTTTAGATCGTCGATCGGGTATCCTCTTAAATTCTTCTTATTTTGGAATTCTTAACTGCTCATCTATCTCATCATTCGGTTGGATTGCGATGGCGATCTCGATCAAATTTCGTTTCTCAAGGGCTTGTTATCCGTAGATTAGCTTCAAAAACACAAGTTGATAATGTTTTAGCACCTCCAAAACTAAAATATCCCATCCCCTTTTTGATAATGACGATATTAAAATATATATGAACTTTACATCCAGATCTTTTTGATTAAAAAGATCGATTCGGTGGTCACTTTGAAAAGTTGTTTCCGTTTGAACTCCCGCTCGATACAATTGATGGTTCCCATTCCGTAAATCCACATTGAAAAACAAATGGACCTTTTTGAACAAAGTTGTGCATATATATATTTGCACGTCGAACATCACATATCATATAAAACCAAGAAACAATAAAGCATAACACAAGATAAAAACATTTAAGATCAATGGATTTAAAAACTTAACCAACAATACATCAAATAAACATAAATTACGGGATTGCCTTTTTGGAAGATGATTTTGAAAACTTATCCTATCAAAAAGGTTTGTTTTGGTTTGAATCACATTTGTTTTAGCCTCAAAAAATCTCTGGAGTTTTCAAAGAAACACTTTTGGATATATATGTATTTCTTGCAAGTTTGTGAAATGGAAAACTCTTGGTATGGTTTTTTGATGATCTTTATAAAGGACGAGGAGGAAAAAAGAAGAATCAAGATTTTGAAGATCAACCTTGCTTTGAAAAGATTGAACGCCTTCACCGACTTCTTAAGCGGTTTTGATCGTAGGTCGACCCTCAGTCGAAAAATCGATGGCGTTCGATTCGTCTGACTTGAAACCTTTTGGATTTAAAAGCACATTTAGTAGCGATCTTAATACATGTTCCCCACGTCCGCATTAAATGATTTTTAGGAATACGTCCTTGACCAGGATAATGGGTATAAAGGTCGAATAATATCTTACGATCTTCTTCCGATGCGACGGTTTAAGCTCTTGATAAATAAGCAAAGAACAAGAGAAAAGAAAGGCTTAGTCACTTCTCTTCGATTTTGCCTGACTCATCGATTAACGATATTAACTCATTCGATCTCGATCAATACCACTTGATTTCCATGTTGATTTCACTTGTTGATTTCACTTGATCTTCAAAAACACAAGTTGATAATGTTTTTGCCTAATTAATCAAAACTAAAATTTCCCAACATTAGTATTCCTTTAAAATTTCCCAACCGATCTTTTAACTTCTTCTTCACTTGCATCTGATTTGTTGAAGTTTCAAGCTCAACCGATCTTCCTTGAATACGTCTGATTTTCCTTCTGATCCTCCTTGATCAGTTGAAGTTCCCCCCTTCAACTGATATTTATGTTTTTCCCATAGACTGATGCATCTGATTTGTTGGAGTTTCAAGCTCAGCTGATCTTCCTCATCTGATCAGCTTCGTATGTAATCAGATTTTAGTTGACCTAATCGATTCTTCTCGATCAAGCCAATTCTTGGGATAAGTGTTACCGCCAAAACTTAGTCTAGAGTAGTAGCTTCTATTCCCTAAGTTGGCGCGATTTGACATGCGTAATTATCGTCTGAATCTCTCGATATGTCAATCCGCCGTAGATTTCTCCAATTATCAGTCGCGTGATTTCTACACGCTGTCCTTTTGGTGCAGATTTCTCTAAAAGGTTTTGAGAACTCGAATTTGCATTTGCACCCTTGCTTGGTCTCTATAAATTGGACCAATTGTTTTTACACAACATAACCCATTCACCATACTTATCTTCTTTGTAAAATCCTCGCATTACGGTGAACCCTTATTTCGGTGAAACTTCCCAAAAACACCTTTACCCCTTTTTCAATGATTTGACTTCTCAAATCAACCCCCGTGTGTCCCTTATCACCGTCTTCGTCGTCATCAAAGATTTCACATACAATCGTTGTTGCTTCTCTACCACCGAGGCGGCGGTTTCGCTTATCGCAATCGAAAAGACACTTCTCCTAACCGTATGCACCTTGTGTGTCTATCGAGATAGCGTAACCGCATCAACAGACTCGGTGCGAAAATGAACATGAGTTTGATGTGCAGTGCGCATCGACAACAACATCGATGATGCCCAGATATCAACTCACCATTTAACAATGGAGAGCCCAATCGACTCTTTCTTAGGGCTCTGGCTTAAAAAAAAAAATCTATCAAGGCATTGTCGCTCCACTTGGTTTTAGCTTCCACTAAGCGGCTTTTAGGATTTTTTAAAGCCTCTCTCACCCTTGTTAAGTGGGGGAAAATGAGAGCATCGATTTAAAATCTCTCTCTCCACTTCTTCAAGGGTTAGGATGAGGGTTTAGTGTTAAGGTTTAGGGTTTAGGGTTTAGGGTTTATGTCTTGACCTCCCCGGTCCTTTTGTACTTGTATCTTGTAATGTAACGACCTTGGGTCTTTATTAATGAAAATTTATGTTATTTCATTGTTGTAAAAATTTCTCAGATCCTTATGCGATTTTAAGCTTTAATCTTGTGAATACCACTTGTGAATCTTGTTGCATTTCAAATTAATCGACTTACAAAGTATAACCGAACATATTTAATCGATAATCCTTTAAACGATCACCATTTAATCGATAAACTTTAAATCGATCAAGACCTTCTCATATCGGTTCCTTGATCGATCTTACGATCGATTGAGATACCAAATTCAACTGATTTCACTTGAACTGATTAGTTTCTTAACCAGCTGGAGGTTGTTCGACATAAACTTCCTCTGCTAGTACCCCGTTTAAGAAATCACTCTTTACGTCCATCGATACACAAGTGAACCCTCGTAGGGAAGCATATGCCGAAAAATTGACCCGAATGGCTTCTAGGCGGCGACTGGTGCAAAGGTCTCATCATAATCAATTCCTTCTGATTGTGAATACCCCTTAGCAACAAGTCTTGCCTTATTTCTAGTGATGACGTTTTTCTCATCTCTCTTGTTCTTGAATACCCACTTCGTGCCAATAACGTCTTGATGACTTGGTCCGCATCTACCGGTTCCCAAACTTGATTTCTCTCGGTCGTTTCGGCTTCTCTGCATGGCTAGAATCCGACTTTTGCGTCTTGTAGAAACTTCCTCTATTGTTGTTGGTTCCTTCATAGACGGATAGCGAAGAATACATGACACTTTCACCAACGATGTCTAGTTTTAACTTTATCAGATGGGTCTCCGATTATCAGATCAGTTGGATGACTGGTTATCCAGGTCCTTCTGTTCTGATTTGCGTCGGTTTGGAGAACATCGTCCGTTTCTAATAAAATTTCATTACTAGCGATTGGGAGTGGTGCAGAGTTATGATCCACTTGATAAGAACAAGTCTCGGTGATGTTGGACTCATCATGTCTTGATGTCGATCGTGGGAACTTCGGATGTTCCCCGAACCGGATGGTTCGGTTGATCTTATCTCACCATGACGAACTTCTTCACCGGCATTTTTAGTACCTTAGGATCTGAATGATCGATGAATCAGCTAGATCCGGAATGTATCTTTTATTACGGTTTTACGATTCTTTTTCCTTGATCATTAGCTGATCCATTTTCTGAGCATCAGGTACTTGTTGATCAGGTACATCTTGTTCTGAGGCAGATTTCTCTTGTTCAGACGACGCTTCATCAAAGACTACATGGGGTGTTTCTTCCATAAGTAGGGTTAAATGCATTTGTAAACCCCGAAAGCCTTGCTAGATGAGGAATATCCTAAGAATATACCCTCATCGACTTGGCCTCAAATTTTCAACCCGACTCTTCCCATTGTTGTGTATGAAACACTTACACCCAAAAACATGGAAGTAGGAGACACGAGGTTTTCTGTTCTTCCACAGTTCATAGGGTGTTTTGTAGTGAGCCTTAGTCAGAAGACATCTGTTCTGAGTATGGCATGCAAAGTTGATTATACGCTTTTAAAAAGCGGCTTGGTATTGCATGTTCACTAAACATCGTGCGGCGAACTTCTTTGAGAGTTCTTCTCTCCGCTCGACTACTCCATTTTGTTGTGGAGTCCTTGCAAATGATGTTTCATCTCAGATATAAACTTAGAGCAAAAATCAAGAATAAAAAGAGTTCGTAAATTCATACCTCTATCGATCGATTTTTACTACTGTTGACACCCTTCTCATTTTGTAATCTTTTTAGTAGCTCGGCATCTTCGTTGTCGTCTCATTCTTCTTATGTAAGAATATAACCCAGGTAAACTTGGAATAGTCATCCACGATTACCAGAGTATATTTACGTCCGTTGAGACTGACTGGTGTAACTGGTCCAAATAGATCCATATGAAGGTTGCGATAAGATTGGCCGGATGCCGGTCCGGAATTCCCTTGAATGAAGCTTTTGACTGTTTTTCCTTCCGACATGCAAGACATGTCCGATCCTTTGAAAATACTTCATTCTAAGTCCTTCCACTAGAGACATCCTTGCTATCTTATTAAGAGTTTTAAAGTTCAGATGGCTCATTCTTTTGTGCCAGAGCCAACTGCTACTTTTGGAACTCTTGACAATCAAGCATGCGTTTCTTGCGTTTCTTGGGCAACTGTTCCAATCAGCTGTGTAGATCGTCCCTTTCCTTGAACCAGTTAGCAAAATCTGTTGAGTGGCTCGATTCTTGATAGTGCATTGGTCGGGTCGAGAACTCAACACTTGAATCCGCTTTAATCGCAGAATTGTGAAACCGATAATAGGTTGTGCTTCGGACCTTCGACATCACGAGATTCCGATTACTTTGTACATCATCATTCTCTAAGGTTACGAACCCTTTGGTATAACCAAAGTTATCATCACCGAAGAGTACACGCGGGCTTTTCTATTCTATGTATGAGCTGAGGAGGTGCTTGCTTCCTGTCATGTGCCTTGATCATCCACTATCGATGTACCAGATAGTTGCTTGCACACCTCCTTTGTTGGCGGACCCACACGATCCTGCAGACCAAATCGGACTTTAGGGTACCCTTTTTGGATTGGGTCCCGAGGGTTAGAATTAGTTTTGGGGATCCATACAAACGAGCACTTCTATTGTGATCGGTTAGATCGAAGGCCCCATTTGTCTCCCATACCTATCAACATAATCATACGTCTCTTTATATGCTTTTCGATTTGTATGATTATTAGTGTGAACCTTGGATGACTTAGAAGACTTGGGATTTATCTTTTACGTTTGTCTTCTTTTTTATCCGGTTAGGTTCAAAAAAAGACCCCCTAGATTTACGATTATAGGGGTAGGTACATTTGCTACCATCAAAAGATTCATATCTTTTTGGCATAGGTGGTTTTTTGCGGTTTACGAAGCATGCTTATTAGGCGGTGACCTTTGATTGGGTCTCGAGATTGGACTTCCCTTTACGGTTGTCTTTTTTCTGATTCGTCGATCTGTTGATCGAGTTGAGGTCTCTTCGAAAGAACCGGGTTCTTCGTTGATTCCTCGATCGATGCTTTGCCGATTAGGGGTCCATTTCGTTCCCTTACGGTTAGGCACCCGCCTTTACCTCAACCGGTCTTTTTCCTTATTAGATACATGTTTGGCTTTTGGTGTATCTTTGTCGAAACTCGTCTGATTACACCTTTTTGAGATGAATCAGCCGGGGCTTTTGAGGATGTGGAAGGGTTCTCATAGCTAAGTCCCTTCTTATTAATCGTTGTTCGAAAATAGGTGTTCATATCTTGAACAGTTTTAGATGATTTTGTGAAAACCTCTATTTTCTTACGCAGATTATCCTCAGATGATTTCAGACTTTCATGCATTGAATAGCTCATCAAATTTTGCTTGAAGAAGTTTGAAATCATCGACTTGTCATTTGTTAATATCCAAATGATCTTTGATCTGCTTCTCCTGATCAGAAGCCTTAACTTTCAGAATGTTACATTCCTCAGTTGCCTTCTGAGCAGTTTCAGCAGATTTAAGTTCAGAGGCTTTACTGAGATCATTTTCCTTAGCAAGCTGATTATTTCTAATTCTCGACTTGTCATTTTCAAATTTCCACTATAGCATAAGTGTCTCTTTGCATTGGAGAGATCCTCAAGCAATTGCTCGAGTAGAGTCAGTCAATCTCCCCCCCAGTGTGCTAATGATAGTAGGTGTAGAAGCGAACAAAGAAGGTTTGGAGGTTACCTCAGATTGGTCCTCCCTGGCCATCAGGAAGATCTCATCATCGTCTGAAGAGAATATCAAATCTTCATTTTCATAGAAGTCAACAAAGATCACTTGATCGGCGTAAGTCTTCTCTGGAGGAGTATCCAGAGTCCTCGGAGGGCGATAGAATCGTCAATTCTGACGACGCTGAACCATGGCTCTTCCGTCCCTATAACGTTGCTCTCTTACGTTCCTCTTTTCTTCCCTTTCTCTTGGCGTCCAGTCCAGGCGGTCTGGCTTATAGTGACTGGCTTCTCACGGTTGAAGCACGCTCGCTTGATCCACCGAACCTTTCCTTCCGGGTGAATCACTCCGTCTGTATGACCTATCGGGTGACTTCCCTTCGATAGTAGTCCGAGCTTCTTCATCGATTGATTGGTTATCTCTTCCTTCCTCCGGTCCGATTATCTCTTTTCCTTTCATCTCTCGTGATCCCTCCGATCATCGGTTCTTTCTTTCTACGGAGATCCGTTGGCGATCTCCTATCTCTCCTCGGCTATGTTGATAGTCCTTATAAAATCTTCGATACTTACCAAGTTGGACGTTCGACTTCTCAAGCTTCCCAGTAAGCGAGCGATCCGCTCACCGACTCATTATATTCCTAACAGTTCGTTGGCCTTCGCTCTACTGCTTCTTTGTTTGCCTTAAAAGCAATCGATTTTGAAGTTGAGGCTTGGCGGGCACCTCATCTTCATCGAACATCCTCTTTCAATCAAATCGAACTCGTGAGCTTTAAGGCTCAAGAACGAGCTACTTGGCTTCATCTTTGAAATGTCTTGGCAATCCTTGATTACCGTGACCTTCATGTCCCATTTCTTGGTGAGAGACCTTAGGATTTTGTAGTTGATATCTTTATCAGACATCTCTCTACCAAGTTCTCGAAGCTTGTTTATAGACATTGTAATCCTTCCATCGAGTTCGTTGATGGTTTCGTTGGGCAGCATCTTCATTTTTTCGAACTTCACCAGTTCGGCTTGTAGACGGCTGTCTTTTATCTGTTCATTTCCCTCGCATATCTCAGCTAGAGTATCCCACATTGCTTTCGCAGATTTGAGATACTTAATCTTTTCCTTGGTGACCTTATCCATTGTTTTCATGATAATGTGCCTTGCGATAGTATCTAGAGTATGCAGTTTTCTTTCCTCTGCATCCATCAAGGTTTTGGGCTTTTTACGCACAAGACTTCCGGGGCAAAATGGGATCTCCTCCAACTACTGGGTTGTCGTAGTAGTATATGATGATGGGTCCTCTTTTCGATGACTTCCATCATTACGCCAATCGATCGAACCTAGATGGTTGGACATATATATGGCCCAATCTGCATACTCATCGATTGAGAACTTCGGCAGATCATGATACATTCCTGAGGTGTTATCCATGCTGAGTGATTTTGGAAAATGAATGAGTTTTAAAAATGGTTTTTCAAGATCAGTTCAGTCGACCACAAAGATTCTTCCTCAAGAATCGATGATACACAAAGTCGATTAATTCGATTAGAACCAATCGCTCGATACCACTTGTAGGCCCGAACGGGTTTGTGAGGGTCTAGAGGGAGGGGTGAATAGACTTAAAAAAAACTTTTGAGAAAATCGGTGAGAGGCGATTAACTTTGATCGAGTGTGAGTGAATCAGTTTGGGCTGATAACCAACTTACTGATCGCCTGAAGACAGATCAATTCGGTAACTATCAGTTTAACTGATGTGTGCGGAAGCTTAAGTTTTACCCGTGTGAAAAACCGGTTTTGATAAATCGATTCCAAAGTTAATCTTTTAATCGGTTGATCAAGTGTCAAGTTTGATCGGATCGAAGCTTGGTGCTAATCGATCTCAACTTGGAATATGTATGCGCTTTAAAGGTTGTGTGCGATTGTAATCGCTTAATCAAGGCAATAAAGGCACACAAGATTTATAGTGGTTCGGACAAACCAAATCATCGTCCACTCTTCCCTATCACAAGGGGCACCTACTTAACCAACCTGGACTTTGTTTTATGTGTAAGTCCAACACAAGACACCAACTAGATGTTTAAGGAGTTCACACTCAACGATCCCGGAGATCGAAACTAGAAACCCTAGTCCGAAAATCTTGCTAAACAACTTAACCTAACTTGGGGGTTTGGGTAAGATTGTTTTGGTTCCAACTATGAAATCTTTTCTTTAGATATAAGCGACTAATAAATGCTAGATGAAAAAAGATTTCTATGCTAAGAACTTATGGGATGAACACTTAATAAAAATTAATCTTCTTGTTACGTGTTCTTGTGCGGAAAATCGATATTAGCTTGAGCTTCTTGATTGTTCAAATGCTTTTTTTTTTTTTCACTGAAGTGTGATCCCATATTTATAGACCTTGAAATCAAAGAGCCGTTGGAGAGCAATTTGAATTTCAGGCTATATTTGCAGACTTGCAGCTTGATGTGACGAGCCGAGGAACGGCATGGCCAAAAGCGTGAATTTGTACTTTGTAGCCAAGTCTGAGAGGTAGCATCAAATCCGCAATTGCCGTTCTCGATCATCGTGTCTTGTTCTTATTGGATAGCGGACTCACTTTTCAAGGTGTTGTTCTTCCAACTACGCTTGACATTCTTCTTGTTCGATCATAGACGTATGATTAGGTGAAACATCGATTTCACTGGTGGTGAATGATCGATCTGAGCCCGATCGACCTACCGATAGAGTCTTCAGTCTTGGGTTGACTTAGCTTCAACTAGCGGACTTACGGCGATGAGGTCTTCTGGTCTGATCTTCAAGTATCCTGGAGTTGGAGCTTTATGACTTCACTTGAGATATCGACTAGATCAGATCGATCTGATCTTCTGTTCTTTTCTAAAGATTCCGGCCGCTCGGGATATCGGTTGTCCTTTGAGTCTTCAGATCTGACCTATACATATTGAGTTTCCCCCTCAATATGTGACCTATCTATTTCATCAGTTGTTATATACAATCATTATCAACTGGTCTCCTATAGCGGTAATATAAACATCGGTCGGTATAAATGTGTCCGACCGGTCCTATTACATGTGTTTTTGGAACTTTCATCAAAACTATAAATTTCCCAACAGAGGGAGGGAGGAGGGCACTCGATGATTTGGGGGAGAGGGAGAAGCTAGCTAGGTCAACGACGACGGTGGCGATTTGGTTGGAGGAGGAAATCGACGACGGCGGCGATTTGGTCTTCGGTTTTTGCGGCGATTTTGGGGGGAGAGGAATAATATAGGAGAGAAGAAATGAAGGGATGAGCAGAGCTAGGTCTTCGGTTCTGGATTGATATATATATATATATATATATATATATATATATATAAAAAAAAAAAAAGACAGCGGTTATTAACCGCTGTCCAAGTGTTTACTTAGACAACGGTTATTAACCGCTGTGCAAGTGATCTAGGATAGCGGTTTGAAACCGCTGTCTTTGTTTGTTTTTTTTTTTAATAAAACCGCTCTCCAAACTGTAACTTGGAGAGCTGTTTGAAAAAAGAGCTGTCCAAGTGCAGCTGTGCAAGCCTAAATGTGTAGTAGTGAGCATTATGTTTACAAAAACTAGTTAAGATTACAAAAACTGCATAACCATGAACAAAATATACATATTCTAGCATTATGTTTACAGTCTAAGCAAAATGCACACATATATTGTGTTTATGATGTAAACATGAGAAAAAATTAGCCCTTAAACCCTACTTAGACATACCCTAAATCTAACATAAGACTTCCAATATCATATAATGCTCCTTCATGATATCCATGAGCTATCAGGTGTTCAATCCCTTGTCTCACCACATCCTCATCCACTTCTAGGGTTAATGGCAGGCTGTTGGTCCTCCTTAGCGCTTCTTTGACCCTTTATCTTCATTATTTCAATCATGATCTGCTGTAAACTCAAGAACACACTGTTAAGTTTATAAATTTCAAGTTGTTCATAAGATGTGAGCACATTGTTGACCAACTCTTCAACTGTTTCTGATGGTGTGTCCACTTGCAATGTCTGTATTGAATTAAAAAACCCTAAATCTAGCACATTGGTATCCGGAGAGTTAGGTGGTTGAAAAAAAACATTAATATCAAACCCATCTGATGATACAACAACTCTGAAATCAGGATCATTGTTACTGAGGTGGGGCTTTGCATTGTCTTGTTGTATGATGATGTGTTTGCTTGCACTTTCTGGCCATTTTGCTTTAATTGCTGGTATAATCTGATTACATGAATGAATTAATAGTTTAAATCAAAAGAACAAGTGATAGTAATGCCACTAATGTGTTCTGATTTTTTAAGTAAACTATCAGAACAAATTTGTGGAGGCTTACTTTGTAAATCAACTAGATGATGACATGTGATCTGATAGTTTAAATGTGTACCTGATTCAAAAAATAATCCTTTATGACTTCTTTTGTTATGGAATCTATTGGTTTAGTCACCATTGTGCCCCTTAATCTGTTGATGCTATTTCTTTGAGTTGGTTCCCTCTTTATGAATGGAAAGATACCAATCTTTCCATCAAATATTACTTCACCATCATTTCCATATTCTGGCCTTGCAATTGCACACATAAACATCACATTGGGAATAAATCTCTTGCTTTTGCATGTCCTGTATGGGGCATCTTCATCATCAATTTTGTAGCACCTCATACTGGCTTGTGTCAGAAAAAATCATTTCTCATCAATGTGAATGACATTATGCATGGTTTCATACTTGATTTTGTTGCTTTCCCTGTCAAGATGCAGTGAAGTTAGGCTGTAGTTGAGCCTTTGCAGCTTATTTGCCTCTGTAATGGTAGGTTTAATGGCATTTTTGTGGGGGTTTGATCTTTCTCTTTTGGACCCACCTTCCAACAACACTCTTACTCACCTTTAACTCTTTGGCCAGTCTCCTAATTTTTGTTCTTTTTGAAAATGGTATGCTCTCCATCTTCTCCACATCTAGTTCTACTGGTGTACGATTTAGGATGCTTGACTTTTGCTTGAATACAACAGGACCTTCTAACATTTTTTTTCTTGCAGCATTCCAGATGTATTGAATGGCCCTCCTGCTACCCCAAATAATGCAGCTGCTTCTTTTACCTTCCCATGTTTCACAACTCCATCTTTGTTGTTGGCAATGAGGAATTGGGTAATTGTGTAGTCTTTGCCATTAGTTTTTTTGTGTGTTTATGGCTACTTAATGAACTGAAATCTGCATTGAATGTGAATTTTGAATGTAAAAGTGTGTATTTATGGTGCCTTTACAAGGCTTTAATTTTAGGAGGGAAGGTTATGTTTGTAATTTAAGTTAAATCAGCTGCAAAGACTGATTAGATGGTTGTACTTGTGGTGGGAAATTTTTTCCCCCTCTTTAAATTTGTGAAATTTGAATTTTTAGGATGTTTGCAGATTTTTTTTACTGTTTTTGTACCTTTTTACTGTTCATTCGAGAATTGGGGGGAAAAATAGGAGGGAAAGATTAGAGCTTAATCCCTCAATTACTTTCCATCTGATTTCCCAATAATATCCCTTTGAAAAGTCAACAAATTACCATAAAAATATTTTTTCTTAATATGCGTGTAAGTCAAAGTGTGAAGATTTGTTTGGGATGGAGGGAGTAACATGTTTATATTATTCAAATTTTAACATATATAATAGGTATATATAAATTTTATACTTTATAAATATAATTTTGTACAATCTATATTGCTAAGATGGGAATAATATGAATTTAATGGTTGTTATTTTAGATTTTCAAATTGAAATTAAACAGAGCAATTAAATGATATATATAACCTTATTGGTAATATTTGCACCGCACCGTGACATGCAGTTGGATGCTTTGTCCTGCCCCACACATGGGACATGATGGATTGGGGCATTCAAATACTTGTCATGCCCCGTCCAATATTCATTATGTGTCTGACTTGACTGGAAGATGAAAAATTAAAAGGGATTAAATAAATCATAAATAAAATGAAAGAGTTTTGCTCTCACTTGAAGTGAGACTCCCATTAGTGGATGGTGCAGAGGTGTATCTATTAGTGAGCTAGAGTGGACTCCAAGCTCACTATATATTGTAATTATTATATACTATATATTGTAATTATTATATGTAAATTTTTTAAAATTAGCTCATCAGTCCACCCAAATTAATTATACTGTCACACCCTAATTATAAACCCAATTAAAATTCATTAATATTCCTCATTTCCTATAGAAATATTAGCAAACAACTACAAGTCTACCCACTTTTCATTAATCTTTTATTTTATTTTAAAAAATCAAATATTTTTACTTTAAAATTTTTATTTTCACCAAGAGCAGTGAATTAGAGTCTAAGGAAAATTTGGGATTCTTTACTCTTGATTTTATTTTTTCAACACTCATACTCATTTTTCAAGGTTGATCAAGTAATTTTTTTTATACAATGTAGATATATTCTCAATTGTTGGTAAATTTTATGCTTTGAAGTCATTTCGAGTACAGTTCAATAAATATTGAAAATATTTTATTTTATTTAAAATTATTGATCTAATTTTTTTTCTTTCTAGCCCACCCTCTTATAAATTCCTAGATCCACCACTGGAATGGTAGGTTCTGGTCTTTCGTATTAGTCGGTTCTTGGGCCGGATACCGAGTTATAAAAAAAATAAAAAAAATAAATTAAAATGGAAGAAATAATTTTGGAGCATTAATTACATTTATCTTTTAAAAATCAATCATATCATGACATGTGCACTTGCATGTAGGGGTGGACGGTACGGCATACAGAAAATTTTCTCGCCATACCGTTACAGTACCGAAATTTTCGATACAGAAAAATTTCATACCGTTATCGTACCGAAAATTCGGTATACCGAAATTTTCGGTATGCCGATATTACATACCGATACCGTACCGAAATTTCAATATATACCGGTATACCGAAATATTTTCGGTATACCGGAAATATTTTTGGTATACTGAAAATTTTTCGGTATACCGGTATATTTTTCCGGTATACCGGAAATTTTTCCGGTATACTGAAAATATTTAGGTATACCGAAATATTTTGGTATTTCGGTATACCGAAATTTTCTATATTTTCATACCGTTATCGTACCGAAATTTTAGGTACGGTATGGTACCGTACCGAAAATTTCGATATATACCAAAAATTTCGATAAAATCGATATTTTTCGGTACGGTAAGTGCGGTATACCGGTATTTTCTATTTCCTCCACCCCTACTTGCATGCATCCTGCAAACGATATCTAAATGAGACTTAATAGCTCTCTGTTCAATTCGCCCCTCCGAGTCTCTCTCTCTACATAGATGCTAAGCCTCTCTTTGCCCTTTAAATTCTCCAGTCTCCTGTCTTTGTCTCCTTTCCCTTCATTTGTCCTTGAAATAAATACCCCACCTTAAAACACTTCCGCTATGTGCCCATTTGTCTCATTCTCCCTCCTTTGTCCTTCAAACTCCCCGACAACTTCTCTCTCAAAAACAAGTAACAAGTGTTCACTACAAAAAATTGAAGGTAATCTTGCAACCCATATTTCTCCAACATCTCCCCATCGTTCTTCAAACTCAATAACACTAAGAGAATCATGAAGTACACTACGTAAATCTTTGTGAAAAGCTTTTTTTTCTATATACTGATTAAAATGTTTCTTTGCATTTCTCATGATATGCCAAATGCACCATCTATGCTTTGTCTGAGGAAGAATTTCCTTAATTCCATTGCCTGCATATACCAAAAATTATATATACATCATTACATAAAATTTTCATAGATTCAAATTAAAAAAATAAAAGGATAATGAAAAAGTACAGTAGAGTGTGATTACCAATAGCCTTGGCCTGGTCTGTCAGAATACCACGTGGAGCCTTTCCCGACATACATGCTACCCATGTTTTAAATAACCACACATAATTACTCGTTTCTTCTCCCTAAAGTAGAGCACACCCAAGCAAAATTGATTGGCCATGATGATTCACTCCTATGAAAGGAGAAAAAGGCATTCGATATCTATTCTTTAAATATGTAGTATCAAATGACACCACATCTCCAAAATCCCGATATGCAGCTCTACATCTGCCATCAGCCCAAAACACATTTCTTAGTGTACCACTATCGTCTGTGTCATACATGTAAAAAAAATCCTTATCTTTTGAGGATAATTCTAAGAAAAGCTTCTCCATTGCAGCAAAATCTCCTTCTTCAAGAGACAGACGTCTATGATTGCTTATTAAATTTCTACAGTATTTCTCGGTAAAAGGGACTGAACTGAATCCTCCATAACGCACAGCAAATGTAGTAAAATTTCTGTCAATGGGCACTCCAGTCTTTTCATTAGTCAATATAGCCTCTTTATTGTGTGGATTAATAAATCTGTAGTTAGGCATCAGACGTGAATCAATTGGGTCCAATGGATAGTTATGCTCCAAAACCACAGTGCTTAGCTTCCATTTGCCAGTCTTATCAACAATTGTCGTTATTTTGGCGTTACAATCAGTAACTTGAGTACGAGATGGTTTTGATGGATCTTTACCCTTTGGAGTAAATTTTCCTTCTTTTGAACAAGTAAGCCTCAATCTATCCTTCTCTTGACTTCTAATTTTCATTTGAAAGCCATTTTGTCTTCCAAACTCATGATAAAAGAAGATCACCTTATCGTGAGATTCAAAGGTCATTCTTAGAATGGGGGAAGGAAGGGAGTTTTCAACATTAGTAAGCTCTGGTTCATCTCTAATAACATCTTCTTGTTGATTCCCAACTAAATCATCTTCTATCGTATTACCATCCGCATCATTTGAATCGGACTCGAAATCAATATTTGTATCGTCATCACTTGAACAATCAAATTTTGAAGGTCAATCCACATTCAAATCTATCATAAGCTTACTGGCTCCAGAAATATTTTTATCACCTTCATTTGTTGTACCTTCTTTTGCCATTTAATTCACCTATAAATACACATGTAAAAGTTAAATAAAAACTGTCATTTTTGCTCTGATCCAGACCTAAAAAGTATTCCAGAAGACTAAAACTTAATTCTTCAAACATATACTATATAGTTTAAAAATTAATAAAATCTAAAAGTTTCACTTTTTTCTTTCGTCCAGCAAAGAAAAGCAAATACAGGTAAAGGGTAATCTCCAAAGAATACGAAGAATGTATTGGATTCCAAACTCTATCTAAAATTATTCTAGTTCGGCGCTTCTGCCATCTGCTCAAAATTATTTCAGTACAATGCGACACTATATCATCATAGTTTCAACTTTCAACGCATATATGCATAAATATATTAGCCCAAAATTAAAAGATTGACCCAATATATTAACTCAATATATTATAAATTACCTGAAATTAATCATCAGTATACGATTTTGACGGTATTTGGCGATTTTGTGACCGGCGAATTCGTCGTCGGAATTTTTCTGATTGACCGTCAATTTCTTCCGTTTTTCGCCGCTCAATATGGGCAACAATACAATTTTGTATTGGAGATGATTTGAATTTGAATTTGTTTTCAGAATTCTGCAATGTAGGTTCAATGGTGTTTTTTGCTCCATAACTAATGTTGATCTAGAGAAGGGAGCCAAAAAAAAAAAGAAGCAAAATTAAATTTGTCGGGAGGAAGAAGAAGAGAGACGCACGCGAAGAAGCAGATTGGAGTTACGACGCCGCACATTTACACATGATTTCCAATATTCCCATATAAATATATATATTTTATTTTATTTTTATATTATTATATTAGGTGGTTCATCTACCCACCGGGTAGATCTAGCAATCTCCTTCTCCAAAATGTGATGATCTTATTATCATGAGTTTGTACACATATGTACTGCAAATTATCTCTCTAGGACAACTTGCCTCAGCTACCGATTTCCGACGGATCCCCACGCCGATTGTTCCGTCGACCTATTTCATTTTTTCAGCCCAAAATCTTCGTAACACTTATTTTTTTCACCTGAGTTTGGCGGAGGAGAAGATCGGCCTTTATTGTCGGTTACTCTCGACTTATACGCCTGTAATGTGAGCAATTTCCTCCCAGTATCAGGCATTTCCCGACTTTCGTCACCGTTTGAACCACTCTGCTCCTTTTGAGGTCTCCCGCCGCCACCGTGCAGATCTCACTGCCGCCTCCGTGCGGATTTTCCTGCTCCTTTGTGAGATCTCCTCTGCCGCCGCCGTGCGGATCATCCTGCCGTCGCCATGCGGTTCTTCCTGCCGCCTGGGTTTTTCTAGGGTCTTGAAATTGATGAAATTGAATTTTCTATTGTTTCTACACGAAAGGTTTGAAGAATAACATCAATTTGAGAAACAACACTGTGACAATCTACTTCAGCTGTCACAATTGAACTAAATACTCTCACCGCACTCTCTCCTTTTTGAAAATTAGGGGTAGGGCGTGTGGCTTGAGTTTCTTGCGCCTCTTTGTGCTTCTTCTCCCTGACCTTCTCTTATCTTTGTATAAGATTTGTGTCTTTTTCTCAATTTCCCACCCCATTTTCCCCTTTCTGTACTTGTTATTCCCCTTTTGTCATATCCTGTTTGAATCGAATTCTGCATCTTTGAGTAGACATTGTGTAGCAGGATATAGTTCTTCTCTTCCTCCCCATTTTCAGCTTTAACTATACGCTTCCTTCCTCCTCCCTAGGTTTCCTCGGTGAGAATGTTGTCGGGCTGTGCAACTTTTGTCCCGGTTGGTCGCCGGTCTCGAACCTCTGCACATTTGGTTGCATCTTTTTTACGATTTCTTATTTTTCTCTTCTCCCGCTTTCTTAAGTAGTGATTTCTTTCTCTGATTTACGCTTGTCGGTGAGACCTTTCCAGCAATGGTAGCGGATTCACCCATTCTCATCTTAGTTTTAACCTGGTTTCGGACTGCATCCTTAAAGCACCAACGATGGAGGTTGGCGAGGTCCAACCCCGCCGAGCACCATGAGTTGCATAGCTTGGAACGCGTGTGGTCCATACCCCCGAAATTCTATTTATTTCCGAGTCTAAGGTGTCCAATCTTGTAGCCACTAGATGGCGTGTGCTTTAGAACTATGTTGGTTGTTTTTGTGTGGAAGCCACTGGTAGTAGTGGTGGATTGCTCTTGTTTTGGTCTAGTAATATTAATGTTTCGGTGTTGTCGTACTCTAAGGGCCACATTTACTGTTACATCTCGGCTAACAACAAAAAATGGTACTTCACGGGTTTCTATGGAAACCGTATTCATCATCTTAGGCACCTTTCATGGGAGCTTCTTAGAAAAATCGCTAAAATTCACAATGATTAGTCGTTGGGCTGGCTCGTCGGAGGGGACTTCAACGAGATTTTCTATGAATTTCAGAAGAAAGGAGGCGCTCCCAGATCTCTTTCGCAGATGAATAATTTCCGTTCGGCTGCTGATGATACTTTTCTTCACGATCTAGATGTTAAGGGTCCGAAATACACTAGGAGTAATAGAAGGAAAGGGAGGGACTGCATTTGGGTCAAATTAGATCGTTTTCTAGCTAATCAAATCTGGAGAGGGATGTTTCCAAGTACTGAAATCAGAAATCTGGATTTTTACAGCTCTGATCACCGCCCCATCATCATTTCTTACATGCAGATCTCCGAACCCCAGCCATGCAGACGTAAAAAAATTCTCACCTTTGAAAATAAGTGGTTGATGGAAGAGGACTATAAAGAAACTCTCAAAGGTGCATGGTCTAAAAGCAGGTTTTGTGCTGGTCTTCAGGATAAGTTGAAAAGCACTGCTAGTCAACTTCATAATTGGGCCCTTTCCTCTAACATCAACATGCTCAAGAAAAGAATTGAAAATACAAGAAAGGAGCTCAATAAGCTACTCAATTCGGAAGATGAATCAAGTTTTACTCAAACCTCCAGTGAACTAGAGTCACATCTGGAAAAATTGCTTTATCAAGAAGAGCTACATTGGCACCAGAGGTCTAGAAACAACTGGTTGGTGTTCGGAGATAAAAATACCTCCTTTTTTCACAACTCGACTTCCGAACGTCGCTCCAAAAATAAAATCATGAAGCTTAAAGACGGTTCGTGTCTCACCTTTTCTTCCCCGACCGATATGGAGCGTATTATCACAAATTAATTCTCTAATTTGTTCACCTCCAGTAATCCTTCTCATGAGAATATTGATGAAATCATCAGTCATGTTTCTCCTAATGTCTCCGATGAGATGAATCAAGATCTGTGTAGACCCTTCACCAAAGATGAAGTGAGAAAAGCTCTTTTTGACATGAATCCCTCAAAAGCTCCTGGCCCCGATGGTTTTACGGCCCTCTTCTACCAAAATGCTTGGGATATTGTCGGTGATGAAGTCACAAAAGCTGTTCTGAATTTTCTCAACAACGGGAACGACTTGGCCTTTCAAAACTCTACTATCATATCTCTAATTCCAAAAGTCAAGGGCCCAGTTACGGTAAGTGATTACAGAACGATCAGCCTTTGTAATGTTTGCTATAAAATTGCTGCTCGTGTTGTCACCAACTGACTCTGAGGGATGCTGGGAAAAGTCATTACCCCTAATCAGAGTGCCTTTATTCCGGGTCGTCTCATCACTGATAATGTGCTCATTGGTTTTGAATATATGCATTGGCTTCGACACTCCAAGAACAAAACTGGTTATGCGGCCCTCAAGCTCGATATGAGCAAAGCTTATGATCGTGTTGAGTGGAGTTATCTCAGACCAATTATGAGTAAGATGGGTTTTGACCCCCGTTGGACTAATCTTATCATGCGATGTGTTTCCTCCGTCTCTTACTCCTTCAAAGTCAATGGTAACATTGTGGGACACATCAAGCCCTCGAGAGGCCTTCGTCAAGGGGATCCTCTCTCCCCTTTCCTCTTTGTCATTTGCTCTCAGGGGCTCTCCTCTATCCTGACCTCGTATTCGAATGAGAGGAAAATTGTTGGTGTCCAAGTTGCAAGAGGCAGTCCCATTGTTTCTCACATCTTCTTCGTCGATGATAGCCTTATCTTTTTCAAGAACACTAAGGAGATTTGTGAGAACGTCAAAAGATGCCTCCATTCTTATGAAAAAGCTTCCGGTCAGCTTATCAACTATGACAAGTTCGCCATTACCTTCAGTGATAAGACTCCTCATTCTGGCATTCAAACTTCTAAAGATATCCTTAACCTCAGAATCTGTCAGGGTCACGAAATTTATCTTGGTCTCCCCACCTTTACCATTAAAAGCAAGAGACTTCAGTTTGGATACATTCACGATAGAGTGGCTAAGAAATTAGACAGTTGGAAAAATAAATTATTTTCGGACGGGGGCAGAGAGGTTCTCATCAAAGCTATTATTCAAGCCATTCCGACTTATGCGATGTCTTGCTTTAGAATTCCTACTTCTATTTGCGGTGAAATCGAGAGCATGTGTGCTAAGTTCTGGTGGGGTGCGAGACCGAATGAACGAAAAGTCCATTGGAAAGATTGAAAATCTCTTACTAAGCCCAAAGACGAGGGGGTGCATGGGCTTCAGAAATCTGGTCAATTTCAATAAATCCCTCCTGGCCAAACAAATTTGGAGAATCATTTCCAATCCGGACTTTCTTGTGGCAAAAATCTTCAAGGCCAGATATTTCAAACACACCGATATCATGGAAGCTTCTATTGGCTCTAACCCCTCGTATACATGGAGATCCCTTTGTTGGTGCAAAGACGTTCTTAACGCTGGACTCCTGTGGAAAGTGGGGTCGGGGAAAAATATCAGAGCTCGCAAGGACGCTTGGATTCCCGGTCTGGCCAGTGGGCGTATTTCTTCCAGTGTTTCCTATGATAGCAACAACCAAGTTGACAAATTCATTCTGCCCTCAAAACAGTGGATACCCAAAAGCTTCAAGAAGTGTTTCTTCCTTTCGAGGTCGAAGCCATTAAGAGGGTCCCAATCTCTCGGAGCTCTTCGATTGATTCCAGGTTCTGGAAGTTCGAGAAAAAGGGGCTCTATTATATTAAATTTGGGTATAAATTTGGATGCCGGATGGGCCCTTCTGAAGATGGTCTTACTAGTGGCCCCTCTTCAAACCATTTCTCCCGGTGGTGGAAGAAAATTTGGAAACTTAACATTCCTCCGAAAGTCAAAATCTTTGTTTGGAAAATTTCTCATGACATCATCCCTACTGAGGCTAATCTTTATGCCCATCACGTTCCTGGCGACTCTAGGTGCACTCTTTGTGGTTTTCATTGGGCTGATACTAAACATGCTCTTTTCTTTTGTCAGGTTTCCAAACAAGCGTGGAAGAATACGAACTGGTGGCCTTTTCTTAAGAATGTCGTATTTGTCCCCAATCCTGATCTTCTTGTAGGCATTGCGGAGGCCTCGATTGGTGGGGATTTGGAAGAATTTTGTCTCATGTCGTGGGGGATTTGGAAAGAGCGGTGCAACCTTCTCCATGAAAAAACTCAAAAGAACAAGTCCAGGGATGCCGCTAAAATTATTAACCCTGAATGGACTAGAGCTCTCCTTGTTAACTATCGTGAGGCCAGAAATCATCTGATCTTCCAACCCCCACGCACGGTTTCCAGTTCCAACGGGGCCGGCCAGGATTCCAACTCCTCCCTCCCCTTTGTCTTGGTGGATGCTGCCTTTAATGATGAAAAATTTGAGTTCGGAGTCGGTTTCGCTGCCTTTAATCACTCTGGTAATATCATTGCAGCGGGTTGTCATCGTATTAACCACCCAGGTTCGGTGTTGGCTGCTGAACTCCATGCAATTGATGAGGGAGTTTCACTGGGCTGCAAGCTTCACCTTCCCGGTTTCAACCTCCTCTCGGACTCGAAAAGATGCTATTAACGCGGTGCGGGGAAGCTCTCAATACCTGGGACCGGAAGGTGACATCATCCATGATCTTCGCCTTAGAATTCAAGACCCTAAAGTGAAAGGGATCTCTCATGTTCCTCGCCAACTCAACACAATCGCCCACAATCTGGCGAAATTTGGCTCTCATTCTACCCACCCTCAAGATTGGGTTGGGGAAGATATTCCGTCCTGGATCTCGACCAGCTCTTGATTGTCCTTTTTGAGCTGGTGTTTTCCCTCAAAAAACAAAACAAAATGTGATGATCTTTTATTACCCCTACTGATGTAGTTTCTGTTTTTTTGGGGTTCCTTCTCAATTTTGGGGGTGCTGCTGAGGTATTGGTTTGCGAGTTTTGCTCAATTATAGAGGATGTTGTTAGGGTGTTGTAATGAATTGTTTCAATTGGTTGCTTGAACACAATTCATTGGGTTAACTAGGTGGGTTTTATTTCCTTAGGTTAGGTTCTATTTATTTTCTTATTTTAATGCAGATGAATTTAGAGTTTTTTTGGGTAAAATGAATTTAGAGTTATTATATGATATTTTATGTGAATTTCATAAGGTTATTTAATTTTGATTGTTTTTGTACGATTTTTTATTTATTTTCAGTGAGATACATTATTTATTTTGATACATTATTTTGATCACATTTTTTACTCATATAGTATACATTATGTTCATATAGTAACATAAAAAAAGAAAAAAAAATTCTGAAAAAAAGACTAGTAAAAAACCTGCAAAATTGATTTTTGTTCCATAGTTACACATTTAGTGTCTACTTGTATCACATTTGTGCTCATTTAGAATTACAAAAGAATTAAGGAAAAGAGAAAAAAAAGGAGTAAATTTTTAAAAAAGAAATTGTTAATGTAGTAACACATTTTGTATCTATGAGTTTCACAGTTATATTCACACAGTAATACAAAAAAAATTACGAAAAACAACATAATAAGAAAAGAAAAGAAAAAAATGATAACAAATTTTGACTTTTTCTCATCATGTGGTATTACACTTTTATTGATGTAGTAACATAAAAAGAAAGAATAAAAGGACTTTTGTTTATATAGGAACATATTTCGTGTTTATGAGTATTAAAATTTTATTGATGTAGTAACATAGAAAAAGTTGTGAAAAAAGAAAGAAAAGAAAACAATCAGCAAAATCAATTTTTGCTGTTATAACCTAATAACCTTAACAGACTACCCAAACCACAAGGTTACACAATATATTTTTAAAAAATACCATGTTACAAGTATATAAAAACTAGATACTGACTAATTTTTTTTTTTACTGATTAATTAAAAAGGTCCACCTGTCTAACCCCGAATTTTGGCCCCTTCCCCAAATCAATATATATTGCATGTGCAGTATTTCATAAGAAATCTCCTGTTGAAACATGTTTATATGTGATCAATGCATGCTATATATTTGGATTAAATAATATTCTCTCCGTCCCAATCCTTTGTTCGCATCTACTTTTTTCTCGTGTTTTAACAAACGAGTTGTTTATTAGTATTTGAAATGATAAAGTGATTTTTAAGGAGGAGTATGATAGATCTACGTACATCTCCTCTATTATGTGTCTTCTTAAAAATAATTTTATCATTTTAAATACTAATAAAAAACTCGTTCGCTAAAACACGAGAAAACAATAAATGTGAAGAAAGAGTTGGGACGGAGATACTATCAAACAATGCATTCTACACATATTGATACATTTTGGCAACCCTATCACATCTGCTTGTGACGGGAAAAAACACTCATTTTTCAGCTAGCTGAATTTCTCATAATATTAATTTTGTACTAGGTGCCAAAGCCAGAAATCGGTAGGCGTGCGGATCATGGCCATCTAACGCCTAGGCCGTCTAGGCTTATCAATTTTATTTTTTTTAAATTTACAAAACCCATTTGATTTCTTCCCCTGTTCCCCAACATTATACCAGAAATCGATTTCTTCACCCAACATTCACAAGCCAATACCACAAATCGATTTCTTTCCCAACATGTCAGAAGCCCCATCACTTAAATTCCTCAATTCCCTAACATTCAGAAGCCAATTCCATCTTCAATTCTTCATTAACCCCCAAATTCCCAAATTGAAGAAATACTTTACCCAGGGCGGCGGCGACGAGGACGGAGGGCGGCGGCCTGGAGCGGCTGGACTCGCTGGATTAAGCAAGAGGGAGGTGCAGCGCTGCAGCAGGCGAGGACGGAAGGGCGGAGGCTTGGCGCAGCGCGACAACAAGAGGGAGGAGAGCGGCTGGAGGCGCGGGACTAGGGTTTTCTTTCTCAGAGCTCGTTTCAAATTTCAACTCTATTTCTTTCTTGCCGCCTAGCCCGATTAAGCCGTCTAGGTGGCCAACGAAAATGCCTATTTCGGCGATATGGAGAAAAACGAAAATGCCTATTTCGGCCGATATGGAGAAACTCGAGCGAGTTCTACCTCCTTGATTTGGTGACACATTCTTTAGCTAGAAAATATTCTCATTTGTATGAGAGTTTTTATTGTTGGAACAAACCACTAAACTTTGCGGTGGACCTTCTCAAAATTTTATGTAGTTGTTGTTAAATGTTTTGCTTTAAAAAATCATAAATACATTATTTAGTCAAAAGTTTAAATTAAATTTATATATTAAAAATTTGTTATGCTATTCTTAAAATTTCATATAAAATTTCGAATTTTTATTATTTTCTTAGAGGCAAACTCTAGGATGAACAAATCTCATGTTATGAAATTGATTTTTAATTCATGGGCATGTGGACCTATCTAGGTTATGATACAATCCAAGTTTAGTAGATTAGAAAAATGTGTTGAAATGGATAAAATGAGTCAAATAATCAAATTTCATACTATGAAACTTGTTCATGGGAAGGTCAACTCTTTCTTATAAAATAGGTAAGATTGTATATTGATACTCCCTCTATCCCAATCTTGACTACATTACTGTGTGCTCGGAGTTTAAGGAAAAAATGTTTATTACTCCCTCCGTCCCAAACTCGACTACTACATTACTGTGTGCTCGAAGTTTAAGAAAAAAATATTTATTAGTATTTTATGTAATAAAGTGATAAAGTGTTGGGGGTTGAAAGAATTGATTATTAGTATTTTATGTGATAAAGTGATAAAGTGTTGGGGTTAGAAAGAGTTGTTTATTAGTATTTTATGTGATAAAGTGATAAAGTTGGTATTTCCATTTAAGGAAATGTGTAGTCAAGTTTGGGACGCCCGAAACAGAAATGTAGTAGTCGAGTTTGGGACGGAGGAAGTAGTATTTTATGTGATAAAGTGATAAAGTGTTGGGGGTAGGATTGAGAATTCAACTTTATTGTAGAGTAGAATAATATTTATTAAAGGTGATAAAGTGATAAAATGTTGAGGGTATGAGAGAGTGACATATAATAAATAAAGTGGATATTTCCATTTAAGGAAAGGTGTGATCAAAATTGGGACGCCCAAAACAGAAATAGTGTAGTTAAGATTGAGACAGATGAAATATTTTTTTACAATATAAAATACTGAACAACCTCCTATACATTCACATTCTGACATTCGTAATTTATTGTATATATTATTTATAAGTTATTTTGAAAGATTTGTTTACAATGCTCCTAACAATTTATAGGTTGCCAAAATAATTAATAATTCATAGATGTCTATCTTTGCTAGATATCCTTTTGTACATCGGTCTTCAGTTCAATCCCCATGTCTGTAAAAAGGACAAAGAGAGGATGGTTTGTCAACAGTCAAAATTAATCAAACAGCTTTACTATGAAATTAGTTCAAATCGAATTATTGGATAAATAAGTAACTAGGTACGATTAATATATTTTAATTTTAAATAATCTAACAATGTCTAATGTCAATATATAGTCTCACATGAGAACTAATCAGATAGGGGTGTAAACGAGTTGAGTTGAGCTGAGTAGTGTTTAGCTCGAACCCGACTAGATTAGAATACTCGAAGCTTAAAATTCGACTCAAACTCGGTCGAGTCCAAATATTTTAAGCTCGAGCTCGACTCGACAAGAAATTCGATAAATCCGAACTCAGTTCAAGCTCGACTTGATTACCTGTATAATTTTATAAAATTAAATATAAAATATATTATTAAAATATAAGCATAAATATAGTAAAATTAATGACATAATAGTAGTTACTGTTCAAGCTCGATTAGGCTCGTGAGCCTCTCGAGCTGAATATTTATGAGCTCGAACTCAAACTCAATAGCTACTCGAGTAGCTCGAACTCGACTCAACTCGATTATGTTCGAGTCGATTTCGATCTTTTTACGAGTCGAGCACAAGTAGCTCGCGAGCCGTTCACTAACACCCCTACTTGTAACATATAGAAGAATGGAAAAGGAATAAGGTACCTGAATTCTGCCATCAGAAGTACCAACAACCAAGATATCTTGATTAGCATCAAAAGCCATGCAAAGAATTTTAGCAGTGGAACTAGTCTGAAGAATTTCAACTCTAGAATGCTTTTTTTTGCACCAAACTTCAATAGTCCCAGTTTTACACCCCAAATACACTAATTCCGAGCTTACGGCCATAGTCCGTACATCCAACGTTGATGCTAATGATCCGATCAAGCCGTAGTTTGAAGTGCTCCATATCTGATCACACACATTTAATCACTTAGACAAACGCACGGGCACAAACACGGCCCATCCCGGCTCATCCGTTGAAATGACTACAATTTTACTAGGATTTAAACCAAATTCGTCCCATAATTTTTCACTTTTATTGAAATGATCCCGTAACTATCAACATTTTTAATTTAGTCCCACAAGTATTCAATTTATTCCAGTTTAGCCCCAAACCGCCGAAAGTCGATCAGAAACACTCAAAATGATGTCGCAAAAATTAGGGCCGGCGCGTGATAGACACGCGGCTAAAACAACGTAGTTTTGAGTGTTTTTGGTCGATCGATCTCCGATGATCTGTGATTAAATTGGAACAAATTGAATACTTGTGAGACTAAATTGAAAATGTTGATAGTTACGGGATCATTTCAATAAAGGTTAAAAATTATGAGACAAATTTTGTTTAAATCCTCAATTTACTTGTGTGTGAATGATGTGAAGTTACCTTTACATTTGCTCCATCAAATGAAGGGCCTCCGGTATACAATAGTCCCTCATGAACTTGCAGGGCATAAATGGGATTTGCTTTCGCTAGCAGTTTCTTAGAGCCAGTTTGAATGTTTCCTACTGTCCCTGTTACCAAATCAATTTCCTGAAAGATAAATCATCAGCTTTGGTGCATAAAATGTAAACGACAAATATATCACATTGGATTGGAGCAATATATAATTGGGTGGGGCTATTCACACTCCAGTTTCCTCTGTAAACACTTTAAAATATACAAATTTAAACATAAAAAATTACCCCTCAAATATCTTCACATGTTAAAAGTGGGAGTACTAAAGAATTCATTTCAAGATGAAAAATTATAGCAAAAAGAGATAAATAAAATAACATTCATTAAAGTATAAGGGTATTATTGTGAATTTAAAGCCAATTGAATATATGTGTAACCAAATAAGCGTGTGTTTAGAGGAAATTGGGTGTAAATAACCGCTCTACATAGTCTGTTAGGGTATGTTCGTTTCGTGAATATCCCGGCGGACTTTGGACTTTACAATCTCAAACCCCATTTGTTTTGAGAATTAAAGTAAGGATTTTGAAATCCTATTAATCCTACGCTACCACATAACCTACAACTACTCTACTTTTATTATCTTAATACACTCACATCATCTACTTTTTTATTCTCCCAATACACTCAAAATAATATAATAATATCACATCAATCATCTTTTCCACCATCCCACCCTATAAAATCCCATAACAAACATAAATCTTAACTATTCATCAAGATTTTGAAATCCTAGGACTTCAAAGTCCGAATTTCCCACGCCCACTGTAAGCCCGAAACGAACATACCCGTAGGGATAGAATTCAAAATTGAATGCACATTTAAGACACATGACAAAAAAATGACTCCATTTCGTCAATTCCGGTGAATTTAGGACGAAAATGGTACAATTCGCAAAAAAAATGGGATCAATTTCGTACATCAAATTTTTCTGGGACTATTTTGAAAAAGGTGAAAAATTATGGAACAATTTTGAATTCTATCTCTACTAGACTATGTAGAGTGGAGTAAAATTGGGACCAATTTTATACATCAAACTTTTTTGGGTAAAATTGGGACCAATTTTATACGTCAAACATTTTTAGGACCATTTTGAAAAAAAATGAAAAATTATGGGACTATTTTGGGTTCTATCCCCTAGTTTGGTACTATGTACCTGAATGCTACTATCTTGGCATCCAGAGTAAAGTCTTCCTTGCACAAGAGCAAGGCATTTGACATACTTTTGTTGATTTACTACTTTCGATGGTCCATTCCACGATTGAACCTAAAAATGCGCGCAAATTAGGGCAAAGCAGTTGATTTTCGAAGAAACGGAAAAAAGGTAAAGTATAGTTTAGTTTGTTGACCTTGATACCACCACCTCCTTGAGGAATATAACATGCTATGCTATTTGCAACCACCAGGTTGTTTATCTGATCCTTCATCTCCTCCACTTGTTCACAATATATTCCTTCCTCTCTTACTGTCCACACCTGCATATTAATTTTCCCACTTTAAATTATCCGGGAATATTGACTTTTTTGTCATGTAATGCTGATCCATTTTGATCATGGTCCTACTAACTTCGATTTTTTGATCTTGTTCCTAGCAGGTGAGACTTGTCGAATTTTGTAAAGTTACATGACCAAGATCAAAATTCGAATAATTTATGAATTTTGAATTGTCCTGTAACTTAGAATTTTGATAGGATGAAAAAGTTGAATTTTGTAAAGTTACAGGACCAAGATTAGGACCACGATCAAAATGAGTCAAAATTACAGGACAAAAAAGACAATTTTCCCAAATTATCCTGCTCTAGAATAAGATTTAACATGTAAATCGTAGGGGACTATTTGTTCGTCAATGGAGGTTAATGAAAATAAAAAATGATCAGTTCACTTTCATCATACTCCGTACAAGGTAAAGATACTCATTACTCTCATTTAAATTAACTACCTCCTCTCTTGTAACCAATTCTTCTCAATTGTTTCACCATTCATCAACCAATAATAAATTTTATTTCCAAACTTATTTACAAGTTAGAACAAAACACTAACAATTTAACCATCATTTTCATTGTAATTTACTATTCAATGATTCTTATAATTTATTCTCATTGAAGAATTTGAATAAAACGCCCACCTACTGTCATATTACATACCTTCACAGTCCTATCAAGCGAACCGCTATAGAGTTTATCCGATGAATGCAAAACTGCCAAGCTTGTAACAGCTTTTGTGTGTTCATGTACTTCTTGGACAAGATGTAGCTGCTCCTCGTCTCCGCTAATCCAAACCTTCACATTCCGAGATATATAACGATCATCAAAGCTAGAAGGATGTAAGTTATGGCAATAAAATCCTTTGCACCAAGCTACTTAAGTGCATTTTCAAATAGTATTAGTTGTTCTAATAAAAGGTATTAGTTGGTTAAAATTAGTTGTGTACCAGTTGTGCAGTGATGGACTAACCTTTATGGTTCCGTCTGAATGGCCGGAGAAAATCTTTCCTTTGAAGCAAGCTAATGTGAGAACCTCACCATTGATGCTGCAATCTTCTTGACTCAACTCTTTATGATTCCATAGATCCTGCAACCCCCTTTCAGTTGAGGCGTATAAATCGTACGTAAGATGAGAAAAAGTTGTTTGGAAAGTAACTTACAGCACTGTTTTCATGCTCTTCTGAGAACACTTTGAGCATATCAAAAGCCATGGTAGAGGATTTCTTAAGCTCCCTCAAGCCTTTTAGGATCTCTTTCATGTGACCTACTAGATCTTGCAGTCCTTCTGATGATGGAGTATACAAGGTTTTAGCAAAAGGTTGGCACATATATAAGGATTCTTTGTCGTGCATAAAACACGAGAGCAGCTCCAGTGTTTAATGCACGACAGGTGATCCAGATGATTGCATATAGAAGTAAAAACATAAGATGTTGTTTGTTTTGGGTTTTATGTGGTTTTTAAAATCGATTTTTTGAATCTAGAAGATTTTGAAGTCCTGACAGACAGAAAAGTGCATGTTTTTTTTTTGAATTTTGAATAGGGTGCGAATTTTAACTTTATGTCAAATCAATGCGTAAAAATGAATGTGATTGTAGTAATCAGATGATGTATGCTATCATTTAAATATGTTAAATTGTAAGGAAAAATAATTAGTTGCATTGGAAAGTGTAACAGTAGGTTTATAGTAGTTGTAGTAGTGGTTTTATAAAAATGGATTTCAAAACCTCGAAGTAAAATCGGATTTAGATTCGTGAATCCAAAACCCGATTTTAAAACCCAAAACAAACATCACCTGAGCGTCTATGAATATTTCCCACCAACCAGGGTCACGGATGAAAGTGTTGAGTCCGAGCATGGAAAGGGCTCGTTCCTCTGTATTCTCGTCGGATTTGAAAACGGAGACCAACGGGTGAAGCAAGCACACACGTGCCGCTCCTCTTATCCCCGTGTCGGGGAGAATGGACAGCATGTAAACGAGCCATGCGGCTATCATAAAGCACACAGACTGTAAGTCCTTGAAATTACTTTTTAGGCCTTCTGCTAAAGCTTCAAACACTAAGCCAAACTCATGGCTCACAAGAACAAAAGCCACTTTTCTTTCCCACTCTTCTGCACCTTTCTCATCTTCCTGCACAGTTAGCAAAAACCATTTAACTTGTAAACAAGAACTACTAGCATAATCAAATATGAATTCTTTAGGATTTTGGATCCTCTGTTGTGTTTTTTTTTTATAGGGATTTAAACCAAAATCGTCCCATAACTTTGCACCTTTATTGAAATGGTCCCATACGTCGTTTTGGACAATTTTGAGATACCTCCGGCGGTTTGGGACTAAATTGGATCAAATTGAATACATATAGGACTAAATTGGAAAAGTTGATAATTATGAGACCATTTCAATAAAGGTGCAAAGACGAGTTTGTTTAATTCCCTTTTTTTTTATCCAACAAAAGTAGTCGTAAGCATTGAGGTTATGCGTTTTATCTCGTGCAGAAATTTTTTGTTTGAAGGCAAATACTTCTTTGCACTAGTATCGTTGAACTGATGTGCATTTTTAAATGGTATTAGTTGTTTTACTAAAAGGTATTAGTTGGTCAGCGTTAATTGTTTTCCTAGTATTAGTTATATAAATTGAAGAGTATCAGTTCTGGTGCACTAAGTTGAAACTAACCATGTTGTCTTGGGGTTCAGCAGATAGGTTGTGGCGACGCTGATCCTTTCCCATAAAGGCTTTATAACTCCTATCGAAGCCCGCTCGTTTGAGAAGAAGGGCCCTGGAAAGAGACTTCCCTGAATAAGAGAAACTTCCTTGTAGAGACAACACAGTTTCTGCAGCACAAATTTGTGCAACTGGAGATTCTGAGTTTCTGAGGCAAGAAATAAGTGTATCCATAGCCTCTTCTCTGTATATGCTCATCTTTCTAGGTTCATCCTGAAACAATCTTATCAGTTAAAATAAAAACTCTCTATCATGAGAGAGAGAAGAGAGAGAAAAGTACCAGAAGATCAAGTTGTAGAAGTAGGCCAGCCACAATAGGAGACTGTTCCAAGGAAGCATTTTGTAGGTACAAAAGAAGGGTGTGCATTGTGCTAAAAGTACCCTCATCTCTTAAAATATGCAAGATTTTCTCATTTAAACTTCTCCTACACAATTTGAACAAACTTGGTAAGTTCATACATATTACGCAGAGTAAATCTTCTAAGAACCCGACTTCTCTTTTTTAAAGTATTACCTTTTAGCATATAAAGTATCACTATTCAAAGGGATACTTGATTGTATATATTGTTCTCTCAAAATAGGGGATATATCTAAAATTGTCCCATAACTTTTCATCTTTCTAAAAATAGTCACAAAAAAATTTGATACACGAAATTAGTCCCAATTTTTCGCAAATTGTACCATTTTCGTTCCAAATTCGCCGCAATTGATGAAACCACATTGTTTTTGGTCATGCATTTCAGTCGGAAATCTCCAAATTGAATGCTCACATATACGGCGTATGACCAAAAACGACGTTGTTTCATCAATTCCATTGAATTTGGGATGAAAGTGGTACAATTCGCATAAAATTGAGATCAATTTCGTACATCAAATTTTTTGGAACCATTTTGAAAAAAGGTGAAAAGTTACGAGACTATTTTAGGTTCTATCCCCTCAAAATAGTATGCTCTTAATGATATTACTTCGTATACTAAACAGTAGTACCAAGTTCAACAGAAAAGTTCTGTGAGCCATTTTTTGTCATTTACTAATACTAATTCAAACAAAAAGCCTCAAAACACACATACCTGTTCAATTTAACTAGCTGTGAAAGGAAATGAACAATCTCAAACCGCTCTCCATCATTAACCACAAGAAAGATCTCCAAAAGAGGCCCCAATTCAACTTTCTCCACAATCACATTCCTACACTTTCCATCCTCAAGAATGCACCTCAACAAAATACTCACAGCAGCAACCCTTTCTTCAACTTCTTCCCTCCCTAAACTACCAATAATTTCCCCGATCGCTCCGCTCGAAACGATACTCCTAACGATCTCGACAAGATTCTCCTCCGCGTAACTCCGAACCACACGCGACAGGAGAAGCAACGCCGCCGTTTTCGGCTCCACACACATCTTCACCACCCCTTTTTCCTCCCTACTACTACTAAGCAATTCCAACAGACAATCCACCAAATCCATTTCCACGAGACTCAAAGCCGAAGGCTTTAACATATGAACTAAAACCACAGCCTCCGTTAACCCTTTCTTGAAAAGCTCGACGACGCACTCAACATCCGAGTCAACTCGCGTCAGAGCCTGAACAACTCCTTCGTCTCTCGACCCCAACTCAGTCAGAAGAACAACAGTAGCTTTCAACACATGCGTGTCGAAAGAATTCAAAAGAATCTCAACAAATCCGTTAATCACTGCAGGTTTCGAAAGCATGGATCGCATGATTTCAACTTCCCCGCTCGATTCCTTCCACAATCGTTCAATTCTGAGGACTCCCATTTCAGCTTCCCTCAAAACCTCGGACGTACACACCTCGGTAATAGCCACACGCAGCTCAGTCATGGCGCCATCAATCGTCGCCTGACTGATCACGCTTTTAGGAGAAACTGCACGAACTGCAGGCTTCATCACAGCATCATGATCCCCTGCTTCCGATGAAGGATTTTTTTCTTTCCAACTAGCAATTAATCTTTTCAACACGTAATTAGTTCTTGGTAACTGATTAGTATGCAGATTCTGGCGCGTGATGGGGCACGTGGAATTCCCTCTATCGATCCATTCTTGAATCGCTCTCCTTTCGTACGTCTGTCCTGTTTCGAGCGTGACAGGATCGTGGAAAACGTGCGTCGTTATGGGGCACACGAAGTCCTTCGGGGGCTTCGATCCGGTACCGGTAATGTCTTCCATTAAAGATGAAGAAGGTTTCTTGATGTTTTCCTATAAGACATGATGAAACGTTTTTTAGTATTTCGGATGGCATAGGTTGTATCTACATTGCTCGTTGATATCGATTACCTTTTGTACATTGTTTGGTGATGTTTTTGAGGATTCTTGATTTGTGAGTACTTTTGGGGAGACTCTTACTGGATAAAATGATGGAAATCTCTGCACCTTATTCTTCTTCTTCAATTCGACTGATTTGTCTACTTCTTCATCCCACATTGGCTGCACCAATCACCATTACATAAATCTTACAAGCTGCTATATTTATTTATTTATCATTATAGTGTAACCAAGTTGCTGTTTTTATTGACCTTTTTCATTTGAACAGATACGTTGAAAGGGTCGTAGGTGATTTTTAAAGTAAGAAGAAGAGATACAAACAAGAAGAAGTAGACTTGTTATTTAAAAGTAATACAAATAAAATAACATCGCAACAGGACCAACCAAATTGAATATGGAATTGCTACCGAATGCAAAAGGTCACAACATATTCTTGAAAAAGACAAGTACTGTATCATACCAATTTAATTTATAAACAACTACGAGTCTTCTAAAAATTATACAATTGTCTAATTTCAGTAAGCATAGTTATAATTATTTTCTGAAAATTTTGGAGCTTCTTCTACGCTTTGGGCACATAGTGCGCTGGCCGGCGATAAATTAGTTCTTTTAAACAATATATTGAATGTTTTTGGATCGACAACTGTAGATTCTTTTAAACAATTTACTGAATGTTTGGGTGGGATGTTTCAAATTATTTAGTATTTTTTTGGTCTTATATTACATTACCAAAATTTGACAATGGCGAGTCTTATTTATTTAAGTTCATGAGATAAAGTTCCAATTAAAATTAATCATAACTCATTTTATTCATCCCATTTTTACGGTGGGGGTAATTAATGATTATAAAATTTTATTACAGTGATCTATATATATATATAGCTACGTGCATGTTAGACATTAAAGCATATATAATAACTTTTTTTTTTCATTTTTCAATTAAAATTTGTCTTAAGAATTATTTCTCATTAAGTTAATTATATAACTCATTTTTATTACGAAATTGTTACTATTGAGGACAAATTAATTAATACTTTTACTGTTTTATTTTATTGTAATACTTCAAGAACTTATATTTGATTAAAATTTCACAGACATTCTAAATTAACAAATTGTATATGATTATATATGTACCAGCTAGTTGAATATTTTTTTCGTAACATAATATATAATATAATATAATCAAAGGCATACTCCAAGACAAATTCTTATATTATGATTCAATGTTATTCATTAATTCGGTTCAATTAATTTTTTTTTTCTTTTCAAAGTGATGAGTTTTGTCACAATAAATTGAGACATTCTCAAATACAATTATTCTTACTTATAATACCAATGATTCAGAAACAAATATGTAGTATAGACTATAGATTGATTTATTCAACCTTGAAAAATGATTTGGGATGGAGAAATGTGAACAAGCAAAAGAGGTAGAAGAAGAATTCAAGAAAATTAATCATTACATTAATGTACCGTCTATTAGTCGACCCAAACCCTTGGCTCTTGATATTATCACACTCTTCATCTCGATCAAACAAAACCCTATCACCATCATCATCTCTTTCACAACTCTTGTGCAATACTATTACCGGTGGATCAACCATTTCATCTCCATTGTTTTTCAGGACCTCCTTAAAATATTCAACCAATATCCTACAATTTTCATCAAGCAAAACCTCGTAATCCTTCTCCAAACCCTTGAGCGCCAAAGCTTGATCGCCGCTCATTTCCGACAATAGTGACGTCGTGTTACTCGAAACAAGCGATCGATCATCATCACGATCGTAGTCATAACAACGCGTGTTGCACGACGAGGACAGGATGACGGACCTCTGCCCGTTGTACCACTCGAAAACGGGTGAAAAATGGAGGAGAAAAAGCTCTTGGAACAAAAAAGGCGCCATTTCTAGGCGCGAAAAGGAAGGGTTGGATTGGAAAGCGTGGAGGAGGCTGAGGGAGGCCTCCACGTGGCGGTCGGAAAGATAGTAGACGAGAGATAGTAGAAACGAAGAGAACGCGGTTTTAGGGTTTGAGAGAAGGAGTTTTTCGGCTAGGAGAAGAGACGAGGACCG
Source organism: Stenogyne calaminthoides (assembly GCA_037126765.1). Classification (NCBI taxonomy): domain Eukaryota; kingdom Viridiplantae; phylum Streptophyta; class Magnoliopsida; order Lamiales; family Lamiaceae; genus Stenogyne; species Stenogyne calaminthoides. The sequence goes on along the minus strand of JBBCBC010000007.1, from coordinate 21,554,529 downwards.
GAGAGAGGGGGTGGTGGTGGAGATGGCATTTTCTAGGGTTTGTAGGGCGAAGTTGAGGTTGGTAGGGAGAGTTTTGAGGAAGGTGGAGGAGAGGTGGCGGCGGAGATCGGGTTGGGTGAGGGTTTCCGAGAGGAAGGCGGCGGTGTGGTGGAGGATTTCGGCGGCGGTTGTGGTGGCGGACATGGTGGTGATGGTGGAGGATAATGTGTGGTTGAAGAGGGTGGGTGGTACTAGTAGGAATGTTGTTTTTAGGTGTGGAGATTGGGAAAGGCGTAACTGGGTCAATTGTTTTTTGTGGTGGCGCCAAATGGAAATGTGGGACGGCCTTTTGATTTTCAAGTCAAGGTATGTGCCGCGGTGCGCATTATTTTTATTGTAGTGTGGGACACCCTTTATTTTCCATAAGAAGATATTTGTCAATAGACAAAAACTTTTGAGATGGGTTTTCATCACATTTATATTATATGACTAAGTGTCGAATGAACAAATAACACCTTATAAGATACGTTGATTCAACAATTGAATATCGTAAAATAGACAAACAAGAAAAACTATTTTCTTAATTTATCATTCAACTGAATAATATATTTACAGAACTAACTCTTAAATACACTTGAAACCCTAATTAAAAGATAAAGGTAAATATATGGAAATAATCATATCTAATAAATTAAATATCCTAATTAAAATTAATTCCTTAATAATTTTGATTCTCCAAATCTGCTCATAATTAACCGAGATTGCTATCGCGATCTCTTCTCCATCACTAAGTCTTGTATGCATTCAGGTGCACGGTGCATTCACAGTGAATTTTAAATCATGCAACTTGTTATATTGAAAAATGCACCTTGTTTACATTGAATCGTGCAACTATTTAGAACCATGCAATTTGTTATACTAAAAAATGCAACTTGTTTACACTGAACCTGGATGCATATGAGACCCCCTCTTATATTATACTAGCTTATACCATAATGCACGTGATACTTAACTAATTAGTGAAAAATTATTATAGAAAAATAAAATCAGTATTTTAAAAAATCAAGATTCAAATGCTTTAATTATTCAAAAAATAAAATGTAGAAACTTAGCGTGTTGAGCATGTATTAAATTTTCGTATTGCTTTAAGTAAAATATATTAAATATATACTAATCAAATAATATAAATATATTCGAGGAATATAACATATAAGTAACCTTTATAAAAGATTGGAAAAATTAAATATCACTTGAATTCAAATAATGTTTTTTTTTTGAGCAGCCAAAGAAAATATATTGATTAAGCAACAATATGGAGTACAAGGGGTACTCCCGCCCTTACAATAATGAGTACAATATGAGTGAAACTTGGTAAGCCTAGCCCAACATTGCAGTTTTCAAAACAATTCACATTAAGTACAAGAGACTACAACTCGAATCTAGGATTTAATCGTCAATTCGAAAACGAAATATGACTTACTTTCGATCCTTTTGTCGTCACCCATGCCCAGGTTCTTGCCTTGATTTCTTCAAACACTTTCTTCGGGTCCGGTGCCACGTTCTCGAAAATTCTTTCATTTCTGGAATTCCAAATTGCACAAATGACTCCTGTCCAAATTGTCGAACTAATTTTATCCTATTTTTGTGAGCCAAGTATCGATAAATGTTGTAAGAAATGTGATATTGGTTCATTGTGGGGAACCATATCGACACCCGTCCACCTGTATATATCACTCCAAATTTTAGTAGCAAAGTTACATTCGAACAAGAGATGTTGAGAGTTTTCAACATCAGCCCCACATAGTGCACATCTAAGATCTCTATCCGTAAGAATGATGTTCATCTTTGAGAGTTCTTCTTTAGTCGATAATTTGCTCTTCAATGCCTTCCACACAATAGATTGGGTTCTTCTTGGAGCAAAACTGCCCCAAAATGACTTGAAAGCCAACCTAGTTGTGTGGTCTTCGTCGTCGTCTTCCGAATTACACGAACAAAGGTACGCCACTTTAGTTGAAAAAATCCCGTTATTCGTCTTCTTCCAGCTCCATAAATTAGATTTTGTATTGTAACGCCCCAGAATTCAGAACGTCGACCTCCGAGCCAGAAAATTTCTTTTAAAAGGTAGGACAAACAAAATTGAGTTGCAGCGGAATAAAACTAATCACAAGTTTAAAAATAGTAGGGTAGATAAATTCAATACTTAGTACAGAACATCATTAGTACAAGATCCACGGAGTATTAATTAGACATATTATTCAAATTTAAAAAACAGTTCGTTTATTAAATAAGGCAATGGGGGAAGCGGGTCGTCTACTGCAGCTCCCGGCCCTCAGCATCATAACCTGAAAAAGGGGGGTTTAAGGGGCGTGAGATAAAAATCTCAGCTGGCAACCTGTACGCTGTTATACAGATTGACAGGAATCCAAAATGGTAGAAGTTTTTACTCAGGATTCCTTGTTAATAGTTCATACAATATCCAACATTTATAACATCAATCATATCATTCAACAATCACGCATATGGGTGGCACTGGTAGCGTCTACCACGTCCAATCCCGCAACATTCAACGACATGGGGTGGCACCGGTAGGCGCCCTACCGCGTCCAACCCCCGATAGCTTCCTTATATCCCCTTGCTTCCTTATATCATCGCTACCTTATATCAACGCTTCCTTATCTCCCCGCAAAACCACCAATTCATTCTCACGGGACTCATCCCAAAAATCATTGGCACGAGGCCCAACAGATAAACGACAAATATAGTTCATATTCCAATATTCACAAAACTCATATTCGTACTCACAGGATTTTCAGTGCATTGTTTACCAAAACCACAAGTTTCAAAAACTTATCTTTTAACAGTGCTTATTTAGTTTGCTTTGAAAACTGTCAACAGTCCATATAACATTATCGGCTAATACAGATAGTGTCACCCACCTGATAACTTTTCAAGTAAAAGTTTTAACTCCTTGAAAGCTTTTGAACACGGGACGACTTCCAAGCTTCTGCGCTAACCCCAAGGACCTAGCACAGTTCCTTTCGTTTAATCACTGTTCATTCTTTTATTTAATAATTGATTTCGCATTGAATTAAGGGCTCTTCGATAAAAAGACATTTAGTGGTTAAAAATTATAAGAGTTCATTTCGAGTTCGACGTGGCGTCAAAACTCGATTATTGGATTGGTACGTTTTCCCTATTTTGTGAAAGGGTTCACTGATCGAGGTCGGGTCTACTAAAAAAAACTTAATAATACAAGTAAAACATCCAACCATACATTCAAAAAAGAAAACATGAACCATTCAACAACCTAAAACATGCTTGGTTCTAAAAGTATTACTATTCCTTCTCCCTAACACTACTCATTTGGCATAAAGACATGTAATCATGCATAAATAGAAAAGAGTACTTAGACTTACTGAAAAAATATGAAATTTTATTATGTTATACAACTTTTAAAAAGGAACAGAGTTCATCAAGGGCACAAATTCGTTTGAGCTAAGGAAACAAGGTACATTTGTGATTTATGTCAGAGTATTGAAAGGTTCGTCAAAACAGTGCACACTTTAAACTAAAAATCATAACTCAAAGGAAAAATATCTAAAAATTACGAAATTGAAATATGTTATAAAACACTTAAAAATAAGCAACTTTAATTTATAAACCTAAGACATTTGAGCTAAGGCTCAGTACTAGGTTTTTGAGTAAAAATGGGTTCGTAACAAGGTATGTCATACCGTACATGCTTCATATGAAAATTCGTAACCCACTGGAAACTTAACGAAAATTCACCAAACTTTAATATACCATTCTAGACTCACGTAAGAGAACATATAATTGTTTCCATGATTTTTATGCTAATAAAATAAGGATAAATAAATTGTTGAACTCACAGTTTCAACCTTCGTCAATCATTTGTCACATAAATTTCAAATATGCATATATCATGATTCTATAAACAAAACACTATTATTTTTGGATAAAATTTAAAAGAAATCATGAGGAACATCCCCAAATTATACTAGAATTTTATGGTCTGTTTAAATAAGTAAAAAAATACGAAAGAATCACTGATCCCAATTTCACGTAGTCTCAAACACACAAATTTCCACGAATTTATTCTCCTTGGAGACATATCAGATAACCACCAATTTTTTTAAAGTTGTTTTATACTTCAAATACTACATCTAGGAATTTTTTCAGGATTTTAAAACATCAAAAAGGCTTCGAACGAAAAGACATCAAAAAGGGGCAGTAGCATATACGAACCTTTTTCAGTTTTATCGAACTTTCACAAAAATGAAAAAAACATGCTCAAACACATAAGAGATCACCCACACAACCTTTATACATGATTCTAACAGTTTAAACAAGATTAGAGAGGGCTCTTATCATGCCATTTCTATGGGTTTCATGCTCAAGACAAGGGGTGATCATGAAACTAAGAAAAGAGGTCATTTGGACTTACCCTTGTAGTTTCCTTCTTGGTATTGTTAGTGTTAGTGTCCTAGAGACAATCCATTGTAAGGACATAATACTCAGATAATATTCAGTATTGGTTTAATAATATTGTTTGATTAATATTAAATGTATGGCGTTACACTCATTAGAATATTATGTTTGATTGTTTGCATTTATTCTTATAAATGTTCCCTTGAGTCACTGTTGTCATTGAGTGAGTGAGAACTCAGATGACTTAAGCATGATTCTTAAATATCCCCAATCGAAGATCATCAAGAAAGGGATATTGATGATGCAATGGAGATTGGTGTGCGATCTGCATCATACTCTTAGAGAGTGTGGTAAGATCTCACTTACTGCGAGATACTAGGTATCTCATGATGGATGCACAAATACCTTAGAGGGTATTGGTATATCAATCCGAGAAACCATTTGGGTGTCTCGGTTAGTGGGAGCGATGCAATACTCCTTTGACTTGAGGTCAATACGCACGACATGTGTGGAGTGATGAACTTTGACCATGACCGACGCTTGCACCCGTCTATGGGTAGATATGGCTTGGATTGGGTTCATCACGAAGTGCATGTGCGTGGTAGTTGAGCCAAGAAAATGATTCATTCCTCAAAGTGGATTTAGAGAGAATACTCATCTTCTCATCATAATTGGATCTAAGTCATTGGTCAATGCACGTTAACTTAGACTTTGTGACTAAGTGTGACACTAATGATCAATTAGTGCTTTGAGATAAATTGATTAAGTTATTTAAATAGAAACTTCATCATGTTCAAGACTAATCGAGTATTCGTGAATGAAAGGAGGAAATTGTAATAGCCCATGTTACAGTTACAGGTAGTTGCACGTTTCTCGCAACGTACCTCATATATTGAGAATGTCTAATTTATTGTCTAGGGTTCAATTAAGACCGTTAGTTTGACAAATCGCTCGATATATGAGGGTCTATGGGTCACACAACAAGTAACTCCCGTGTGCGGATTATGGTTGGTTGATTAAGTATTAAATTGAATTTAATATTTAATTTATGGAGAATTAATAATATATTAATTTAGAATTAATTATTATTACTATTTAATTAAATTAGATTTAATTAAATAGGAATCCCGAAATAATATTATGGAATATTATTGTAGGAAAATATCCGTAGGGAAAAACATATCTTTGAGTTTTGTTTTACAAGATTAGGGATTATCTTCCTGATAAAGATTGCTTAAGATTTAAGCTAATCTCTCCCTATATATATGACATCCTGAGATTCATTATTCAACGTTGTTTTAAGAAAACTCAGTTTCTCCATAAAATCTAGATTATGAATTTTCCTAGCAAATTCCGTCTCAGATTCAACGCTGGCAGATCTATGCAAGTCTTTCCACGGGAATTACGTGGATACCATAGTTGAGAAATCTGCTATCGAATCACTGTAAGGTTTCTCGTTATGATTATTGTAATCTGTATGCAATTAATTGTTCGTTGTTGGTGAACTTTAATTTCCGCTGCACATGTGATTACGTGTTTTACGTGCCTCTAAATTCCAACAGTGGTATCAGAGCTCAGGCTCTTGTGTTTAACTGCATAATTGAATTGGTTTTAATTTTTTTTATTAAAACACGCACGCGGTCAATTGGATTGATCGCACCTCTGTTAATTCAATTGATTTGGGGGTTTTTTATTTGATAAACAAACACCCCCTTTGGTTTTGTTTGTCGTATGTTGCTTTCGTCTCCGTCATATGAATAAGGGTTTTTTGGGAAAACTAGTCCACCGATTTTGTATGTTCCACCCGATCGCTCGCGTCGCTTGGCGATGAAGGCGAACGTGACACCGCTTGAGTCGGAGGCTTCACGTCGTGACTTGTGGCTTGCACGCTAGCTCGACTCGCCGTGCACGATGACAATTTTTTGACCTACCGCTTCGCGTTGATTCGCATCGTCGATGCCTAGTTTTTTCATCTCGATTGTGATATCACCGCTCTCAATTCATTCGATTCATGATGGCGAGTTACAGATTGGACCAAATACTATGCTTGGCGTCGCCGATTTGACGCGTTTTGAGGTGGTCCCTTTCGATTCTTCTGAGTTTCAAGGTTGTGCGCCATGTTTCGATTCAGTTCGCGTTGACAAACCGCCGATTTCGTGTCGATTCAGCCTCTTGGAGGAATTTTGGCCCCGAGCATTTCTCTGTTTATCGATCACGATGGCGAGTCGCCCGCACGCTCCCAATGGCGCAGAAGCGACGACTTCATGTGCATGACGGTCATAACCTTAATCGAATCGATGTCGTTCGTTTTGCTGGATGTTTTGTTTGTTGCCTTTTTCGTTCCGATTCTGTGCAACTTACTACCGTATGTTTGTTTTTGTATGCCCTCAATTGGTTGGACTAATTTGGGTGAATGATGAAACTGAATTCTAGTGATGAACTGTTCATCGGTTTGGAAGTTGATTTTGGATTGTTCGGAATTTTCAGATTGGATTTGAATTGGATGGGCGATGATGAGGGGAGGGACTGTGCCGAAATTGGATTTAGGACAGGCCCCTCCGTGCAATTTTAGAATTTGTACATGAGCCCTCATCAAACAAATAAATAAAATCTATTTGAAAATTTAATTGGATTAAATTTAAAATAGTAATAAAAGTTGGACTTTTATTCAAGATTAATTATTGTTTTAATAATCTAAAATCGAATTAAAATTGGATTTTTGAATTCTGTTTAAAAGAAATTATTAAATCCCACTGTTTAACTGTTATAAAATTAATTCGTTAAATGCTTTTACAGTCCGCATTATAACTGTTTGGGTAGGCGGCACCCAATAACTGTCGGACCGTATTTATTGTTTGGGTAGACGGCGCCCATATAAGTGTTAGTCCGTGTAAAATCATGTTTGGGTAGGCGGCGCCCAATAATTGCTCAAATGTGATGTAGATTAACATGTTGGATCTCGATTAAGCAATTAATACCCCGCCTTTAAAATGTTCCTCACTATAATATGATTTTCTCATTGATTTGATAAGATGTCTTCCATCAAAATTAAAAGAAAACCGGAGATTTCGTTCCAATGAGTATTTAAGGCCCTCGTCTTTTGCTCGGATCTACATCTAATGGAACTTTTATAGGGACATGTAATTTCGCCGCTTGATGGTTGTAAACCAACTTAACTTTATTTAACTCGCCCTTGCGGGGACAAAGGGTAAGGGACATCAGTCGAACTAGGTTCGACAAACTAGGAGTTGCGCTTGGTGCTTAGGCAAGAAAAGATTGAGTACGTGCTGGACACGCCAATCCCTGCTACCCGGAGACTGGTACTGAAGAAGCCGAAGCGTTTGATGCCGAGGCTCAGAAGAAGCATCAAGAGGATACTTCCCAGGCTCAGTGTGTTATGCTACTCGGGATGACTCCCGAGTTGCAAAGGCAACATGAGAAGATGCTCCTCTTCGAGATGATTAAGCATCTGAAGGATCTCTTTGATTCTGAATCTAGTTCAGAGATATATGAAGTGATGAGAGATCTGTTTAGATGCCGATTGTCTGAGGGAGGGAAGGTTTCTCCTCATGTGTTGAAGATGATTGGGCTAATCGAGAAACTTGGTCGTCTGGGCATTGAGCTCAAGACCAACGTTGCTGTTTATGCCATTCTTCAGTCGCTTCCCGATTCATATTCGAGTTTCGTGGTAAACTTTAATATGAATAAGACGGAACTATGCCCGAGCTACATAACATGCTAAAGACTTTTGAGTCTTCCACTGCTAAGGAAAAGTCTGTGCTCATGGTGAGTGCCTCTACTTCTTCTGCTCCGAAAGGAAAGAAGAAGCGAAGGGGCAAGGCAAAGAAAGGCTCCAAGCCAAGCTTCTTTAAGCCCAAAGGTGGAATTCAAAAGAATGAGAGGGTGGACAAGGATGTATGCCTCCACTGTAAGCAGAAGGGGCATTGGAAGAAGGACTGTAAGGTTCTAGCAGCTGAAAAGAAGACACAAGGTGTCTCAGCCACTGGAACAGGTATGTTTGTTATTGAGATAAACATGTCCACAAATGATACTAACTGCTGGGTATTAGATACCGGTTGTGGCTCACACATCTGTACAAATGTGCAGGGTCTCAAGGATAGCAGGGCAGTTAGGTCGGGTGAAGTCGCCCTACACGTTGGAAATGGAGCAAGAGTTGCTGCCGAACGTGTTGGCGTTTACGTTTTAGATTTACCCTCTGGTTTTAGACTTGAACTGAATAATTGTTATTTTGTTCCTTCTATTATCCGCAACATTATTTCTATTACGATGTTGGATATTGAAGGTTTTTCCTTCCATTTTGCAAACAATAATTGTTATTTTTCACCTAATGGTGATGTTTATGGAAATGCTCCTTTATCGAATGGTTTATACTTGTTGCACTGTGGACATAATATTCTTAATATACAAAACAAACGACTCAAACTTAATAATCATGAAAACTCAACTTACTTGTGGCATTGTAGGCTTGGTCATGCAAATGAGAATAGGATTGCAAGGTTAAGAAAGTTAGACTACTTAACCCCATTCGACTTTGAGTCCTATTGAAATTGTGAATCCTGTCTCAAGGGCAAGATGAGCAACAAACCCTTCCCTGGGAAAGGGGTTCGTGCCAAAGAAGTTCTAGAATTGATCCACAGTGATGTCTGTGGACCATTGCACACTCTAGCTAGGGGTCACTTTGCCTATTTATCACTTTTACTGACGATTTCTCAAGATATGGGTATGTGTATCTTATAAAACACAAATCCGAGTCTTTTGAGAAATTCAAGGAGTTCATGTTGGGGAATGAGTTGCACAGATCTATTCGGGGTGAATATTTAAATACAAATTTAATTCTTTAATTATTTCTAGCATGAATTAATCCTATATTAATTCAAATAATAATTGCAACAACATATCATGCATATAATAAGCCACGTAAAACCTACGCATGCGGAATCTACGGGTTTACGTGAACGTACCTCTCGGGATGGCAGTGAATTCGGTTGGACGGACTAACCAAAAGGACTTCCCAAGTATTCTCTTAGCCCTTGCTCAACTATCCGGTGGAAGGACACTTGTCGAACAATTAACAAAAGGAAAAAATAAACTTTGTTGCACCACTTATGTGGATTTGCTAATTTTTCCAGCACATGGAATTGTACTTAGGAATGAAACAATCATCCCCTATTTATAGGAGAGGAGTGGTCGAAATTTCTAGTAGAAAATCAATGTGGGAAAAGACTTTTCTTGATCACCAAGAAATCTTGAATATATCTCCTATATTCTTTTTCCCATAATTAAAATATTCCAAGATTTCAAGATTTGGATCTTCTTGAATTTATGAGATATTCTTGTATTTCAAGAAATACATATCTTCCATAATATATTTTCAAGAAAATCAAGAAAATCTTTCTTGCCCATTATATTCAAAAATTTCGAAATACCTTCATGAATAACCAAGTGGGAGATTTCTTGAATTTAATGAGATAATCTTGTATTCCAAGAATACATATCTTCATTCCATAACAAAATTCAAAGAAAATCTTTCTCCCTCTTTTATCCATAAATTTCAAAAATTTAGAGGAAAAATAAGCAACAATATTTATTTTATTTTAATCACATTTTTCAGTTATTGGACTATTTGTTAGGCTACTCAGGGGGCCTTTAGGAGAATTAAGATTGGACCTTCTAATGGACCTTGAATATCTAATATTGAGCCACAATATAATTCAAGCCCATAAATATTAATTAATCCCACTACATAATTAATATTGCACTATCCATCTTAACCCATATTACAGTCAATATGGCTCCAGGTCATCATTTCCCGTGTTTAAGATTATCTAGCCCATTAATTAATTCAAGCCACTGAAATAACTTTCCATTAATTAATATCTTTTGTCCTTGGTCGAGGAACAGTTCAACATTATTATCCATACCGAAAACTAATTCCACTTGCAAGATTTGGTATGATAAAGCTTATGAACCTCCCAAGGGGGCAAATCAAACAAGCGTACTTGCACACGATTCTTCGTATTAAATCTTAGCAATCACATGTGACAAATAATATTGCCCAAGATAAAAATTATTGAATCTCTTTGATTCGCTACCCATGATAAGTCAAAGCAATAGTTACCAATCCCACGTGATCCTATTTAAGGGACGAAGGTTAAGAAACAACGAACCACTGAGGTCTAATTCTTCCTTGTTCAGTTCTGAAGAATTTATCCTCCTGTAGGTCCTATTCAGTGCATCAGTCATGCACTAGTGTAATCTCTTGGTCAAGACAAACCAATCTAAGCCTTACACCTCAACCTTTCGCGATGGGTTGTTCATTTCCATCTAGGTCGTGAATGGCGTACTTTTAGTTACAAGGGACTGTTAATTTAATCTTCTGTGATCTGATATCACTAAATTCACTACAATGTAACACGTACGAATTATTGAACAGTTATGCAGTAAATATATGTAACATTCAATAATATTTAAAGCATCAGTGATAAAAAATTTATTTCAGTAAATAAGTCTGAAAATTCAGTTTCGATTATACAAAGTAAAAAGCATACTTTTCAGTATAATCCCAACAGTTCAAAGCTGAAGTAGAAAAGTAACTTGGAAAGAGTATCAAGAATCTTCGATCGGATCGAGGAGGTGAATACCTTAGCCATGAATTCACTGATTACTTGAAGTTACATGGAATCCAATCACAATGAACTCCTCCCGGCACACCCCAAATGAATGGGGTATCCGAAAGGAGAAACTGAACCTTGTTAGACATGGTAAGGTCCATGATGAGCTTTTTCTCTCTTCCAACATTCTTATGGGGATACACGCTCCAAACCTCAATCTTCGTTCTGAATATGATTCCATCCAAATCAGTTGAGCATACGCCATATGAACTATGGTGTGGCACGAAGCCAAATTTTTCACATATCAAAATGTGGGGTTGCCCCGCAATTGTGAAAAAGATGCTCACAGATAAGCTGGAATCCAAAGGTGAAAATGGTTACCTTATGGGATATCCTAAGGAAACGAGAGGATATTATTTCTATCTACCTGAGAAACAAATAATAATTATTTCTAGGCAGGATAGGTTCCTCGAAGAAGAATATGTCTTTAAGGAACAAGGTCGTAAGATGATAGAACTTGAAGAAATTCAAGAACCACAGGATAACCAAGAGACTGATATCTTGTAAAAAAAACGTGACAAGGAATCAGTGGGAGCATTCAGCAGCTCTCAAGGTGGAAGTTTATTACTTAGTGATCCTCTTTCATCCAGTGGGAGCGTAATTTGAGTTGCATTGCCTTCGCAACAAACTCTAAGTGGGCTGAATGAGAACAACATAGTTCAAACTTCCGCCCAAGAGGCATCTGAAAGTGTTGCTCTTGAGGACTCTCCGGACATTGATGAAATCGATGCACCACAAAATTTTCACGATCAGAATGTACAACCTGCACAACCACAGCTCCGTAAGTCCACTAGGATTCGTAATCTGTCCACTAGATATTATGGGTTCCTCGTAGAGGAACATGATGACATGGAGATTCCGGATAAAGACGATCCCAGAACTTACACTGAGGCAACATTAGATGTTGACTCAGAGAAGTGGCATGAAGCATGAAATCCGAGATGGACTAGATGTACACCAATCAAGTCTGGGACTTGGTTGAGTTGCCAAAAGGGGTCAAACTCATAGGTTGCAAATGGGTCTACAAACGTAAGACTGATGCAAACGGCAAGGTACAAACCTACAAGGCTAGGTTGGTGGCAAAAGGTTATAGTCAGTACGAAGGCATTAACTATGATGAGACTTTCTCACCTGTTGCCAAAATCAAGTCCATTCGAATTTTACTTGCGGTAGCAGCACATCTCGATTATGAGATTTGGTAGATGGATGTCAAAACAGCCTTCCTCAATAACAACATTGATAAGGAGGTGTTTATGACTCAACCGGAAGGTTTTGTATCTAAGCTAAAGTCTAATCTTGTGTGCAAGCTTAAAAGGTCCATTTATAGATTAAAACAAGCTTCTAGGAGTTGGAATATCCGATTTGATGAAGCTGTCAAATCGTTTGACTTCATCAGAAATTCGAAGATCCATGCTTTTATCGTAAATGCAGTGGGAGAAATATTGTTTTCATAGTTGTGTATGTCGATGACATACTGATTATGGGAAACAACATTCCTCTTATGCAGTCGGTTAAAGATTGGCTATCAAGGACCTTCATCATGAAGGATCTTGGTGAGGCCTGCTACATCTTAGGGATCAAGATCCATAGGGATAAATCCAAGAGGATGTTGGGGCTGTCACAGTCAACCTACGTAGATAAAGTGTTAAAAGCGATTTGCGATGGAGAACTCTAAGAGAGGTTTTACCTGCGCATGTCATGAGATAAAGATGTCTAAGAAGGATTGTCCTTCTACGGAAGCTGAAATTCGGCGCATGAAGGATATAACATATGCATCTGCAATTGGCTCCATCATGTACGCCATAACTTGCACAAGGCTAGATGTGGCCTTCGCTATTAGCACCACTGGTAGATACCAACAGAATCCAGGTGAACCTCACTGGATTGCTGTCAAGAACATCCTTAAGTACCTTAGACGTACCAAAGATTGCTTCTTGGTCTACGGAGGACAGTCAGAGCTAGGTGCAACTGGTTATGCTGATGCAAGTTTCCAATTTGACTGTGATGATTACAAGTCACAGTCGGACTAAGTTTACGCTCTCAATGGTGGGGCGGTTAGTTGGAATAGTTCCAAATAAGAGACTACCGCAGACTCAACAACCGAAGCTGAGTACATTGCTGCGGCAGAAGCTACCAAAGAAGTTGTCTGGATAAAATAGTTCTTAAGTGAACTAGGGGTAGTTCCAAGTGTCAGTAGTCCAATAAAGTTGTATTGTGACAATACTGGTGCGGTTGCGCAAGCTAAGGAACCGAGATCCAATAACAGAAACAAGCATGTACCGAGGTATTATCACTTGATAAGAGAGATAATTGCTAGAGGAGAAATAGAGTTAGAACGTGTCCCCACGGAGGATAACCTGGCTGATCCTTTCACCAAGGCTTTGAGTGTTCATGTACACACTAGACATTTTGATGGTCTAGGGGTTAGACATGTAGGTGATTGGATCTAGTTCAAGTGGGAGATTGTTAGTGTTAGTGTCCTAGAGACAATCCATTGTAAGGACATAATACTCAGATAATATTCAGTATTGGTTTAATATTATTGTTTGATTAATATTAAATGTATGGCGTTACACTCATTAGAATATTATGTTTGATTGTTTGCATTTATTCTTATATGTGTTCCCTTGAGTCACTGATGTCATTGAGTGAGTGAGAACTCAGATGACTTAAGCATGATTCTTAAATAGCCCCAATCGAGGATCATCAAGAAAGGGATATTGATGATGCAATGGAGATTGGTGTGCGATCTGCATCATACTCTTAGAGAGTGTGGTAAGATTTCACTTACTGCGAGATACTAGGTATCTCATGATGGATGCACAAATACCTTAGAGGGTATTGGTATACCCATCCGAGAAACCGTTTGATGTAGTTCCACTATATGTGTCTACGGGTGTCTCGGTTAGTGGGAGCGATGCGATACTCCTTTGACTTGAGGTCAATACGCACGACATGTGTGGAGTGATGAACTTTGACCATGACTGACGTTTGCACCCGTCTATGGGTAGATATGACTTGGATTGGGTTCATCACGAAGTGCATGTGCGTGGTAGTTGAGCCAAGAAAAGAATTCATTCCTCAAAGTGGATTTGGAGAGAATACTCATCTTCTCATCATAATTGGATCTAAGTCATTGGCCAATGCACATCAACTTAGACTTTGTGACTAAGTGTGACACTAATGATCAATTAGTGCTTTGAGATAAATTGATTAAGTTATTTGAATAGACACTTCATCATGTTCAAGACTAATCGAGTATTCGTGAATGAAAGGAGGAAATCGTAATAGCCCATGTTACAGTTACAGGTAGTTGCAGGTTCTCACAACGTACCTCATATATTGAGAATGTCTGATTTATTTTCTAGGGTTCAATTAAGACCGTTAGTTTTACTAATCGCTCGATATATGAGGGCATATGGGTCACACAACAAGTAACTCCCGTGTGCGGATTATGGTTGGTTGATTAAGTATTAAATTGGATTTAATATTTAATTTATGGAGAATTAATAATATAGTAATTTAGAACTAATTATTATTACTATTTAATTAAACTAGATTTAATTAAATAGGAATCCCGAAATAATATTATGGAATATTATTTTAGGAAAATATCCGTAGGGAAAAACATATCTTTGAGATTTATTTTACAAGATTAGGGATTATCTTCCTGATAAAGATTGCTTAAGATTTAAGCTAATCTCTCCCTATATATATGACATCCTGAGATTCATTATTCAACGTTGTTTTAAGAAAACACAGTTTCTCCATAAAATCTAGATTAGGAATTTTCCTAGCAAATTCCGTCTCAGATTCAAATCTGGCAGATCTGTGCAAGTCTGTCCACGGGGATTACGTGGATACCATAGTTGAGAAATCTGCTATCGAATCACTGTAAGGTTTCTCGTTATGATTATTGTAATCTGTATGCAATTAATTGTTCGTTGTTGGTGAACTTTAATTTCCGCTGCGCATGTGATTACGTGTTTTACGTACCTCTAAATCCCAACAGGTATGGATGGCTTGGGACTCAAGGTGGTAAAGAACCCAACTCTTAACAACTCTTGGCTCCAAGAATGGTGATGGTGGTGGTCGATCAAGATTGAAGGGAGGGGGAAAAGGGTGTTCTTCTTCTTCTACTTCTCAAGCTTCTCCATCTTTCTTTTCTCTCTTTGAAGGGAAAATGAACAAGACTTTGGGGGTGGGGGAGTGTTATCAAAATCTGGGAATGTGGAGGGGAGATGGCCGAAATATGAGGGGGAGAGAGGGAGAAGAGAGTTGGCAATGCTTTAATGAAGTGTGATGCTGAGGTGATTTAATGAGATGGGATTATAGGGGGCTAGTTACAAGACATCACAAGGCCAAATCCCATCTCTTTACTCTTGCAAGGGGGCGGCACTTGGTCAGAATTTGGGGCTGCCATCATGGTAGTCCCAGTTCTAGACGCGATTTCGGTTTCGAAGGCGTATTTTTTATATTTTTCGGTTCGGTTTTTGGTTCCGAAAATTATTTTAAACGCACCGTTAAACTCGCACGATTTTTAGGATTCCATTTGAAGTTCTCCTTTCTCATTTTGAATTCTTTAAATTTTGACATTATCAACTGGCCTGTTTTATGGATAAAAACCCGAAAAGTGCTAGTAGGGTTTTTCGGCTCGAAAAGCTCGTCTGTCACCTGAAAATTTTAGAAACTTGTACACATATTTTTAAAACAAGTATAACATTTAAACACATTAGGAAAAATAAACAAATAAGTCCTAAAATGGATTCGGGTTGTTACATGTATTGTCAAGCTTGATCCTGTTGATGCAAAGAAAAAGATTGTTAAGACTCTCCTCTTTCCCATTTCTCAACCTTCGCCTCCACTTCAAATCCCAAACCCACCCTCCTTCGTCCCAATGTCCCATCTCACTTATTTTGGTCCCCTTATGTGTACTCAATCTATAAAGCCTCCCAAAACACTCATCTAGAGAAGTCTCACCAGCCCAAATGTCTAACCAAAACTTAGTATCTACCCCATTTCCCACAATCCTCCTGATTTCCTCCCTCATTCCCACTCCCTCTTTCCTGACGTATAATTTACAAATATCTCTCCACTACCCCGACATCGCTATTCCTCTCTCACCACTACTCCCTCGACTTCCGCTGACCCCTCCCTCATTACCCCTTAAAGGACTCAATCCCTCATATTTGGATCTAATCACTCTTACCCAAAGCCTACAAGATTCATTAAGAAATATCCAAATCCATTTTTTAACAAGTGCCACGTTGAAACTCCCCGTATCCCGAATTCCTAACCCACCATTATTTTTATCTCTACACACTACACCCTACCTAACCCAAGCGGTTTTAAAATTGAGTTCACAACCCCCCCATAAGAATTCCCTTTGAATTCTTGAAATTTCTTTCAAGGTTTTCTTTGGCAAGCAATAGAAAGATAAGCAATAGATCGGGATCGATGCAAGAACCGATTGAATCAAATTTATTCAACCTCCAAATGAGATATGCTTCCCGCTCCACTTCGCCAATCTTCTCCGAATTTTCCCAATGATATTCGACCAAACTTTTGAATTACGATGGTTGATTCCCACATTAATTCCCAAATAAGAGAAAGGTGCACATCCAATAACACAACCAAAAATCTGCCCCATGTGTTCAAGTACTTCCCGTCTCACATTCACACCCCATAGATTGCATTTCTAAAAATTTACTTTAAGACCCGAAAACAACTCGAATAGATGAAGAATATACTTAATCATCTTCACATTATCAACCTTTGTCAGGCAAGCAAGTATAGTATCATCTACGTATTGTAAATGTGAAACTCTAACCTTTTCTTTGCCGACTTCTTTTGGTTCGAGCATACCCGTCGAAACCGCCTTAGATATCAAAGGCTAAGCCCCTCCGCCACGATAAGAAACATGAATGGAGATAATGGGTCCCCTTGACGAAGGCCCCTTTCATGTTTGAACTCGGCCATAGGACAGCCATTCACCAAAACAGAAGAAGATGCCGTGGATATGCAAGAATATACCCAAGTTCGCCATTTTGGAGAAAAACTCAGATTGCTCATCATGCTATCCAAAAAGTGTTGGGATACGTTATGCCAGGATCTATTTGGGATGAACTTAAAACACAAATTTAAATTATCGATTATTACTAACATGAATTAATCCTATATTAACTCACATAATAATCATACCAACAACATCATGCAAACAATAATCACTTAAAAGTCCTAGCATGAGGAATTTCTAAGAGTTTACGTAAACTTACCCGTTGGAGTGACAGCTTCTGAGACATACAGGATCAGGGATCTGGCTACCAACCGAAAGTCCTTCTCAAGTATTCCCAAGCCCTCGTTCAATAACCTTGGTGGGAGGTTCTCCGATGAACAATTATAAACAAAGGAAAATAAATATTTTGTTGCCCCACCTTTGTGGATTTCTAATTTTTCCAAGACTGAAATTGTATTGGGGATGAAGAATTCATCCCCTATTTATAAGAGAGGGGTTGGTAGAAATTTAGGGCTTAATTAGTGTATGGAGAGATCTTATCTTGATCTCCAAGAAATCTTGAATATATCCCATATATTCTTCTTTCCATGTGTAATTTTCCACAAAAATCTCACACCCTATTTATCCCTTATTTTCGAAAATAATAAGGACGATTTGCAAGATTGTATCTTTCTTGAATTTATGAGATAATATTTTTATTCAAAGAATACATATCTTTCTCCATAAAATCTTTCCAAGAAAATCAAGAAATTTTTTTCTTCCTTCTTTATTCTCTAAATTTTCAAAAATATCCCATAAAAAAACCAAGTAGGAGATTTCTTGAATTTATGGGATATCTTGTATTCCAAGAATACTTATCTCCTTTCCATAAAATCTTTCCAAGAAAATTTTTCTCCTTTTTTTTTAATAAAATTGAAAATTAAGAAAAATATGCAACAAAAATATTTAATTTATTTTAAACACCTTTTCATTAAATGAACTTTAATTAAGCTACTTGAGAGGCCTTTAGGAGAATTAAGATGGACCTCTCAATGGGCTCTAAATTCTAATATTGAGCCACAATATTATTCAGCCTATTTATATTAATTAATTCCACTATATAATTAATATTGCACTATCCATCTTAACCCATATTACGGTAATATGCCTCCCGGTTATTATTTCCCGTGTTTAAGATTATTTAGTCCATTAATTAATTAAGCCACTGAAAAGCTTTATATTAATTAATATCTTTATCCTTGGAGTAAGGACATCTCAACATTATTATCCATACCGAAAAATTAATTCAACTTGCAAGATTTGGTATGATAAAGGTTTTGAGCCCACCAAGGGACAAATCACACAAGACTTTCCAAGCACACGATTCTCTGTATTAATTTAGCAATTGTCATGCAATTAATATTATTGCCCAAGATATAAGGTATCGAAGTCGCAATGATTCTCTTCCCAGCATAAGTCAAAGCAATAATTATTAATCACACACAATCATTATTAAGTGACAGAGATTAAGAAATCAACAACTACTGAGGTTTAACTCTTCATCCCATAAGTCAGTATGGAAGAGTTTATCCTCTTTGTAGGTCCGCTTCAGCGCAACAAATGCACTAGTGTAATCTCTTGGTCAAGACAAGTCAATCTAAGCCTTACACATCAACCTTTACCAATAGATTGTTTAGATCTATCTAAGTTGTGAAACATGCACTCGTTTACAAGGGACTGTTAATGTGATCTTCTGTGATCTGGTATCACCACATTAACTACAATGTAACACGTGCTATTTTATGAACAGTTTGCAGTAAATATATATAACATTCATTCATATTTAATGCAACAGTGATAAATAATTTATTTCAGTAAATAAGTGTTTAATACATAGGTTATACAAAGTAAAAGCATAATTTCACGTATAACCCCAACAAAAAGTTCCACTCGACCGAGTCGTACGCCTTCTCAAAACCAACTTTGAATATTACACACCTCTGTTTCTTTCTCTTGGCCTCATCAATAATCTCGTTCAGGATAACCACACCATCCAAGATTTATCTTCCTCCCACGAACGCGGACTGGTTTTCTGAGATAATGGGGTCCAACACCTTAGAATTCCTGATTGCTAGAACTTTGGATATGATCTTGTAGAGACTGTTAATGAGGGAGATGGGCCGGAAATCGTTGAGAGATTGACATTAATCCTTCTTTAGTGATAGAACAATGAAAGAGGAGTTCAAACCTTTCACGAATCTTTCACGTTGTGATGAAAATCCTCCATCATCCTCATTATTTCAAATTTAAGAAGACCCCAATTATGCTTGAAAAAGGCGAAAGAGAGCCCATCCGGACGGGGCTCTTAGTCGATTCATAAGACTACACAGCGTTCTTCATCTCCTCCTCCGTAAAAGCAACACAAAGGAATTCATTGTCGTACAAATCCATTTTTTCCGAAAGAAGTCCTCTGGAAGGATAATAGGCGGTCTGCTCGAACGTTTAAAGTGGTTGCTGAAATGTGAGAAAACCGCTTGCCTAACACCTTCAACCGAATCGATCCATTGTCCTTCCAACATTAGCCCTTTAAGAGATAACTGTTGGAAAATTTATAAGTTTTGATGGAAGTTCCAAAACAGTTGTAAGAGGACCAGTCGAACCTGTTAGTCGACTGATGATATGATAGGAAACCAGTTGAACATGTTAGACAGCTGATGTATTAGACTAGGTCACATTTCTTGGGAAGAAACTCAAATTGCACAAGACAGGTCAAGATCAGTAGCAAAGATCAGTGGCAAAGATCAGTTGTGAAGATTAGTAGTGAGAATCAGAAGACATTATTCCAAAACGCAGCTGACCAGAAGACCTACTCTACGAAGACATCAGCAGAGTTGATTGGTTGAAGCTAAGACAACCATATCAGTAGACTCGAGGCGACTGATCAGTAGAAGTGTTGATCAGTTCTGCATAGTCAGAAAAATGATAAGCATAACTAATTATCCAAGGCATACGTGTAAATCGGACCAGAAGAATGTCAACATAGTTGGCTTTACAAAGACGCCGAATAAGTGTCATTGGCAGCCAATAAAGGATCGACACATATGTACGAATCTGACATTGCAGGATATGGCGTATCAGGGCAAGCACGAAGACGACATGGCCTTCCCGAGCAGTTCAAATCAAGCCTGCAAGCTACCAAATATAGCCTGAAATTCAAATTGCTCTCCAACGGCTATTTGATTTCGATGTCTATAAATATGGGATCATACTTCATAGTGAAGACACGAAAATTATCATCAAGCTCAAGCTATATCAAGATTTCCGCACGAAGAACACAAATTCAAGAAAATTCCTAAGTGTTCATCCCATTAGTTCTTAGCATAGAATTCTTATCCTCTAGCTTAAGGCTACCTCAAAACTAGGATAGAATTCCAGTTGGAACAAACAACAAATCTTTACCCAAACCAAAAGTTAGGTTAAGTTTGTTTAGCAAAATTTCAGACTAGGGTTTCTAGTTTATGATTTCTGGGATCGATTGAGTGAGAACTCTCTAAACATCTGTTGGTTGTACTGTGTTGGACTAACACAATAAACTAAGTCCAGTTGGTTAGTTGGTGCCCCTTGTGATAGGGAAGAGTGGACGTAGGACTGGCTGTCCGAACCACTATAAAAATCTTGTGTGCCTTTACTTGTTTTTATTTGCTTTACACAACTGCACACAACCTGAGTTTAAACTGCATACATATTCTGAGTTAGGATCAGTCTGCATAAAGCAACTGATCTGATAAGTGACACGTTTAGTCATCTGATTGAAAACAGACTGCAGAATCTGATTCTCTAAAACTAGTTTTTTACACGGGTTAAAACTTGCTTCCGCACATCAGTTAAACCAGATAGACACCGAACCGATCTGCCAAAAGGTGATCAGTAAGTTGGATATCAGTCCAAACTGATTCACACGCACTCTGATTAGGCAACCTGCTATCACACCTGATCTTGCACAAAAAGTTTTCAGAAGTCTATTCACCCCCCTCTAGACTTCTGCCCTCACAAAACCCGTTCGGGACCTACAAGTGGTATCAGAGCAGTGGTTCTACGGACCACTGGCTTAGAGTATCATCGGTTCTTGAGGAAGAACCATTGTGGTCATTTGAACTGATCTTGAAAAACCATTTTAAAACTTCATATGTTTTCAAAACTCACTAAGCATGGATAATACATCTGGTATGTATCATGATCTACCCAAGTTTTCTATTGATGAGTATGCAGATTGGGTCATACTCATGAGCAATCATCTGGGAGCTATAAGCAGCAGAATGATGGAAGTTTTTGAACAAGGACCTTGTTGGGAAATTTATAGTTTTGATGAAAGTTCCAAAAACACATGTAATAGGACCAGTCAGACCTGTTAGCTGACTGATGTTTACATTACTGCTATAGGAGACCAGTTGATAATGATTGTATAGAAAAACTGATGTAATAGATAGGTCACATATTGAGGGGGAACTCAATATGTAAAGGTTAGATCTGAAGAATCAGAAGAAAGCTGATATCCGACAGAGCAGAACGCTAAACCAGAACGGAAGATCAGATCGAACTGATCTCGTCAGATAACTCAGCGGAAGTCATGAAGCTCAAACCTTCAATACTCGAAGATCAGATGACTTCCAGAAGATAAGACCGAAGACCTACATCGGCCGAGTCGGCCAAAGCTAAGTCAACAGCACCGAAGACTCCATCAAATCGGATCGATCGATTCGATCGACGATCACTTCATAAGATGAAAAATCAAGTTTCATCTTATCATCGTCTATGAATCGAACAAGATGAATACCAACCTTAGTTGGAGGAACAACACCGCAAAGCAAGGCTTTCATCCAATAAGGAAGAAACACGATGAACAGAGAGTCGATACTCATTTCGAAAGTCTCTCAAACGGCTATAATCTTTTCACCATGCCGTTCTCAAGCACGCCACATCAAGCCCGCAACTCTACCTAAAATAGCATGAGATTCAAATTGCTCTCCAACGGCTCTTTGATCTCAAGGTCTATAAATATGGGATCACACTCAGAGTGAAACACGGAAATGCTTGGACAAACAACATAATCAAGAAGCTCAAACTATAGTCGATTTCCATATGAAGAACACAACAACAAGCTTATTTTATATTGTGTTCATCCCATAAGTTCTTAGCAAGAAATCTTTTCATCTAGCTTTCGGTCGCTTATACGCAAGAAAAGATTTCATAGTTGGAACCTCAACAATCTTACCCAAACCCCCAAGTTAGGATAAGTTGTTTAGCAAGATTTCTAGGGTTTCTAATCGATTTACATTGAGTGAGAACTCTTAAAACATCTGTTGGTGTCTTGTGTTGGACTAACACACTAATCTAAGTCCATCGGTTAAGTCGGTTAAGTTGGTGCCCTTGTGAAAGGAAGAGAGGGACGTGGGGATTTTTGTCCGAACCACTATAAATCTTGTGAGCCTTTATTTGCTTTGATTAATTGCTCTCACATCGCACAATCTTAAAGCACATACATTCTAAGTTAAGATCGAAAAGACCAAGCTCACTTCCGATCCGACGGACCTGATTTCTATCATCCGATTAAAAAGATAAAACTTGGAATCATTTTATACAAACCGGTTTTTCACGGGTAAAACTTAAGCTTCGTCGATAGTTACCGAACTGATCGCCTTCCGGCGTTCAAGAAGTTTAGTTATCGAGAAAACTCGCCCATTCCGCTCTCACACCCGACCGACGAAAAGTTTTTTTTTTAAGTCTATTCACCCCTCCTCTGAACTTACGCCTCACTTAACCCGCTCGACCTACAAGTGGTATCAGAAGGTTCTTCCCACCAATCGACTCTGATTGTGGTCATCCGAATCGATCTTGAAAACCGTTTTTAAAACTCATTCATTTTCCAAAATCACTTTCGATGGATAACACGTCCCGTATGTATCATGATCTGCCCGGTTCTCAATTGATGAGTATGCATTGGGCATATATATGTCCAACCATCTAGGCTCTATCGAAATAATGATGGAAGTCATCGAGAGAGACCCATCATCATTTACTAAATCCTGCGGGAGGAGATCCGCATTTTCCCACAGAAAGTCTTGTGCAAAAAAGCCCCGTACGATGGACACGGAAGAAAGAAAAATCTACTACTGGACACCATTGCAAGACATATCATCATGAAGACAATGGATAAGGTCACCAAAGAGAAGATTAAGTATCTCAAATCTGCGAAAGCAATGTGGGATACTCGCCGAGATCTGCGAGGAAATGAACAGATAAAAAGACAACCCCGTCTTCAAAGCCAAACTGAAGTTCGAGAAACCAAGATGTCTTTGCCAACGAAACCATCAACGAACTCGATGGAAGAATTACAATGTCTATAAACAAGCTTCGAGAACTTGGTAGAGAGATGTCCGATAAAGATATCAACTATAAGATCCTAAGATCTCTCACCAAGAAGTGGGACATGAAGGTCACGGTAATCAAAGATTGCGGGACATTTCAAGAATGAAACCTAGTAGCTTGTTCTTGAGTCTTAAAGCTCACGAGTTCGACCATTGAAAGAGGTCAAAGTGATGAAGACGAGGCCCTTTTGAACCTCGACTTCAAAATCGGTTGCTTTCAAGGCAACCCGAAAGAGCAAACAAAGGCCAATGAACCCATTGGAAATATATTGAGTCGAGATGGATCGCGTTGCTTACCCGGAAAGCTTGAGAAGTCGATATACAACTTGGTAAGTATCGAAGATTTTATAAGGACTATCAACATATTAGGAGATCGGACAATAGATCTCCGAAGAACCGGATCGATGATCGGAGGATCACAGATGAAAGGGAAAGAGATAGTCGACGAAGGAAGGAAGAGATAACCAATCGATAGAAGAAACTCGACTACTATCGAAGGGAAATCACCGACAGGTCATAAAGGAGTGATTCACCCGAAGGAAAGGAACGGTGGATCCAGAGCGTGCTTCAATCGTGAGAAGCCAGTCACTATAGCAAAATCGCCTACTGGACGCCGAGAGAGAGGAAGAAAAGAGGAACAAAAGAGAGCAACGGTTTAGAGACGGAAGAGCCATGGTTGCGATACGTCGAGAATTGACGATTCCTATCTCGCCCTCCGAGGACTCCTGGATACTCCTCTCAGAGAAGACTTCAAAGCCGCTGACTTCTATGAAAGTGAAGATCTGATATTCTCGCCGACGATGATGAACTCGCCTCGATGGCGAGGAGGACCATTCCAAACCCCTTCGCTCGCACTACACTGCTATCATTAGCACACTCTTTGAGATTGACCAGCAATTCTACTCGAAAGCAATTGCTTGAAGATCTCTCCAATGCAAGAGAAACTTATGCTATTGTGGAAAGCCGAGAATGATAAGTCGAGGATCGAAATAATCACTAATCAAGAAAATGATCTCGAAAAACCTTCAACTTAGATCAAAATCGCCAAGGTAACCGAGGAATTTAAAATTTCGGTTAAAGCTTCGATCGAAAAGCAGATCAAAGAACAGATGGAAATTAACAGACAAATAAGTTCGATGACTTCAAAATCTTGAAGCAAAATTCGATGAGCTATTCCAATGCATGAAAGTCAAATCCTCTCGAGGAAAATCTGCGTAAGAAAATAGATGTTTTTTTCAAAATCATCTCAAACCGTTAAAGACATGAACGCCTATTTTTGAGTAAAGATTGATAAGAGGGACTTGGCTATGAGAAACCCTCCACATCCTCAAAAAGCCCCGAACGATTCATCTCGAAAAGGTGTAATCGGGACGAATTTACGAAAAAAGATACACCAAAAGCTAAACTTGTATCTAATAGGGGTAAGAGACCAGGTTGAGCGGTAAAAGGCAAGTGCCTAACCGTAAAGAAAATGAAATGGACCCCAATCGGTAAAGCATCAACCCGAGGAATCAAATCGGAAGAACCCGGTTCTTAAGAAGAAACCTCAACGATCAACGGATCGGGAATCGAAAAAGACAACCTACAAAAGGAAGTCTAATCGAGACCCGATCAAGGTCACCGCCTAATAAGCATGCTTCGTAAATCTGCGAAAACCATCTATGCGAAAAGGATATGAATCTTTTGATGGTAGCGATCGTACCTACCCCTATAGTCGAAAATTTAGGCTACTTGCACCAACCCTAATGGATAAAAAGAAGACAAACCCGAAGGTAAATCATAAGTCTTCTAAGTCATCCAAGGTTCACACAAGTAATCATACAAATCGAAAAGCATATGAGGATAAGTATGATTATGTTGACAGTATGGGAGACAAATCGGGCCTTACGATCCGACCGATCACCATAGAAGTGCTTTCTGTTTGTATGGATCCCCAAATCCAAACCTAACCCCTCAGACCCAATCCGAAGGGGTACCTAAAACCCGATCCGATTGCGAGTTCGCATGGGTCCGGCCAACAAAGAAGGTGTGCAAGCAACTATCCGGTACATCGATAGTGGATGCTCAAGGCACATGACCGAAGCAAACATCTCCTCGCCCTACATAGAGCGAAAGGCCAGCGTGTACTCTTCGGTGATGATAACTTTGGTTATACCAAAGGGTTGAACCTTAGAGAATGATGATGTACAAGTAACCTGAGTCTCGTATTATGTCGAAGGTCTCAAGACAACCTATTATCGGTTTCACAATTCTGCGACAACGGATTCAATGTTGAGTTCTCGAAAATGCACTATCAAGAATCGAAATCACTCAATGATATTGCTAATCGGGTTCAAGAAAAGGGGACGATCTACACGGTGATTGGAACAGCTTGTCCAAGAAATGCATGCCTGATTGTTAAGAGTTCCAAAAGTAGCGGTTGGCTCGCACAAAAAGAATGAGCCATCCGAACTTTAAAACTCTTAATAAGATAGCTAGGATGTCTCTAGTGGAAGGACTTCCGAATGAAGTGTTCTCAAAGGATCGGACATGTCTCGCATGTCGAGGGAAAAAAAATTCAAAGCTTCATTCAAAGGAATTTCCTGACGGCATCCAGCAGAGTACTACAAAAAGCTTCATATGGATCTGTTTGGACCGGGGTTACACCAACCGATCTCAGGACGCAAATACACTCGTAATCGTGGATGACTATTCCAAGTTTACGGGTTATATTCTTACATAAGAAAAATGAGACGACAACCAAGATACCCGAATGACTAAGAAGATTACAAAATGAGAAGGGTGTCGGCTTAGTAAAAAATCGGATCGTATAAAGGTACGAAATTTACGAACTCCTTTATTACTTGATTTTTGCTCTAAGTTTGGTATCTGACATGAAACATCAAAAGGGCCTCAACAGAATGGAGTAGCAAAGGAGAAAACAGAACTCTCAAAGAAGTTCGCCGAACAATGTTAGTGAACATGCGATACC
Source organism: Stenogyne calaminthoides (assembly GCA_037126765.1). Classification (NCBI taxonomy): domain Eukaryota; kingdom Viridiplantae; phylum Streptophyta; class Magnoliopsida; order Lamiales; family Lamiaceae; genus Stenogyne; species Stenogyne calaminthoides. The sequence continues at coordinate 21,528,018 of JBBCBC010000007.1, read as the reverse complement.
AAACCGTTTCGCGTAAGCGATCAACACCGCATGCCATACGCAGCAATGGATGTCTTCGACTAAGGCTCACTACATAACACCCTATGAACTGGAAGCGTAAAACCTCGTGTTTCTTACTTCCATGTTTTTGGGTGCAAGTGTTTCATACACAACAATGGGAAAAGTCGGGTTGAAGACCTTTGAGGCCAAGTCCGATGAGGGTATATTTCTAGGGTATTCCTCATCTAGCAAAAGCCTTCCTCTACAACAAAAACGAACCCTTGTTGTGGAAGAAACACCCCATGTAAACCTTTTGATGAAGCATCTTCGATCAAGAAAATCGCCTCGGAAGAACAAAGTACCGATCTACCGTAACCCGAGATATTCGAAAATGGATCACTAACGATCAAGGATAAAGGATCGAAATCAGATCAATTTACATTCCGCATCTAGGCGATTCACCGGATCAATCGATCCTAAGGTAATACGATCAACTGTCGATGAAAAAAATGATCCAAAAGCGATAAAGAAGAATCGAACCGTCCCGTTGAGGGAACTTCGGTTCTCACGAATGACATCGAAGACATGATGATTCCAACATCACCGAGACTTGTTCTTATCAAGTGGACCATAACCTCAAGACCACTCCCAATCACTAGTAATAAGATTTTATCGAAACGGACGATGTTCTCAAAACCGACGCCGTCGAATCGAAGGACTGGATAACCAAATATCCAACCGATCGATAATTGGACCCCCGTCGATAAAATTAAAACTAGACATCAGTTGGTGAAAGTGCCATGTATTCTTTGTTATCCGTCTATGAAGGAACCAACTACAATCGAGGAAGCATTACAAGACGCAAATCGGATTCTAGCCATGCGAGGAGGAGGCCGAACGATTCGAGAGAAATGAAGTATAGGAACTAGTAGAAATCAAGATGTAATTGGCACGAAATGGATCTTCAAGAACAAGAGAGATGAGAAAAACGTTATCACCGAAATAAAGGCAAGACTTGTTGCTAAGGGGGTATTCGCAATCGAAGGAATTGATTACGATGAGACCTTTGCACCGATCGCCGCCTTTAAACCATTCGGCTTGCTTAAATTATGCTTCCCACGAGGGTTCACTTGGTATCGATGGACGTAAAGTGCTTTCTTAAACGGGGTACTAATTCAAGGAAGTTTATGTCGAACAACCTCCAGGCTTTGAAAAAGGCAACCAAGTGTATCGTTTAAGAAAAGCTCTTTATAACTCAAACAGTCCAAGCACATGATACACTCTCTCGATTCTTGATCGAAAGTGGGTTCACTAAAGGAACAATGAACCTTATTCGAGAATAGAAGATGGAGAAGATATTCTGATGGTTCAGATTTACGTGGACGACATCATCTTCGGATCTCCAAACAAGAACCTATGTGAAAGATTCAGCAAACTGATGCAAGGGAAATTCGAGATGTCCATGATGGGTCAGATGAATTACTTTCTAGGTCTCCAAGTTAAACAAAGTTCAGAAGGGATATTCATCTGCCAAGCAAAGTACACTAGGAATCTTTTGGCTAAGTTTGGAATTCAAAATAGTAAGGAAGCCAAAATTCCTATGATGACTGGATTCAAGATGGATCCAGATGAGGCCGGTCAGAAAACAAATCAGAAGGAATATAGGGCTCTCATTGGATCTTTATTATACCCGATTTGCCAAAGACCGATATCACTTTTCGCGATGGGTGTATATGTGCGATTCGAGGCAAATCCAATGGTCGACCACCTAAAGCGACTAAGCGGATTCTTAAGTATCACGAAGGAACAATAAACCTTGGTTTATTCTACCCATCGATGATAATCTAGAGCTTAGTGGGTATTCAGGTTGCAAGATCGACAGAAAATCAACCTCAGGAACATGTCAGTTCTTAGGAAGTAAACTGATCTCGTGGTTTTCAAAGAAGCAAACATCGATTCATGACATCAACAAATCAAAGCGAAATATATGGTCTGCGGAAGTGGTTCCCAATCGCCTTTCTGCTCTCGATCGGTGAGGACTACAACATTATAGCTAAAACGTACCTATATTCTGATGGCGATAATAGTCTTTATTGCAATCACTCGAATCCATTCTACATACAAGATGCAAGCATGTAGATGTCGGACACCACTTCATAAGAGATCACGTTGAAAAGAAGAATATCGAATGGAAAAGATTCATATTGATATCTGTAAAATTTGATATTCTAACCAAGCCACTAGGAGATCGATTCGAGATTTATGCAATGAGCTAGGACTTCTAGATCTTGGAGAAATGTCACCGAAAAATGTTTGATGGAATGCTCTCGAGAACTAATGGTTAAGAGATTAACGGATCGAGAGAAATCGATTGAGTTTGGTATCTTAATCGATCTCAAGAGATCGATAAAAAAAAAAATCGATCGACATACACGCTACAGGATCCAAAGGAACCGATCGATTTTAGTTTATCGATTTTAAGTCTATCGGTTTAAAGGAACCGATCGATTCAAGGTTTATCGACGTTTAAGGAAATGCTTTCGGTTTAAAGGATTATCTGATTAAATCAAATTTGGTTATAGTATTTCTTTGTGATTCGTTTTAGGCGATATTCAACAAGCAAGATTCGAGATTAAGAAGCTATCAATCGCATAAGAAAGCGAAATTTACACAACAAAATGAAATAATGAACTTTTCATTGATAAAAACCGAAGGTGAGGTTACATTACGAGTTACAAGTACAAGAAGACCCAGGTCGATTATAAAATGTTAACCAAAATCCTAAACCTATAACCCTAAACCCTCATCCTAACCCCGTAAGTGAAGGAAAGAGAGAGATTTTAAACTCTCATTTTCCCCACTTAACAAGGGGTGAGAGAGGCTTTAAAGAAACAGAATCCCAAAGGCGGTTCAAAAAGTCAAGATCAAGAAAACTGGAGCGACAGAGGCCTTGATAGGATTCTTAAGCCCGGAGCCCTAAAAAGGAGGAGTAGTAGGGCTCTCCAAATTGTCGAATGGAGCACGTGTGCCAAAGAGTTGGTCATCGATCTCATGGGCACATGTCTTTGCATATTTTATACCGAACTAAGTCCGATGGTTACGTTACGTCATCCAGATAGACACACAAGGTGCATACGGTTAGGAGAAGTGTCTTCTCGGTTGCAACAAAGAGATCCGCCGCCACGGTGGTAGAAGAAGCTTTTAAAACGTATGTGAAATCAAGATGATGAAGAAAAAAGAATAAGGGATGCAAAGGGTTGATTTGAGAAGATGAAACCATATAAAAGGGTGTAAAAGTGTTTGCTTAAGTCTCACGGAAACAAGGGTTCACCAAGATACATGATTCTTACAAAGAAGATAAGTATGGTGAATGGGTGATGTTGTGTAAAACATTGGTCCAATTTATAGAGACCAAGCAAGGATGCAAATGCAATTGTCGGGTTCAAAAAGCCTATCCGAGAAATTTGAATCAAAAGGACGGTGATGTAGAAATCACGCGACCCGATAATTGGATAAATTTACGGTTGATTGACATATCGAGAGATTCATTTATATTTACGCATGTCAATCACGCCTACTTAGGAATAGAAGCTACTACTCTAGACTAAGTTTTGGCGGTAACACTTATCCCAAGAATTGGCTTAATCAAAAGAATCGGATGAGGTCAACCAAAAATCGATTACTTACAAGCATGATCGGATGAGAGAGATCTGGCTGAGCTTGAAACTCCAATAAATCGATATATCGGTCTATGTCGAAATATCGGTTGAAGGGGAACTTCAACCGATCAAGAAGGATCAAAAGGAAATCGACGTACTCAAGGAAAGTTCAATAAAGCTGAAGTTTCAACAAATCGAATCTGGCTTGAAAAGATCGGTTAAAAGGATCGGGTTGGGAAATTTCTTAAGGTTTAGGCAAAATGATTGAGATCAACAAGTGGAATCAACATTGACAAAGTAATATTGACCGATAACAACATCGATCAACCCGAGATCATATCTCTCTTCTCTTGTTCTTAATTTATTTATCGGATCGTATCGATATTATTTGCCTTTTACGTACCCACTATCCATGTGACGTGTACTCTTAAATCATTTAATGCGGACGTGGGGTACATGTATTAACCGCTACTTGATCGTGCTTTTAAATCCAAAAAGTTTTGTGTCGTGCGTTTTTCCAACCCTACGATCAAAACCGCTAAATCTGGAGCGTACAATCTTTTCAAAAACGATTGATCTTCAAAATCTTGTCTTATTGTACCCTCCGCCTATATAAGATTCATCAAACCTTACGAGTTTTTTCCTTACAAACTTGCATTACTCTCAAAAAACTTCAAATTGTTCTCTACGTTTCAAAAAAATTTTCTTAGAGTTCAAAATCTTCTCTGAAAAATTTGAATCTGGTAATATTTTCTTTTAAGCAATGATGAATCTTTCTTTCGTTAAAAACATTGTTTTCAAAAGTTGTTTTTCGAATTTATGCTTCATTGCCTTTTGTTTTTCCGCGGAATGATATTGATATTGATTATGCACAAATTTAATGAGTCTATCTCACCGTAGATGGCCACTCATGGACTTGGAAAGATCATGTGCAATTATGCGGAATCGCAACGAAGATCTTTGAGGATAAGTTCGTTCGGTTTTGGAACCACCGAGGATTCTCAATCCATGGAGGTGGAACAAATTCGAAGAAGGCCGGATCGAAACATATTGCTCTGCTCCATCGCAATCCAATCGATGATGCGATATGAAGCACTTCAATTCTTGCAAATTTGAGTGTGGATCTGACGAAAAACCGGGAGATGAACCGATGTCGACTGATCAACGGAGAAGAAATCCTGCAGATATCACTGCCTGTTCACTTGCCAAAAGGGCTAATCTCACCGCACACTACTGGGAGAATGAGGATGAAGAAATCGAGAGAGGAAAGAGAGGCGGATTGATGGGATTCATCGGGCCAATGCTCAAAAGAAAGTACGGTTTGACATTCTATCAAGAACGATCATAGGAATCTCATTTAGCCCAGATGCTCTCACATCACCAAAATGTACAAAGATGGCGATAATTTGATGGGGCTCGTAACATCAATTGGCACGATCAAAAGCCATCTTGCTCCAAGAACACGAAAAATTTGGAGTCAATGAATCCAGAATACCATCTCAACAAGGTTGCGTTATATTGAAAGACAAACGCTAAGCTACTGGAATCGAGAATGGATCTTCCTACAATGCCTTCCTCATCAACTTCAGCTATATATGGGCCACAAGACGATGACAAGGAGCCCACTCCAACAAAAAGCAAGAAAGGAAAGAGCAAAAAAGTTCCATCCACACCGGTTGCTCCACGTAAAAAAAACGAAAAGCGGTGAAGGCCCGGAGAAGAGGCCAAAGAAAGCAAAGAACCTACCCCGACTCTAAAGACTAGAAGATGAGTCGAAGAGGAAAAAGCGCGCGAACGTCATTGCGCAACAAAGAACAAAATCGCGTGGTGCTTCTCAACCCGAGGGCTCGCGCGAATCGATCCGAGGTAGAAGCACAAAGTTTAAATCTACTTCTCCTCAACCTCAAAAGGATTCACCGCCGGACTAAAGGTCGCAGAGCATGTCCTCTATGCTAGTTCACTGCTCATGAACTCAACCCAATAATTGTTGAACCAATCGACAACTTCCGCCGATTCAAGCACAACCGTAAGCTTCCACATCTCATCCAATGGTGATAATTCCCAGATCCAGATCAACAAAGACCATCACCGGAAAAATGGTCGGACTAAAGAATTGAACGAGAGATTGATGAGGCGTATCCACTCATCTTGTCGCCCATCCTGCTATCGGAAAGAAGTCATGGAGATCCTCACCGGAGAGATCTCGGATTAAAAGCTTCTCGATCTTATCTTACTTGTTGAACAGATGGGTGGGTGCGGATGAGTTCGCAGATTTTGACTTCGATATGAGGAAATAAAGTGGGATCACCAAATGAGCTCATATCGATAAATCTGTGGAAAGCTCGATCCACGGAAGTTGGAATTACCGTTTGAGAGAACGCTCAAGCTCGAAAACAATGAAATGGTGGTGAATGCTTGGGAGTCGCTGATGAAATGAAAGTGGAACCGGTGTTGCGATTCACGACCAACCACCGGAGGCACAAACAAATCAACTGATCAAGTGATGGATCCAATTCCTACATCTCAAATCACCATGTTCGGAGATCGATCTTGTCTCAAAGATCTCCCGAAAGAAAGAGATTGAGTGTTAACCGATCGAGACAAATCGGAAAACAAACAAATCGAAGCAATCGAGATCAGTTCCCAATCTATGACCACCATATCTGCACGAGCTTACAAAAATCGATTGATGACAAGTTTTGAAACAGTGGATCAAAATCAATCTTCTTTTTTCGACGCCACCGAGAAAAGGCTCGAAGTTATCGGAAGAGAAATTTGACAAAATGATTTGGACACTCTCTGCGCTACAATGGAAATCGCCAAGAAAGAATCGATTACAAATCGCTTTTAATCGATAACTCAATCTTGAGGATTATCTGCTAATGATCTAAATCGCATTGTCGATCAACTTTGGGTCTCGACTTCCCACTCAATGCGCTTTTGATCAAACCAAAAAAGGAAGGATCTGAGAAACCAACCGACACTTCGTAAGACAAGGCCCATGGACAAAGCTCAATTGCAAGAAAGGGCTGCTGGTCTTTGGAACATCAAAATCTGGACCCAGCTACTCGCACGTGAAAGTCACCGGAACCGCATTTAATGAATCTGGTGATAAGGAGCTAGTTTGTAAATTGTCCAAAGAAAGCGGATGACCTTGGCACAAGGAAGGGTTGAAAACGTTCAAATCAAGGGCTAAGAAAGGATTAATCGGAAAATCGCACTTTTAACCTCAACATACCCGACAGAGTCGGCGAGATCATACCAAAAAAATGCCGCCTTAATGCGCCAAGAGGTTTGAGGAATGGAATAAGATCGGTGAATGGCTTCTAGATGCCTTTGTCCTTGATCTTGTTCCAAAAGAAGAATCACCGGATGATGAGTTCCTCAACCCGTTTCTGAAATAAATATCCGGACTTTACGAAGTATCCGGAAAATGAGGCCAAGCTTATAAATGTAAAGATATCTCGCCAAGAGTATGATCTTTAATATACTCAAAGAAGGATGGATGGCTCATTTGATGATCGCATTTGAGAGATTCTACTTTGACATCTTGAGCAAATCACAGATAACTGATCAAGTGCAGACAACTGATGTCCCAAATGGAAACTCTATCAGATTTTCAACATTCCACAAGACCAAAGAGAAATGCCAGAAGGATACAAGCCCAAGGAGTGAAGATTCAGAAGACGTCTAGGGATCAGCTGCTTTTAATTTCAAAACTTTTCTGATGTAACATGTAATCATCATATCTAATGAAAAGTTTATTTTTCTGATCCCAAGACAAAATCTCTTTGTCTTCTCATTACTTGCTCTTTAACTGTTCTATACTTATCAATTGTTTGGTTTCTCAAGTGTTTTGGTTTCATCAAAAAGGGGAAATTGTTGGGAAATTTATAGTTTTGATGAAAGTTCCAAAACACATGTAATAGGACCAATGACACATTAACGATTGATGTTTACATTATTGCTATAGGAGACCACTGATAATGATTGTATAGAAAAACCGATGTAATAGATAGGTCACATATTGAGGGGGACTCAATATGTAAAGGTCGATCCTGAAGAATCGGAAGAAAGTGATATCCCGATGAGGTAACGCTAAAAGCGAGCGGAAGATCGGATCGAATCGATCTCGTCGGATAACTTCAAATGAAGTCATGAAGCTCAAACCTTCAATACTCGAAGATCGATGACTTCGAAGATAAGACCGAAGACCTACATCGGCCCAGAGCCCGGTTGAAGCTAAGTCAACAGCACCGAAGATCCATCAATGATTCGGTGATCGACGGATCGATCATAAGATGAAAATCGTTGTTTCATCTTATCATACGTCTATGAAACTACAAGATGAATACCAACCTTAGTTGGAGGAACAACAACGCAAAGCAAGGCTTTCATCCAATAAGGAAGAAACGTATATGAACCTTAATGTTGCTCTCTCAAACGCGGCTATAATCTTTTCGGCCATGCACGTCACATCAAGCTCTCTACCTAAAATAGCCTTGAGATTCAAATTGCTCTCCAACGGCTCTTTGATCTCAAGGTCTATAAATATGGGATCACACTTGAGTGAAACACGGAAATGCTTGGACAAACAACATAATCAAGAAGCTCAAACTATAGTCGATTTTCCATTCACAACAACAAGCTTATTTTATATTGTGTTCATCCCATAAGTTCTTAGCAAGAAATCTTTTCATCTAGCTTTCAGTCATTATACGTTTTCATAGTTGGAACCTCAACAATCTTACCCAAACCCCCAAGTTAGGATAAGTTGTTTAGCAAGATTTCGATCTAGGGTTTCTAATCTTGATTTCGGGATCGGTTGAGTGAGAACTCTTAAAACATCTGTTGGTGTCTTGTGTTGGACTAACACACTAATCTAAGTCCAATCGGTTAAATCGGTTAAGTTGGTGCCCCTTGTGAAAGGGAAGAGTGGATGGGGATCGGGTTTGTCCAACCACTATAAATCTTGTGAGCCTTTATCGCTTTGATTAACTTCTCACATCGCACAATCTTAAAGCACATACATTCTAAGTTAAGATCGACAAAGACCCAGCAAGATCCGACGATTGATTTACGTCATCGATTAAAAAGATAAAACTTGGAATCTGATTTATACAAAAGGGTTTTTCACGGGTAAAACTTAAGCTTCCAGACACATTAATCGATAGTTACGAATCGATCGCCTTCGAACCGAATCGATTCACTCGCTATTATCTCGCTCTCACACGATCCGCACGAAAAGTTTTTTTCGTAAGTCTATTCACCCCTCCCCTCTGACTTACGCCCTCACTTAACCCGTTACCCACCTATCATTATCTACTACAACAATCCAAATGAAGGAGGTGATCCGAATTTCTAGTTGGAGCGAAATCGAAAAGAGTCCTTCTCGATGAATCTTTGAGAAAGGAAATTATCCAATCTAAATCTTTGTGGCGGACACATCATCATGAAAAACGATGGACAAGATAACCCGATCAAGTACCTCAAGATCATGAAAGCAGATGTGGGATACTTAGCTAAGATATGCGAGGAAATGACCGAGATAAAGGACAAAGAAACTCAAGATCTTTGCCTAAACGAGATGATCAACCAAATAGATGGAAGGATTACCATGTCGATAAACAAGCTCAGAGAATTAGGACGTGAAATGACCGACAAGGACATCAACTACAAGATTCTGAGATCTTTAACGAAGAAATGGGATATGAAGGTTACGGTGATCAAAGACTGCCAGGATATAGCGAAGATGAAGCCGAGCAGTTTGTTCTTAAATATAAAAGCCAATGAATTCAACCTAATTGAGAGAGGGCAAGAAGAAGATGATGAGTAATCTGCCGAAACCACACCTTCAACAACAAAAGCAGTAACATTCAAAGTAGGCGGCAGCTGCTCAAAATCTTCTGAGCCTATTGATAATATTGTTAGTCAAGCTGAACAGATTGCTCTACTCACCAGAAAGATTGAAAGATCAAATATTCAATTGGGAAAGTATAGGAGATTCTACAAAGACTATCAGAATAGCAGAGGAAGAGAAAGAAGATCGTCTGACAGATCACAAGAAAGAAATAGATCTGATGACAGAAGAGACGACCAAAGAGAAAAGAAAAGAGATGATCGTGCTGAAGATCACAAATCAAAAAGGAGAAATTCAGATCAAAGGCAAATCGGGAAGTCACCTGACAGATCATACAGAAGACATGAATCACCTACCAGAATAAGTTCAGTAGAGAGAGGAGTCTGCTTCAACTGCCAGAAACCAGGTCACTACAGTGCAGACTGGCCTGACCTGATGCCTAGAGAAATAGAAGATAAAAGGAACAGAAGAGAGCAACGATACAGAGACAGGAAAGCTATGGTTGCTAACACTACTGGAATAGATGATTCTTATTTGCCATCTGAAGATTCTGGTTACTCATATGCAGAGGACTTCTGTCTGATGAGCAATGCTGATGACTTCAACGACTTTGATGATCTGATGTTCTCATCTGATGATGACATATGTCTTATGGCCAAGGAAGAAGATCAATCTGAGGTATCTTCTAAACCATCTGTATTTTCTGTTTCCACACCAGCTGTGCTGAGCACACCTGCTGGAGAGATTGACCTACAGCTCTACAGTGAGCAATTGCTTGATGATCTTTCCAATGCAGAAGACACTTATACTATAGTGAAAGCTAAGAACGGCAAGCTAAGGATAGAGAACATTCAGCTTGTTAAAGAAAATACTACAAGAAATATACTGAATTGAAATCAGTTGAGACTGTTCAGAAAATGATTGCAGAACTGGAGCTTCTGAAAGTCAATTCTTCTGATCAGGTTAAATTGATTAAGGAACAACTAGCCATTAACAAACAGCAAGTTGATGATCTCAAAATCCTTCAAGCTAAGTTTGATGAACTCTTCCGACTGCACGAGAGTCTAAAAGTTACTGAGGATAGTTTGAGTAAGAAAATAGAGGTTTTCACAAAATCATCTAAGATCGTTCAAGATCTTAACAACTATTTTCGTACGTCAACTAATAAGAAGGGAATTGGGTATGAAAACCCTTCTGCATCCTCAAAAGCCCCGTCTGGTTCACTTCAGAAAAGTGTAATCAAACGAGTTTTTGATCAAGATACACGAAAAGCAAAATCTATATCAGATAAGGGAAAAGGATCAGCTGACCAGACAAGGCAAGTGTCTGATCAGAAAGGGAACATAAATGGACCCCAACTGATCAAGCATTAGCAGAGGAATCAACAGAAGAATCCAGTTCTTCTGAAGAAACCTCAACTTTGATCGTGATTAGGAATCGGAAAAACTGACCTCTCAAAGGGAAATCGATCCAAAACCTAATCGGTCAAAAAAATTAACTAACAAGCAAGCTAAGGGTAAACTGCTAAGACCATCTATGCCAAAAAGATATGAATCTTTTAATGGTAGCAGTCGTACCTACCCTTACAATCAGAAACCTAGGGATCTTTTTGAGCCCCAATTGGATTAAAAAAAGAAGACAAATATTAATAAAAAATTACAAGTCTTCTGATTCATCCAAGGCTCACACTAATGATCATACTGACCAGATTGCATATGAAGAGACGTATGATTATGTAGATGTTATGGGAGACAATTCAAGCCTCTATTTTCAACAAGGGTGCCAGATTTGTTTGGACCCCGAAAGGTATTTCTAACCCCCCAGGACCCGATTCTACTGGGGTACCTAAAGTCTGATCTGATTGTAGGTTCGCGTGGGTTTGGCCAATAAAGGAGGTGTACAAGAAACTATCTGGTACATCGATAGTGGATGCTCAAGGCACATGACTGGAAACAAACATCTCCTCAGCTCATACACAGAACAAGAAGGCCCACGTGTACTCTTTGGTGATGATAACTTTGGTTTTACCAGAGGATTCGGAACCTTAGAGAATGATGATGTACAGGTTACTGGAGTCTCGTATGTCGATGGTTTGAAGCACAACCTATTATCGGTTTCACAATTCTGGGACAATGGATTCAGTGTTGAGTTCTCGACTAATCAATGCACTATCAAGAATCGAGTTACTCAACAGATTTTGTTAACTGGTTCACGAAAGGGAACGATTTACACTGCCGATTGGAACAGTTGTCCAAAAATGCATGCCTGATTGTTAAGAGTTCCAAAAGCAGCAGTTGGCTTTGGCACAAGAGAATGAGTCATTTGAACTTTAAAACTCTTCACAAGATAGCAAGGATGTCCCTGGTTGAGGGTCTCCCGAATGAGGTATTCTCAAAGGATCAGACATGTGTCGCATGTCAGAAGGGAAAACAAGTTAAAGCCTCATTCAAGGGAATCCCAAGACCAGCATCCAGCAGCGTATTACAACTGCTCCATATGGATTTATTTGGACCAGTTACACTACTTAGTCTCAGCGGACTCAAATACACTCTGGTAATCGTGGATGATTATTCCAAGTTTACCTGGGTTGTATTCTTGTATAAGAAGAATGAGACTACAACAAAGATACCCGAGCTGCTCAAGAAATTACAAAATGAAAAGGGTGTCAGTATTGTGAAAATTAGATCCGATAAAGGTACAGAATTTCTGAACTCCTTTATTACTGACTTTTGCACTAAGTTTGGAATACAACATGAAACATTAGCTGCAAGAACACCACAACAGAATGGAGTACCAGAACGGAGAAACAGAACACTCAAAGAAGCTGCTCGTACTATGTTAGCTGAACATGCCACTCCAAACCGTTTCTGGGTAGAAGCCATCAACACTGCATACCACACTTAGAACAGATGTTCTCTGACTAAGATTCACTTCAAAACACCTTATGAACTATGGAAGGGCAGAAAACCTTGTGTTTCTTACTTCCATGTTTTCGGGTGCAAGTGTTTCATACACAACAATGGGAAGAGCCAGTTGAAAACCTTTGAGGCCAAGTCAGATGAGGGTATATTCTTAGGATATTTCTCAACCAACAAGGCTTTCAGGGTGTTCAACAGGCGAACCCTAGTGGTGGAAGAAACACCTCATGTGGTCTTTGATGAGACATCCTCTGAACAAGAGAAATCTGCCTCAGAACAAGCAGTACCAGACCACTCGGTACCTGATGCACAGAAAATGGATCAGCTAAGTATTAAGGATAAGGGATCAGATCACGTAATAGTGTATGTCCCAAAACTTGATCTTACTGATTCACCAGGTCAATCAGACCCAAAGGTACGTACAACTATCGATGAAGAAGCTGGTACAACTGAGACTACAACAAAGATACCCGAGCTGCTCAAGAAATTGCAAAATGAGAAGGGTGTCAGTATTGTAAAAATCAGATCCAATAAAGATACGGAATTTTTGAACTCCTTTATTACTGACTTTTGCACTAAGTTTGGAATACAGCATGAAACATCAGTTGGAAGAACACCACAACAGAATGGAGTAGCAGGACGGAGAAACAGAATACTCAAAGAAGTTGCTCGCACAATGTTAGCTGAACATGCAACTCCAAACCGTTTCTGGGCAGAAGCCATCAACACTGCATGCCACACTCAAAACAGATGTTCTCTGACTAAGATTCACTTTAAAACACCTTATGAACTATGGAAGGGCAGAAAACCTCGTGTTTCTTACTTCCATGTTTTTGGGTGCAAGTGTTTCATACACAATAATGGGAAGAGTCAGTTGAAAACCTTTGAAGCCAAGTCAGATGAGGGTATATTCTTAGGATATTCCTCAACCAGCAAGGCTTTCAGGGTGTTCAACAGGCGAACCCTAGTTGTGGAAGAAACACCTTATGTGGTCTTTGATGACACATCTTCTGAACATGGGAAATCTACCTCAGAACAAGCAGTACCAGATCAACCAGTACGTGATGCACAGAAAATGGATCAGTTTAGTATCAAAAAAAAGGGATCAGATCACATAACAGTGTATGTTCCAAAAATTGATCTTACTCAATATCAGATGAGGATAATAATATCCAAACTGATATACATCAGAAAAGAAGGACTTGGTTAAATGACCATCCAACTGATATGATAATTGGCAATCCGAATGCCCGAGTCCAAACTAGACATCAGGTTGGTGAAAGTGTCATGTATTGTTGTTATCTGTCTTTGAAGGAATCAACCACTATAGAAGAAGATCTACAAGATGTTAGCTGGATTCTAGCCATGCAAGAAGAATTAGAGCAGTTTGAAAGGAATCAAGTGTTGAAACTGGTGGACAGACCAACTCATCAAGATGTGATAGGCACCAAGTGGGTATTCAAGAACAATGTACCATTTTCGTGCAAAACTATTTTTTCCCTCTCTCTTATATAAACCTTAATATACCATTTTCAGAACCTTTTCACATTACTTTCACTCAAACACGCAATAGTTTCCAGAAAATTTTCTAAACACTCAAAACATTCAAAGCGATTCTTTCTAGCTTTTTACAACTCTCAAATCGCTTATCTGGTAATTTGCATTGTTTATATTTGATATTTCATATTTGTTATGTGTTAGGGTTACAGACTATATGCATTTGGTAAAAATGATCGAATCATATTTATGCTTAATATCTGTGTTTTTGTCACCAAAATGCATATGTGGGAATTTTACTTGTGATATAGTCACATATTATCTGAAAACAGTGCAAGTTTTGTTTTAACGCTTGATCTAACACTGGTTATTGATGTGCGTTTCAGAAATGGCATCTACACAAAATTGGGACTACACTTCCATGATAAAGCAAGTAATCGATGAGAAGTATGTGTTCTTCCACATCACCAATGATCCGAAATCAAAGGAGATATTGGAATGTTTAAAGGCGTGTGGGCTTGAACAATTTTGCTATGGACATCAGAGCAGCGTCTACATAGTTGAATCACTGGAATTCTTGAGGAATTTACAAGAAACCGACAACAAAGAGCTATATTCTTTCGTCGGAGGCAATTAGATAGAAGTCAGCAATGAAGACCTTGGGAGGATTTTTGGACTCCTAATGGGAAGAAATTATCTGGATGAATTCATAGCAGGGATGTCTGACAAAGAATAGCTGCAAAAGGTGTTGTTGAGCCCAGGGAACATCGCCAACATCACCAATGTCAAGGTTCCCTACCTCAGAAGGAAGTACAGACTTTTTGTTCGAGATTATCTCAAAGGTTATTTTGGGGATTGCCTTCAGCCCCGATGCTCTCACTCAGCAGAAGCAGCATGTGATGATTGTTATTATCGAGAAGGCCCCAGACATGAGCTGGATGGGGTTATTCAAGAATCGATTGCTGCAAGAATCTGCTAAATTTGTTGTGAATGAGCAGAATCAGGTGATATTGACAAAAAAAATCTGCAATATTCACAAGGTATCCATTATCCTTGCTGATAAGATGCCTAGCCACCCCTGGTCAGATATTGGGCGAATGCCTTATTTGAAGAAATTCAAGGCGTTGCTGATCAAAGATGAGGAGTTGCCTGGGCAACCCGATGAGGATCCAGCCCCATATGTGCCAAAATCTAAACTGGCCTCATCTGTACAGTTAGAGGCCCGAGCTCAACCAAAGGCAAGGGCTCCGAAAAGAAAACAAGTGGTGAGCAAACCAGCGAAACATCAGAAAATGATCACCACTATGTTGTCAAAGAAGGCTAGCATGCCTGCTGGTATGCCTTCTAGGAGTCTGCGAGATGAAGACAGAGACATCGAAATTCCGACATCTGGTGGAGATCAGCCGCTTGCGCTGGCTGGTGAGAAGACCGTTGTGAGTTCTGAACACACTATTAGTACGGGTCGTGAAATGATTATGCTGGAGGAGTCTGGTCCGATAGAAGTTGGTGGTGCTTCAGAAGAACATCTTGAAGAAGCTCAGGACGAGTCTAAGCCATCTGACTCGGCACATCTGAGCTCCCTCTTTAAAGGTCATGAATCCACCCACTATCCCAGATCACCCACCCATCCATCATCTCATCCTTCTACACCCTCACCTATCCACATCTCACCTAAGGCTGCTCAACCTGAACCTTACAGAGAAACCACACCAGATATACAAACTGCCAGGCAAAAGGCCTATTTGTGTCTGTGGCTCACAATCCCTTTAACACCAGGAAAGTCTTCGAGTCACCTGAGCCAGAAAAGACTGTCATAAAATTCTTAAGGGAAAGGGTGAACAACTATCTGAACTCCCGCTATCCCGACCTGGTTGATCATCCCGGTGTTCGTCAACAGGTTGTTGATATTCTTTTCTGGAGGGATATCAGATTGCAGCACATCGAAGATTTTCTAATGGTGTTGGAGGCCATGGGGAGTGATGAGTTTGTGGCAATGGAGCTTAAGATGAAACATCTGGCTAGCGTCACCAGTGCTACTGATCTGGTATCTGATGATGATGTCTCCTGGCTAGTAAACAAGAAGTTGGGCTTACCGGAATTTACTGAGAAGTATGAAGAAGCTGCCGATGAATCAGCTGAGGGTGAACCAGATGAGACCCTAGCTGACGAGGCACAAACATCCGCACCGGTGGTCGTGATTCCGCCTGAGACCCTAGACCAAGTTTCGATGACTATTCTGGATGGGGTCAAGACATCAGTGGAAGCTCAATTCAGCATTCTTGCCAACAACCTGATGAATCAGATGGAGGAAAAAACTCAGAAGATTGTTGAATCTGAGAGGAATCAGGAGGCTGCAAAACTAGTAGAGATGCACTCTGAGGTTGCCTCTAATGAAATGCAAAGGGTGGAGTTGATGCTTGCAAAACTTGGCTTGGAAGTTTCTATGCTTTCTGGATGTTAGAATTCTGTTTGAAGAAGCTTATAAATCTTTAATGCAAGCTGATACTAGCTTCGAGCCCGCAGTCAAAAGGTTTGAAACTTACATTTCCATTGCGAAGAAGGCCTTGGAAGATGTCGTGTTAAAAATGCTTGGTCCGACTCCATCTGCCTCAAGTGTTCAGATCCAATCTCTGGAGGTCGATGAGCTGAAGACTGAAATGATATATCAATTCGCTAAGCTTGACACCACGATTTGCAAGCTTCTTGATGCAACCAAAAAGGGGGAAGGTCAACCATCAGAAAAACATGACGCCCCTTCTGCTCAAATGATCTTATCTGCATCAACACAGGCTGGAGTATCTGATGTCCAGGACACTGAGCTGGCTGAAATGTTCACAACTGTGGAACAACATATTGTACAGCTGGACATTCAGAGCAAGACTCTATCTGAGCAGAAAGCTAAACTGGTTGATTTGACGGCGCGAGTGGATAAAATTGAGGATTTCTCATCAACCATTCAGACTAAGCTGCAAATGGAGGAAGAAGCCAAAAGTTTTGATCTGGCCAAAAGATTAGAAAAATATTATGATGACCATATCAAGAGAAGGAAGATTATGGAAGAGGCTAACATGAGGAAAAAGTTGAAAGAAGCAGCAGGCCTAGATCGAGCTTTTAGAAGGAAACAGAAGAAGAAGGCTGCTACTGATGCTGATGAAACCTGGGAAGAAAACGCCCTTCCAGCTAAGGTGAATGAAATTCTGATATGCAGAGAAGACCTGCATGATCCCTGGAGAATAATAAAGACTGATTGGTTGTGCGATGTGTTCATGATTCAGCGAGTTCCAGAAGAACAAGATGATAATCTTTTTGATGAAATCTTTCTGGACTGGCTTGAAACCAAATATCCAGTCTTTTACAAAGAAGTCATGAGGGAGGGGCAGAAAATGATGTTGAGGCCTTCTGCTCCGAGATATTAATATCTGATCCCTCTTCTGAAGAAAAATGGAGTATATGATCCAGTGGGTTTCAGAAGAGCATATTTTGATGCACTGGAAAGAGGGAATATTGTCGAATAAGATCGCCAGAAGGAAGTACTCATACTAATGTATGAAATTTTCCAAGTTCCTGAAGGCATGAGAGATCTGTAGAAGTCAGAAGATGTTTTCTTTTAGATCAGTTCATAGGTAATTCTTGTACTTGTAAACTTCAATCATTATCAATGAAATGCATTACCTTTTTGATCTTAAGACAATAACTCATTGTCTTCTGATTTCTGTTTTTGTCTATTTACATTTATTTGGTTATCTATTTTTCTGATTAATTTGTTTTGGTTCCATCAAAAAGGGGGAAATTGTTGGGAAATTTGTAGTTAGTTTTGATGGAAGTTCCAAAACAGTTTGTAATAGGACTAGTCAGACCTGTTAGCTAACTTATGACTTAGAATCGGGATAGGATGACCAACTGAGTTGTATAGACAGCTGATGTAAAAGATAGGTCACATATTGAGGGGGAACTCAATATGTAAACAGACAAGACCAGTCAAGATCAGAAGATCAGAAGATCAGATAGTTAGATGATCAGGTGAAAACATGAAGAAGCCGAAGACTCAGAAGACCTGAAGATCAGATGACTACCAGAAGATCAAGACCAGAAGACCTAAGACCTATATCAGTTGAGTCTGCTAGTTGAGTTAAGACAACTTGCATCAGAAGACTCTATCAGGTAGACTGATCAGTTTTATCTGATCATGTCAGCTCACACCAGGTGTCAACTGATGTTGCACCAGATCATACGTTGTCAATCAGACAAGAAGAATGTCAACCTTAGTTGGTAGAACAAACACTGAACAGAGTGTACTTGTTAACCAATGAGAACGAGACACGTATGTATAGAGCTGACAATGCAGGATTCTGCTCTGCATAGTCAAACGGCTAGAAATGACAAACATACATGTTTTCGGCCATGTTGTTTCTGAAGCACGTCACATCAAGCCTGCAAACTACCAAAAATAGCCTGAAATTCAAATTTCTCTCCAACGGCTATTTGATTTCTAGGTAAATATGGGATCATACTTCATAGTGAAGACACGAAAATTATCATCAAGCTCAAGCACAAGCAAATTTCCGCACGAAGAACATAAATTTGAAGAATATTTCTAAGTGTTCATCCCATAGTTCTTAGCATAGAAATCTTATCCGTTAGCTTTAGGCTACCCAAATACTAGGATAGATTTCCAGTTGGAACACAACAAATCTTATACCCAAACCCACAAAGTTAGGTTAAGTTTGTTTTGCAAGATTTCAGACTAGGGTTTCTAGTTTCTGATTTCTGGGATCAGTTGAGTGAGAACGTCTTAAACATCTGTTGTATTGTGTTGGACTAACACATTAAACTAACTCCAGTTGGTTTAGTTGGTGCCCCTGCTGATAGGGAAGAGTGGACGTAGGACTAGTTGTCCGAACCACTATAAAAATTTTGTGTGCTTATCTGATTTACCTACTTTACACTATAGCACACTACCTGATTTGATATCGCATACATATTCTGAGTCTGGATCAGTTTTGCATCAAGCAACTGATCTGATCATCTTGACACTTTGTCATCTGATTGAAAACAGATGAACAAAAATCTGATTTATCAAAACTGGTTTTTCACACGGGTTAAAACTTACTTCCGCACATCAATTAAACTGATAGACACCGAACTGATCTGCCTTCAGGCGATCAGTAAGTTGGATATCAGTCCAAACCGATTCACACGCACTCTGATCAGGCAACCTGCTTTCACACCTGATCTTGCACAAAAAGTTTTCAGAAGTCTATTCACCCCTCCCCTCTAGACTTCAACCCTCAAAAAACCCGTTCGGGACCTACAAGTAGTGATAGTTTTCTTGAGTAACAGTGATATTTTTTATGTGTGTTGGTGGTGATAGTTTTTCTGAGTAATAGTGAGTTTTTCTGAGTAACATCGATAATTTTTATTTGTATTGGTGATAGTTTAAATTAATAGTTGCACTACTAATTTGGGATAAATAAATCAAGGCACAGTTGCACTACTAATCTGGTACTTTGAAATTATATAATATATCTCTATCAAAATACATTATGAAATACTCCCTCGGTCCTAATCTTACCACATGTTTATTGTGTGCTCGTAGTTTAAGAAAAAATTATTTATTAGTATTTTAGGTGATAAAGTGATAAAGTGTTGGGGGTAAAAAGGAGAATTCAACTTTATTGAAGAGTAGAATAATATTTATTAAAGGTGATAAAGTGATAAAATATTGAGGGTATGAGAGAGTAGCATATGATAAATAAGTGGGTGTTTGAAGGGTGTGAGTTAAAGTGAGTATTTCCATTTAAGAAAACGTACAGTTAAGATTGGGACGGAGGGAGTAATTGACAACTTATTATAGGAATATACTCTATTATTGACATTACTATTTAGTTGAGTTTTTTTCCTAAAAAAAGAATTACGATTTTTTAGTTTAAAATGCGATATTTTGCAATTTATCCGCGATATTTCTCAATTTCCATCAAATTTTATACTATGACTGAACCGATAACAAATCGATATTTTATGATAACTCGCGATATATTCATCATAATCGGAAAAAAAAATACATTACCCCCTAAAAATTAAAATTTGTGATTAAAAAAATACAACTTTTCAATATTAATTGCGAAATATTGCGATATCTTCACGATACACGATAAAATATTTGTTTACCTCAATATCCATATCGCACTTACAAAATATGAGATATATCGCGGACATATCGGGATATTTTCATACTTGTGAACACCACTTCATGAAGACTGTAAGAGATTGGAGGAGCACAAAAAAGTTGGATGAATTCAATTCTACGAGATCTTATATCGCATCTTCTTATGAAATGATTGGAATGATACAACATGCTTCAGAGGTATATATAATTGAACTCTTTAAACACTTTGAGATTGAGTTTGGGAAGTATATTGCATATACTCATACAGTTGTTGGAAAACTAGATAACACGATTGCCTATAATGTTAAATCTAGTAAGGGTGATCGTAACAATCAAGTGATTTTTGATGAAAATATGAACCTCATCACATGCAATTGTATGAGGTTTGAGGAATTCGGAATACTATGTTCTCATAGCGTATAGATCCTTCACATCAATTCTGTACAAAGGATACCGGATGCTTACATACTGAAAAGGTGGACAAAATTTATAAAAATAGATGTGATTAACAAGTTAACATTTGAAAGCAACAAAAAAGAAGATGGGGAATGGATACAATGGAGATAAAAAAAAAATTATTGCAATTTGAGAGAAAGGAAGCAAGAGCATTATTGATGAAGGCTTCAACAGAGATTTAACATCTATCAATGAATTGACCTCGACATAAAGTATACTGGCTAATTCTGAATCATCAAAAATTGTTTTGGATCCTGCACGCACAAATACAAAATGAAGAAGAAAAAGAAAGTATCGACTTTAGCATTACCGAAGGAATTTGGATCTAAAACTCCAAATCCTCATTTGTTTTAGATTTTATAAATTAGTACTTCATTAGTTTTAAAAATCTAGACTCTCTATTCTCTTTCGTATCTCTATTATGGATCATCTATACTTTATGTTCTTCAATTCGAACTTTCTTTTATTGTCATCTTTTTCTTCAAATTATACAACTACACATGAAAACTATAATTGTCCTTCAAAAAAAAAACTCACTTTTATTCAGAAAAACTCTCACTGTTATTATGCTATAAAACTATCACTGCTATGCTATAAAACTATCACTGTTACCAGCAAAAGCTACAAAAACTGTTAAATATATTATTATTAAACTACAATTGTTAAATTGCACATGGACAAAAACTTCACTTGTTAACTTGCATAACCATCACTGTCTAATATGGACAAAAAATAGCAAAAACGATCATTGTTAAGCCTAATACACTTTCCAGATCTAAAACAAGAAAATCAAAGTCATCTTTTTCTTGGTCTCTTGCTCCTCCTCTCAGCAGCAGCTTTTTCTTCTCTTCTTGATCCCTTAATTTCATCTCTTTTTTCTCATTTGCAATACGTTCGATTAATGTTGGCTTGTTCTTGTAGAAATCATTAACTTTTTCTAAAACCTTTTCTTCAGACTTGTTCACATCGGACATAACAATAAATGCACAAAGCTCAGCCCTCAACACCCGTCATACCGGAGCCTTCATAAGAAAATTTTAAAATCAGTGTAGAAAGACTTAACATTAAAAATTGAAAAATAAATAAAGTAGAAAAAAAAAATCTACTTTTGTCATATCTGGAGATGTGTAAATTGCACCATCAAAATTCTGAAGATGATACATTAAGTACACACTGCAATCGCTATCATGCTTAGTTGTTTGCCATCGAAATTTCACATTTTCAAATTTATAGTTTGAGACATCTTTGCCTTTTGAGTGATTCCATGATTGAAGAAACAAAGACACTTGCGATTTCTACAAAAACAAAAAAGTACTAAATAAATAAGAAACTGAAGAAAAAAGGTTCAACTAAAACAAAAGGTAAGAACAACAGAAAGCTTACAAGAATTTGAGCACACTTAAAGAAATCATTTAGTCCAGGTTGATATTTTCTGTTATCCAAGTATTGTGTTTTTTCATCAACACGATTCAAGACAACAGAAGCATAGTGGTTACGTAACCAAAACGGAATGAAGATCTGCATAATTAAATGGAAACATTGTTAATAATATGTACTATGACTTTTGAATATGAGAAGTTTCACTAATGGAGGAAAGTATCACTGTTATTCCAAAAAAAGTATCATTGTTATTCCAAAAAAGTATCATTGTTATACCAAAAAACTATCACTGTTTAGCCAAAATAATATCACTGTTATGCAAAAAATTTATCACTGTTCAACATAAAATATATAAAAGGTATGAAAATATTACCATTTCAGCAGTATCTAAAGTATCCAAGTTAGTAGATAGCCAGTTCTTCCAATTTTTATGCATTAAACCAAAATTCTCTTCAATATTACCAACTCTATTAATCAAGTTTAACAAAGGAGTCTACAAAAGAAAATAATTGTTAGAATATAATTGATTGACGTAACATAAAAATATGATAAAAGAAAAAACTTACACAATGCTCCATATTGAAGATAAAACGACTTCGTTTATCCTCAACAAAGTGATCATTATTGATCATCAAACTCCAGGCCTCAATGACTTCATTGCCTACCGAAAAATTTGTACGCATTGTCAATATTTCTTCCTTTCCAACAAAGTTTGTTGACCCACCATTGAAAATGTAATCACTGACAAGAAAAGAAAAATTAATGAAAGTTTAAGAAGTAGAAATGTTGGTAAAATGAAATGATACTATTAGTAAAAGGTAAGAATAATTTACATCTTATCAAGACTTTCATGGTCGCAAAAACAATAATCTGCAATCTCTTTATGATTTTGAAGCATGTTCTTAAAAGTCATTTTATCGGAACTCATAAGATTTGAAGCATAACCAATCTCCTCAGTAATTTTCCAGAATTCAGTGGAAAAAATTTCACCAATTTTTTCGATTTGTGTCCAACCGAATTCACAGAATTGGTCAACTCTTCATTAGGGACAACCTCATCACTCAGTCCAATACACTCTTCATCAGTACTAAAAACATCATTAATTTTCAAATCTAAATTATCCAATCCATAATTAACCAAATTTACACGTTCAGGAGAAAAAAACTTAAAGCTTGGCATTATAGCAGCCAACTCTTTAGTCAAAAGAAAGGTGTCAACCAATTTATCAATAACTTGATGCAATTTATCATCCATGAAAAACTGAGTATCACTTATTTCAGGAGATGGAGTTGAGGGTTTTTTATCCTTCATGGCCTTATTTGCTGCACTAATCTCCATTGGTCTTGAAATAACTCCTTCACTTCCTGCAAAAAATATAGCATGTCTCATTAAAGTATATATAATAACTGTAATGTAGACAAGTTATTACTTTTATATAAGAAAACTATCACTGTTGTTCAAAAAAACTTTCACTGCTACAAAAAAAAAAGTATAATTGTTGTTCAAAATAACTCTCACTGTTGTTCATAATAACTTTCACTGTAAAGCTAAAAAATTGTCATTGTTGTATACAAGAAAACTATCACTGTTGTTCAAAAAAAAACTCACTGCTACACAAAAAAAAAGTATCATTGTTGTTCAAAATAACTCTCAATATTGCTCATAATAACTTTCAATGTAAATCCAAAAAAGTATCAATGTTGTATACAAGAAAACTATCACTGCTGTTCAAAAAAACTTTCACTGCTACACACAAAAAGTATCACTGTTGTTCAAAATAATTCTCACTGTTGTTCATAATAACTTTCACTGTTAAGCCAAAAAAGTATCACCGTTATGAAGAGAGACTACCACTATATATTATGCATAAATAAACTGAAAAATTACCTGAGTAACAGGTCCTTCAACAACTGTTTCTTCAGCCTCGATGTCTTCAGCGACGTCCTCCTTCCCTTCATCAACATCCTTCTTACCTTCGTCAACATTCTTCTTCCCTCCATCGACATCAACATCCTTCTTTCATCCATTGACATCCTTCTTTCCTTCATCATCTTCAAGAATTTTATCATTCAAACCGAGAGGATGTACAATCAATTCTCTAGAGCCGTATG
The DNA here is from genome assembly GCA_037126765.1 of Stenogyne calaminthoides. Lineage (NCBI taxonomy): Eukaryota > Viridiplantae > Streptophyta > Magnoliopsida > Lamiales > Lamiaceae > Stenogyne > Stenogyne calaminthoides. The sequence goes on along the minus strand of JBBCBC010000007.1, from coordinate 21,503,992 downwards.
ATCCTGCTTCAAATTCTTGATCACATCTCGCAGCAATACTCTAATCATTCCAATGATGAATTAATGGAAGAGTAGATGGTTCAACAATACCCCATCATTGCAGTCTATGAAAATACACAATTTGTAGCAATAAAATGCAAACAGTAACACTCTTTTGGTTACCATTTTTGTACAATTTAATAGCATCACAAAGCTTCTCCAAAATAAACGAACACCAATCCATCTTTGGTATCATATCCACCTCCTCACAAGACTTGAGGTACATCTTCGTAATCAAGTGGTTGGATGTAGGAGCCAGGAAGGATGACAGTGCAAAGTAGAAAAATATTCTTTTGAAATCATCACCACCGTCATCTAATTTATCCACTATAGCATATGATTAGCATTCAATGGGACCACCAGGCTGAATTCCATAATCTTCTTTAAACCCTTCCAAAAAAAGGAGGAAGAGGGTCGTTCTTTTGCCTTGAATACTTCATTACTGGAGTCCTTTATTTCTATGAAGCTTAAAAACTGTAAACACATCATCTGCTGTGATTGCAAAGCTAAGATGATCATCGATTTTAAGCATTCGACTAGTACCATTGAAGTTATTCACCAACCAGTTCAACATATTTTGGTTGGACTTGGAGCACCTAGTAATATCAAGGGATAGAAGGCCACCAAACCCAACGCTCCTCACATCATGCTTTTGTTTTTCTGAAAGTTTGTTGATCAACTTACAAAGACTCATAGGCCTACTCTGGAAATGAATATCACTGCACAAAAAAGAAAAAACTAAAATCATTTTATAAAACTATCGTTGGTTTTCTATAAAACTATCACTGTTATGTTATAAAAGTATCATTGTTATTCTATAAAACTATCACTGTTATGTTATAAAAGTATTACTATTATACTATGAAACTATCATTGTTATATTATGAAACTATCACTATTATGTTACAAAATTATCACTGTTATAATATAAAACTATCACTGTTATAGTATAAAACTATTATTGTTATATTATAAAACTATCACGGTTATGATATAAAACTATCACTATAATTTAAATAAACATTATCACCACCATTTACTTGGTAGTTTTAGCCTTTGTAACTTTGTTTCCACCAGTTTGAGGAACAATACTTTTCTTCTCAACATTTTTTATCATTGCATTATATGTTTTGTTCTTTGTAGGATGGACACATAACACTCCTTCCTTCAAATACTTAATAATCGGAGTCTTATGTTTATCGTCTCAGTCATGTGATTTTCTTTTAGATGATGGTCGAGCACATTGTTTTGACTTCATTTTTGTTTCGAACGAAATTCAAGAAGATAAGTAAAATAGAAATTGCAAAAACACAAAGATAAATGCCCCTTTTAACTTGTAAGCTGCCTATTTTAAATCATTTTCATCTCTATCCTAGTTGTTCTTTAATACATAAATGATTCTATAGAAACGAATCAATTAACGGTATCTTTAGTTTAAAAAATTCACTAAAGGTCTATATCAAAACCTTCAACCTTCATCTTAATTAAATGTGGAGTTGTATTTATAATGAAGCTGCAAAAACCGCAATAATGAAACCTTCAACCTTCATCTTAACCATAACAAAAATTGCAATAATGAAACCTTCAACCTTCATAGTCAAACCGTAAAAATGAAACCGAAATAATAAAATCTTCGTAAATTGTAAACATAATAAACACTGCAAATTGAAAACCCCAAAATTGCAAAAAATGAAGCCTTCTGGAGGAAAAACGTTGAGTTTCGTCAAAAAGAAAATGGACAAACAATGAAATAGAAGACGAACCGTCGAGTTCCATCACGGAGGCGTCATCATTGTAGCATCGCAGAGGAGTCACCGTTGCCGTCACGTGAAGAGTCGCATGAGTGGATCGATTTTGCATGAAAAATGCAAAAGAGGGACGGTTTCTTGTGAACGATGGTGGGAGAGGAGAGAGAGACGAAATAGCGCTAAAAAGAAATGGTTTGAAATGGGTTTGGATTGTTTATATATGATTCGTTTTGTGTGTATAGGTCAAGTTTGACTCGGGTTCATGGTATGAACCAGGTCTACCCAAGTTTTTGTCACAAAATAATGAGTAAAAATACAAAACCTTGGATAGACCTGGTTCATACCATGAACCCGGGTCAAACTTGACCCATACACATAAAACGGGTCAGATATAAACAATCCAAATCCATTTCAGTCATTTCTTTTCGCGCTCATTTCTGTCTCTCCTCTCTCCCACCACTGCTAAACCGCTCCACTCTTTGCGATTGTTCACACGAAACCGGTCCACTCTCTATGACTCTTCATGCGACGGGACGGTGACTCCTTTGCAACGTGACGATGCCTCCGCGATGGAACTCGACGGTTCGTCATCTATTTCACTATTTGTCCTTTTTCCTTTTGATGGAACTCGACGTTTTTCCTCCGCGAAGGCTTCATTTCTAGCGATTTTGCAGTTTTTGTTATGTTTACAATTTGAGAAGGTTTCATTATTGCGGTTTCATTATTACGGTTTGACGATGAAGGTTGAAGGTTTCATTATAGTGATTTTTATTATGGTTACGATGAAGGTTTCATTATTGCGGTTTTTGCGGCTTCATTATAAATACAACTCCATAATTGATTAAGATGAAGGTTGAAGATTTTCATATGGACCTTTGGTGAATTTTTTAAACTAAGGATACTGTTAACTGATTCGTATCTATAGAATCATTTCTATATTGATGAACAACTACGATAAAGATAAAAAGATTTAAAATAGGCAGCTTACAAGTTAAAAGGGGCATTTATCTTTGTGTTTTTGCAATTTCTATTTTACTTATCTTCTTGAATTTCGTTTGAAACAGAAATGAGGTCAAAAAAATGTGCTCGACCATCATCTAAAAGAAAATCACATTACCGGGCCGATGAACATAAGACTCCGATTATTAAGTATTTGAAGGAAGGAGTGCTACGTGTCCATCCTACAAAGAACAAAACAGATAATGTAATGATCAAAACATATAATGCAATGATCAAAACTGTTGAGAAGAAAAGTATTGTTCCTTAAACTGATGGAAACAAAATTACAAAGGCCAAATCTACCAAGTAAATGGTGGTGATAATGTTTATTTAAATTACAGTGATAGTTTTATATCATAACCGTGATAGTTTTATAATATAACAATAATAGTTTTATACTATAACAGTGATAGTTTTATATTATAACAGTGATAGTTTTGTAACATAATAGTGATAGTTTCATAATATAACAATGATAGTTTTATGACATAACAGTGATAGTTTTATAGAATAACAGTGGTACTTTTATAATATAACAGTGATAGTTTTATAAAAATATTGTAGTTTTTTTCTTTTTTTTGTGCAGTGATATTGTTTATAATAGATAATGCAATGATCAAACCATATAATGCAATGATCAAAATTGTTGAGAAGAAAAGTATTGTTCCTCAAACTGCTGGAAAGAAAGTTACAAAGGCCAAATCCACCAAGTAAATGGTGGTGATAATGTTTATTTAAATTACAGTGATAGTTTTATATCATAATCGTGATGGTTTTATAATATAACAATGATAGTTTATACTATAACAGTGATAGTTTTATACTATAACAATGATAGTTTTGTAACATAACAGTTTCATAGTATAACAATGATATTTTCATAGTATAACAGTGATTCTTTTATAACATAACAATGATAGTTTTATAGAATAACAACTATACTTTTATAACATAACAGTGACAGTTTTATAGAATAACAGTGATACTTTTATAACATAATAGTGATAGTTTTATAGAATAACAGTGATAGTTTTATGAAATGATTGTAGTTTTTTTTCTTTTTTTGTGCAGTGATATTCATTTCCAGAGTAGTCATATGAGTCTTTTTAAGTTGATCAACAAACTTACAGAAAAACAAAAGCATGATATGAGGGAGCGTTGGGTTTGGTGGTCTTCTATCCCTTGATATTACTAGGTGCTCCAAGTCCAACCAAAACATGCTAAACTGGTTGGTGAATAACTTCAATGGTACCAGTCGAATGCTTAAAATCGATGATCATTGTAGCTTTGCAATCACAGCAGATGATGTGTTTGCAGTTTTTAAGCTTCCTAGGAATTATGGTACTCCAGTAATGAAGTATTCAAGGCAACAAAACGGTCCTCTTCCTCCTTTTTTTTCAAAGGTTTAAAGAAGATTATGGAATTCAGCCTGGTGGTCCCGTTAAGTGCTTATCAGATGCTATAATGGATAAATTAGTTGACGGTGGTGATGATTTCAAAAGAATATTTGTCTACTTTGCACTGTCATCCTTCCTGGCTCCTACATCCCACTACTTGATTACGAAGATATACCTCAAGTCTTGTGAGGAGGTGGATATGATATGAAAGATGGATTGGTGTTTGTTTTTTGGAGAAGCTTTGTGATACTGTTAAATTGAACAAAAATGGTAACCAAAAGAGTGTTATTGGTTGCATTTTATTGCTACAAATTGTGTATTTTCATAGACTGAAATGGCGGGGTGTTGTTGAACCATCTACTCTTCCATTAATTCAACATTGGAACGATAAGAGTATTGCTGCGAGATGTGATCAAGAATTTGAAGCTGGATCATACAGCTCTAGAGAATTGATTGTACATCCTCTCGGTTTGAATGATAAAATTCTTGAAGATGATGAAGGGAAGAAGGATGTCAATGGATGAAAGAAGGATGTCGATGTCGATGGAGGCAAGAAGAATGTTGACGAAGGTAAGAAGGATGTTGACGGAGGGAAGAAGGACAATGTTGAAGAGATCGAGGCTGAAGAAACAGTTGTTGAAGGACCTGTTACTCAGGTAATTTTTCAGTTTATTTATGCATAATATATAGTGGTAGTCTCTCTTCATAACAATGATACTTTTTTCGCTTAACAGTGAAAGTTATTATGAACAACAATGAGAGTTATTTTGAACAACAGTGATACTTTTTATGTGTAGCATTGAAAGTTTTTTTGAACAACAATGATAGTTTTCTTGTATAAAACATTGATACTTTTTTGGATTTACAGTGAAAGTTATTATGAACAATAGTGAGAGTTATTTTGAACAACAATGATACTTTTTTTTGTGTAGCAGTGAAAGTTTTTTTTTAATAACAGTACTCTTTATCTTTACAGTGAATGTTATTATGAACAACAGTGAGAGTTATTTTGAACAATAGTGATACTTTTTTTGTGTAGTAGTGAATGTTTTTTTTTAACAACAGTGATAGTTTTCTTGTATACAAGTGATAGCTTGTCTACATTGTAGTTATTATGTATACTTTAATGAGACATGCTATATTTTTTGCAAGAAGTGAAGGAGTTGTTTGTATCTCTTAAGAGAGATATTACTGGAGTTACTGATAAATATCTTTCAAGACTAATAGCGATTAGTGCAGCAAATAAGGCCATGAAGGATAAAGAACCCTCAACTCAATCTCCTGAAATAAGTGATCCTCAGTTATTCATGGATAATAAATTGCATCAAGTTATTGATAGATTGGTTGACACTTTTCTTTTGACTAAAGAGTTGGCTGCTGCAATGCCAAGCTTTAATTGTTTTCTCCTGAACATGTAAATTTGGCTGATTATGGATTGGATAATTTGGATTTGAAAATTGATGATGTTATTAGTACTGATGAAGAGTGTATTGGACTGAGTGAAAAGGGTGATGAGGATGAAGTTTTCCCTAATGAAGAGTTGACCAATTCTGTGATTTCAGTTGGACACAAATCGAAAAAAATTTGTGAAAAAATTTTCCAATTGAATTCTAGAAATTTACTGAAGAGATTGGTTATGCTTCAAATCTTATGAGTTCCGATAAAAAGATTTTTAAGATCTTGCTTCAAACTCATAAAGAGATTGCAGATTATTGTTTTTGCGACCATGAAACTCTTGCTAAGATGTAAGTTATTCTGACCTTTTACTAATATTATTATTTCATTTTACCAACATTGTTACTTCTTAAATTTTTATTAATTTTTATTTTCTTGTTAGTGATTATATTTTCAATGGTGGGTCAACAAACTTTGTTGGAAAGGATGAATTGTTGATAGTGCGTCCAAATTTTTGGATAGGCAATGAAGTCATTGAGGCCTGGAGTTTAATGATCAATAATGATCACTCCGTTGAGGGTAAACAAAGTCGTTTTATCTTCAATATGGAGCATTGTGTAATTTTTTTCTTTTATCTTATTTTTATGTTACATCATAAATTTATATGCTAACAATGATTTTCTTTTGTAGACTCCTTTGTTGAACTTGATTAATAAAGTTCGTGATATTGAAGAGAATTTTGGTTTAATGCATAAAAATTGGAAGAACTGGCTATCTACTAAATTGGATACTTTAGATACTGCTGAAATGGTAATATTTTCATACATTTTATATATTTTATGTTGAACAGTGATACAATTTTTTGCATAACAGTGATTCTATTTTGGCTATAACAGTGATATGTTTTTGGAATAAAAGTTATACTTTTTTGGAATAACAATGATACTTTTTTGGAATAACAGTGATACTTTTTTTGGAATTATAGTGATACTTTCCTCCATTAGTGAAATTTCTCATATTCAAAAGTCATAATACGTATTATTAACAATGTTTCCATTTAATTATGCAGATCTTTATTTTGTTTTGGTTACGCAACCACTATGCTTTTGTTATCTTGAATTATGTTGATGAAAAAACACAATACTTTATAACTGAAAATATCAACATGGACTAAATTATTTCTTTGAGTGTGCTCAAATTCTTGTAAGTTTTCCATTGTTTTTCCTTTATTAGTTGAAACTTTTTTTCTTCACTTTCTTATTTATTTAATACTTTTTTTGTTTTTGTAGCAATCGCAAATTCTTTGTTTCTTCAATCAAGGAATCACTCAAAAGGCAAAGATGTCTCGAACTATAAATTTGAAAATGTGGAATTTCGATGGCAAACAACTAAGCATGATGACGATTGCGGTGTATACTTGATGCATCATCTTCACAATTTTGATGGTGTAATTTACACATCTCCAGATATGACAAAGGTAGGTTTGTTTTTCTAATTTAATTATTTTTCAATTTTTAATGTTAAGTCTTTCTACAGTGATTCTAAAAATTTCTTATGAAAGCTCTGGTACAACGGGTGTTGAGGTTGAGCTTTGTGCATCTATTGTTTTGTTCGATATGAACAAGTCTAAAGAAAAGGTTTTAGAAAAAGTTACTAATTTCTACAAGAACAAGCCAGCATTAATCGAACGTATTGCAAACGAGAAATTGTATTAAGGGATCAAGAAAAGAAGAAAAAGAGACGACTTTTTATTAATCGAATGTATTACAAAAGAGAAGAAAAAGAGATGACTTTGTATTAATAGATCGTATTGCAAAAGAGATGAAATTAAGGGATCAAGAAGAGAAGAAAAAGGCAGCTGCTGAGAGGAGGAGCAAGAGACCAAGAAGAAGATGACTTTGATTTTCTTGTTTTAGATCTGGAAAGTGTATTAGGCTTAACAATGATAGTTTTTGTTGTTTTTTGTCCATATTAGACAGTGATAGTTATGCAGTTTAACAAGTGAAGTTTTTGTCCATATGCAATTTAACAATTGTAGTTTAACAATGATAAATTTAGCAGTTTTTGTAGCTTTTGCAGGTGATTGATTAATTGAAACTGTTGATTAGGTTGGATTTTTGTTTAACAATGATAATAGTTTTGCATAACAGTGAGAGTTTTACTTAATAATAATGAGAGTTTAACTGAATAACATTGAGAATTGTATTGAATAACAGTGAGAGTTTTACTTAGTAACAATGATAATTCTTTTGCATAAAAGTGAGAGTTTTACTAAATAACATTAAAAGTTTTAATGAATAACAATGAGAGTTTTACTTAATAACAATGAGAGTTTTTGTGAACAAAAGTGAGAGTTTTACTTAGTAACAGTGAATATTTTTCTGAGTAAAAGTGAGAGTTTTACTTAGTAACATTGATAGATTTTCAAAATAAAAGTGAGAGTTTTTCTGAATAACAGTGATAGTTTTTAGCATAGCAGTGATACTTTATAGAATAGAGAGTTTTATAGCAAATAGTGATAGTTTTGTAGCATAATAGTGATAGTTAATTTGAATAAAAGTGAGAGTTTTTCTGAATAAAAGTTAGAGTTTTTTTGAAGAACAATTATAGTTTTCATGTGTAGTTGTATAATTTGAAGAAAAACATGACAATAAAAGAAAGTGCAACAATGACAATAACAGTAAAAAAATCGAGTTGAAGAACATAAAGTATAGATGATTCTTTAATAGAGATACAGATGAGAATATAGAGTCTAGATTTTAAAACTAATGAAGTACTAATTTATAGAATCTAAAACAAATGAGAATTTCGAGTTTTAGATCCAAATTCCTTCGGTAAAGCTAAAGTCGATACTTCCTTATCCTTTACTCCTTATTCTTCTTCCTTTTGTATTTGCGCGTGCAGGATCCAAAATGGTTTTTTATGATTCAAAATCAGTCAATATACTTTCTTCCGAGGTCAATTCATTGATAGGTGTTAAATCTCTGTTGAAGCCTTCATCAATAATGTTTTTTGCTTCCTTTCTCTCACATTGCAATACTAAATTGCAATAATTTCTTTTTTTTTCTTGTCTCCATTGTATACATTCCCCATCTTCTTTTGTGTTGCTTTCAAATATTAACTTGTTAAGCACATCTATTTTTACAAATTTTGTCCACCTTTTCAGTATGTAAGCATACCTTTGTACAAAATTGATATGAACGATCCTTAGTATTCCGAATTCCTCAAACCTCATATAATTGCATGTGATGAGGTTCATATTTTCATCAAAAATCACTTGATTGTTATGATCACCCTTACTAGATTTAACATTATAGAATATCATGTTATCTAGTTTTCCAACAAGTGTATGAGTATATGCAATACATTTCCCGAACTCAATCACAAAGTGTTTAAAGAGTTCAATTGTATATACCTCTGAAGCATGTTGTATCATTCCAATCATTTCATAAGAAGATTCGGGATAAGACCATGTAGAATTGAATTCATCCAACTTTTTTGTGCTCCTCCAATCTCTTACAGTCTTCATGCAGTGGTGTTCATAAAATTCAGACTAGCTTGTGTTTTTCTTGGCATTGAATCCAATTGCATGATTTGTACTCTCACTCCTTTGGGAAGAACGTATTCCAGCAGAAAAGATGTTTTTGCTCAAAGTAGTACACCATTTTTCTTTCAACTTGTACAACTTTGTAAACCAAAAATTATTTTCCAAATTGTAACTTGATATCATTTGTTCTCCAGCACTCTTCGAAATCATTTTCATCGTTGCACCCTGACAAACACTTGTTAAATGCAAATTTAAATGTATCAGCACACTTCATTTCTGCAAATCTGCTTATCGAGGTTTGTTGAAGATGCCAAAGGCAAAGCCTGTGCCTTGTTGTTGGGAATACCTTTTTTTTTTAAGTGAGCATGTCAGCTACAAGAGTAACAACTATCACTATTATGCATAAAACTATTACTGTAATTCAAATAAACTCTCATTGTTATTCAGAAAAACTCACTTTTATTCATAAAAACTCTCACCTTTATTTAGTAAAACTCTCACTGTTACAAACTAGCAGTGTAAAGAAAAAAAGCTCTCACTATAAAGCAAAACAACTATTACTGTAAAGCTAAGAAACTATCACTACTTTGCATAAAAACTATCACTTCTACACATAAAGACTCTCATTCATACCTTCTCTATTGCATTTGAGATTGCTTGGTCTTGGTCAGTAAACATTGTCATAGGACATTTCCCTCTCATTGATTTCTTGAACACATTGAATAACCACTCAAATGTTTCTGCCTTCTCATTAGAAATAAATGCACAGCCAAACATCGTGTTTTTCCAATGGTTGTTCACTCAAACGAATGGTGCGCATATTAGGTTATACCTATTTGTTCTATATGTAGTGTCAAAAACCATAACATCTCCATATAACTCATAGTCTTGTTTCATCATAGAATCTCTCCAAAAGAATTTAGACAACCTCTATCATCGTCCATTTTCACCTTGTAAAAAAAATCATCCTCCTTATCTTTTTGATCTTGTATCATGTCAAGCACTCTTTCAACATCACCTCCTTCAATATTGTCCATTTTGTACCATGATTTTCTATCCCAGCAATATGTTCAATGTTTTGTCCATCCATCAAAGTGCAATCATAAATTTCTTCTTCTTCGGGTTCTTCTTCAAGGGATTCAAATTGTACTAAATCAAGTATTTCATCTGTAAATAAAAATTAATATGATTGGTTATAACATGTGAACATATAGACTACAATAAACAATAATATGCATTCAAATAAACCAATCGACTATTAGTATAACTAGTGACATTCATATAAACTATCACTACTATGTATAAAAACTGTCACTGTTACTCAGAAAAACTATCACTATTACTTAGAAAAACTATCACTGTTACTCAGAAAAACTATCACCACCGATACACATAAAACTAGCAATGTTACTCAGGAAAACTATCACTACTACTTAGAAAAACTATCACTATCACTACATGTTATACTAAGTATCACTGATACACACATAAACTATCATTGCTATATATAAAAACTATCAAAGTTACTTAGAAAAACTATCATTGTTACTTGGTAAAACTATCACTGTCACTGTATGCTTATTAAGTTTCACGATTATATAAACTATCACTGTTATGAAGTAAAATTATTATTGTTACGCAAAAAAAACTATCACTCTCACTAGTGAATGCACAATTATAGCATGTAATGAGTTTTAGTACCTGTTGTGTAGTCTTTTCCTGCGTTCATAGTGCTATTGTCCCTTGCACCGTCAGCTTCATTGCTCTTCATTGTGTGGACTGGTGAACAAGTCCCGCTAGAGAGATGATTGAGCGCAACACGCGAGAGAGATGATATGATTGAGCGTGCGAAGGGAGGTGTGAGAGAGATGATCGAGCGAAAGACGTGAAGAAAGACGGCGAAAAACGTAAAGAAAGACGGCGAAAGACGAAAGACGTGAAGGAACTCAGAAACACGGCGAAATTCGGGTCACACCAAATCCTTGATATGGGTCATATTGAATAAGGGTTCACACAATGAATCTTGAGTGTCACTCTTTATTTAATTTGTTATGATTTTATATCAGTAGTTATTCGTTTGTTATGATTTTATTATTGATTCATAGAGTATATCTCAATTATTTGGGATTAAAGATTCGGTTTGTTTATTCGTTTAGTGTTTCGGTTCACCATGAATTAATTAATAAACGGCAGAGTAAAAATCAGAATGAAGACTGTATTAAGAAAAATAAAATTTTGAATCAGAAAATGTAGGGTTGGGGTTGAAGTTTGTGTCATCAGCATGCAACCAACAAGCATGATCAATACAAATCCAAAGATAAGGGAAAACATCATTCGATTCATTAGAATCCTACCTAGCTATTACTATATGAACCATCCAAGAATTTAACCCAGACACTTAATAAGCACAAATGCATAGATGAGGTAGATGAAACTAAAAGAAGAAATAGTGAAATTGAAACATAAACATAGATTTAATGGAGCATCACGAATGGGTTTTGTGTGTGTTTGAAAATGAATTGAGTAAATAGGAAGTAAAAATTTGAATTCATGAGCTTGTGTTTCTCTTATAATTAAGCTTAAAAATGAACGGAAGAAAAGGAACCTGCATCTGATGAAGAGGCAACCATCAAACACTTTGCACTTGGGACACCTCATCCATCTGAAATTCAGCATAACAAATCCCCACGTGCCACGGCCCGCACAGACGGGCATTCCGACTACCTCACTACCATCGTTAATCAAAAGCGGGGCAATAAAACCTTTCAGAACCCAAAATGAGAGCCTCTCTCAAACACCTGGATAAAACGACTGATGCCCTTGCAATTAGAAACAGGGCAGTTAATTTTGGTGATATTCTCCTGCAGCTTACAACCCACGTATTTCGTTATGCATTCCGTGCAATAAGATTGATTGCAACCCAGAACGCTAAACGCGTTGCTCACGGGTTTTTATGAGAACATCCACGATTTCCACACCATTGGCTGCCATAACTGAAATTAATTTAATGAGGGTTTTGTCGTATAATTGATAATGGTACTAGTAGAGGAGGAGAGTTCGTGATTTTCTGGTTTTTTTGAATTCAGAATCGATTTTTGGGATACAGATTTCAAATTTATCAAGACAAGAGGAAGGGCTGCACTTCGTCTTCCTTCTCTTTAATCATACGCTCCCATGGTGGAATTACTAACCTTAATTGGGCTTTTTATTCAAAAATGGGTCCAGTTATTAACACCCCCAACATTAATAGATACAACGCTAAGTAGAAAAAAATATCATGAAAATTCTATATACCCTTCTCATTTTAAATTAAATGCTCTCACCCTCGTTTTGACCACATCAGTTGTACTGCCGCCCAGCGCCGTTACCTCTCTATAACAATATATTTTTCGATTAAAAAATATCAAACTTACTTATCCTATAAAAATATATAAAAAATTATCAATTGACATGAATTTCTTTCAATTCTGATTTGTGACGGCGAAAAAAAAAAGAAAGAAAAGCTTAAGTTTTATATGAGGATCTTGGGGAGAGATAGAAAGGGGGAGAATGGGTAAGAGAGGAGGAGGGTGGCTTGAGAATGAGGAGACGTGAGATTTTTAATGGGGGAGGGAACAATGGTGGTAGAGGGGGTGGGCAAGTGATGGACGCGTCGTGTGGAGGCGGCAGCGGACAGCGAAGAAATTGGAAAATGATGAGGTAGACGAAGAAAAACAGGGGTAGAGATTATTTAGGATTTTATTATGAGAGGTATAATAATAATCGGTAGTGTACAATTTGTGCGGGTGTATTTACTAATGTTGGGGGTATTAATAACCGGACCCTTCAAAATTTTAGATTTGATATGCAATTATTAGGAGTTTGGCCTTTTTTAATAAATCGGATATATTCATCTATTTAAAGATTTTTTTAGGTCCATCTCACCTAAATTTCAGATTTCATTTTAGTAATTAGAAAATGAGTCGTAGTTAAATTAAAATGAGTTCAAATATTAAATCAATTGCACGGTACAATTAGTGCACCCAAATGTGATACAATATTATATTTACGTTTGTAGGTAAAAATTTGTTATATTATTATATGCTAATTTTTTTTTTTAAAAAAACTTTTTCTAGCATATATTACTTTTCGTTAATCATTAACTATATGTTAGTCGTCTTATGTAGAAAATATTATGTGGTTGGATGTTCTACTGACTAACACACAAGATGTATACGTGTCAAACACGGATTGATAGCAATTTAGAGAGTAAATATAGAGGTGCTATGTGGGAAATTTGTGAACCCTTTATTTAACCTCAAAGGGTCGATTTATACATGTTGGCTAGCTTGAGCTACCTTGGCAAGCATGAGCTGCCATTTTCTTGCTAAATAAGTTTACATGTGGTAATGACAAGTGTCCCGTGGGACTCCCCTGGTCGATATATGTCTTTGCTTGCGTTTGAAGTTTCCGACTTGTCATACAGGTGCTATGTGCCTAGCACGTTGTCTGCTTTCGCGGCTTGTTAAAGATATCGATATCCAGTGGGTTGTGTGCTCGCCTGACGGGGCAAACACGCCTTCGTCTTGACTAGAAAGAGCCTTGCGTCTACCCCGTGCTCGACCAGAAGGGGTGAGTGCGGGTATTGCCTATGTTTAGCTTTCGTACTAGTCGGGCACTGACCAACTCGTCTATTGAACCACGTGTAGGTAGGGCGAACACGTGGCTACTCTCTTTTGACCCGTGGCTGATCGGGTACAACACTATATGTGTTTTCATTTATTTCAAACTTAAAACAAAGAAATCATTGTTTAATTTTAATTATAAAAACTCAACCCATATATCTTAAGAGTTAGTATCATTTCAATATTTAAAAATAGACAAAGTCTCATGTGCAATCGGTGCACGGATCTAAAATCTATGCACTCGCCCCAACCATATCCATGTATCCACAGAACATGTCTAATATATTCAATGGGTCAAGTACTTTTTTAAATTGATCATTCAGTTGCATGAGTGCATGGTGCACTTGGGTGCACAAGAGAACAACTCTTAAGAAAAACCAAACAATCAAATAAGATATATAGGTAACACCTTTTTGATGCATTTAAAATCAAGTAACTATATATACAAATTTTATTGTGCAGCTAAAATATATGGGTACTCCAATTTTTTTAATAATCCAATGTCAGATTTTTTGCAGATACTTGGATACACGGATATAGATGTGATATGCACCTGATAAGCCATGTGGCGTGTCTCAATTAAATATATTAATAATAATTTTGGGTATCATGTCGGACATAATGAGCGTTTTGGACATGGATAGAATACACGTGAGGTCAAATCACTACTACACATTTGAGCTTGGAGAGCTCCACTTGGAGAGCCCTTTTAGAAAGAGTTCTCCAAAATCGACCTTGGAGAGCGGTTTTTTATTTTAAAAAAATAATAAATTAAAGAGCAGTTCGAAACCGCTCTCCAAGAGAGAGCGGTTCAGAACCGCTCTGCAAGCTCGGCCAGAATGCGGTTTATAACCGCTCTGCAATTGAGAGAGCTTGGAATGCGGTTCAGAACTGCTCTGCAAGAGAGAGCGGTTCTGAACCGCTCTGTAAGGGTGCCCTAGCTTATCAGATATCAGCCCCCATTGCGTATTTCATTTTCATTACAGATCCATCGATATATCTCTCGCGTCCAATATCCTTTCCTCCTCCCTCTTCTCCATTTTTCCGTCGGCCTCCGGCCTCCTCCCTTCTCCATTTTCCATCGCCCCATTGCGTATATTGCCGCGCGACGCGTCGGCATCCCCACGTCCTACGACCGCCGTGTGTCGCGTCCACGTATGTCTTCCAGCTCACCGGCCAACCGTCGTGCGTCACCCTCCTCCTCCTCCTCCCCCTTACCGCCGCCGCCGCCGCCAGCTTCCTCTAGATATAAGTACGTATGTGTATATTTATATATGTATGTGTATATATATATATATGTATATATATATATATGTGTGTGTATATATATATATATCTATATATGTTTAAATATTATATATAGTGTTAGATTAATAATTAATTGGTTAATTGGCTTTATTTTAATTGTTGTTTAATTTGTTTGGATATATTGTGGTTTAATTGTTGTTTGTTTGGATTGTGGTTAATTGTTTAATTTAGTTTAATTGTTGTTATATGTTAGAATTAATTGTTGTTTGATTATATTGTGGTTAATTGGTTGTCAATTTGTGCGTTGTTTCACTCAAAAGTATTAGTTGTTTCATTTAAAGGTATTAGTTGTTTAATTTAAAAGTATTAGGTGTTTCATTAAAAGGTAATATTAGTTGTTTCATAAAAAAGTATTAGGTGTTTCATTGATAGATATTAGTTGTTTCATTTAAAGGTATTAGTTATTTCATAATAAGGTATTAGGTGTTTATTCAAAGGTATTAGTTGTTTCATGAATAAAAAAATATTAGGTGTTTCATTCAAAGGTATTAGTTATTTCATTAAAAGGTATTGGTTGTTTCATAATAAGATATTAGGTGTTCCATTCAAAGGTATTAGTTGTTTCTTTAAAAAGTATTAGACGTTTCATTCAAAGGTATTAGTTGTTTCATTCAAAAGTATTGTTGTTAATGTGCGATTAACGTTGGTTTAATTATATTGTTGTTAGTACGTGGCTTGAATTAATTTTTGTGTGTTTCAAATGAATAAGATGATTAATGATATATGGTACATTAGAATACATTAGAAAATTAAAATGAATGTAGATTAAGTATAGTTAGGTATGCTTTTAGGTTTAATATTTAGATACATTGTCTTGCGAAACAGTCTTCATATTGTATTTCCTATAGGCATTTGTAGCTAGTTCTATATGGATCGAAAGTGGGTTCGAGCAGATCGATTATCAGATGAGTATAGGATTGGGGTGGAAGAATTTTGTAATCATGCAATTATACACTGCACCAACCCTCTATACATCCATGTCCGTGTGGAAATGTATGAATGGAAAAACCATTAGTGGTCGAGAAAGTTTGTTTGACCACTTGATGATTCACGGTATTGATAAAACATATACCGTTTGGACATATCACGGTGAGAGAAGAGATGGATGTAGCTCAAGCAACCTAGAAACTGACTTTAGGTTTGAAGATACAGTGGATGCGGATGTTTTCGATGAAGTACCGACTGTTGATACATCGAGTGGGGATGACGATGATCTGCGAGATCACCCTTATATGTCAGAGAAGTTAAGGGATTCTGCTGGATTACCACTGTGGCCCGGGTGTAAGAAGGCAACAAAAATGTCAGCTTTGTTGATATTGTTCAACCTAAAAGCAGCTCACCAGTTGTCCGATGAGTGCTTTACAAGTATGCTGGAAACAGTTAGTGGTCTACTGCCTGATGGAAATGTACTGCCTTAGAGAGCATATGATGCTAAACAAATGCTCAAGTCCATCGGGTTAACACATCAGAAAATTCATGCTTGTCCGGGTGATTGTATCTTATTTTGGAAGGAGTATGCAGACCTCGATGAATGTCCCAAGTGTGGGCTAAAGCGATATAAGAAAAATAAATCTCCCGAAGGTGTTGTGGTACTTTCCAATAATACCAAGATTCAGGAGAATGTATAGTAGCGCTGTGGATGCTAGAAATTTAACTTGGCATCATGATGATAGGATCAAAGATGGAATGCTAAGACACCCTGTTGATTCACCCCAGTGGAAGACATTCGATGTCAGGCATCCAGAATTTGGCACCGAGCCACGACACTTGCATCTTGCACTCTCAACTGACGGAATGAATCCGTTCGGTATCCAAAGTACCAACCACAGTACATGGCCAGTGATTCCGTTAGTTTATAATCTTTCACCCGAGTTGTGCATGAAGCACACTTACATGATGTTGTCTATGTTGATATCAGGACCCAAATAACATGGTAACGACATAGATGTATATCTGGCTATTTTGATAGAGGACTTGAAGCTCCTGTGGGATTAGGGTGTGTATGTGTATGATGCTTTTAGAAAGGAGAATTTCAAGTTGAAGGTCATGTTGTTTGGAACTATCAATGACTTTCCCGCTTACGAGAATCTATCTGGATATAGTGTGAAGGGGGCCGATGCATGTCCTTGTTGTACCAAGAAGACACATCACATTCGATTGAGTCATTGTAGGAAGACCGTTTATATGGGACATAGGAGGTGGTTGGACCCAACCCGTAAGTACAGAACAATGGTCGATGCATTCAATGGCACAATCGAGACAGATGAAGCACCACATTTATTGTCAGGTTCGGATGTATTGAATGAGATGAAGAATATCGACACACAGTACGGAAAGATCTTCGCAAAGAGTGTCCCCACTAGCGGTTGGAAGAAGGAATCAATTTTCTTTCAATTGCCCTATTGGAAAGAGTTGTATGTTAGACACTTCATTGATCTAATGCACGTTGAAAAGAACGTTTGTTCCAGCTTGCTCAACACTCTCCTAGCTGATAAGAAGTCCAAGGATGGTTACAATGCAAGAATGGATATGATTGATATGGGAATAAAAACAGAATTAAAACCTGTACCTAGAGAAAGGGGTCAACCGTTCTTACCTCCTGCTGCACACACCTTGTCCAAGAATGAGAGAAAAGAGTTACTTCAGACGCTAAAGGATGTGAAAGTTCCAGAGGGTTATTCGTCCAACCTACAGAGACTTGTATCAGATGATGGCTTTAGACTGATGAATCTGAAATCGCATGACTATCATGTCATCATGGAGACTTTCTTGCCCATTGCAATACGTTCTATCTTGCCTGAAAATGTGCGCATAACCATAACAAAGTTATGTTGGTTCTTCAAGGCAATGAGTAGCAAGGTCATAGATCCTAGAAAATTGCTTGGTTTTCAAAGACAGATTGTGGGGACGCTCTGTGAGCTTGAGATGTATTTCCCTCCATCATTTTTTTATATAATGGTTCACCTAACCGTTCATTTGGTACACGAGACAAGGATGTGTGGCCCTGCTTGTATGCGATGGATGTATGGTGTAGAGAGATATATGAAAGTGCTCAAAGGATATGTGATGAATATGTCAAGGCCGGAGGGATGCATTGCAGAACGCTATTTAGTAGAAGAAGCAGTCGAGTACTGGTCTGAATCATTCTGAATGTCGATGCAATTGGACTTCCAATTACTCGGTACACCAATAGGATGGATGGTGAAGGCATTACCGGTGGTCAATCTGTAAGTGTTAGTATGGAGGAACTAACACGGATGCACTTATGCGTACTTCACAACACGGTCGACGTGCTTCCTTTTATTGACCTGCACATCCAAGCACTTGTTGAGACATTTCCCACCAGAGATAGATCATGGATTGAAGTTGAGAACAATCGCACGTTTGTTGACTGGTTTAATGGTTATGTAGCAAATATGTTGTCACAGGATAAAGAATCAGTGAATGAAAGAGTTAAGCGGTTATCTAGAATGCCTGATAGACATGTGTATTCGTACAAGTGTTATCTTATTAACGGATACACATTTTATACCAGAGATCATGATGCCACAAGTACAATGCAGAATAGTGGGGTGTCCATTACTGCAACTGCAGGGGATCAATCGAATACTACTTACTTTGGACAGATTATCAACATTTGGGAACTCGACTATGTTGTTCACCGACAACCAATCTTCGAGTGCAGTTGGGTGAGAATCCCTAATGGGGTCCAAGTTGAAAGATCCGGGTTCGTAAGCGTTGATTTGAAGAATGTGGGATACAGAAATGACCCTTACATAATGGCCAGTCAAGCTCAACAAATTTTCTATGTCCCCAACCCAGTTAATAAGAAATGGTCCATCGTGGTTCTGTCAAACAAATTTAACACTAGTTACCAGATTAGCGACCACGTCGATGAAGATGTTGACACTATCGATGATCCTTTTCAGAACTTCACTCATTTTGTACCCTCTTTCGATGATCTTGCAAATTCACGCCCGTACCAGAGAATAATTATCGATGTGGATGAATATGACAATCCGGATCTTGTTAACATTCATGGTCATGAACGAGAAAAGTCAACCAAAAAACGAAAAAGAAAAACAAGTGCTAAAAAGAAATGTATGACTTTATTGATTATTTTTGCTTCTGCTTTATTAAATTTTGTTTCTTTTGCTTTATTGAATGTTATTTCTTCTGCTTCCTTAAATATTGTTTGTTTTTTGTTTATTAAATGTTATTTTTCTGTTTTACAGGATCATGTCTTATCTGCCACATCCCGGAGATGATGGAGATGATGATGGAGTATATTTAGGAGATCATGGTGGAGATTATGATGGAGATCATGGTGATGATGATCGACATCATACTGATGACTTGGATCAGGGTGACACTTCTGCTCCCACCACTAGCAGCTCTGGGGATAAGCGCAGTAGAGGTATAGTCACAATGTCTTTTGTTAAGAGGGCTCGTAGCAAGGGGAAACAAGTGCAGGTAATTTTATTACAATTGAACAATTGAAATTGTAATTATATGATTGATCGTTGAATCTAATTAGATAATATGTTATTGCAATTATCATTCAATGAATATGGGCAGGCAATCGGTAAACAGAGTGAGACGTTGTCTTTCTACCTTGGAGCTGCAGTTAGGCGTATAATCCCTATAGTGCTGCCATCCAAGGACTGGCGTAGCGACAAACTCACTTCTTTGAAAGAAAGATTATGGGATGAACTTTTGGTATGTTAATTATATATATGCTTATTGAAAGTTGTTGTATGATTACTAAATTTACTACATTGTTATGTTATATGCGTACAGAGTACATTTCTCGGCCTTGATCATTCAAAGAAGAAGCAAATACTGTCGCAAGCTGGAGTATTGGCCAAGAATTTTTGGGCTTGGCTGAGAAGTCAAGCACAAGATCTGGATACTGGTCTTTACTCGGCTAGTCAGCCCGAGGCGTATCAGAATTGCCCGTCGGTGGCCCCATACTGGGAAGAGTTTGTGCGACGATCTATGGATGATGAGTTCCAGGTAAAATTGATAAATATCATTTAATGCCCTATGCTTTTCAGTGTTTATCGTATTTCAATTATACTGTAGTTACTTAGTGAGAAAAATCGCAAACAAGCCAAATCGATGGAGGCGCGATATCGTGGCTCGAACAAAGGTTATGCACGCATAAGAGAAAATCTGGTGAGATCAAAATCCTAACATTTTATTTTGTTTATATATTTACTTTTAATATATCTAATAAGGGGACACGTTAATGACTATCGTAGAAAGAAGAAAAAAAGAAAGCTAGAGAGAGTCAGCCTGTTGTTACCCGTTTCGAGTTATTTCAAACTACCAGAAAGGCTCGAGATGGGAATATTCCCATTCCAGTGCACAGTGTATCATCGAAGAAGGGGTAAGTTATCCATTAATTTGTCTTTGAATTACAAACTATTATTTCTAAACAAATGATTAAATAATAATCTTTTGTAATTCAGGAGCGTTTATCTCAGACCATGACGCCCAAAGACATCCGCTTTATCGGTACCGATGATCTACTTGGACGAGCTTTAGGTCGTCAGGAGCATCCCGGCTGCTTACGGAGTGTTGGATATGGCGTCATGAAGTCATCATTGGCCATGTTACCTGGTCTTCAAGCCATGAATATGGTGGGTATACTTTCGGAACAGGTTGCCTAGATGGCTAAAGAGTAGGAACAGATGAGATCCGAGAGACGCTCACATCACGGAATGTCCTCGAGTGGAGCAAGCTGTGAAAATAGTGTCGCTGATGCTATGTTTTCGGCTAATGCTAGGGACGATTTTATTGAGGCACTTCGAAACGACGTCCAGCAGGTATCATATGTGTATCACATTTATTTTAATTAAAGACTAGTATATATATTAAAATTTTCTAACTAAATATCTTATTCGAACAGTCACCGACCTCATGCTACCTTTATTTGGAGAATCCTACTCGGTTGGTGGCTATAGGAACGTTGCTCAATAACTCCGATGGAGTTATTCATGGTAGTCCCATCACTTCTGGTTTTGTGAGGGTCACACTCGATGTACCTATATTCGGAGAAGAGGATTCACCGGTGCCTAAACCAATTGATGAAGTTGTCACCGTCGGAACAACGGTCGGGCACTTCATCGAATGGCCGACCAACTTGGTCTCTCTCACCATGAAGGTAAATTTAATATATGTTATTAAAGTTCATTATCTTATTTGTCGTTCTAAATAATGTTGCAAATTGATTGTAGAAACTGTCAACACCACAAAAGCCTAAACAGAAATCAAAGGGATCCGCAGCTAGTCAAAGGGAGACAACGACCAGAGAGTCCACTATTGGTGATCGCAGACTTGGTTATCCCTTGCCTGGAGACTTAGATCACAACTACACCGTACATAATACGGTGCAAGTGATAGTGGAGTCCTCTGATTTCGATTTGATCACAGTTCCTATGAATGCTTACTTTCATCGAAATTCTATTGAAGAATACATCACTCGGGAGCATGTGATTGAAGTCGTGAACGACCAATGGTTGAGTGCAACGAGCATAACCTTATACCTCAGGTATGTGTTTACTAATTAATTCTCAGTATTTACTTTCTATATAGTTTAATTTTCAAATTAAATATTAATTAGCGTATATATGTTAGTTAAAGATATTTGGTTGAGGTATATCTCTCCAGAGATCCTCGAGCATGTGGAATGTATACCTTCGTCTCCCCCCAAGTGTCTTGCTTAATGGCTGATAGGGCACAGACCATGGAGTGGTTAGTTTCTCATATGCTGAGTTATACTGACAGAGATCATCTCATTTTTTTTTGCCAACAAATGTGGTGTGAGTACAATAAACATTTCGTTAAAATTTATATTCATAATATATATGATATTTGCACATATGCTAAATTTACAGTTAATTTTAATATTCTTAATATAATATAGGAATCATTGGGTCTTTGGTGCGCCATAAATATGATCACATTAAGTGTGTATTTTTATGGATCCACGAATGGGTTGGCTTCAAATAGACTGATCTTATTTTATGGAAGTTCATCTTTAATATTATAATATAATGATTTGTTTTACTTATTAAAATTATGCATATTTAATCTAACTTTATTTTTTAATTCTAATAATAATAGTGTGATGACGATGTATCGGAGTCAACTTCCTAATCAAGGCTAAAGAGCTAAATTCAATAAAATGAGCTGGAATAATGTTAAGGTAAATATAATTTATTAAGTTATCAAATTAATATAAAATAATTATAATTGTAATATGTGATTATATTGCTAATCAACAGGTACCGAGGCAACGAGATAGTGATCACTGTGGACATTTTGTGTGCTGTTATATTGAAGATATAATACGCGCTTCTCAAACCGCAGTTCCTATCAACGTAAGTCAATTTATCGATTTATTTAAATTATTATTAATTGAATAAAAAATCATACTATATATCTAACTGTGTTGATTAATTGATCGTTGTTTGCAGTTTGTCTATGATCGTCCGTTCAAGTCTTACTCCAAACAAAGAATGAACAAATGGAAAATGGATTGGACATGGTACATTTACAATCGATTCTTGTATAATTATAGATAGATTGGGATAACTTTTGATAGCATATTACTTATATATATATATATATATATATATATATATATGTATTGATATGCATGTTTTAATTTGTTGTATTGGACGATTAATATTTATTTCATGATGTGTATGAATTAATTTATTAATTTATTTGATGTTTTGGTATTGGACAATTAATTATCGTGTGGTATAAAATTTGGTTTTTAGTTTTGGTTTTGGTTTTATATAAACACGATTTTAAAAATATATATTAAAATCGCTGTCCAAGTGTTTATATATATATAAAAATTTAAAAAAAGGGGGTTAGATAGCGGTTGTGAACCGCTGTCCAAGTGAATATAGTTGGACAGCGGTTACAAACCGCTGTCTTAGTGGAATCACTTGGAATGCGGTTAAAAATCGCTTTCTTAGTGGATCGCTTGGAATGCGGTTTTTATCAGTTGTCCAAGCTTGGACAGTTGTTACTTGGAGAGCTGTTATAACTGCTCTCCAAGATCATTTTTAACAGCTCTCCAAGCCCAAATCTGTATTAGTGAATTTGCAAAATTAATATATATTTTTTTTTTACAAATTGCAAAAACATGACTTATATTTTCACCTTATTGCACTTCAAAGACCCAACTTTAAACTTTTGCAGTGTAGGTACTTAAGTATTAATTTGTTGAAAAAAAGGACTCGGACAATTTTAAAGACAAAAAAAGAAGTATCTTCGCTTATTTTTTTATATATCATTTTATAAAAAATAATGATCTTTTTCAAAAAAATAAAAAATTATAATATAATGTAATAATGAGTTAATGACTGCTAATATTTTTTTTAAATGAAAAATAAATTTATTAAATATAATGAGTACAAATACTCAAACAATTACAGACAAAACCTTAGAATATATAGAAAATACCGAATAAGCAGTTCGAAGAATTACAAAGAAGAGCTACTAATTAAATATTAAGTGGTTTTGGATTGGTCAAATGGCCGAGGCAAACTAAAGTTACTACCTGATGCATTTACTTCATATATTTAAAATAGAGAGAAATTAAGAAAGATAACTTCTATAAAATAATTAAAAGCAAACAACTTAGCAATAAAAGGAGGCAAGCAAGAGAAATATAGATGCTTTGTATTTGTCGTGTTCCACCAGAAAACTCGGTTCAATAAAATAAATACTATTATGAAAACAATAAATAATATCACTAACTAGGTTTCAATAAAAAAAATTATTATTCTCCACTAATTTTATAATAATATGCTTATATAATAATAATGATAAATTTAATCACATACTTTAATCAACTTGAAATGAGAATAAATACTCACCATATTCTGAAATTTCATTATCTAGACCTTCTGCACTATCGAGGCTTCATGTTTTTTTTAACCATGAATAAGCGTGGCATACCGTACTGTTGTACCGAATCAAAATTAATTATGCATATCGTATACCGTACATAATTTTTTTGTATTTAAAAACTTATACCGATTTTGTATACCAAAGTTGGGGCATACTGAAAATTTCTGTAAATAAAAAATATTTATCTATCGTACTGGAATTTTTGGTATACATAATTTTCGAAAGTTATCGATATATATCATCTCATACCAAAATTTTAATATATTATGTTATACCGAAATATCGGTATACATAATTCTTTTTACGAAATACCGAATTTTTGGGTATATTGAAAAATCAAAGTTTTAGAATGCATACTACCATATTGTACCGTAGTTCACGATATATTGAAAATCTTGACGTTTTTTATATTTTTTTAGTTTGATAAGCTCGGTATACTGATTTTTTTTATTAATTTTCCATCCCTACATGAATGTAAAGGAGTGAATTTTAGAAAAGAACACAAAATTTGAGAATGACATAATTTTATTGTCGTGATACCTTGTTTTTTCTTTAGGATTGAGAACGAAAGAAGTTAGATGTAAATTGACCAAAAAAATCATTATTTTATCTTGAAATTGCCCGAGTCTTTTTTTTTTCCAACAAATTGATAATTAAATACATACACTGCAAAAGTTTAAAGTTGGGTCCTTGAAGTGTAACAAGGGGCAAAAATAAGTCCTATTTTTGCAATTTGTCCTATTTTTTTTTTGCTTGAAATAAATTTGTCTTATATTAAATTAACACTAATTAATCCTAACCGACAAGAAGTAAAAAATATATTGACTCTCTTCCTTTCTCACACGGTCACATCATTGTTAAATTGTTCGACATTTACATATTTCATCGTGACATTCCTCTTATTTTGATTTTATGTTTATTTACGTGTTAAAAAATTGCATAAGGTACATACACACATTGTAAAAAAAAAAATTGTAAAAATATTATATTTACAAGAAAAATGTAAAATAATTTTAAAAAATTATAGTCATACCTCTGTCGTATCTTACTTTATTATTATTATTAATTTTTTTTTCAAATATGTGTCCTAATACCATGTCTATGCAACCTAATTTTGCATCTATACATGTTGTATCACTATTAATTCGGCTCAAACACATTAATATTTCACTCATTAAAATTGAAGCCCAATGACTACCAATGACTAAGGGGACCTTTAGACCCAACTTGGCAGGCGTATGTGCTCTCCATAAACTTGACATGTTGATGTACTAAGCTCGTCCGAGATATGTGAGCGCGACAATGCCAATCCAAAAGCTCGCCCGGAGGTTGCTCGGTGATCGCCAATTCGAGAGTTCGCTCGGAGGTCGCCCAGAGGTCACCAATCTAAGAGCTCGCCCGGAGGTCGCTCGATGGTCGTCAATCCGAGAGCTTGCTCGGAGGTCGCCAGTCCAAGAGCTCGCTCAGAGGTCTACAAATCAACTCACCCGAGGTCGGGGGTTTGCTCGCCTGATGCACACGAGGAGGAGCTCGCCAGGTGCTCCGAGGAGATCACCCGGAGCTCGGATGAGGAGCTCACCCAGTGCTCTCATGGGGCCTGCACGAGAGCTCGCGTAACTCGTCAATAAGGTACGATGCGAAAGTTAATGTCATAGTGTGGTACGAGCCATGTTGGTCAATTGCTCAAGTCGACAACAGGACAATGTTTGTTGCATTATTGAAGGAATGATCGGAGGAGTACACACAGAGATTCAGGGATTTGTCAAGTGTCATGCAACGAGCTAAGACGACCTATGTTGACATCTCAGAGGATCTTCACATTTAATGTAAACTGAAGTACGCACTGAGCATTAAATGGAGGTTTGACTATTTAGTGCTCCAGACTAGGTAGATGGAGAGTGAAATCCACTCTCCTAAATAGTATAAATATGGGCATTTAAGACCCTAGAAAACATCTAAATATTAATACAAAAATGTATACATTTGCCCCAATCTTTTTCTCGTATTTACAGTACATTGAATATTTTGCGACTATTGATTGTCCAATCACTGTTCATCAATAGTTGCATTTATTGTTTGATTAGCTAGTATATATGAGCTATATTCCACACTTTAACTCCAAAATATTAGCTATTAACATTACACAATTGATTCTTTTCAGTTTAAATAATTAATTCTAAAAAAACTAGTACTCCCTCCGTCCTAGAAGACTTAGCACAGTTGACTTAGACACACGTTTTTACGAGCGAGTTTTGTATTAGTAATTGAAATGATAAAGTGACTTTTAAGGAGGGGTATGATAGATAAGGGGGCTTTTAAAATATAAAACATTTTTAAAGCATTTTTAAGGAGGGGTATGATAGATAAGGATCTTATAAAAGCATTTCTAAACAAATATAAAGCATTTCAAAACAATTTTAAAATACAAAAACTTCCACCTTTTAAAATATAAAGCATTTCTAAACAATTATTTTTTTTAGCATAACAATGATAATTTTTATGAATAAAAGTGAGACTTTTTATACTCCCTCCGTCCCAATTTTTTGTTCACATTTATTTTTTCTCGTGTTTTAGTGAGCGATTTGTTTATTAGTATTTGAAATGATAAAGTGACTTTTAATGAGGGGTATGATAGATCTACATTTCCTCTATTATATGTCTCATAAAAATTACTTTATCATTTAAATACTAATAAAAAAATTGATCGCTAAAACACGAGAAACAATAAATGTGAACAAAGAGTTGGGATAGAGGCAATACATAACAGTGATACTTAAAAAATTGAGTTCACGGTGAACTCTCACTCAAGTTTTTGTCTAAATTTTTTATCTTTTAAATTATAATCGTATATGAAGTAAAAAATAAAAAAAAAATCTCAACGTACGCTAAACTTATAATTAGGAAAAAAAAATTGTTATAACTTGACAAATTAACTTATTTATCATAATTAGATATTTTTGTTATACAATAATATACATTCAGTTAGAATATTCTCAAATGAAATTTTAAAGTAAATAACTTAAATCAGAATCGCACTTGGTAATTCTTTTCGAAGTTGACGAAAAGTCCTCCACAAATCAATTGGTGATCAAATTGAACTCAAAAAGTAATCACCAAGTTAAGATAATAATATTATTAATCAATCAATATAAATCCTAGAGGGATGTTTCTTACAGTAGTATGGTGTTATTTTGACTACCAATAGTCAAGGTCTAAAACTGTGACACGTGTCATCGTACTCTATCGCACTGACTTACTACTTGTTGTATTAATATATTATTAGTACTTTCACCCGTGCGATGCACGATTTTAAAATTATACTATATTATTAAATTGTTTTCATATATAGTATGTATAATAATTTATTACTTTAAATATTGCAATTATAATAAAAATATATAAAATTTTATATACCAATTTTTTAATACATGATTTTTTTATCAATATTAATAATACCCTCGTCTTGTAGTATGTTAATATATGATATAACTTAATTGACATATTATAGGATTGAAATACCAAAAATTTCCAATAAATAATTGGTTAATATATACACACACACCTAAAAATCAAAACATGAACTACTTAAAAAAATAGAAATTATGAATTCTGAAAGATTTCTTTATATATAATGTTTTTTGTTGATGGATTATATTCACCATCTTCATCACAAATTAAAATTTTAAACTTATTTGCACGTAGTCACTCTTAAAGGAACAATACATGGGTAATCATATAATTTTGGAAAAAAGGTTTTTTTTTTTTCTTGTAACTTTGCATTTTTTTTGTTATGATCCCGTTGACTTTTAAATTTTAATTTTCGTCCTGTAATTTATAAGAATCAAAATCAAAAAGTGGTAAAATTATGTGAGTTACATGACGAAAATCAAAATTTGAAGTTAAGAGAACCAAAAAGTCGAAAGTGTGTAAGCTACTGGACAAAATCAAAATATAAAAGTTAATAGGACCAAAACCAAAAAATGGCAAAATTATAGGACAAAAAAAATTTTTTCCTATAATTTTAGAAAGTATCTTATATACTTAATACAATAATTATTTTGTTTTGCCAAAAAAATACAATGATTATTGTCTCAGTAAATTAGTTTTATCTCATCGGAATAATTAAATATAATAAACCTATATCAATATATTATGTCTATAAAAATATTGAAATTTTAAGCGATGAATATCTCATATAAACAATTAGAAAACTAACTTTTGAATACAAAATGATTACCATTAAAAAAATCTCAATCTAAAAATAACATGCATCTCCCGTCTTCAAATTTGTATTATAGGATTGTTCTCCTTGCTTTAGCTTTTTTCTCACTATCATTTTAAACATGGTCGAACTTTAATCATATATGTTAAAATATAATATATATATATATATAATTAAATAATATTAAAAAATAACAAAAATTCATATGAGACGAGTACACCAATGACAGATTCACGTTGCTTTGTGAGGGGGGCACGTGCCCCCATAAATTATTTTTTTTAAACTAATATTTTTATATCATACTATAACACATGTAATGCAAAAATTGTGGTCAAATTGATTGAGGAATATTTTAATGCCGATGATGATTGTGGTTCAAACCTTTACAACCAAATTCTTGCCAATTTTATTTTATTTTTTTCATAATTTATATTCTGGAAAGAAATTATTTTATGTTTTAATTTGTAATTATGTCTTATTTATGTATTTTTAAATTTCAATATATCCCCATTTTTCACAATCACAGCTCAATTAATTAGTCTTCTCCTCAATTGTACTCTTAGTATATTTTATATTTTAATTTGTGCCCCCGCTGCGAAAAGTTTTTGGATCCGTTCTTGGGTACAACCAAGTATAAATCACACCCATTTCTCTTAAAGTATTAAAGCATTAATGCTCAACTTATGCCCCGTCTCACCGTGAGACGGTCTCATGCAAGTGTGCTTCAAAGTAAAGAGTAATGAGAATCGATGTGTATAATAATAAGATCTGCAAACATAAGCATTCTGGGCTTTAAACATTGGGCCGAAGCACCTACAATTATAATTCTGAAACCAGGCATGTGTTTTTGAGAGACGATTTGTTTTTTGTTTTTTTTTTACGGAGCGTCAAACATTCTCGAAACATCCATTGATAGTTGAGATAAAATAAAGCAAAATTAGTTTATCAATTCATACAATAACCGCACACATCCAATTGCACACGCATCCAGAAATCGGAAAAAGAAACGTTGAAGATAAGATTTCCCCATCGGCGGTACCTTGTGAATCCGATACTAATTTTTCCCCCTCCCTCTTTCGCTATTTCGATTCGCTCACCTATTTTTGTCGCCTCTCTTGGGTACTTCCATTTCCCTTAGATCAAACCGAGATCAGTGGAATTACTGGAGTACAACAATGAAGAGATTTGCCCTGGTTATTCAGTTTATTCTCCCTCAAGCACTCTTTCATTTTTTCTCTTTCAAAATATGATTCATGTTCTCGATTAAGTACTGGAGTGGTGTCTTGTATTTGTATAGTAAATATGGTCAAGGAATCAGGGGAATTTAATTTTATCTGAACAGATCTATAGTTGGGTTACTTCTTAATGCATGAATTCTTTTGAGATTACCACAAAGGTTGTGTTATATTTTTGTCAAGTGAGTTTGAATCTAGAAGTGTCAGAGTGATTCTTGATGGGTTTTTTGTGAAACTCTGCCCATAATCTTGTTTATTGAAGAGGATGACTTATGTTAGGTGATCTATATGATGTTTTAGGTGATCCGTGTCTTCATATTGCTTATTATTGCATTGGGACTGTTATGCTTATATACTTCAACATTCTGATATTTACGTTAACTCATCCTTTTCAGGTCTATACACCACATTCATCTTTTTGAAGTCTTTCCTAGATATTGTCCCTCCTCTAATGACCCCGATACATTCATACAGGACGACGGTAGCCACAATCTGATGAGTTAAGTATCATGAAATTAAGAAGGCCATCATCACATTAGACTTTATTTTCTCAGTTAATTAAGCTCCATGGTGTTAATTCCTAGAGTTTTTCTAACCATACATGCCACAAATATATTGCTTCCGTGGTAGAAAAGGTTTATTTTAAAAGTTCACATGGTGCTCTTTCATAATCTGTGTTTGGAAAAATAAGGGTTCCACTAATACACATTTGGACTTGGACAATTTGTGAAAAATGACCTTGGAGAGCGGTTATAACCGCTCTCCAAGTAACAGCTGTTCAAGCTTGGACAGCTGATAAAAAACCGCTGTCCAAGAAATCGCACTTGGACAGCGGTTTTCAATCGCATTGCAAGTGTTGTCTTGGACAGCGGTTATTAACCGCTGTCTAACATATTTTTTTTTTATAATTTCGTTTATTATGTTAGATAGACATCGGTTATTAACCGCTGTCCAATATTTTTTTTTTTAATTATTAATTTATATTTTAAAAATTCTATAATAAAATTATAAACCAAAACTTATATATACGTCCAATACCATAAACCATAAACCAAAAATCCTATAATAAAACCATAAATCAAAACTTATACAACATATATATATACCAAAATATCAAATAAATGAACATACACATCATGAAATAAATAAACATACAATCATAAAAATACGTCCAATACACCAAAAACATGAAATATATATCATCACAAATATATAATTTAATTACATGCTACCAAAATTTCAAACAACGATCACTCAATATCGTATGAATATAAGAATCGATTGTAAAGGTACCCCGTCCAATCGTTTTTCCATTTCTCCAGTCTTTTCTTAGAGTAAGACTTGAGCTCACGTTCATAGACAAACTGCAAACAACGAATCAATCAATATAGTATGAATTTTTATTCAATCAATAATAATTTAAATAAATCGATAAATTGACTTACATTGAGAGGAATGTTCGTTAGAGAAGCGTGGATTATATCTTCAATAAAGCAACACACAAAATGTCCACAATGGTCATTATCTCGTTGCCTCGGAACCTGTTGATTAACAATTATAATCACGTATTACAATTATGATTTCTTTCTATTAATTTGATAATTTACTAAATTAAATTTACCTTAATGTTAATCCAGTTCACTTTATTTAACTTAGATCTTGAACCTTGACTCTGAAGGCGACTCCGATACATCGTCATCACACTATTATTATTATAATTAAAAAAATAAAAATAGATTAAATATGCATAATTTTAAAAGTAAAACAAATCATTTTATAGAATATTAAAAATGAACTTACTCTTCCATATATGAAATGAGATCGTATGATTTGAATAAACTCCATCCTGAAATTTGGAGGTCCATAAAATACACACTTAATGTATTCATGTGTATGGCGACCAAAGACCAATGGTTCCTATATATTATATTGAGAATATTAAAATTAAGCGCAAATTTAGCATATATATGTGCAAATATTATAAACATGAATACAAATTTTAACGAAATGTTTATCACTCACCCCACATTTGTTGGCCAAAAAATGAGATGATCGCTCCCGATTTGATTCAAAGATATGATTTACTAATTCATCCATAGTGCATACCTATCACCCAATATGCAAGACACCTGGGGGGAGACGAAGGAATACATTCCACTTGCTCGGACATCTCTGGAGAGATATACCTCACCCAAATATCTTTAACCAACATATATACAGAAAGTGAATATTGAGAATTAAACTATACAGAAAGTGAATATTGAGAATTAGTAAATACATACCTGAGGTAAATGGCTATGGTGGTTGCACTCAACCATTAAATCATTCAAGACTTCACAAGACACATGTTCATCAATGATTTAATTCTTGGAAAGTATTCTGATGAAAGTGAGCAAGCATGAGAACTGTGACTATCTCGAAAGCATTAGACGATACCATCTGGTGCACCCTAGACTGTACATAATCATCGTGATCTAAGTCTCCAGTCATGGGATAACCAAGTCTGAGCGTAGTGAAGTCCCTCGTTCTGCCCCTCTGACTTTCTACGACACCCCTCGATTTCTCTTTAGCCTTTTGTGGTGATTTCTTCCGAGAGATTCGTGGTGCCGGCAGATTCTACAATTAATTTGCAATATTATTTAGAAACACAAATAAGATAATGAACTTTAATAACATATATTTTACCCTCATGGTGCTAGAGACCAAGTTGCTCGACCATTCGATGAAGTGCCCGACCGTTGTTCCGACTGTGATGGCTTCATCGATTGGTTTTGGCACCGCTGAATCCTCTTGTCCGATTACGGGTACATCGAAAAGCGACCCTCACGAAAACCGGGGAGTGATGGGATGACCATGAATCATTCCATGGGAGTTGTGCAACATTCCTGTGGCCACCAACCGATCGGGATCCTCCAAATAAAGGTAGCAAAAGGTCGTTGGCTGTTCAAATAAGATATTTAGTTAGAAAATTTTAATACACTAGTCTTTAATTAAAACAAATGCGAGACATGCATATCTGATACCTGAGAGACGTTTTGAAGTGCCTCAATAAAGTCGTCCATAGGGTTAGCTGAAAACATAGCATTAGCGACACTATGTTCACAGACTTGCTCCACTTTCGACGACATTAAAAGTGGCTCGTTCTTCTCTCGGACCTCAAACGTTTCACATCTTTAGACAACTTGGCAACTTTGTTCGTTAATATACCCACCATATTCATGGCTTGAAGACTAGGTGCCATTCTAACGATGTGTTAAATCACGCCATATCCGAAACACTCGTAAGTGGCGGCGGGATGCTCCTGACGACCTATAGCCCGTCCAAAGAGATCATCAGGGCTGATAATGTGGATGTCGTCGGGCGTCATGGTCCAAGATAGACGCTCCTGAATCACAAAAACAAAAGATTATTATTTAATTATTTTTTTATAAATAATAGTTTGTAATTGAAAGATAAATTAATGGATAGATTACCACTTCTTCGATGATGCGCTGTGCACTGGAATCGTGAATATTCTCATCTTGACCCTTTCTGGTAGTCTGAAATAAGTCAAAACTGGTAACAATAGGTTCACTCTCTCCAGCTTTTCTTCTTTCTTCTTTCTACGATAGTGATGAACGTGTCCCTTTATTAGATATATTAAAAGTGAATATATAAAAAAAAATTAAAAGTTAGGATTTTGATCTCACCATATTTTCTCTTATTCGTACATAACCTTTGTTCGATCCACGATATCGCGCCTCCATCGACTTGGCTTGATCGCGATTTTTATTACTTCGATTCTACAGTATAATAGAAATATGATAAACACTGAAAAACTTAGGGCATTAGAAATTGAGGAAATGACATTGATCAATTTTACCTAGAAATCATCCTCCATAGCTCTTCTCACAAACTCCTCCCGAAGATGGGAGCCACCATAGGGCTATTCGATCTGTGGAGGCGGACTAAATGAGTAAAGATCAGTTTCCGGATCTCGTGTGTTACTTCTCAACCAAGTTCGAAAATTCTTGGCCATTACTCCAGCTTGCGACAATATTTGCTTCTTCTTTGTGTGATCAAGACCTCTGAATGTAGTCTATACGCATATAACATAACAATTTAGTAAATTTAAGGGTCATATACAACTTTCAATAAATATATAATTAACTTACCGTAAGTTCGTCCCATAATCTTTCCTTCAAAGGAAGTCGGTTTGGAGCCACGCGCCGATCCTTGGTTTGGCGACGATAGGGATCACGCTCCTGACTGCAGCTCCAATGTAGAAGGACAACGACTCACTCTCTTTTCCTATTGCCTGTCCAAACTCATTAAACGATAACTGCAATAACATAGTATTTAATTAAGTTCAACGATCAATCAATATATTTATCGATTTCAAACTGTTCAATTGTAATAAAATTACCTGAAGTGTTTTCCCTTGCTACGAGCTCTCTTAATAGATGACATGGTGACTATACCCCGAGTGCGCTTCTCCCCGAAAATTTGCTAGTGGTGGTGGGAACATCGATGTCACACTCTCTCAAGTCATCGAGGATCTCTTTATCGATCATATGCACCATGATCATATGCGCCATGATCTCCATCAGAATATCCATCATCATCTCCATCATCTCCGGAATATGGCAAACGAGACATGATCCTGCAAAGCAAAAGAAAAAACATTTAATAAACAAAAAACAAACAATATTCAAAACTATGCTTAAATTCTCGATCACCTCCTATGGTAAATTCTAGTAAATTCTTTTTAATTCTAGTAATATCTCCATCACCTCTAGTAAATTCTTTTTAGGTACAGTTCAAATATTTTATTCTTTAAATTCTCGTGTTATTTCTTTTTAATATTCGTCGTATAAAATGAGATTAACACAAACTCTTATGTAAAATTTGTTCATAATATTACTTGTTTAAAAAGAAAAATATTACTTGTTTAGATAGAAAGGTATAACTTGTTTAAAGAAAAGTATTACTTGTTTAGATGAAAAAGTATTACTTGTTTAAAGGAAAATATTACTTATTTAGATAGAAAAGTATTACTTGTTTAGAAGGGAAATTATTACAAGTTTAAAAGAAAGGTAGGTACAAGTAAAAAATATAATTTTAATATAATTTAAATTTATATAAAAAAAAATTATTATATAAAAATGTGATTGAATTAATAAATAAGATAATTGAAATAAAAATTTAAAAAAAAAATTGTAAGAAAAAAACGATTTTTTTTAGACATATAAATTAATTTCATTAAATAAACACAAGAAAAAAGTATTACTTGTTTAGATGAAAAAGTATTACTTGTTTAAAAGAAAAAAATTACTTGTTTAAATAGAAAAGTATTACTAGCTTGTTTAAATAGAAAGGTATAACTTGTTTAAAAGAAATATATATATTACTTGTTTAGAAAGAAAAAGTATTACTTGTATAAGAAAAAATATTACTTATTAAGATAAAAAAAAAAATATATTACTTGTTTAGAAGGAAAAATATTACAAGTTTAAAAAAGAAAGGTCGTAGTGTACTTTAAAAAAAAAAAAGTAAAAAATATAATTTTAATATAATATAATTTAAATTTATATAAAAAAATTATTATTATATAAAAAAATGTGATTGAATTAATAAATAAGATAATTGAAATAAAGAATAAATTAAAAAAAAAAAAAAAATCTAGGACATATATAATTAATTTCATTAAGTAAACGCAAGAAAGCTAGTGTTCGAGCGGAATTGATCCCCGCTCAGGCGCCCAAGGTCCCGTGTTCAGTCCCCCATGGGAGCGAATAATTGCCTCAATTAATTGGGAGACTTGGTGGCTTTTCAAAAGATCAGATAAAAATGTCTTCTAAAAAACTTCCCATGTTCTCAGTGGAGAACTATGATCTATGGAGACTGAGAATGCAGGCTCATCTGTAT
The DNA here is from genome assembly GCA_037126765.1 of Stenogyne calaminthoides. Classification (NCBI taxonomy): domain Eukaryota; kingdom Viridiplantae; phylum Streptophyta; class Magnoliopsida; order Lamiales; family Lamiaceae; genus Stenogyne; species Stenogyne calaminthoides. The sequence goes on along the minus strand of JBBCBC010000007.1, from coordinate 21,468,594 downwards.
TCCAAACATGAGCGTATGTGGAGAGTGGTCTCTCAAGGACTATTCCATTCTTGTGGTGAATCCCAGAGAATGAAGATGAGAGAATTGATCCTAGAAAGCGAAATTTCCTAAGTCGATGACCAACCCGACTCTGAGGAGAAAAGTTAGTCAATCTAGACTACATTGCAAAAAGACACACTATACAATACAATTGATGATGGTGTGATGGGAATGATCTCTCACCATAATATCTTCTTAAAGAGATTTGGGATACACTAGTTTGAATGTGCCAAGGCACAAATCATATAAAAAAAAAACAAACTTTCGGTTGGCAATTGGAAAGTTTGATAGGTTTTGAAATGGATGATGGTGAATCAATAGACAAATTGGAAGTCGATTCACTAGCATCATGAATGATCTAAATGCACTTGGAAAGAAATATCCTCAAAGAGAAGTGGCATTGAAAATTCTTAGAGGTCTTTCTAAGAGATGGGATATTCATGCAGTTGTGATTGAAAACACCAAGAACATTAATTCAATGCCATACCAACAAGTTTTCTCTGAGCTAAAGGCCTATGAATTTGTAATTGATAAGAAATAAAAAAAGGCTGACAACAAAGATGATTCATCATCTAGTAAGAATGTGGCTTTAAAGGCCAAAGATAAAACCTGTAAAACTAGAGAGTCTGAGAACCCCCGTGCCAAAAATCAGGATGAGCTTGAGGAAAAGCTAGCACTGATGGCAAGGAGGTTTGACAGACTTAATAGTAGATTTGGAAAATACAAAAGCTATTACAGGAACCACAGGTACCAGAAGAAACCTGAGGACATATCAACTGAGAAGAAGAAGGACCTGAAAGCTGAAGGATCTTCATCCAAGAGGAAGGACTCCAAGTCCAAAGAAGAAAATGATCAGGATGATGATACCAACAGATGCTATAATTGTCAGAAGAAAGGTCACTTCCAGTATGATTGTCCAGATTTGAGTGCTAAGGAGAGAAGAGAAAGGCAAGCTAAAAGAGACCAGAATTTCTCAAGCAAAAATGCCATGGTTGCAGAGGAAGATCACTCTGAGGAGGGATCTAACTCTTCAGATGAGATATTCTCAGACAGTGAAAGTGATGACATCTGTCTGATGGCCATTGAGGAGGTAAACTCTTCTTTCTCTGTTGTTGCTCCTACACTAGCACAAGAGTTTTCAAGTTCCACTGAAAACAGTCATTTTGACCTGATGGATTCTTTTGAGAATCTGATGAAGGACTATGTTGTTTTGCAAGGACTGCTAAATAGAACTCAAGAGCAGAATAAGGAACTGAAAGCTAAAAATCTAAAATGGAAAGACTCTAGCAATACTGAAATCACTTCTCAATTAATGGGAGCTACTGATGAACTGGATGTTCTAAAAGTACAACTCTCAGAGAAAGAGAAGTTGATAATGTCCCTAACTGAAAAGCTAGAGAAATCCACTGAAGAGATTAAGCTAATAAGGACTAAGTTCAATGACCTCTCTGAGAAGCATGAAACTCTACAGAACTGTGAGGAAAGTGCACAGAAGAAGTTAACTCTATTGAATAAAGCATCTATTATAATAGATGAAATTCAGAGTTACCAGAGATCTGCCACTATAAAAACTGGATTGGGATTTATTCCAGGGGGAACCTCACAAGGTCATCTGAATGCTGCATCAAGTAGCAAGAAGACAATCTTTGTAAAACCAGTGGCACCCACACTTCAAACCGAAGTAATGCCCAAGGTTGTAGACAAGGGAAAAGGACCTATGGTCTCAGTAAAACTGAATGATCAAGTTAGAAAGCCCAAACCTCAGGTAAAGGCTAGAAAACCTGAACAGTCAGTTGGAAAGTTTCAGGCAAGTACTTCAAAGCCCCAGGCTAAGAATGCAAACCTGAAAGGCTCCACACTGAACCATCAGAGGAATCCTCGGATGAGAAACACTTTCAGCCAGAGACATTCTCAACTGAAGAGACCAAGTCCTCGTTATCTTTGAAAGACCCAGATTCGATCTGAGCAACCTTTGAACCCTACTTGCCTAAGGGTAAAGGTTATCTGAACCCGAGTCATCAAAGATTTAGATCGGCTGCACAAAAGGCTAAGAATCTGAACAGAAGGCCTGAACCAAAGAAGAATTCAAAAGCCCATGTTCATGCTAAAGCTAGCACATATATCTGAAAAACTAAGGCACCCATAGTAGTGGATGTATATGTTGATGTTTATGGAAGACAAATTAGCCACTCTAAAGTGATTAGAGTTGTCGAGCAATGATTTGGATTCCGAAAGGTACATCTAACCTTGTAGGACCCTACACAAATTGGGTACCTAAGAATTGATCTATTTTTTCGGGAGGAAAACAAGGGGCACCGAATCGACTAAAGATCACATGGCACCGATGACTAAAGATCACATATATGGCATCTTGATGATGTTCAAGACATATGATGAAAAAGATACTCTGATATATGGTATCTTGACTTTTTGGAGATAACTGGATGTTCAAATCGACATATCCATGGTGTTCATATGATACAAGAAGATTCTCAATTAGCCATGACTATGTTGAACAAAGAGGCCCCGAGATCACTTTTGGAGATAACTCCAAGGGATGATCAAGGATATGGAACTTTGGAAATTGACTCGATTCATATCCATGGTGTTTCATATGTATCTGGATTGAAGCATAACTTGCTTTCAATTAGCCAATCTTTGATAAGGGTTTTAATGTTGAGTTCTCTAAGAACTTATGTTTTTGTGAAAGATGATACATCACGAAAGTATATTCTTGGATACAAGAAAAGAGAATGTGTATCTTCTTGATTGGAGTTCAACTCCTAAAGATACATGTTTAGTTGCTAAAAGTTCCACAGATACCCGGTTGGTTATGGCATAAAAGAATGAATCACCTAAATTTCAAAACCCCGAACAAGCTTGCAAGATTATCTCTTGTGAGAGGGTTTGCCCAATGAAGTGTTCAAGATGGAACATATTTGTGATCGTGCGGAAAAGGAAAACAAGTAAAAGCATCATTTAAAAAGCAAAGTAGAGGTTTCTCTTGTGAGAACACTTCGATTCTTGCATATGGATCTTTTGGTCCTATAACACCATAAGCACTAATGGCGGAAATACACATTGGTAGTAGTTGATGACTACTCAAGATATACTTAGGTCATATTCTTACTCGATGAAAGAGACTCGAGATAAAAGCTACCAGAGTTACTAAAAAGGCTCGATATTGAGAAAAATCTGAGTGTGGTCAAAATCGATCCGATACAAAGGAAATCGAGTTTATAAATCATATCATATCGATTATTATGCGTGAAATGGAATTTCACATGAAACATCACCGCAAGGACCCCTCAATAAAATGGTGTTCTTTGAAAGAAGGAACAAGACTACGAAAAGAAGTTGCAAGGACAATGATAAATTGAAGATATTCTAAAAGATTTTGAAATTTGAAGTCATCAACACCGCATGCTATTCTCGGAAACAGATCCATCTTGACCAAGAGTCAAGGCAAAACACCTTATGAGCTTTGGAATGAAAGGAAGCCTCTTGTTTCTTTTTTCTTTTCGTGTGTTTGGTTGCAAGTGTTTCATACACAATAATGGTAAAGATCGATTGAAAACATTTGATAGTAAAAGGCGATGAAGGAATATTCTTAGGATATTCGGAAGTCGATAAAACTTCGAGTTTACAAGCTGTAGGACTCTTATTGTGGAGGAAACACCTCATGTTGTTTTTTGATGAATCTACTTGTGTTCGGAAGAAACAGGAACATGATCTTGAGATGAACCCGACTAAGAGGATCACCAGTTAAGCTGAAATGAAAGATAAATCATCCACTGAACTTGAAAAGACGAAGTCTGTCACATCCTATGATTGGAGTGACTCAGACTCAGATAAAGAAGTTCAGGATGGAACTTAGGATGGTGAGACTCAGGAAAACCAACGCTCCAAAGGTGACCAATCGAAAACAGACACGATTCGGACTCGTGTATGTGATGCCAATGAAGATGTGGTCACAATGAGGCAAATTCTGAATCTATCAACCAAAGGGGAAGAAATGTCTCGACAATGTTCTCGAATAAATTTCCCAGAGGAAGATGATTCCCTTTCTCCTTTTCTGTTGTTCCCTGAGTTTACTGATTTAACTGAACCTAACATTTCAAATGTTGAGGATACTATTGAAGGGGGAACATCAAGAAGAAAATGGTTAGATAGTCATCCTACAAGTCAGATTGTGGGTGATCTAACTGAAGGTGTTAAAACAAGAAGGTTCCATGGTGAGAGTGCACTATTCTGCGAACTTCCTATCGGAGAAAGAACATCTTGAGATTGGTGAAGCTCTACAAGATTCTCATTGGATTCTTTCTTATGTAAGATGAAATGAATCAATTCTCAAGGAATGAAGTATGGGAGCCGGTAGATAGACCCGAAAAAAGCCAATGTCATTGGAACCAAGTGGGTTTTCAAGAATAAAATAGATGAAAACAACAACATTGTGAGAAACAAGGCAAGGCTAGTTGCACAAGGTTATTCCCAAGAAGAAGGCTTGGATTATGATGAAACCTTTGCACCAAAGGTTGAGACTAGAAGCCATCGATTTTTTTTCTTGCATATCTTTGCCCACATGAAGTTCACGATCTATCAAATGGATGTGAAAAGTGCATTTCTGAGCGGTGTGCTTAAAGAAGAGGTTTATGTGGAACAACCTCCCGGTTTCAAACAGAATGACCAAGTTTACTGAGCTCGGAAAAAAGCTTTGTATGGTCTTAAGCAAGCACCCGAGCATGGTATGATACTCTTTCTTTCTCGGGGTTTTGTCATAGAGGATGGGGGGAAGATATCTTACTAGTTCGGATACATGTTGATGACATCATTTTTGGATCTCCAAACCATCGGTTTGTGTGAAAAAATTTCAACACCGATGAAAGGCAAGTTTGAGATGTCAATGATGGGAGAGATGAATTTCTTTCTAGGCCTTCAAGTGAAACAATCAAAAGAAGGAATATTCATCAACCAGGCAAAGTACACCAGAGATCTGATTGCCAAATATGGTGTACAGAATTGCAATGTAGTTAGGATTCCCATGAATACTAACTACAAGATGGATCCTCGATTACGAAGGCAAATCGAGAAGTCATCATCTTGATTATAGAGGAATCATTGGATCATTGCTCTATCTCACAAAGCAAGTAGGGATATAACATTTCTTTGTTGGGATATGTGCAAGATACCAAGCTAATCCTAAGGCTAGTCACATGGAGGCTGCCAAAAAGATACTGAGGTATCTTAAAGGCACGGTGAATAGAGGATTGTGGTATCCAACTGATGATAACTTTGAATTAACTGGTTACTCAGATGCTGATTATGGAGGTTGCGAAATGACAGAAGTCTACTTGAGAACTTGTCAATTTCTAGGAAGTGGTGATATCTTGGTTTTTGAAAAACAGACCTCAATAGCAACCAAGACTACTCTGAAAGTGAATACATGGATGGAGGAAGGCTTTGTGCTCGATTCTTTCGCTCGGACAACAATTAAGGGATTATAAAGTTGAAGCCAATGAAGTACCAATATTTTGTGACAATAATAATGCCATTGCTATTTCACAAAATCCGGTATTACACACCGATGCAAGCATGTGGATATCGGACATCACTTCATCGAGATCATGTCGAGAAAAAGGACATAAGGATGGAGAAAATTCATCTTGATAAGCAGAGAGAGGCGATATCTTGACTAAACCTTTGGGTTTGAATCAAGATTTCGTGAAACTTTCGATTGAATTAGGGATGTTAGAACCAGGTGTATAGAGTAAAATCAAAAAATTGAAGATTTTCGGATGCATGAAGTTTTCTCCGAGAATTCTCTTGAGAAGCTTAGGATAAAATGGAAATCTTGAATCGAGTCTCGAAACTTCAGTTCTTCAAGGTCGATTAGATTCATTAAAAGATATCTTGAACCAATTCAAGATTTCGATATTATCTTGACATTTTATCAAGGTCGATTACTCGAAAAGACCGATAGAGGGAAATTAGTCAAGAAGTAATGACTCATGCGACTCATTTATTGCTTAAGTGAAACTCAGTAATCATTTGCAGTAAATACAAAACACATGAGGATTGTTTTTTTTTTTGGGATCGTTTTAAATTCGAAGAAGGTCAATATCATTTAATTCTCTTTACTACATTAATGATCAATGAGGATGTTTTGGCGGCTTACTTTTTGGAGATCGCTGCGTTCAGATACCCGATTAATCGGCGATTAATCTCAACCGTTGCTTTTCACCTAACCAACGCGAATACCCACGATCTCGAAGCTATATATACCCTAAGAACCCTTTCAAGCTAAAATTTTATCAAACCCTTCGTTTCCAAATCCTCTGCAAATAAAAATCCCCTTTGCCCAGAAATTCCCAAACCCTAAAGCCTCATTTCTTAAATCAATCTCTAAAATGGCCCCAACCTTGTTCGAGAGATTAACCGAAACCAACAAGCCATGGTACGAGTTCGTTGTCTCACTCGAAAAAGCACAACCAACTCAAAGCCGAAGAAGAGGAGGCTCTGCGTATGATTCGATCTAGCTAAACTCACTCCATCTAGTCGCATGGCCACCCGGACCGAGTTTGCGAAAAGAGGTAATCGAATTCATCTATAACTTGAAGATAGATGAAGAGGATCTTGATGCATTCTAAAATTATTTGTATCACATTTAGAGCGAAATATCCAAATACATCAATTTTGAGAGGGATTTGTATATAGTTCCGAAAAAATCAAATGATGTTTTTGAGCTCTATGATAGAGGAGAGGATCCTGCGATGTATATGTCAGGTAGAGATCAGGAGTACTTAGATAGGATTGCTGAGAATCCTGTGAAGTTTGAGGCGACATTGCATAAAAGGCACCTCGGCCACAATATCGTGTTTTGATGGATATTGTGAGCAAGTGCATCATGAGTCTTCTTGGGGAGTTTTGAGCGGTCGTAACCCCAAAGCTCAGTTAATGGTCATGCGATCGAGGCCTCACCCACCACTGACTTCAACTGGCTAAAATTCCTGATTCAGATGGTGAGTGAGCAGACAAAAGTTTTGAGGAAGGTTGACGGGGCGATCTCAATCAAAGGCAAGATCCACCATGCCACCAAAATTGCTTATATTTTGGAGATGTGCGAGAGGAGGAGGATATCTTCGCCAATTCGACCTCATTCCTAAGTCCAAAATTCTCTTTAAACCCATTCTTTGCAAAAAGCGCCATCGAGGAAAAAGAGAAAAGAAGGTAGAATCACCTTCTGCAATTGAAAAAGACCCAACAAACCCGGGGGAAGGTTTTGTTGGAGGCAAAGATGGAGCGAGGAGCAAAGATGTTGAAATGAAGGATCTTGCTCCAAAACGCAGAAGATTGGTGGTTCTCACCGATGAAGATGGAAGTGATTACTGAAGAGATTCAACCTGAGGGTCAAACCGCTCAGAGTTCACCATTGCAAGTGTTGGCTCAGGTTATCTCTAGGACACATGATCAGACTGAGGAGCAGGTCTTCTCTGAGGTGCTCGAGACATCGCTCAGTTCAGATAAAATTTCTCGGGAAATTTTAAAAGGAGCTCAGACCTCGAGATGCCTACCTCGGATGTGCAAAGTTCAGATTGAAGAGCCACCAGAGTCGATCTCAAGATGTGCAGGCTCAGATCAAGAGCCAACTCGTAACTCAAACCGAGGATATGCCACCAGCCTCAGAACCCACTCAGATGCAACCGAGGACTGATCGCACAAACTTCAGGGATGTCGGGCCGAGGCTCGGAGCGTATATTCTTGATGAGCTCCCCGAAAGTGATCTATCGCTGATCCCCTACCGATGCTTCAACCGAACCAGAGAGCCCCGATGGGAAGAAGGGAGAAGTCAAGAAGAGGGAGGAGCAAGGGGGAACGGTTCATTCTTGATCATACCCCCGAGCTCAAATTTCATACCCTCGATCTGCAAGATGTTTTTCTTGATTAAGAACAATCTGTGTTCATCCTCAATCGACTCTTCCCGAGATGCTTGATATTGCCTTTCATTCAGAGGGGAAGACCGGTGGAATGAGGAGACAACCTTCCCGACCGACTTCTCGGGGTTCGGAGGACAAAGCCCAGATGAAAAACTCCGATTTTGATGAGCCGGGTTCAAGAAGTTATTTGAGAGGAGAGCGACCAAGTTGGTGCCCCAAGCAAATGGAGACAAATCTCAAGATGGAGATGGGGACCAACAGGAGATGTTGAGGATCGGGCCTCGGATGGGAAAGGAGACTCACGTTCGATCAACTCCGAAATTGGTCAACCTCGATCGGTTAGCACTCTTTCAGTACCTTTTTCGCACTATTAACAATTATGCCAAAGTTACCGAAAAGTTCTATCTTTAATTCCGAATTGTCGATAAACAGATCGAGGCTCGATTGAGACCGAGCTCAGACGAAGTCAAGATCAGATGATCGACAAAGACAGAGGTGCGTATGGTTCCCGAGATTGATCTCACTCCTTGATGGAGAAACTTTAGAAGGTTGAGCCAATGATGATCAAAATTGCTCGGATGGAAGAGACTTTGTGCCAACCAAGCTCAAAAGATGGAAAGTCTTAGTCACTCTTGGTGGTGCTAATCCAAAACACTCGACCACCCGGATGACCTCCATGGAAGAAAAAGCTTGAATGAGAAGTTCGGAGGGAGTCAAGGCCGAGTTAAGTCTTTGGCCCAAGCGAAACACCGGAGAGTTCTGAATTTCTAGAGGTGAAATTGGCAGAGAAGAATGAGGTGCTAACCAAGTCTGCTGTTGAGGAAATGAGCTCAGTACTCATGACTAAGATGACAGAGATGTTCAAAGAAGCACTCTCTGGCCAGTTTGCCCACTTATCTGAAGAAGTTTCTATGACTAAGAACCACATCAGGAGGATGGAAGCTGAACAAAGAGCAATTCACATGGACACAACACTTTCCAGACTTCTTCCAAATTACGGTGCCAAGAAGGGGGAAAAGGAAGGTGAAGACCTCAGAAAGTTCATGGCACGTACTTTGGAGAAGAAGGCTCAGAAAGATGCTGAAATGTATAACCTAGCCAAAGCCTTAAAAGAAGTCGAAGCTACTGAGAAGTTAAAGTTCGCTTAGGTGGAGAAGCCTATCTACACTCGAGTTTCTAAGCAAACCTTGCTTGATGTTGCAAGAGAGAAACTGAGTGCTAGAGCAAAGGTTGGAACAAGACAGGCTGCTGCTGAATTGCCTATGAAGAGGAAAACCTTGGGCGGTGTTCAACCTGAAAGCAAGCGTGCAAAGGCTTCTAAGCCAATCCAGAGAAAGCTGATTCTGGATGATGAAGAAACAGAAGAATCTGAGTCTCAACCTCAGAAGAAAGTCTTCAACACGAGAGATGCTCTGAAGACACTCCAAATGGAACAAGCTAAGAAAGCTGCTACTTCGGTCTCAGGAGCGTCTGTGATCAGAAAGAAGATAGATGAAGAGCAGAAGAGAAGGAGTGAATTCAGGAAGTTTGCGAGCAAGAGGAAAGGAACATCAAAAGCACTAAAGTGGCCCCACGTTGATAAATGGATGCCTATCAAACTCAACGGTATGTGGGAAGAAGTCAAGAGAACCTTCTGGTTCAATTATGATGTTCTCAGGGAATGGAGAAGGGAAAGCTCAGATCAGAATGAAGCATTCATTGAATATCTCCTTACCTTCTATCCAAAGTATCTACAGGGCTGGATTAACCTTGCAGATGAAGGAGAGGTACATATAGTAGCCCCTGGTCCATATTCCTATCCTCCTCCAAGACTTGATAATGGTTTGGTGAATGAAAAGGTCATTACTCAAGAAATTGCTCAAGATCTTTGGTCGGGTTGGGTTTAACAGGAACAAATCCGGACATTATCAAGGAGAGAAAATGAGTTTGAAGAAGAGATTTTTTGGAATGTTCGACACGAGGTGCGGTGATGAAGTTGAGAATGAAGCAAACCAAGAGCGTAAGATCAAGAGCCAAAATCAAGATCAAGATCAAGACTCAGAAGATTCTGTAATCTTTAAATTTTTGTCTTTTTGATTTTGTTGATAAACTCATTGTAATCTGTAATGGGATACCAATCATCAATGAAGATTTATCATTATGCTCAAAAGATAATATCTCATTATCTTATTTACATGTCTTTTATTTTGATATGCTGAATGAATGTCTCTGAACTGATTGTATGTTGATAAAGAGAAATTGTCTGAATATGGGGAAATTGTTTAAGTATTTAGTAATGAACTACTTAAAGAGATTCATTACTGAAGAAATTACTGAATGATTTAAATTGTTAGGAGTTTCTCTGTTTTTAGAAATTGTTGGGAGACAACCAATCTTGTAATAGGATAAACTGAAACTTTGAATAGGTATATAAGATCATTTTGGCATCATCAAAAAGTTTGTAATTTAAGATATAGGTTTTGATTATCATCCCAAAAACCCTCGGGAAAAATTGTTGGGAGATTGCCTAAAATAATGTTAGTTAGGGATTTTCAAAACCTAAATATAGCCGTTTCTCACACACCTTAAGAGGAAACTCACGGGCTATCTCTCCAACGGATAGTTTTCAAGAGGACCTTGGTGTATGCCTATAAATAATGTTCCGAGGCAATGTGACCCTGAAATCTTACATTGTAAGGTTACGGAAATTTATAATTAACTCAAGAGCTCAAACTTATTCTTGCAAAAAAGTTAAAAAGACAAACACTCGAAAAACTTAGAATTTCCCAAAAGTGAAGGCCGTGCTTCTATATTGAAGAGAGCTCACTATACTAGCCGTTTCTCACAGCCTAATTTATCTTGATAAAGAATTATCAAAAGCTTAGTCGATATATCCTAACCCTTATTCTTGCATTGTGCTTCATTGTAAAAGAGATATCTCATCCTAGTTGGAAAACCAACCTTCATTGTAGAAACCCCAAAACCCTTGAACCCTTGAGAAGTTAGTTGGAGTGTGTTTGTTGGTGAGAAGAGTTGTCTGAGTTTAGTAAACTACGCGGAGTAGTCAGAAAACTCTAGAGGAGAAGTTAGAAAGCTACAGGGGTAGTCTGAAAGCTTGTTTGTGTTGGAGTAAGTAAACTACGGAGGTAGTCGTAAAAACTCAAGGTCGGGTTGAGTAAGTAAACTCGTGGAGTAGTCGAAAAAACTCGGTAGGCGAGTTGAGTAAGTAAACTACGAGGTAGTCGTAAAGCTCGAAGTGATTAGTGAATTTCTCTCGAGGATCGGAGAGAGTGGATGTAGGAGCTTGAGTCTCTACGAACCACTATAATTGCTGTGTTCTTTATTGCTTTCCTTATCTGTGCTTAACTGTTGCATTGACTTGATTTTGAAAGCATACTTTTCACTGATATTCAGTTGGAATCAATCCACTAAAGTTACATAAGTGAATCACAACTTAATCACTAATTCATAAAGGGAAGGTTTTCAGCAAAGCTTAAAACGAGTATAAACTAAAGGGCCAACCATTCCTTATTTAATCGAAAGTAGCTACAACAAGATAGTTACCAAACTAAACTCTCTTCCGAGGATTCATGAAGTTAGTTATCCGATCCAAGCAACTCAGGATCTCTCGACACTCGGGACTCGGTTGGGATTATCCGAGGTATCCGAAAGCATTTTCGGGATCACCTGTCTCGATGAGACTTTGACTCGAGAGCGATCTGTGCTTCTCGAACCTAATCTTCGTGATTATCGACCCAAGTGACCTCGATGAAAAAAGTTTTTAAAACACTGAACACGTGTATTCCCCCCCATACACGTGTAAGAATCGTTTGCACCGGGACCAACACATAGTATTTAATTAAGTTCAACGATCAATCAATATATTTATCGATTTCAAAATGTTCAATTGTAATAAAATTACCTGAAGTGTTTTCCCCTTGCTACGAGCTCTCTTAATAGATGACATGGTGACTATACCGAGTTTTGCTTCTCCCTGAGTTTCTAGTGGTGGTGGGAGCATCGGTGTCACACTCTCTCAAGTCATCGAGGATCTTTGTCGATCATATGCACCATGATCATATAATGCCCATGATCTCCATCGAAATATCTATCATCATCTCCATCATCTCCGGAATATGGCAAACGAGACATGATCCTGTAAAGCAAAAGAAACAACATTTAATAAACAAAAAACAAACAATATTCAAAACTATGCTTAAATTCTCGATCACCTCCTATGGTAAATTCTAGTAAATTCTTTTTAATTCTAGTAATATCTCCATCACCTCTAGTAAATTCTTTTTAGGTACAGTTCAAATATTTTATTCTTTAAATTCTCGTGTTATTTCTTTTTAATATTCGTCGTATATAATGAGATTAACACAAACTCTTATGTAAAATTTGTTCATAATATTACTTGTTTAAAAAGAAAAATATTACTTGTTTAGATAGAAAGGTATAACTTGTTTAAAGAAAAGTATTACTTGTTTAGATGAAAAAATATTACTTGTTTAAAGGAAAATATTACTTATTTAGATAGAAAAGTATTACTTGTTTAGAAGGGAAATTATTACAAGTTTAAAAGAAAGGTAGTACTTTTTAAAAAAAAAAAAGTACAAGTAAAAAATATAATTTTAATATAATTTAAATTTATATAAAAAAAATTATTATATAAAAATGTGATTGAATTAATAAATAAGATAATTGAAATAAATAATTTAAAAAAAAAATTGTAAGAAAAAATGATTTTTAGAACATATAGAATTAATTTCATTAAATAAACACAAGAAAAGTATTACTTGTTTAGATGAAAAAGTATTACTTGTTTAAAGAAAAGAATTACTTGTTTAAATAGAAAAGTATTACTAGCTTGTTTAAATAGAAAGGTATAACTTGTTTAAAGAAATATGTATATTACTTGTTTAGAAGAAAAAGTATTACTTGTATAAGAAAAATATTACTTATTAAGATAAAAAAAGTATATTACTTGTTTAGAAGGAAAAGTATTACAAGTTTAAAAGAAAGGTACGTAGTGTACTTTAAAAAAAAAACAAGTAAAAAATATAATTTTAATATAATTTAATTTAAATTTATATAAAAAAATTATTATTATATAAAAAAGTGTGATTGAATTAATAAATAAGATAATTGAAATAAAGAATAATTTTTTAAAAAAAAAAAATTCTAGGACATATAGAATTAATTTCATTAAGTAAACGCAAGAAAGCTAGTGCTCGAGCGGAATTGATCCCGGCTCAGGCGCCCAAGGTCCCGTGTTCGGTCCCCCATGGGAGCGAATAATTACCTCAATTAATTGTGAGACTTGGTGGCTTATATATGAGATGCTTGGTGGGTCCTTGCCTAAAAATCGATTTTTAAAAAAAATATATATATAGACAAATCCATTGAAAAAACCTTTGCCTAAGTTTTAATCTTACCTGAAAGACACTTCAAAACCCGTTGCTCTAAGTCTTTTTTTTTTAGACATCGGGTTTTTAACGATTATCCATGCTTGAATAATTTGTTACTTGGACAACTATTATAACCGCTCTCTAAAATATTTTAAAAAAATGTCCCAAGGTCAAATGTGTATTAGTGTAGACCTGACATTATGTATAATGTTTGTGTTTGTGCTAGGTTCCAAGCTAATCCAAAGAATCCCACATGAATGTTGTGAAGAGGATTATCAGATATGTTGCTGGAACAACAGATCTTGGTATATCATATACAAAGGACACAAGCAGTGTATTGACTTGAAATAGTGATGTTGATTGGGCTGGAGACATTGATGATAGGAAAAGCACAAGTGGTGGTTGCTTTTACATGGGTAACCATTTGATTTCCTGGCATAGTAAGAAACAAAATTGTGTTTCACAATCTCTTCGCAGAGTCCGAGTACATTCTTTAGCCGTAGTTGTTGTACACAATTTTTGTGGTTGAAAAAGATGTTTGATGACTATGGACTTGAGAATGATACTCGACCATGTTTTTGTGATAATACCATCTTATTAACATTTCTAAAAACCCAGTACAACATTCTCTTACTAAGCACATAAGTATAAGACATCATTTCATAAGAGACCTTGTAGAAAAGGAAATTGTGAAGTTAGAGTATGTTCCCACTGATATGTTGGGATTATACTAGAAAGTATGCTTTTTACTTTGTATAATCAAAACTGAATTTCAGACTTATTTACTGAAATAAATTGTTTATCACTGATGCTTTAAATATTATCGAATGTTACATATATTTACTGCATAATTGTTCAATAAGTAGTACGTGTTACATTGTAGTTAATTTAGTGATACCAGATCACAGAAGATTAAATTAACAGTCTCTTGTAACTAAAAGTACGTCATTCACGACCTAGATGGAAATGAACAACCCATCGTGAAAGGTTGAAGTGTAAGGCTCAGATTGGCTTGTCTTGACCAAGAGATTACATTAGTGCATGACTGATTCACTGAATAGGACCTACAGGAGGATAAATTCTTCAGAACTGAACAAGGAAGAATTAGACCTCAGTGGTTCGTTATTTCTTAATCTTTGTTCCATAAATAGGATCACGTGGGATTGGTAACTATTGCTTTGACTTATCATGGGTAGCGAATCAACGAGATTCAATACTTTTTATCTTGGGCAATATTATTAGTCACATGTGATTGCTAAGATTTAATACGAAGAATCGTGTGCAAGTACGCTTGTTTGATTTGCCCCCTTGGGAGGTTCATAAGCTTTATCATACCAAATCTTGCAAGTGGAATTAGTTTCCGGTATGGATAATAATGTTGAACCGTTCCTTGACCAAGGACAAAAGATATTAATTAATGGAAAGCTATTTCAGTGGCTTGAATTAATTAATGGGCTAGATAATCTTAAACATGGGAAATAATAACCGGGAGCCATATTGACTGTAATATGGGTTAAGATGGATAGTGCAATATTAATTATGTAGTGGGATTAATTAATATTTATGGGCTTGAATAATATTGTGGCTCAATATTAGATATTCAAAGTCCATTAGAAGGTCCAATCTTAATTCTCCTAAAGGCATCCTGAGTAGCCCAACATATAGTCCAATAACTGAAAAAGGTGATTAAAATAAAATAAATATTGTTGCTTATTTTTCCAAGTAATTTTCGAAAATTGTGGATAAGTTGGGAGAAAGATTTTCTTTGAATTTTGTTATGGAATGAAAATATGTATTCTTGGAATACAAGATTCATGTCCCAGTTGGTTATTCATAAGAGAATTTTGAAATATTTGAAATATAGAGGGCAAGAAAGATTTTCTTGATTTTCTTGAAAAGATATTATGGAAGATATGTATTTCTTGAAATACAATAATATCTCATAAATTCAAGAAGATCCAAATCTTGGATTCTTGATCCCTCATATTTTCGAAAATATCCATAATAAAAGAGTAGGTGGGATTTTGTGGAATATTATAATTATGGGAGAAAGAATATAGGAGATACATTCAAGATTTCTTGGAGATCAAGAAAAGATTTTCCCACATTATTTTTGGCCAAAAATTTCGACCACCTTGTGCTCTATAAATAGGGGATGATTCTTTCATTCCCAAGTACAATTCCATGTGCTGGAAAAATTAGTAAATCCACAAAGGTGGTGCAACATAATTTATTTTCCTTTTGTTAAATCGTTCACAAGTGTCCTACCACCGGATAGTCGAACGAGGACTAAGGGAATACTTGGGAAGTTCTTTTGGTTAGTCTAATCAGCCAGATCACTGCCATCCCAAGAGGTACGTTCACGTTAACTCATAGAATTCCGCATGCGTAGGTTTTACGTGAATTATTATACGCATGATATGTTGTTGGATTATTATTTGAATTAATATAGGATTAATTCATGCTAGTAATCATTATAAGAATTAAATTTGTATTTAAATATTCACCCCGAATAGATCTGTGCAACTTATTCCCCAACATGATAATCAACTTGCTGATATTTTTACTAAAGCCCTTGATCATGAGAGGTTTTCCTTTCTGGGGAAATCTCTTGGTTTGTGTACTATCTGAGTTCTGTAGGGTGGATGTTGCAACAAATGTGTCAACATTTGAAGCAACATCAGGTTTGATTTTTGTAGCACTTGGTTGATTTGATCGATTCTCACTGATTAAATGATATTTTGGGTAAAATTCTTATTGAGTCAAGTCTTTGTGATTTTCTGGACACACACCTCTTAAATGCACAAAAGAAAAGAAAAAATACACACATTGGATGTAATCTCTCACTGAGTAACTATGGAGCACGGAGTTCGCTACTACGATGTCTTCTTTCCAAAAGGTGATTGATATAACATCAGTTTGCTCATAATCCGCTGAGTAACTATGGGGCACGGAGTTCGCTACTACGATGTTCTCTTTTCAAAAGGTGGATCAATATGAGTTAAGTGTATAAAAGAAAAGAAAAGTGCAACATTGGCTGAGTAAATCAGGCAAAATGAATGTTGAAGTGTGTGTGTGTGCCGTTCTTGATTAAAACATTGACTTGATTTAACTGATTTTTACTTAGATAATTATTTAATGGTGACTATTTGATTAAATTGATTATTTAATACAAAAATTGGCCACACTTTATTTAATTTCAGAATGTACATTGTGTTTGTTTTTTTATTTTCGGGCATTTTTTATTGGCAGAAATCGTGTGGTTTGGATATTGGAAGTAGTGGGAGTGATGATTTCATCACATTATACCCCATGATCTCCATTTTAGAACATTCATTTTGTGAGATCATGGCTTGTAACTTGCAGATTTCGGTTTCTATTTAAAGTTCGAATGGGTGTTTGTCTTGTATACTGAAAACTTGTTTCGAGTTTAAGCGTATGAAAGTTTGAAGAAATTGAGGTATTACTGGTTTTGTCATAAAGTATTAGTTGGAATTGATTTTTTAATTCTATTTTGTCACTAACACTTTTGATATATATAGCACAATGGCTGAAAATCAGGACACTTTGCCAAACAAGGCTTCAAACCCTTCCTCTGAAAACCCTGAAATCGCGAACCCGCTACACCTTCTTGCATCAATGGCGACTTCGATCAACTCACCAAATACCACACCTACTGCTGAATCATCCAACCCAACACACCAGAATCCGCTGAATCCTGAACCAATTTCGGTTGCATTCTCTGAAACTGAACATCAGCTGAATGTGAGCGAGGCGATCATTTTGCTTCAAAGCTCTAAAACTCCTACAACGATCACGTTTGGAGAATTTGAGGTAAACATCCTACCATTCTCGAATGTCTCATCATTGAACCCTCGTCGTGGTGTTTTCCCAAATGATTTCACTATTGGGGCCGAAATTTCAAAACTTGTTGCTAAAAATGTTGAGCCCGCGCAACCCGATGCTCAAGCTGATGTTGAGATGGAAGATACTTCCATGGGGGAGCCTGTTGAGAAAGCTTAGGCTAACACTGCTGCTGCTGGTCCTTCCTCCAAGAAGCCGAAGAGGAAAAGAAGCCCTGTGAAACCAAGAAAAAGGTCGAACCGCTACAAGCCCAGGGTTGACTACTCTGAGACAAAGAGGGGTAAGATTTCTGATTTGGGTCAAGCCTCAAGGACTATTGTTGTGTCTGATTCATCTGAATCAGAAAAGAGTTTGAATGAGGCTGGGAAAGTGAAAAATCTGTTGAGGAAATTGAACACTCTGTTGAGAAGAGTGTTGCTGAGGAGAGTGAAAAATCTGTTGCTGAGGAGAGTGAAAAATATGTTGCTGAGGAGTGTGAAAAATCTGTTGATGAGGAGAGTGAGAAATCAATTGCTGAAGAAACTGAACCAAGTGAAGCATCTGAGCCTGCGGCTGATGCTGATGATGATGAGGATGATATAACTGCTAATGCTCATGCTGATTCAGAGAGTTCTGATGAAATCATTCCTCTTGCTGAATTATTGGCTAGGAATGAGAGAAGAACAAAATCCAAAATGATCCTGAAACTGCTACAAATGCTAGAACTGAGTTGAGAACAAAGAGAAGGCATGAACCTGTTGATGAAGATGTTGAGCAAGGTGCTGCAACACCATCAGGAGAACCAGATGACTCTGATGACCCTGATGAATCAGACTCAAGTAGTTCAAGTAACACATCTTCTGAACCTGATGATGATGATAGTGATGATAAATATCATGGTTTTGCTAGTTCTAAGTTTGCTATTATGAGAAGGAGACTTTTATTGTCTAGAAGGAGGATAAGAGTTTATGAATTTGATAGGAAAAATCTGATTCAATTCTTTGAGGAAAGGGATCTTTTGCATGTTGTACAGTTTGCTTCACCTTTCTTTGACACTTGGGTATATGAATTTTACTGCAATTTGAGGAAAGGAACTGGTAGAAGAAACTCTAGGAGATATGGGAATGTGAGGTTTAGAGGTCATAATGTAGGCTTCAATCCTGGTGTGATAAATGCTTTCTTGAGAACACCTGATGTAGATGAAGAAGTTGTCCCTCCTTTGAATGAAATTGTGACTGCTATTACTGGTGGAATGGTTAGGAGATGGACAACAAAGGTGTTGTCATCCAAGTTGACAAGTCTGTTTTCAGTTGTTCACAAATTTGTTGTGTACAACTGGTTGCCAACTACCAATACTGTCAAGATCACTGAAGCTCAAGCTATCCTGATGTATAGGATAGTGGTCATGAATAATTTCACTCTGGGAAGAACAATTTTTTATCATGCTATGAAGTGTGCAGGTGGTAAGAAAAGTGTCTTACCATATCCATGTATGATCTTTGCTCTGCTGGACAATTTGGATATTTCAACGGAACCTGTTGAAAGTCTTGGTGGGATGATACCTGATTTAGGAATCTCCAAAGTTCTGTTAAGAGGAAAAAGGATTAGGGACTTACCATACAGGAGGCCTAATGCAGAGGGAGATGAAACTGAGCCTGAGGTTGTTGAACCTGCTGTTCAAAATCCGGATGTTGCACCAAATGCTAGAAACAATGATGGTGACACTGACTTGAGAAATTCTCCAGTTCAATCTGTTACTATTCACAAGGATTTCATACTTCAGCAAATTGAGAATTTGCAGGATCAGATTGATGAGCTGAATGTCATGAAAAGCTTCTGGGAGAAGTTGTTTTGCTCCACCGAGTAGTAGCACCGATGCACCAAGTTGTCTTCTTTGAAGTTATTCCCCGATGTTGCTAAGGTCACAGTATGAAGAAGATGAGCCAGATCCTCCGGTTGAACAAGCTGCTGACCAAGGTGATGATGATGAAGAGGCTGACATTGTTGATATCATTGTAGGTCCCGAACGGGTTTTGTGAGGGCAGAAGTCTAGAGGGGAGGGGTGAATAGACTTCTCGAAAAACTTTTTTGCAGCAGATCGTGTGAAAGCGGTTAGCTCCGATCGAGTGCGAGTGAATCAGTTTGGACTTATAACCAACTTACTAATCGCCTGAAGGCAGATCAGTTCGGTAACTATCAGTTTAACTGATGTGTGGAAGCTAAGTTTTACCCGTGTGAAAAACCAGTTTTTATAAATCAGATTCCAAAGTCGGTCTTTTAACCAATGACTAAAGTGTCAAACTTGATCGATCGAAAGCTTGGTGCTAGCTAATCTTAACTTAGAATATGTATCTTTGCTTTAATAGTTGAGTGCGATTGTGTAAACAGATTAATCAAAGCGGTAAAGGCACACAAGATTTATAGTGGTTCGACAAACCAATCCTACGTCCCACTCTTCCCTATCACAAGGGCACCAACTAAACCAACCGGACTTAGATTTTTGTGTTAGTCCAACACAAGACAATCGACAGATATTTAAAGAGTTCTCACTCAACCGATCCCAGAAATCAGAACTAGAAAGCCTAGTCTGAAATCTTGCTAAACAACTTAACCTAACTTTGGGTTTGGATAAGATTGTTTTGGTTCCAACTATGAAATCTTTTCTAGTGTTTAAGATAGTTTATCAGCTAGATGAAAAGATTTCTATGCTAAGAACTTATGGGATGAACACTTAATAAAATAATCTTCTTGTTCGTGTTCTTCGTGCGGAATTCTAATTATAGCTTGAGCTTCTTGATCGTTTCAGGGTTTTCCGTGTCTTCACTCTGAAGTGTGATCCCATATTTATAGACCTCGAAATCAAAGAGCCGTTGGAGAGCAATTTGAATTTCAGGCTATATTTGGTAGGCTTGCAGGATTGATGTGACGTGCTTCAGGAACGGCATGGCCGAAAGCGTGAATAGTGTCTTTTATAGCCGTTGGAGAAAGCAGCACCAAATCCCGTAATTACCGGTTCCGATCATACGTGTCTCGTCCTTATTGGTTAATAGACGCACTTTTCAGTGTTGTTCTTCCAACTAAGGTTGACATTCTTCTTGTTCAGATCATCGACGTATGATTTGGTGAAACATCAATTTTCACCTGGTGAGCTGACCTGATCAGTCAGAACTGATCAGTCTACCTGATGGAGTCTTCTGGTGCCGGTTGACTTAGCTTCAACTAGCAGACTCGGCTGATGTAGGTCTTCTGGTCTGATCTTCTGGAAGACATCTGATCTTCAAGTATTCTGAGTTTGAGCTTCATGACTTCAGCTGAGATATCTGACTTGATCAGATCGATCTGATCTTCTGTTCTTCTCTTGCATTCTGGCCTGTCGGATATCAGTTGTTCTTCATATCTTCAGATCTGACCTATACATATTGAGGTTCCCCCTCAATATGTGACCTATCTATTACATCAGTTGTTCTATACAGTAATTATCAACTGGTATTCTATAAACGGTAATATAAACATCAGTCAGCTAACAGGTCTGACTGGTCCTATTACATGTGTTTTAGAACATTCATCAAAACTCTAAATTTCCCAACAATTTCCCCCTTTTTGATGAAACCAAAACACTATGAGAAACCAAACACAGTTGATAAATATAGAACAGTAAAGAACACATAATCAGAAGACAATGAGATTTTGTCTTAGGATCGGAAAATGAACTTTTCTCATTAGATTTATTGATTACATGTTACATCAAAAAAGTTTGAATTTAAAAACAGCTGATCCTGAGAAGTCTTCTGATTCTTCACTCTTTAGGCTTGTATCCTTCCGCATCTCTTTTGATCTTGAGGTACGTTGAAAATCGATAAAGTTTCCATTTGACATCATTGGTCCGCCGAGGATCGATTATATGCGTTTTGCTTTCGAAATGTCAAAATAGAATCTCGAAATGCCAACTGTCAAATGAGCCATCCGCTTTCTTTCGAGTAATCCAACAGATCATACTCTTGGCCTCATATTTTTACGTTGATTATCTTGGCCTCATTTTCCAGATACTTCAGAAAATCTGGATATTTATTTTCCAACCAGTTGAGGAATTCATCATCTGGAGATTCTTCTCGTGGAACAAGATCAAGAACAAAGGCATCCAGAAGCCATTCACTTCTGATCTTATTCCATTCCTCAAACCTCTTAGCATGTGCAGCAGTTTTTGGAATGATCTCATCAACTCTTCTTTGGCAAATTGAGATTCTCGCATGATTTTCCAAATTTTTTCTTTCTTCGCCTTCGATCTGAATTTCCTCTTCAGATCTTCTGCCTGTGCCAATTTGTCTGCCCTTCTCTCTTCTTCACTTATTCGGGCTTCTTCCGCAATCTGTTCTTTGGACAATTTCTCAGCCAGTTTCTTATCGGCTTTTGGCTAATTTATGCTTCTTGTGATTTTCTTAGTCCGAGGATCGGGTAAAAGTTGTGATGTCCCAAAGACCAGCAAGCAGAAAGACCAGTAGCGACCTTTCTTGCCTTTGACTTTTCCATCTTTTTAGAAATTTCGTTAGCAAAAAGATCCAGATGGTCTAGTCTTTGTCCATAAGATTCAACTGTCTGCGAATCAGTCTTCATTGTTCTAATCGTGTCGGGTTGGTTTCTCACTCTGTCCTTCCCCTTTTTGGTTTGATCAAAAAAGCAAAGGAGGTGGGAGGTCAGAGAACCAAAGCTGACTGATATCGCCCTGTTGAGATTTGCAACAGATAAACCTTGAGCTTGACCAGTTAGATTTTGAACTTTCGAGATCAGCTCAGTCTTGATAGATTCCATAGCAGTAGAGAGTGTAATAATCAGTTTGTCAAGTTTCTCTTCTGTAAATTCTAGCTTTTCAAAGAGCATCGAAAAAAACTTGTTGTTGATCCACCTGAATTAGTTTGTCATCAACCGATTTTATAAGTTCGGCAGAATCTGTGGTCACGATTTGGGAGAACCGATCTTTGATTGCCTCAATCTGGGAAATAGCCAATTCCCTTTGATCTGTTATTTCTTTGAGGCCAATCTGCCTCTGATCAGCTATCACTCCCTCAACTTCTTCTTTCAGGAGATCTTTGAGACATGATCTGATCTCCTGAAGTTGATCAGCGGTGATGTGAGATGTAGGAATGGTATGCGTCACTTGATCTGTTTCAGTTGTTTGTGCCTCCAGTGGTTGGTCATGAACTGCAGCACCAGTTCCACTATCATCGGCAGATCCCGCATCCTTCATAGGCATATCTGATTCAGGAGCTTCTTCAGCAGTCTCCAGTTCACCTTGTTCAATCAACCCCAGCTTCCTGTTGATCAGAGCTTTAATTGATTCAGGAGTTATCAGCTCAGCTGGTGATCCTACTTGAGCAGATTTCTTCATATCGAAATCAAAATCTGCAAATTCATCAGCACCTCCCATCTGTTCTATAATCATCATAAAGTCTGAGAAGCTCTTTAACCGGAGATCTTTCCATGTGAGGATCTCCATAACTTCCTCTCTGATAACAGGATGGGCTACCAGCTCTGGATACATCGCATCAATATCTTGTTCAATTTGCATCCTGACCATTTTCCCTGTGATGGTCTTTGATGATCTAGACTCAGGAATTGTCTGTCCAGATTCCGGTTGATGAGATGTGGAGGGTTCTGGTGGTGCTTGAGTAGGCGGAAGTTGGCTGATTGGCTCGACCTGCAGAGGTTCTATTGTCGAAGCAATTACGTCCGGCTCTGCAGCAGGTAAGCTTTCTGGTTCGCGAACTGATGTAGTTTCAGGTTCGCGGACAGGTGGAAGAGAAGGAGAAACATGCTCAGTAGCCAGAAGTCTGAGCGGTGAATCAGCTCGAGTTTGAGGAGAAGGAGATCGTTCGTCTCTTGCTCCTTCCTCAGAATGTTCTGGCGAGCTCTCAGCTTGAGAAGCCTGCCTGTCTGATTTTTCTCCTGATCTCTGTGCCGCATCAGGCTGATCTGGCGCTCCTTCGTCATCTGACTCATCTTCCAGAAACAGAGTCATGGATGCCTGTTTTGCCTTTTTAGGCCTCCTCTCTTGAGCCTTCACCAGTTTTCTTTTCTTCTTTTGGGGAGCATCTGGTGTAGACGAGGCTGCTTCCTTGCTTTTTCCTTTCTTCAGCTTTGGAGGGGTGGGTCGCATATCATCATCAGGTGGCCCATATATGGCTGAAGTGGTGGCGAGGAAGGCCTTATAGGGCTTCAGTCCATTCTGATTCCATTCGGCAGTTGGCATTTTGTCCTTCAGGATGACTGCAACCTTGTTGAGATTGCTGATCCTCTTCTTCAGATAGACCTGCCTCCATTCATTAACTCCAAACTTTTCATGTTCTTGGAGTAGAATGGCCTTCAGGAAGCCATGCCAATTGATGTTCTTGGCTTCATCAATTATCGCAGCCATGCTGTATAGTTTGACGGATGTTAGAGCATCTGGGCTGAATGAAATACCCATGATTGTTTTTGACAATATGTCAAACAACAGTCGGTATTTCCTTTTTAGCATCGGCCTGACAAAACCTGCGGTCTGATGTTTGTCAGCTTCCCTGAAGAGTTCTTTTCTGATCAGCTCATCTTCATTCTCCCTGTAGTGCGCAGGCGAGATTCTTCCTTTGGGCAAGCTGAACAGACGTGTTATGTCCGCGTTCGTCAGTCTGATCTCTTCTCCGTTGACTGACGAAAGTAGTTCTTCTCCCGGAGCGTCCGTATCCACTCTTAAATTCCTTAGGAATTCGAGTGCTTCATACTGCATCACTGGATTGCAGTGAGCAGCGCAATATTTCTCAAGACCTCCTTTCTTCAGAATTTGCTCCACTTCCATTGATTCCGGATCCCGAGTGATATCAAACTGCACGAACTTGTCATCGACAATCTTCGTTGCCAGTTCCGCATAATTGCACATTATTTTTCCCATTCCGTGAGTGGCCATCTACAATAAGATAGACTTGATTAAAGTTGTGCATAAACATGAAGATATCATATATTGATTATCAGACCTATACTCAGGCCTAATAATCGATAAACACATGCGGATACCAAGAAACAATAAAGCATAACACAGGATACCATCGATTGACAAAATCTTTAAGATCAATGGATTTAAAAAAAATGATTCATCAAATAATCAGAAATTACCAGATTCTGTTTTTCGGAAAGATAATGTTGAAACTCAAGAAAAACACTTTGAATCGCAGAAAAGTAATCTGGAGTTTTCAGAGAATAAATCGCAAGTTTGTGAATTAGAAAAGAACTCTGGTAGGGTTTTTGATGAACCTTTTAAAGATGAGGAGGGAAAAAAGACAAGATTTGGAAGATCAACCGTTTGAAAAGATTAAACGATCCAGATTGAGCGGTTTTGATCGTATGGTCGTGGAAAAGCACGTCATTTAATACCTTTTGGATTTAAAAGCACATTTTGTAGCAATTAATACAAGTACCCCACGTCCCGCATTAAATGTTTTGCGGAATACGTCACAAAGGTAATGAGTACAAGAAGGCAAATAATAATATCGATAAGATCAAATAAGTAAGCAATAAACAAGGAAACGAAAGCGTGTCTGGTTGGTCGATATTGTAATCAGTCAATACCACTTGTAGTTGTTGATTCCACTTTGTTGATCTTAGTTTTCTGCCTAATCCTTATAATTTCCCAATTCTTTTTTTCAATCGATCCGCTTCACTTTGCGTCTGATTTCCCTTTTCTGATCCTCCTTGATCAGTTGAAGTTCCCCCTTCAACTGATATTTCTGTTTTCTCATAGACTGATATATATATCTGATTTGTTGTTGTATCAAGCTCAACTGATCTTCCTCATCAGATCAGTTTCGTATAAAATCAGATTTCAGTTGACCTAATCTGATTCTTCTCAGATCAAGCCAATTCTTGGGATATGTGTTACCGCCAAAACTTAGTCTAGAATAGTAGTCTCTATTCCCTAAGTTGGCACGATTTGACATGCATAATTATAGTCTGAATATTTCGATATGTCAATCCGCCGTAAATTTATCCAATTATCAGTCGCGTGATTCCTACACGCTGTCCTTGTGATGCAAATTTCTCTAAGAGGCTTTTTGAAATCAAATTTGCATTTGCACCCTTGCTTGGCCTCTATAAATTGGACCAATGTTTTACACAACATAACCCATTCACCATACTTATCTTCTTTGTAGAATCATGTATCCTGGTGAACCCTTGTTTCCGGTGAGACTTCCGGCAAACACCTTTACCCCTTTTTCAATGATTTCAGCTTCTCAAATCAACCATGTGTGTCCCTTATCACTGTTTTCGTCGTCATCAAAGATTTCACATACAATTGTTGCCAAGCTTCTCTACCACCAAGGCGGCGGGTCTGCTGTCGCAACTGAGAAGACACTTCTCCTAACCGTATGCACCTTGTGTGTCTATCGAGATGACGGAACTAGCATCAATAGACTCAGTCTGATATAAAACATGAGTTTGATATACGGTCTGGATCAGACAACAGCTGATCTTCGTATATCAACTCAATTTTTGCATGTAACACATGTGCCCATAAGGTCTTTGAACCACTTTCTTGGCACATGTGCTCCATTTAACAGCTGGAGAGCCCATTGACTTTAGGTCTAAGGGCTCCTGGCTTAGAAATCCTATCAAGGCCTCTCTCGCTCCATTGGTTTTAGCTTCAGCGAGAGGCTTTAGGATTATTTTAAAGCCTTTCTCACCCTTGTTAAGTGGGGGAAAATGTGAGCATCAGATTTAAAATCTCTCTCTCTCCACTTCTTCAAGGGTTAGGATGAGGGTTTAGGGTTATAGGTTTAGGGTTTAGGGTTTAGGGTTTAGGGTTTATGTACTGACCTCCGGGTCCTCTTGTAATTGTAACTTGTAATGTAAACCTGACCTTCGGGTCTTTATCAATGAAAATTTCTATTATTCCATTGTTGTGTAAATTTTCTGCTTTCTTATGCGATTGTAGGATTTAATCTGTGAATCTTGCTTGTTGAATATCAGCTTAATCGACTTACAAAGTGTGAAATAACCCAACTGATTTAATCAGATAATCCTTTAATCTGATCAGTTCCTTTAATCTGATTAGTTCCTTTAATCAAATAATCCGTAAATCTGATAAACCTTCCATCTGATCAGTTTCTTTAATCTGACAAATCGTAAATCTGATCAGTACCTTCTTATATCAGTTCCTTGACTGATCTTCTGATCAGTTGAGATACCAAACTCAACTGACTCCTTTTAACCTGGTTAGTCTCTTAACCAGCTGGTTCTGGAGATCATCCCATCAAGCATTTTAGGTGCTTTTTCTCCAAGATCCAGAAGCCCTAGCTCATTGCATAATTCTCTGAATCTGATCTCAGCTAGTGGCTTGGTTAGAATATCAGCTTTATGTATATCAGTATGAATCTTTTCCATTATGATATTCTTCTTTTCAACATGATCTCTTATAAAATGGTGTCTGACATCCACATGCTTGCATCTTATATGTAGAACAGGATTCTCGAGTGATTGCAATAAGACTATTATTCATCATCACGTAATATAGGTACATTCTTAGCTATAATGTTATAATCCTCACCGCCGACTAAGCCAGAGCAAATGGGAGCAACATCTTCTTGCAGCCATATATTCTCGCTTCAAGAGTAGATGTCGCGAATCGATGTCCGCTTTTTGAAAACCACGAGATCGGGTTTACTTCCTAAAACTTACATGTTCCCGAGGTTGATTTTTCAAATCTTGCAACCTCCATAATCGTAATCGAATACCCACTAAACTCTAGATTATCATCCGATGGGTAAAATAAACCAAGGTTTATCGTTCCTTCAGATACTT
Source organism: Stenogyne calaminthoides (assembly GCA_037126765.1). Lineage (NCBI taxonomy): Eukaryota > Viridiplantae > Streptophyta > Magnoliopsida > Lamiales > Lamiaceae > Stenogyne > Stenogyne calaminthoides. The sequence goes on along the minus strand of JBBCBC010000007.1, from coordinate 21,441,566 downwards.
CATAACCCGCTTAGTCTGCTTCTAGGTGGCTTTGCATTGATTCGCCGAAATCTAAATACATACACCTCTTGCGCAAAAAGTGATATCCGGTCTCCGGGCAATCGGTATAGTAAGGATCCAATGAGAGCCCTATATTCTTTTCTCGATTTGTTTTTCGACCATCCTCATCCGATCCATCTTGAATCCAAATATCATAGGAATTTTGGCTTCCTTCCGCTTTTGAACTCCAAACTTAGCCAATAAATTCCTAGTGTACTTTTGCTTGGCAAATGAATATCCCTTCCGTATTTTGTTTTTTACTTGTAGACCCGTAAAGTAACTCATCTCGCCCCATCATGGACATCTCGAACGTCCCTTGCATCAGTTTGATGAATCTTTCACATAGACTCTTGTTGGGAGATCCAAGATGATGTCGCCCACGTAGATATGAACCATCGTAATATCTTCTCCATCTTCTATTCTCGGCAAGGTTTTGTCCCATCGCCCTTTTGTGAACCCACCGCCTATCAAGAACCGAGAGAGTGTATCATACCAAGCTCGAGGAGCTTGTTTCGAACCATAAAGAGCTTTTCTTAAACGGTACACTTGGTTGCCCTTTTTTCAAAGCACGGAGGTTGTTCGACATAAACTTCCTCTGCTAGTACCCCGTTTAAGAATGCACTCTTTACGTCCATCTGATACACAGTGAACCCTCTGTGGGAAGCATATGCCAGAAACAGCCGAATGGCTTCTAGGCGAGCGACTTGTGCAAAGGTCTCATCATAATCAATTCCTTCCGATTGAATACCCCTTAGCAACAAGTCTTGCCTTTATTTCGGTGATGATATTTTTCTCATCTCTTTGTTCTTGAAAACCCACTTCGTGCCAATTACGCCTTGATGATTTGGTCCGTCCACCGTTCCCCAAACTTGGTTTCTTTCGAATCGCTCCAGCTCCTCCCGCATGGCTAGAATCCAAATTAAGTCTTGTAGAGCTTCCACTATCGTTGTTGGTTCCTTTATAGACAAATAACAAAGAATACATGGCACTTTCACCAACTGATGTCTAGTTTTAACTCTATCGATGGGTCTCCGATGATCCGATCGGTTGGATGACCGGGTTATCCAGTCCTTCTTACGATTTGCGTCGGTTTGGAGAACATCATCCATTTATGATAAAGGTTCATTACTAGCGATCGGGAGTGGTGCGGTTTATGATCCACTTGATAAGAACATGTTTCAAATGATGTTGGACTCATCATGTGTCGATGTCGTTCGTCGGGAACTTCAGTGTTCCCCCGAACCGGATGGTTCGATTGATATCGCCTCACCGCATGCCGAACTTCTTCATCAACAGTTTTTAGTACCTTAGGATCTCGATTGATCCGGTGAATCAGCTAGATCCGGAATGTATCTTTATTCGATGTCTGATCCTTTTTCCTTGATCGTTAGCTGATCCATTTTCTGAGCATCAGGTACTAGTTGATCAGGTACATCTTGTTCTGAGGCAGATTTCTCTTGTTCAGAAGATGCTTCATCAAAGACTACATGGGGTGTTTCTTCCACAACTAGGGTTAAATGCATTTGTAAACCCCCCGAAAAGCCTTGCTCGATGAGGAATATCCTAAGAATATACCCTCATCTGTCTTGGCCTCAAAAGTCTTCAACTGACTCTTCCCATTGTTGTGTATGAAACACTTACACCCAAAAACATGGAAGTAAGAAACACGAGGTTTTCTGCCCTTCCACAGTTCATAGGGTGTTTTGTAGTGAGCCTTAGTCGTAAGACAACCGCTTACGAGTATGACATGCAAAGGTTGATTATTCGCCTAAATGGCTTGGTATTACATGTTCAAACTAACATCGTCGCGGCGAACTTCTTTTGAGTGTTCTATTTCTCCGCTCGCTACTCCATTCTGTTGTGGCGTTCTTGCAAACCGATGTCTCATGTCAGATACCAAACTTAGAGCAAAAATCAGTTATAAAAGAGTTCAGAAATTATGTACCTTTATCTGATCTTATTTTTACTACACTGACACCCTTCTCATTTTGTAATCTTTTAAGCAGCTCGGGTATCTTCGTTGTCGTCTCATTCTTCTTATGTAAGAATATAACCCAGGTAAACTTGGAATAATCATCCACGATTACCGTGAGTATATTTGTGTCCGTTGAGACCGACCGGTAATCGGGTCCAAATAGATCCATATGAAGCAACCGCAATACTCTCGATGCCGGTCCAGAATTCCCTTGAATGAAGCTTTGACTTGTTTTTCCTTTCCGACATGCAACACATGTCCGATCCTTTGAAAATACTTCATTCTAAGACCTTCCACTAGAGACATCCTTGCTATCTTATTAAGAGTTTTAAAGTTCGAGATGACTCATTCTTTTGTGCGAGCCAACCGCTACTTTTGGAACTCTTAACAATTAAGGCATGTATTTCTTGGGCAAATTGTTCAATCTGCAGTGTAGATCGTCCCTTTCCTTGAACCAGCTTAGCAAAATCTGTTGAGTGGCTCGATTCTTGATAGTGCATTGATCACGAGAACTCAACACCTAATCCGTTGTCGCAAATTGTGAAACCGATAATAGGTTATGCTTCGGACCTTCGACATCTGAGACTCCAGGTTACTTGTACATCATCATTCTCTAAGGTTCCGAATCCTTTGGTATAACCAAAGTTATCATCACCGAAGAGTACACGCGGGCCTTTCTGTTCTATGTAGGAGCTGAGGAGATGTTTGCTTCCAGTCATGTGCCTTGAGCATCCACTATCGATGTACCAGATAGTTGCTTGCACACCTCCTTTGTTGGCCAGACCCACGCGAACCTGCAATCAAATCAGGCTTTAGGTACCCCTTTTGGATTGGGTCCTGAGGGGTTAGGTTTGGTTTTGGGGATCCATACAAACAAAGCACTTCTATTGTGATCGCTTAGATCGAAGGCCTGATTTGTCTCCCATACCTATCAACATAATCATACGTCTCTTTATATGCTTTCTGATTGGTATGATTATTAGTGTGAGCCTTGGGTGACTTAGAAGACTTGGGATTTATCTTTTCTCGCTTTGTCTTCTTTTCTTCCAAAGGTGGCTCGGTCAAAAAGCTGACCCTAGGTTTCTGATTATAGGGGTAGGTACGACTGCTACCATCAAAAGATTCATATCTTTTTGGCATAGATGGTTTTTGCAGTTTACCTAAAGCGTGCTTATTCGGCAGCTGACCTTGATTGGGTCTCAGATTAGACTTCCCTTTTACAGGTTGTCTTTTACGATATTTCGATCTGTTGATCGTTTGAGGTCTCTTCGTAAGAATCGATTCTTCTGTTGATTCCTCGGTGATGCTTTTACCGATTAGGGGTCCATTTCTCCCCCCTCTCGGTTAGGCACCTACCTTACCTGCTCAACTGGTCTTTTTCCCTTATTAGATATAAGTCTGGCTTTTGGTGTATCTTTGTCAGAGACTCGTCTGATTACACCTTTTTGAGGTGAATCAACCGGGGCTTTTGAGGATGTGGGAGGGTTCTCATACCCAAGTCCCTTCTTGCTAATCGTTGTTCGAAAATAGGTGTTCATATCTTGAACAGTTTTAGATGATTTTGTAAAAACCTCTATTTTCTTGCGAAATTATCCTCGAAAGATTTTAGACTCTCATGCGATCGGAATAGCTCATCAAATTTAGCCTGAAGGATTTTGAAGTCATCAGCTTGTTGTTTGTTAATTGCTAGCTGATCTTTGATCTACTTCTCCTGATCAGAAGACTTAACTTTTAGAATGTTAAGTTCCTTAGTTGCCTTCGGCGATTTCAAAGATTTCGATTCAAGAGCTTTTTGAGATCGTTCTCTTTAACAAGTGATTATTTCGATCCTTAGCTTGTCATTTTCAAACTTCCACTATAGCATAAGTGTCTACTGCATTGGAGAGATCATCAAGCAATTGCTCAGAGTAGAGCTGCAGGTCAATCTCCCCAACAGGTGTGCTAATGATAGTAGGTGTAGAAGCGAACAAAGCAGGTTTGGAGGTTACCTCAGATTGATCCTCCTTGGCCATCGGTGAGATCTCATCATCATCCCGAAGAGAATATCGGATCTTCATTCTCATAGAAGTCAACAAAGACTACTTATCGACAAAAAATCTTCTCTGAGGAGTATCCGAATCCTCGGAGGGCGGATAGGAATCATTAATTCCAGATGTGTCAAAGAACCATGGCTTTTCTTCGTCCTGTAAGTTTGCTCTCTTACGCTCCTCTTTTCTTCCCTTTCTTTTGGCGCCAGTGCAGGCGTCTGCAACAGTAGTGACTGGCTTCTCACAGTTGAAGCACGCTCCTTGATCCACGGAACCTTTTCTTCCAGGTGAATCACTCCGTCTGTATGATCTATCAGGTGACTTCCCTTTCTGATAGTAGTAGTCGAGCTCCTTCTTTTCGGTCGATTATCTCTTCTCTCATCATTTTAGATTATCTCTTTTCTTTTTCTTCTATGTGATCTCTTCGATCATCAGATCTAGTTCTTTCTGGAGATCTGTTGGCTGATCTCCTATCTCTTCCTCGGCTATGTTGATAATCTTTATAGAATCTTCGATACTTACCAAGTTGAATATTTGATTTTTCTAGTTTCCTGGTAAGCAGAGCGATCTGTTCTGCCTGACTTACGATGTTTCCAACAGGTTCATTGGCCTTTGATCTGCTGCTGGTTGCCTTAAACGCAACTGATTTGGAAGTTGAGGCTTCAGCGGGCACCTCATCTTCATCTGCTTGTCCTCTTTCAATTAAATCGAACTCGTGAGCTTTAAGGCTTAAGAACAAGCTACTTGGTTTCATCTTTGAAATGTCTTGGCAATCCTTGATTACCGTGACTTTCATATCCCATTTCTTGGTAAGAGATCTTAAGATCTTGTAGTTGATGTCCTTGTCTGACATCTCTCTACCAAGTTCTCGTAGCTTATTCACTGACATAGTAATCCTTCCATCGAGTTCGTTGATGGTCTCGTTGGGCAGCATCTTCAGTTTTTCGAACTTCACCAGTTCGGCTTGTAGACGGCTGTCTTTGATCTGATCATTTCCCTCGCATATCTCAGCTAGAGTATCCCATTTGCTTTTCGCGCTTTTGAGATATTTAATCTTTTCCTTGGTGACCTTATCCATCGTTTTCATGATAATATGCCTGGCGATTGTGTCCAGAGTATACAGTTTCCTTTCCTCTGCATCCATCAAGGCTGGGCTTTTTCGTACAAGACTTCCCGGGGCAAAGTCTGGATCTCCTCCAACTGCAGGGTTGTCGTGATATATGATGATGGGTCCTCTTTCAATGACTTCCATCATTCTGCCACTAATCGAACCTAGATGGTTGCACATATAAATGGCCCAATCTGCATACTCATCAATTGAGAACTTCGGCAGATCATGATACATACCGGAGGTATTATCCATGCTGAGTGATTTTGGAAAAACGAATGAGTTTTAAAACGGTTTTTCAAAGATCTGTTCAAATGACCACAAAGATTCTTCCTCAAGAATCGATGATACTCAAAGCCGATTCCGCAGAGAACCACCGCCTGATACCACTTGTAGGTCCCGAACGAGTTTTGTGAGGGCGTAAGTCTAGAGGGAGGGTGAATAGACTTACAAAAAACTTTTTGTGTAGATCGGTGTGAAAGCGATTAGCTTTGATCGAGTCGCGAGTGAATCGGTTTTGAACTTATAACCAACTTACTAATCGCTTTGGCGGCGATTTCGGTAACTATCAATTTAACCGATGTCGCGAAGCTAAGTTTTACCCGTGTGAAAAACCAGTTTTGATAAATCAGATTCCAAAGTCAATCTTTTAACCAATTGACTAAAGTGTCAAACTTGATCAGATCAAAAGCTTGGTGCTAGCTGATCTTAACTTAGAATATGTATGCTTGCTTTAATAGTTGAGTGCGATTGTGTAAAACAAGTTAATCAAAGCGGTAAAGGCACACAAGATTTATAGTGGTTCGGACAAACCAAATCCCCACGTCCACTCTTCCCTATCACAAGGGGCACCAACTAAACCAACTGGACTTAGATTTTTGTGTTAGTCCAACACAGTACACCGACAGATATTTAAAGAGTTCTCACTCAACCGATCCCAGAAATCAGAACTAGAAACCCTAGTCTGAAATCTTGCTAAACTACTTAACCTAACTTTGGGTTTGGATAAGATTGTTTTGGTTCCAACTATGAAATTTTTTCTAGTGTTTAAGATAGCCTATCAGCTAGATGAAAAGATTTCTATGCTAAGAACTTATGGGATGAACACTTAATAAAATAATCTTCTTGTTTGTGTTTCTTCGTATGGAATTCGATTATAAAATTGAGCTTCTTGATCATTTCGGGTTTTCCGTGTCTTCACTCAGAAGTGTGATCCCATATTTATAGACCTCGAAATCAAAGAGCCGTTGGAGAGCAATTTGAATTTCAGGCTATATTTGGTAGGCTTGTAGGATTGATGTGACGTGCTTTAGGAACGGTATGGCCGAAAGCGTGAATAGTGTATTTTATAGCCGTTGGAGAAAGCAACACCAAATCCCATAATTGCTCGGCTCCGATCATATGTGTCTCATCCTTATTGGTTAACAGACGACTTTTTTTCGGTGTTGTTCTTCCAACTAAGGTTGACATTCTTCTTGTTCGGATCATCGACGATGATTTGGTGAAACATCGATTTTCACTGGTGAGTGACTTTGATCGGTCGGAATCGATCGGTCTACTGATGGAGTCTTCTGGTGCCGGTTGACTTAGCTTCAACTAGCAGACTCGGCTGATGTAGGTCTTATGGTCTGATCTTCTGGAAGACATCTGATCTTCAAGTATTCTGAGTTTGAGCTTCATGACTTCAGCTGAGATATCTGACTTGATCAGATCGATCTGATCTTCTGTTCTTCTCTTGCATTTTGGCCCATCCGGATATCACCGCTCTTCATATCTTCAGATTCGACCTATACATATTGAGGTTCCCCAATATGTGACCTATCTATTACATCAGTTGTTCTATACAGTAATTATCAACTGGTATTCTATAAACGGTAATATAAACATCAGTCAGCTAACAGGTCTGACTGGTCCTATTACATGTGTTTTAGAACATTCATCAAAACTCTAAATTTCCCAACAATCATAGAGGAAATCTATGGTGATCTCCCATGATGGTTGAATGGGTGAGTTTGATTTGAGATCATGAAGACAAAGGGAGTTAAGAACAAAGTAAGGGGGAGCATGTGCAGGACTTGATGATGTTGCAACCGATTGTTTCAGTTTGATCACCTACAACTCTCATTGTTTGTCCTTCCTTATTCATATGATCTTATCTTGTTTTTGCAATTTATTTACTAAACTCTGTTCATTTGATTTTGTAATTATTGAACAATAGTTGGTAGGCTTTGCTTGTTTTTGAATATTGGTATTGATGCCCTGATATTATGTTTATTTGTGAGTATTATGACTTGCTCTGATATTCTGGTTATGTTTGATTATTGATGATTAGTTTACTTTGATTGTCATATTCTGTTTTAGGTTAAGATTGTGTATCTTTGCTATGATATCCTTGTTTTCATTGCTTTGATGATCTTACCTTGTGTTTTGGAAAAGAGGAGTTTGTATAGACTGTTCAGAATGGTCTGTTAACTTTCCATATTACAGCTCTACTCTATTTCCTTGATAATTTGTGGAAATATGTTCAAGTAATATATGTTCTACTTTGTCTGCAGGCTTAAGGATTGATACATATTGTACTTGTATCATTTTTCCTTACTCTGAGATGTTCTTACATCTTGCTCTGATGAGTGTCAATATAATATACATATGCTCTGATATGTCACATGCTCTGATATGTTATACATTATGCTCTGATAAGTTTTTCTGCAGATTAAAGTTTCTCAAACAAATGAAATTGTTTGATGATGGTTTTCGATTCTTGATAACTACAGAATGGTTTGACACTTAGTAGTGAAGCTGATATGATTATGAGCTCTATCATTCACAGTACCTGATATATTTGGTATTTCAGGTGTGTTGGAGCAGAAAGATCGAATGGGGAAGATTGTTGATGTTGCCACCGATGTTACAACATTGGTTACAACATCAGTATTCGTCCTTTCTTCTTAACCACTAACACTTCTTTGTTCAATGTTGTCTTTGATGTTGTTGACTGCAGGTTGACGATCTAGGTTATTCTGCAAGATTCCAGAAGGTTCCACAAGCTTCAAGAATCGAGTAGAAGGGACTAGATCAGGCGGCTGTTTTCAGAAGATTGGAGAAGACCCACTACCTGGGCAGTTACAAAGATCATGGAAGAGTGGATTGAAGAGTTTCTAGATCCTTCAAGGAGGCTCTAGTAAGGCTACACGAAGTCTATAAATAGAAGACCTTGATGTTCACATCAAGTGCTGAACATTGCCATATATCGTGTGCTGTTTAGTTGAAGCAACAACCAAGCATCAACTGTAGAGTGCATGAGTGCATCCAGAATGATAGGGTCGTTGTTGTGGAGTTATTTTACCATAGAGAGTAATTGTACGATTTACAATACCTCGAGTTAGTGCTAGATTTATTTTATGTGGAGTGTTAGTCTCGGTGTTAGATAGTTTCACACTCATAGAACAAGTCACCTTTGGTAGTGTAGAAATACACCTAGCCTTTAGATCATATGCCTGATCTTGTTTCAAGGGAATTCGATTTGTGAACCTCTTTGTATTCATTATTTTGATAAATAGTGATTTCGGCCATAGGCTTCACAATCTATATTGATATAGATTGTGCAAAGTCTTTTTAATTTTGTGTGTTGTGTTTCTGAGTCTTCCGTTGTTTCTGTTGTTTAATTGTTACTTTGAGTGTTCCAACATTCAGTGTAACATTACTCTGATTTTACTAAACACAACCCCGTGTCTTTCACACACACTTTCAGTATGATACCCATTTTATAATACCTCACTACAATAATCTTTTAACTCAAAACCGATATGGGACATAAAGATAGAAAACATTTTTAACCAAACAATTTGAACAATTTTTCAAACTTGTCCTTCACTGTGTAATTCCGTTGACCAAACCACTATCTCTCTGAGAGCAAATATGGGTCACCTACCAGTTATTAAGAATATCCTCAAGAGAGACTTGAACAATAGTTGAGAGGCCCTTTGACATTTGGAAGCACACCCCAGTGAGGAAAATTTGAACATGAACCACATTGAATGAACCAAACAATACTTTAAAAAACCCATTAAATTATTTGACACACTTTGAGGTGTTTTGGAAATATAAAAAATTAAAAAGGGAACTATATTTTTATAAAATTATATAATTAATATTTAAAAATATTATTAAAAAATAGGCTATTTTGGCCCGGTGGGACAAGTGGACCGCCTAGGGCCGAGCTGGGCTTCAAAAATGGATGCCCACAAAGAATCGGGCCTTGGCTCGGCCGGTCCGAAACTTCATGATTGGCCCAAAAAATTTTGGGCCGACGATCATTTTGCCACCTCTACGCGTGAAAGCGCGTGTAGGCTCCTGCCTGCGCGTGGTTGCGCATGTTGATGTATAAAGGTGGTTTTCCGGCAATTCCGGTGGTCTCCGGCGCCGCTCGATGGTTTTCATGTAATCTTGTTTTTGCTCGTTTGGGCTCATTTTAACTCTGATTTTGCTTCCGTAAATTGTTGTGTTCTTATTTTTCAGTGTAGATTCTTAATTTGCATAAAGTTTTTTAATATTTGAACCAAGAAAGTTCGAGTATTTATTTAACTATTAGTTTGAGAACCGTAGTTGAATTATTTTCACTTGTGAATTAGCTTATTATGCTTGAAAATTGTTTTTCTTTCGTAATCGTGAGCTTAATAATTCATGTGTTAAATATTTAAACATTGGATGTCTAAACGGTTGCTCAATTTTAATAGGTATGACTCGAATGAATGAACAATTTGTGTTCTACAAATTCAAGATTTTTTTATTCAATTTTTTTTTTAAGAATTACATGAAAAACTAGCATACAATTTTGCTACTTTAAGTTGCTTGACTGAGATGAATTGTTTAATCGCTCTTTATTATTATCACATAAAGTAATTCCGACTTAATAGCTCAGAAGACTTTTAATTAAAGTTGTAAAAATGAGCTATGACATTACCTAGAAAACTTAAAATAGTTTTCTAGGATTCAATTATGTCAAAGTGGAATTTTAATAGTAATGGTGATATTTTTTATGAAAAAATGATTGGTGGATTGAGTTAAAGATTCAAGTAGACAAGTTGTTAAAATGACATGTCTATGCATTATAATGATTCATTAATCCGATGTTTTTAACTTGAGAGTTAAAGTAACATTTGGATATGAATCATCATTTGGATCCTTATGCCATATTTTTCATAATGTCAGTACTAAATGTAGTACTTCAAGAGACATAAATATAAAAAAGGATTCGAACTATTCATGAAAAATGCCTGATAGTGTTGCTGAAATAGGATTAGATTAAAATAACCTTAATAGTTGATATTTTGGGCTTATAGTAGCCATTTGATTCTTTTGACTACTTTGAGTTATTTTATTAACTCATAACATGATTATGCTTTATTACGTTTATAATGATAAATGTTATTAACCATGTAGTTTCATGTTGTTAAGTGGGAGTTTTAGTTGTTTATTGGATTAAAAGCTAGAACTGATTTTGTTCATGTTTTGGAACTGAGTCTGATTAATGAGGATACTTAATGAGATTGATGATTAATGACTTTAAGTCATTTTTCGATGTCAAATTTTGTATTAAATTTTTCAGATGTCTGTTAGCTTAACATTGAACATATTGATACATAAATGTACATTAACTCATTGAATCACTACAATTAAACCAAACAATAACTTCAAAAGCTATCAATGTTGAGTTAAATAAAATAGAACAAAGTCAATAACGATAATTATGATATGTGATGTCATAATTAATTAAATGTTCTTGGAGAACAAGATGCATTGAATACTATCTACCATGTTATGGAAGATCCTGGGATTGACATGGAAATTCAGATCAAAATGGATCAAAAACTTACCTTTGCTTGAAATATAAGAAATTCCTAGCTCATAATAGACTGGTGAGCTCAATTATAGATAATATGATCCTTGAGTGTGTGCAACACCTTACAACTTATGATATTTGATAATATCTGATAGAGAAGTATGGTAGCACGTCACTTTCTGAATAACATCAAATTCAGATCTAACGTAGTTATTTCCTTACAATTGGAGCACCTGAGGGTTAACACGACCTGTGATAAAAGGTATTAAGACTTTTGCTTATTCAATTCATATTGTTGAGTTGAAGGATATAATACTTGAAGTTGTCGAGTCTAAATCAAGTGTTCTCGTTTCTGAATCCAGTTCTTGAAACATTTCAAACTCTAAACGTAAGACATACTGGAAGGAATAAAGGAAATGACAAGCAATATTAAATTAGAAATACTGCAATTAAACTTCAAATTAATCCTAATACTAAGAAGAAGAAGATATATGCAAAACTGAAAATTAAATGACTTACAAGCTTGGTCATTTTACTTATGAATATCTTGAGTCCAAGAGGGACAAAGAAATTCGTTATAATTATTTGGTTTTAGCATAATTGTCTATGGTGCTGTATTTATGACTGAATTTTATCCTTGTGGATTATAGATTCAAAAAACGCAGACCATTGACTAACGATGAATTGACATTTTATTTACATCATCATCATGTTCCAAGTGGGACGAGATGAATATATGTGGAAACTAATTTCGAGTTGAAGTCTAGGAACTTGCAAACTTGAAATTGACAATGGTCAATGTTTCACACTACATGATGTCTTGTGTTCTCTGGAGATCATTAAGGATCTCACCTCTGTATCTATTCTTCTATGATTGGGGTTTAATTTGCAATTTACATTAGAGATGGTTGTGATAGTATATGCAATGTGTATTATGGTACTGAACAATTATTCTATGTTTTATATGGTTTTTGACTATAAGAGAACAATCATTTTAGTATTATGATGATGATTTATGGATTACTAAATATTTGTTACTCTAGTTATGCTTGTGTAAATGATGACATTTAGCATACTAGATTTGATCACATTGTGAAAGATTTGAATAACTGACTTGCGAAAGAAGAACTATGGAGTTCATCTTTAAGAGTCAAGTTATCAAATGTGAACATTGTCTTGTTCATAAGTGATTAGAATACCATTTGATAAAACAATGATTGTTGATTCTTCATTGCAATTATCTTATTTTGATAAGTGTAATTTTACTGATGTCAAATAACAAATCATGGAACTAACTGGTTTTTCATTACTTAAGTTGATAATTTTTCACATTTTACATGTCTGAAATTTCTCACAAGTTTGAGGCATTGGGTTGCTTCAAACATTGCCTAAATGGGGTTGAGAATAAAAAGACATAACCTTAAGAGGTTTTAAGAACCAATAGAGTACATGAATGTTTATTCATGCAGTTCAAGTAACTATGTAATAAAAATGATATAATCTTACGATTATCAAAACCTTATACACCATTGTTCAATGGTGTAACTGAAAGAAGGAATAAACGTTGTTGGATATGACATGATCCATGATAAGACAATTATTTTTAACTATCTTTTTTGGAAAAATGAGTTATTTATGATTGTCTGCACATTGAATAAAGTTATTCATAGTTGATTAAGTCAACTTCATCTGAACTTTAGAAAGTTGAAGACCTGATCTTTTGTTAATCTTGGTATCTGTAGACCAACAGGGTCTAAAGGATTTAGAAATGTATCTTCTAAGATACTATGCTAAATCCAATGGATACAAATTGATCAGAGATCAAGAAGTTCAGAATAAAATCACATAATGTCAATTTTTCTGAAAAAATTTTCCTAGTAAGGGAGGTATTCGAAATACTATACCATTTTTAGATTGAAATAATCACTCTCTATCAGATCCAAGTGGGAGTGATTTACTTAATGTTGTGATATTTGATCAAAGTTTACCCATTAAGATTAGATGGATCTTGATGAGAGTAATTATTTATGTCACAAAGTTTCAATCTTGAAAAATACTCTAGGAAACATGTGTCTGAGAGACATCATGATATTGAGGGACACACCTTCTTTATATTTTCAGAAATTAGATCAGTCTTTAGTGAATGAGGAAGAACCTACAGACGATCGAGAGGTTCTATCTCGTTATGCAAGAGACTAATGAAACAAAGCAATGAAATATAATATAAAGTCAATAAGGTCAAATCAAGTTTTTTGAAACTTGTAGATCCTTTATCGGGCCTCATCTTAAAAATACTTAGTTAGTAGAGAAAGATTATACTCAAAAAGGGGTATTAAACTTTCTTCATCTGTTGTGAGATTTACCTCGATTCGTTCACTTTTTGGCTATAGTATCAAGTATAGATTTAGAATTACATAAAAAAAATGGACATTATTGTTTTTCTCAATGGAGAATTCAAAGAAGAGGACAATGTTTGTAAATTGAAGTAGTCGAATTACAAACTTAAACAAATCCTCAAAACGGTGGTACTTGAGATTTCATAATATGATTGTCTCGTATTAACTTTGTTAGACAAAGACCACTGTGTTTATGTTTAACGGTCCAAATATAGTTCTGTAATTCTATGATTATATGTTGATACACTGTTAGCTGAAAAGACACAATGAGAATCTTTTGGTGAAAGCTTCATAAAGATCGATCAAAGAAGTTACTTGGATAGTCTTAGCAGACTCATGTAGTAAGACTTCTAAAACGATTCAAATGAATGTATAAAAGCATGTTGATTCTCATGTTATAAAAAGACGAGTCACTGAATTATGATGAATATCCAAAGACTGAAAGATGAAATGTCAAATGTGTCATAAGCAAATTCAATTGGATGTCTGATGTATGTTAAGTTGTGTGCACATCTAGACATTTGTTAAGTTGTTGGTTTGTGTTGGTCCCGGTGCAAACGAGTCTTACAAGTGTATGGGGGGGGGAATACACGTGTTCAGTGTTTTTAAAACTTTTCTTTTTACTTGAGGTCACTTTGGGTCGTTGTCTCGATGATTTGGTCTGAGAAGCACAAATCGCTCTGAGTCAAAGTCCATTGAGACAAAGGATCCCGAAGCCGCTTTCGGATACCTCAGATAATCTCAACTGAGTCCTGAGTTTTCAGTGATCCTGAGTTGCTTAGATCAGATAACTAACTTACTGAACGCTCAGAAGAGTAAGTTCAGTTTGGTAACTATTTGTTCTAGCTACTCAGATGTGCGGAATGGTTGGCCCTTAGTTTATACTCGTTTTAAGCTTTTGCTGAAAACCTTCCTTTAATGGAATAGTGATTAGGTTGTGATTCAATTCAGATGCAACTTCAGTGGATTGATTCCAACTGAAATATCAGTGAAAATATGCTTTCAAAACAAAGTAATGCAACAGATAAATCAAGCAAAACAGAAAGCAAAGAACACAACAAATTATAGTGGTTCAGAGACTCAAGCTCCTACGTCCTCTTCAGAGAAATTCACTAATCACTTCCTAAGGCTTTCTGACTACCTCTGTAGTTTACTAACCTTTCTAATTTTGAGCTTTCTGACTACCTCTTTAGTTTACTAACTCAAAACTCACACAAGCTTTCTGTCTATCCAAGATAGATTATTCACTTCTCCTCTAGAGCTTTTTGACTACCTCAATGTAGTTTACTAACTCTTTACAACTCCAATCTCACCAACAATCACACTCAAACTACCTTACAAAGGGTTTGGGGTTTCTTGGTTGGTTTACAACTAGGATGAGATATCCTTTACAATAAAGAACAATGCAAAGGCTAGGATATCTCGACTAAGCTTTGGATATATCTTATCAAGCTAGGCTTAGTGGAATGAGCTCTCTTCGATTTAAAGCACTTGGGAAATTCTTGGTTTTTGAGTGCTTCAACTTGCAATAATAAGTTTGAGCTCTTGAGTTGCTTACAAATTTCCCGTAACCTTACAATGTAGAAGGTCACAAGTATTTATAGGCATACACCAAGGTCACTCTTGAAAAACTATCCGTTGGAGAGATAGCTTCATGAGTTTACTCTTATGGTGTGTGAGAAACGACTATATTTAGGGTTTGACACTCCCTAACACGTTTTAGGCAATAGCCTTTCATGTAGCCGGTTTTCACTTTTTCCAGTCTGGAACTTAGTACTTCTGACATCTTTTCAGTGACCTGTCGTTGTCAGTGTCAGTATGGTACAGTGTTGTCTTCCACTTTTTAACTTTTGTCTCCAGTTAAAGGTAGACAACTCAACGGCTCTTTTGGTTACAATCTCTGAGTTGATATAACCTTAACAAAACTTTGTCTTAGTTCCTTTTGTCTGCATTTGAATGTCTTGGGCAAAATCTATTTTTCTAAGGAATCGCGATCTTCTCAGTATTGCATCCTCAGATAGATATTTTTAGTGCCTCGGAACATTCAGTTTATCTTGAGCATTCAAGACATTCTCGAAGTCTTGATAATTACTATGCCTTCAGTACTCTTGATCTTGATTCTTGATCTTACTTCTTACGTGTCTTGATGTCTTACGAGTCTTGAGGTCTTCGAGTCTTGACGTCTTACGAGTCTTGATGTCTTACGAGACTTGAAATGGTCTTCTCGAGTCTTCACAGATATCTTGACAAATATCTTGAGTCTTCATGTTGAGTCTTGATTCCTCGATTTCATCTTGAGTCTTGATATCTCGATTTCACCGAGTCTTGATATCTCGATTTCACCGAAGTCTTGATATCTCGATTTCATATCGAGTTTTGATATCTTTGTTTCATCTTTGAGACTTGATTCTTTGTTTCATCTTGAAACTTGAAACTTCGTTCCTCTTTCAAACTTCGTTTCTTGAGAATCTTGATCCTAACCTGATCTATATCTGCTGACTATACATTTTGCAGATATCATCCTAAATACTCTAAAACAGAACTGACTCAACTATCAAGATTATCCTGAACATGTCATATTCAGGGGTTTTGGGATCTAATCAAAATCATATCTTTATTAAATTCATCTCCCAACAATTTCCCCCTTTTTGATGATGCCAAAACCTATCTTGTTACAAAAAAAAAACTTAACCTATACTCAGGTTTCAGTTTATCCTATTACAAGATTGGTTTTATCTCCCAACAATTTTCTAAACAGAGAATCTCCCAACAATTTCTTCAGTAATGAATCTCTCAAAGGATTCATCACCAAATACTTAATTTCTCAACAATTAATCTCAGAGACAATCATTCAGGCATATCAAAATTAAAAGACATGTAAATAAGATAATGATATATTATCTTTTGAGCATAAATGATAAGTTTTCATTGATGATAGGTACACAGTTACAAGTTACAATGAATCTTATCTGAACAAAATCAAAAAGAAAAAAAAAAGATAAAGGATTACATGAATCTTCTAAGTCTTCATCTTTTGAGTCTTCATTTGCTCTTTAGTTCAACTCTTCAGTTCGGCTCTTCAGTTCTGATCTTCCACCTCATTAGCAGGGACTTCAAGGTTGAACATTCCGTAATATCTTCTTTTTTCAAATAGATCTCTCTTTAATGATATCAGGATTGTTCCCTGTCAGACCTAACGAGTGGCGTACTGAGTGATTTTTTGAGAAATGACTTTCTCATTTACACAGTCATTCTCTAGCCTGGGAGGAGGGTACACGTATGGACCAGAGGCGGTTATCTGCATCTTTCCTTCATTCGCAAGATTTATCCAGCCTTGAAGATATTTAGGATAGAAGGTCGGGAGATAGTCGATTAAAGCCTCATTGGGATCTGAGCTCTCCCCTCTCCATTCTCTGAGCACATCATAATAGAACCAGAATGGCATCCATTTGTCAACATGCGGCCATTTCTGTGCTTTTGTGTTCCCTCTCCTCTTGCTTGCGAACTTTTTGAACCCACTCCTTCTTTTTTCGCTCTTCTTCTTCTACCTTCTTTTCGATCACCGTACACCGTAAATAAAAGCGGCGATTTTTTTTGCTTGTTCAATTTGGAGTGTTTTTCAGAGCTTACGGTATTGAAAACCTTCTTCTTTGGCTCAACCTCAGATTCTTCAATATCCAGCAACAATTTTCTCTGAATTGGCTTAGAAGCCTTTGCTCTTTTGCCCTCAGGCTCTTCCATCGCCATAGCATTTCTCTTGATGGGCAATTCAAAGACTGGTAGGCTTGTACCAATTCTTCCTCTACCACTTTCGGTTTCTCTATGGCAACTTCCTGCATTGTTTCCTCTGAAACCTGAGTGTAGACTGGCTTCTCCACCTTCTTGAATTTTAACTTCTCAGTGGCCTCTATCTCCTTCATGGTTTCGGCAATGATCTTCTTTTCAGCATCTTTGACAACCTTGCCCTTCAGAGTATGTTCCAATAAAACCCTAAGATCAGCTCCAGGTCTTTCCCCCTTCTTGGAACCATACTCTGGCAGAAGCCTGGAGAGTGTTGTGTCCATATGGTATTGTTCTTTACTGACACTCCGCACCTCCCCTGCCATCTGATCTTGCTCCTCCTCGAGCCTTCTGAGGTGGTTCTTCGCCACAGAGAATTCTTCAGACAGATGAGCAAATTGGCTAGGGAGAGCTTCCTTGAACATGTCTGTCATCTTGGCCATGAGCATTGAGCTCATCTCCTCAACAACATTCTTTACCAGCATCTCATTCTTCTCTACCAACTTTGCTTCTAGAATCTGAATCTGCTCCTGATGCTTCTGCTTCAGCTCTGCATTAAGCTCAGCCTTGACCCCCTCCATCTTCTCTTCTAACTTTCCTTCCATGTAGGTCAGCTTGTTTGTCAGAGTATCCTGAAGCTGCACCAGTTCTGAAGAAGAACTCAAGCTATCAATCTTCTGAGTTTGGTTGGCCAATGCCTCTCCGATCTGAGCAACTTTGGTCAGGATCGGCTCAACCTTCTCCAGCTTCACCATCAGCAGGGTGAGATCAATCTCAGGAGCATATCTGATGTGCTGTGCCTCCTGAGTTGGCTGTTCATCCTGAGTCTCAGTCTGAACCTGAGCTTCAGTTTGAACTGGGGCTTCAGACTCAGTCTGAGTCTGGGATTCACCCTGAGCTTGGGTGTCCACCTGAGCCTCAGTCTGCATATCAGACATTACAGATTTAAAGATAGGAACTTCAGTAATCCTGGCATAATTATTAATAGTGCCAAAAGTTACCTGAAGGCTAACTTCAGTCTGAGGATGTTCGACAGCAGCCTGATCAGCATCAGTTGAGTCTTTCTCCTTCTGAGATTGACTCTCATCATCCCCTTGTTGGTCCCCATCCTGAGATTTGTCTTTGGAGCTCGGGGCACCAACTTCAGCAATCCTCTCAGCAACCTTCCTCTTCACAAGCTCATCAAAGTCTGAGATTTTCATCCTGAGCTTGGTTTTCCTGAACCCTGAGAATTCAGTGAGAAAAGTTGTCTCCTCGTTCCACCAGTCTTCCCCTCTGAATGACGCAATGTTGAGCATCTCCGGAAGAGTCTGGTTGAGGATGTAGACCGTTGACCTCAATCTGAAGAAGATGTCTTGGAGGTCAGGGAATGAGCTAAGCTCAGGGTATCGGTCAAGAATGAACCGTTCCCCCTTGCTTTATCCATTCGGTCTCTTGACTTCACCTTTCTTGAGCATCGGGCTCTCGGGTTCAATGGGAAAGTCTGTTTGAAAGATCGAATAACACTCGTTCGAGGGAGCTCATCAAAGTTCATCGGCTCTGAGGCTCGACAAACTCTCGAGGTTTTGGGCGGCTGACTCCTCGGTCTGAATCGACTTGGTTACGAGGTTTGGTTTGGCGCCTCCTCGGTCTGAATTCGACTTGCTTAAAGTGCGGTGGCACTTCCTCGGAGGAATCAAACATTCTCGAGGAATCCCAACATTCTCTGAGTGCTTCCTCGGCAGAATCTGTACTTGCTCTGAGGTCTGAGGTCCTTGAAAGATTTCTTGAGAGAACTTATAAGAACTAAGCGACGTCTCAAGAACCTCAGAGAAGACTTGCTCCTCAGTTTGATCCTGTGCCTTTGAGATAGCCTGAGCCAATACAAGTAAAGGCGATTTCTGAGCAGTTTGGCTCTCAGGCTGAATCTCCTCAGTCTCACTTTCTTCATCCTCATCAGTGAGAACCACCATTCTTTTGCGCTTTGGATCAAGGGTCTTTTGCTTCTTCAAATTTCTCACCCTGCTCCTTCTTGGCATCCAACAAAACCTTCCCCCTGGTTTGTTGGCTTTCTTCAGCAGCAGCCGCAACTGGTGATTCCACCTTTTTCTCTTTCTTTCCTTTGATCGTCCTCCTTGCAGCAATGGGCTTGAACATTACTTTGGACTTAGGGAATGGAGTAGAGTTGGAAAAGATATCCTCCTCCTCTCGGCACATTTCCAAAATAAAATCTATTTTGGTGGCATGGATGATCCTGCCTTTGATAGATATTACTCCATCCTCCCTTTTTATGACCTTGGCTTGCTCACTCACCACCTTGATCAGATACTTCAGCCAGTTGAACTCCTTGGTGGGTGAGTCCTCAATCGCCGCCATAAGTCGGAGTTTGGGAGTGCTGATCTGCTCAAAGCTTCCAGATCGACTCATGATGCACTTTCCAACAATATCCATCAACACTCTGTACTTCGGCTTTAGATGCCGCTTATGCAGAGTTACCTCAAACTTAACAGGATTCTCAGTAATCCCATCAAGATACTCTTGCTCCCATCCCAACATATACAATGAGGGATCATCTCCCCTATCGCACAACTCAAACACGTCGTTTAAATTCTTAGGGAGAATATAAAGCTCTCGAACAAAATCCACATACTACATAGATTGTTCAAGATGTGAAATAGAAATCTTGGACTCTATACAATCATCCTCATCTATTTCCAAATTAGCGAATCTATTACCTCGGATTAAATGAAGCGCCTCTTCTTCGTTCTTGGCATTTGAAGTAATTTTGCCAATGGTCCTTCTTCGTGTTGGCAAAGTACTCTCCAAAGAAACCACGTACTCATACCATGGCTTATTTGTTTTGGCCAATCTTTCGAATATTGTAGGAGCCATTTGAGATTTAAAGATTTTAGGGTTTTGAGCGATGAAGCTTTTCTGGGTAAAAGGGATTTTGCATAGGGTTTTGGGAGTGAAGGATTTAATAAAATTGGCTTGAATGGCTTTCAAAGGAATATATAGTTTGAGATCGTGGGAAGTCGTACCGGTTTGGTGAAAAGCAATGGTTAAGATTAATCCATGATTAATCGGGTATGCGAAAGGTTGATCTCCGAAAAGTAAGCCGCCATTTTATCCTCATTGGTGATTAAATGTAACAGAGCATTTAATGACTGTTGACCTTCTTAGGAATTTCAAAGATCCCGCCCAAAAACATTCCTCAGGTGTTTTGTATTTATTGCAAATGATTACTGAGTTTCACTTAAGCAATAAATGAGTCGCATGAGTCATTACTTCCTCAGACTAATTTCCCTCTATCAGTCTTACTGAGTATTGACCTTTATAAAATGTCGAGATGATCTTGAAAATTGAATGGGTTCAAGATGCTTCGAGAAATCTTGACCTTCAAGAATCTGAGTTTCACGAGACTTAGTTCAAGATTTCCATTTTATCCTCGAAGTTTCTCGAGAATTACGATAAAACTTCATGCATCTGAAAACCTTCAATTTTTCAGATTTTACTCTATACACCTGGATCCAACATCCCTAATTCAACTGATAGTTCCTGAAATCTTGATTCAAATTTAAAGGTTTAGTCAAGATATCGGCTCTCTGCTTATCGGTATGAATTTTCTCCATCCCGATGTCCTTTTTTCTCGACATGATCTCGATGAAGTGATGTCCGATATCCACATGCTTGCATCCGGTGTGCAATAATACGGATTTTGTGAAATAGCAATGGCACTATTATTGTCACAAAATATTGGTACTTCATTGGCTACAACTTTATAATCCCTTAATTGTTGTCTGAGCCAAAGAATCTGAGCACAACAACTTCCTACAGCCATGTATTTAAATTTTAGTCTTGGTTGCTATCGAGGTCCTGCTTTCTTCGAAAACCAAGATATCGGCTTACTTCCAAGGAATTGACAAGTTCCTATAGTGGACTTCCCGCCAATCCTCCCAAACTCCATAATCGACATCCGAGTAACCAGTTAATTCAAGGTTATCATCAGCTGGATACCATAATCCTCTATTCACTGTGCCCTTAAGATACTTCAGTATTTTTTTGGCAGCCTCCATGTGACTAGCCTTAGGATTAGCTTGGTATCTTGCACATATCCCAACAGCAAATGTTATATCCGGCCTACTTGCTGTGAGATAGAGCAATGATCCAATGATTCCTCTATAATCGTTATGACTTCTTCGATTGCCTTGAAATCGGGATCCATCTTGTAGTTAGTATTCATAGGAATTCTAATCGTATTGCAATTCTGACACCATACTTGGCAATCGGATCCTCGTGTACTTTTGCACGGTTGATGAAGATTCCTTCCTTTGATTGTTTCACTTGAAGACCTAGAAAGAAATTCATCTCTCCCATCATTGACATCTCAAACTTGCCTTTCATAAGTGTTGAAAACTTTTCACACACGGTGATGGTTTGAGATCCAAAAATGATGTCATCAACATATATCCGAACCAAGAAGATATCTTCCCCATCTTCTATTCTCAACGAGTTCTATCAACAGTTCCTTTGACAAAACCATGGTCAAGAAGAAAAACCGAGAAAGAGTATCATACCATGCTCGGGTGCTTGCTTAAGACCATACAAGGCTTTTACGAGCACAGAAACTTGGTCATTCTGTGCGAAACCGGGAGGTTGTTCTACATAAACCTCTTCTTTAAGCACACCGCTCAGAAATGCACTTTTCACATCCATTTGATAGATCGTGAACTTCATGTGGGCAAGATATTCAAGAAACAATCGATGGCTTCTAGTCTTGCAACAGTGCAAAGGTTTCATCATAATCCAAGCCTTCTTCTTGGGAATAACCTTGTGCAACTAGCCTTGCCTTGTTTCTTACAATGTTGTTGTTTTCATCTCTTTTATTCTTAAATACCCACTTGGTTCCAATGACATTGTGCCTTTCAGGTCTATCTACTAGCTCCCATACTTCATTCCTTGATAATTGATTCAACTCATCTCTTGCATAGCAAGAAATCAATGATAATCTTGTAGAGCTTCACCAATCTCAAGAGGCTCTTTCTCCGATAAGAAGCGGCAGAAATAGTGCACTTTCACCATGGAACCTTCTTGTTTTGACACCTTCAGTTAGATCACCCACAATCTGACTTGTAGGATGACTATCTAACCATCTTCTTCTAGATGTTCCCCCTTCAATAGTATCCTCAACATTTAAAATGTTAGGTTCAGTTAGTTCAATAAACTCAGGGAACAACAGAAAAGGAGAAAGGGAATCATCTTCCTCAGGGGAAATTCTATTCAGAACATTGTCAGAGACATTTGTTCCCCTTTGGTTGATAGATTCAGAATTTGCCTCAGCTGTGACCACATCTTCATTGGCATCACATACCTGAGTCTGAACTGGTGTCTGTTCAGATTGGTCACCGGTGTGTTGGTTTTCCTTCAGTGAAGACTTTCCATCCTGAGTCTCACCATCCTGAGTTCCATCCTGAACTTCTTTCTCTGAGTCTGAGTCACTCCAATCATAGGAAGTGGCTGACTTCTTCTTTTCAGGTTCAGTGGATGTTTTGTCATTTCTTTTCAGGCTTAATCTGGTGATTCTCTTGGTCAGTTCTTCTGCATCATGTTCCTGTTTCTTCTGAACACAAGTAGATTCATCAAAAACAACATGAGGTGTTTCCTCCACAATAAGAGTCCTACGATTTGTAAACTCGAAAGCTTTTTCGATTGACTTCAGAATATCCTAAGAATATTCCTTCATCAGCTTTACTATCAAATGTTTTCAACTGATCTTTACCATTATTGTGTATGAAACACTTGCAACCAAACACACGAAAGAAAGAAACAAGAGGCTTCCTTTCATTCCAAAGCTCATAAGGTGTTTTTTTTGACTCTTGGTCAAGATGGATCTGTTTCATGAATAGCATGCAAAGTGTTAACAACTTCAAATTTCAAAATCTTTTAGGAATATCGACTTCAACTATCATTGTCCTTGCGAACTTTCTTTTCGTAGTCCTGTTCCTTCTTTCAAAGAACACCATTTTGTTGAGGGTCCTTGCAAAATGATGTTTCATGAGAAATTCCATTTGTTTGCACAATAATCGATATAATATGGTTTATAAATTCAGTTCCTTTGTCGATCTCGATTTTGACCACACTCAGATTTTTCTCAATACTGAGCCTTTTCAAGAATTCTGGCAACTTTATCTCGAGTCTCTTTCTTCTTGAAGTAAGAATATGACCCAAGTATATCTTGAGTAGTCATCAACTACTACTAGTGTGTATTTCACCATCATTGGTGCTCATCGGTGTTATTGGACCAAAAGATCCATATGCAACAACCAAGTATTCTTTCAAGAGAAATATTTACTTTGGTTTTAAATGATGCTCTAATTTGTTTTCCTTTTTTTGCACGCATCACAAATATGTTCCTTCTTGAACACTTCATTAAAGCAACCCTCTCACAAGAACTAATCTTGCAAGTTTATTCAGGGTTTTGAAATTCAGTGATTCATTCTTTTTATGCCATAACCAACTAGTATCTGTGGAACTTTTAACAACCAAACATGTATCTTTAGGAGTTGAACTCAATCGTGAAGATACACATTTCCTTTTCTAGTACCAACAAGAATACTTTACGTGAGATATCATCTTTCACATAACATAAGTTCTTAGAGAACTCAACATTAAAACCCTTATCACAGAATTGGCTTATTGAAAGCAAGTTATGCTTCAATCCGGATACATATGAAACACCATGGATATGAACTGGTCGATTTCCAAAGTTCCAAATCCTTCATCATCCCTTGAGTTATCTCCAAAAGTGATCTCGAGGGCCTCTTTTGTTCAACATAGTCACCGAGTATCTTCTTGAATCTGTCATATGTCTTGAGCATCCACCGTCAAGATACCATCAAATGAGGGCATTTTCATCTCTGCTCATCGGTCTTATGTGATCTTTAATCACTTCGATTCCCTTGTTTTCCTCCCCGAAAAATAGATCAATTCTTAGGTACCCAATTTGTGTAGGGTCCTACAAGGTTAGTTGTACCTTTTCGAATCCAAATCTGCTGACAACTCTAATCACTTTAGAGTGGTTGATCATCTTCCATAAACATCTACATACACATTTACTACTCTGGGTGCCTTAGCAGTTTCCTGTGTATGAGTGCTAGCCTTAGCATGAACATGAGCTTTTGAATTTTTCTTTGGTTCAGGCTTTTTGTTCATTTGCTTTGGCTTCATGGCGGTGATCCGAATCTTTGTTGACTCGGTTTGATAGCCTTTACCCTTAGGCAAGTGGGGTTCAAAGGTTATGCAGACTTAAATTTGGGTCTTTCGATTATCTTGAGGACTTGGTCTCTTCATTGAGAATGTCTCTGTGAAAGTGTTTCTCTTCTCAAGATTCCTCTCGATGGTTTAGTCTTGAGATCCTTTCGGTTTGCATTCTTAGCTTTGAGGCTTTGAAGTACTTGCTCGAAATTTTCAATCGAGTGTGGTCAGGTTTTCTAGCCTTCACATGAGGTTTGGGCTTTCTTACCTGATCATTCAGTTTTACTGAACCATAGGTCATTTTCCCTTGTCTACAACCTTGGGCATTTCTTCAGTTTGAAGTGTAGGTGCCACTGGTTTTACAAAGATTGTCTTCTTGCTACTTGATGCAGCATTCAGATGACCTTGTGAGGTTCCCCCTGGAATGTATCCCAATCCAGATTTTATAGTGGCAGATCTCTGGTAACTCTGAATTTCATCTATTACTTTAGATGCAGTATTCAATAGAGTTAGCTTCTTCTGCACACTATCCTCACATTTCTGTAGAGTTTCATGCTTCTCAGAGAGGTCATTGAACTTAGTTCTGATCAGTTGAATCTCTTAAGTGGATTTCTCTAGCTTTTCAGTTAGGGTCACTATCAACTTCTCTTTCTCTGAGAGTTGTACTTTCAGAACATCCAGTTCATCAGTAGCTCCCATTAATTGAGAAGTGATTTCAGTATTGCTAGAGTCTTTCCACTTAAGATTTTCAGCCTTCAGTTCCTTATTCTGCTCTTGAGTTTCATTTAGCAGTTCTTGTAAAACAGCATAGTCCTTCATTAGACTCTCAAAAGAATCCATCAGGTCAAAATGACTGTTTACAGTGGAACTTGATAACTCTTGTGCTAGTGTAGGAGCAACAACAGAGAAAGAAGAGTTTACCTCCTCAATAGCCATTAGACAGAGGTCATCACTTTCACTGTCTGAGAAGATTTCATCTGAAGAGCTAGATCCTTCCTCAGAATGTTCTTCTTCTACAACCATGGCCTTTTTGTTAGATAACTTCTTGTCTCTTTTTGCCTGTCTTTCTCTTCTCTCCTTAGCACTCAGGTCAGGACAATCATACTAGAAGTGACCTTTCTTTTGGCAATTGTAGCATCTGTTGGCATCATCATCCTGATCACTTTCTTCTTTGGAGTCCTTCCTTTTGGATGAAGATCCCTCAGCTTTCAGGTCCTTCTTCTTCTCAGTTGATCTGTCCTCAGGTTTCTTCTGGTACCTGTGATTCCTGTAATAGTTTTTGTATTTTCCATATCGACTATTAAGTCTTTCAAACCTCCTTGCCATCAGTGCTAGCTTATCCTCAAGCTCATCCTGATTCTTAGCAAGGGAGTTCTCAGACTCTCTAGTTTTACAGGTTTTATCCTTGGCCTTAAAAGCCACATTCTTACTAGATGGTGAATCATCTTTGTTGTCAGCCTTTTTAGATTTCTTATCAATTACGAACTCATAGGCCTTCAGCTCAGAGAAGACTTGTTGGTATGGCATTGAATTAATATTTTTGGTGTTTTCAATCACCACTGCATGTATATCCCATTTCTTAGAAAGACCTCTAAGAATTTTCAATGCAACTTCTCTCTGTGGATATTTCTTACCAAGTGCATTTAGATCATTTATAATGCTAGTGAATCTGACTTCCAATTTGTCTATAGATTCACCTTCATCCATTTCAAAACTATCAAACTTTCCAATTGCAACTGAAAGTTTTTTTTCCTTGATATGATTTGTGCCTTGGCACATTACAGCTAGTGTATCCCAAATTTCTTTTTCAAGAAGATTACGATGAGAGATCATTCCCATCACACCATCATCAATTGTCTTTGTATAGTGTGTCTTTAGCAATATAGTCTAGATTGACTAACTTCCTCTCCTCAGGAGTCAGTTGGTCATCAGACTTAGGAAATTCTATTCTGGGATCGTTTCTCTCATTTTCTGTTCCTCTGGGATTCACCACAGTAAATTGGAATGGCCCTTCAGAGACCACTCTCCACATCGTTCATGTTTGAATCAAAGTGAGCCTGCATTCTCGATCTCCATAAATCATAGTTCTCCATCGAGAACATGGGAAGTTTCTTAAAAGACATTTTTATCTCGAGTCTTTTAAGAATTCAAAGAATAAGATCGGGCTCAGATAGACCACAAGTATTTTAGCAAATAAAACTTAGGTCAACAAAGCAGGTGGTCAAGTTGAACCACTACTCTTATACCACTTGTTGGTCCCGTGCAAAACGAGTCTTACACGTGTATGGGGGAATACAAGTGTTCAAAGGTTTTTAAAACTTTTCTCTTCTTCGAGGTCACTTTTGGGTCGTTGTCCTCGATGATTTGGTCCTGAGAAACACAAATCGCTCCGAGTCAAAGTCTCTTCGAGACAAAGGATCCCGAAATGCTTTCGAGATACCTCGATAATCCCAACCGAGTCCTCGTTTTCAGAGATCCCGAGTTGCTTGGATCGATAACTAACTTATCAACCCTCGTAAGAGTAAGTTCAGTTTGGTAACTATCTATTCTAGCTACTCGGATGTCTTGAATGGTTGGCCCTTTAGTTTATACTGCGTTTTAAGCTTTTGTCAAAACCTTCCTTTAATGGAATAGTGATTAGGTTGTGATTCAATTATATGCAACTTTCAGTGGATTGATTCCAACTGAAATATCAGTGAAAATATGCTTTCAAAACAAAGTAATGCAACAGATAAATCAAGCAAAAAGAAAGCAAAGAACACAACAAATTATAGTGGTTCGTAGACTCAAGCTCCTACGCCTACTCTCCCCGATCTCTTCGAAAAATTCACTAATCACTTCCTAAGGCTTTTCTCGACCACCTCTCAGTTTTACTAACCTTTCTAATTTTGAGCTTTCTGACTACCTCTGTAGTTTACTAACTCAAAACTCACACAAGCTTTATGTCTATCCAAGATAGATTACTCACTTCTCCTCTAGAGCTTTCTGACTACCTCAATGTAGTTTACTAACTCTTTACAACTCCAATCTCACCAACAATCACACTCAAACTACCTTACAAAGGGTTTGGGGTTTCTTGGTTGGTTTCCAACTAGGATGAGATATCCTTTACAATAAAGAACAATGCAAAGGCTAGGATATCTCGACTAAGCTTTGGATATATCTTATCAAGCTAGGCTTAGTGGAATGAACTCTCTTCGATTTAAAGCACTTGGGAAATTCTTGGTTTTTGAGTGCTTCAACTTGCAATAATAAGTTTGAGCTCTTGAGTTGCTTACAAATTTCCCGTAACCTTACAATGTAGAAGGTCACTAGTATTTATAGGCATACACCAAGGTCACTCTTGAAAAACTATCCGTTGGAGAGATAGCTTCATGAGTTTTCTCTTATGGTGTGTGAGAAACGGCTATATTTAGGGTTTGACACTCCCTAACACGTTTTAGGCAATAGCCTTTCATGTAGCCGGTCTTCACTTTTTTGTAGTCTGAACTTAGTACTTCGACATCTTTTTTCAAAGACACTGTCGTTGTCGGTGTCGGTATGATGTCAGATGTTGTCTTCCTCTTTTTGACTTTTGTCTCCGGTTAAAGGTAGACAACTCAACGGCTCTTTTTGGTTACAATCTACGAGTTGATATAACCTTAACAACACTTTGTCTTAGTTCCTTTTATGCGCATTTGAATGTCTTGGGCAATATCTATTTTTCTAAGGAATCGCGATCTTCTCGATGTTGCATCCTTCATATAGATATTTTCGATTGCCTCGGAACATTCGAGTTTATCTTGAGCATTTAGTACATTCTTGAGTCTTGATAATTCTCTTGTGCCTTGATACTCTTGACCTTGATTCTTGATCTTACATCTTACGTGTCTTGAGTCTTACGAGTCTTGAGTCTTCTGAGTCTTTAGGGTCTTACGAGTCTTGGCGTCTTACGAGTCTTGACCTCTTACGAGACTTGACGTCTTCTTGAGTCTTCACAGATATCTTGGTGATATCTTTGAGTCTTCATCTTTGAGTCTTAAGTTCCTCAGTTTCATCTTGAGTCTTGATATCTCGATTTCTGCTTGAGTCTTGATATCTTGGTTTCTGCTTGAGTCTTGATATCTCGATTTCTGCGAGTCTTGATATCTCGATTTCATCGAAGTCTTGATTTCTTTGTTTCATACTGAAACTTTATAAACTTCAGTTTCATACTGAAACTTCGGTTTCTTCACAAACTTTCTGAGTTCTTCAGAATCTTCAGATCCTAACTTGATCTATATTTGCTGACTATACATTTTGCAGATATCATCCTGAATACTCTAAAACTGAATCCTGACTCAACTATCAAGATTATCCTGAACATGTCATACTCAGGGGTTTTGGGATCTAATCAAAATCATATCTTTATTAAATTCATCTCCCAACAGTTTGGTTAGCAGATATCAGTTAATCCGAAAAGAGACACTTAAAGATAGTGTGTGGGATTTTTGAGATATCTGAAGGACACTGCAGATTATTATCTCAAGGAGATAATCTAAACTTATAGAGTATACATACACTAACTGGAATTATGATTTAGATGCAAGTAAGTCAAATTCTAGTTATACCTTCTTGCTTAAACATTGAAGCAATCTCGTGGTATAACATGAAATAAGTTTGTATAGCACTGACCACTATTAAAACTGAACTTGTGTCATGTGCATCTACAGTCAAATAAATATTTTGGTTAAGAATTTTCATTAAATATTTGGAATTAGTAAGCACTCAATCGTTAAGAATTAAACACTCTAGTAGGAGTTGTAACGATTCATTGTTGTATATGACATTCCAATGGGAGTTATATCGACTTACTGTTGAATCAAACACTCCAGTGGGAGTTATATCGATTCACTGTTGAATCAAACACTCTAGTGGGAGTTATATCGATTCATTGTGAAATCAAACACTCCAGTGGAAACTGTAAAGATTGATTGTGAAATCAAACACTCCAGTGGGAGCTGATATGATTCATCGTATTAATCAAAGCAATTAAAGCTTACTCTAAAGATTCCAAGTATCATAAAAAGTTTGACTTTGTAAAGACGTTATAAAGAAGAAAGAGTGATCCTTGAATAAATTTCTACTGACTTAATGTTGGCAGATTTATGTTCAAACCTAATTACAGAAGATGTGTAAGACATCTTAAAGATTTTGGGTTTGTATGGATTTAAATGGACTACGAAGTAGTTGTTAATGTTATTAGACATTTATGTATTGTGAAGTATATGAAAGATTCATATAATAGTATGTCGACAAGTTGATTGGCTCTTTCATACGAGAAATGGCCTCTAACATCAAGGTATGTGCAGAGATGAAATTATATTGTAGATAATCGCAATAGATTTTACCACAAATCTATTTGACTTGTATCAAAGCTAAATCAATGGATTCCTAGGCGATAGAAGGAGGAAATCCAAGTTAAGTGTTGAAGATACACTTGAACTATGATTTACACGATGTCAAAATAAATAAAATGACATACGCTTCCACCCTGGAAAGTTAAACATCGTGACATGTGTTTCATATCACATGTGCAAAGTTGACCATAAGGAAATGAGAAAGATATCTTTATTTTCTCATTGTATGAGGTTTTGATAAGCCTCTTAAAGGTACCCTTAGGACTTTCTACTAGATTTCTAAGTCTTCACTTTAGTGTTGCTACTTTAGCATGCTACCAATAACTATGATTAATTCAGCGATGCGATACATGTCTAGGAAAGCAGCTATGGTGGGAGTCTGTAGATATTTTGTGTGAAAGGAAGGACATCTTTATTAACACGTTCTATAATGTTCATTGACCGGTCAATCGAGTTGAGAACTTGATTATGAATACATAGATTTTGATAAAAAAAATGAATATGCTCTAATCTTTTCAAGGGATTAAAAGAGATATGTCAACTTGTGTTAACTAAAAGAGTTTTGGGGTATAACGAATTTTGAATTCTTCATATAAAACTGGTTGAGTTGCTATATATCATTAACACGTTATATAACGTGAAAACTCATATTCTCGAAGGTCACACGATTTATTTGCCTGTATGAAAAGGTATTATGTGATGGTGTAAAGAGGTGAAACAAATGAGTGTAAGACTCGAACTTCATGTGTGAGTGGGGATGAAAGTTAATAAATAATATTAATTATTTACATGAAAATGGATAATATCAATTGGGGAAGTGTGATAACTTCCACGAGGATATATAGGGATGAGATTTTGAGATTTCTTCCTGATGAAAAATAACGGGATTTTTCTCTATTCTATTCTCCGTACGTAAACACGGAAAAAGAAAACGGGGTTTTTTTCTCACTTCTGCTCTTAAACATCACGTATATACTAAATTTAAGGCTCTTAAATTGTGATTAATGAAAGCAATCTGTGAACCAATTCGCGTGGTCGTGTTTCGGACTCAGAGGATCCAATGCGTACGTAGAATTTAACCGAGTTCTTTTTCTTCCACTGCAATTCTGGAATAGAGGTTAGTAAGTTTCTAACCCCCGTGTTCCAACAATAACATTAACATTAAATAAAAATGCTACTGATTATATAAAATTCTAAAAAATGTTGCATATATATAGCATCAGAAGCTTTCAGCCTTAACATTTTAACAGATTGACTGCTCATGATGTTATATCGATCAATTTCCATTAACAATTATCATTATCGAAATTCTTGACCAATATTTGTAGCCCAATTATAATCAGCGCCATTCTGATCACTCCCAACATCAAGTGTGCAAGATAGTGGAACTAGGCACAGCCCTCTTCTCCTCAAGTCCTTTTTTGGTTCTTCATCACATGCAGATTCCTAATCCCAAAAACAAAATTACAAATAAATAAAAGTCTTGTATGCTCGTGAAATTAACAAATCTTGCAAATAAATTAGGCCAAGTCTTGTATGCATCCAATTGCACGATGCACTCATAGTGTATTTTAAAATCGTGCAATTTGTTATACTGAAAGATACAACTTATTTATACTGAAACGTGTACCTATTTTTTCCATATTAATAGTTGCATAATTCAGTGTAAACAAGTTACATAATTCTAAAATGCACTATGAGTGCATTGTACCTACATGCACACAACACCCACTCAATATATTAACGATCTTTTGATATTCTGTTAATTCAATCATGATTTAATTTTTTAATTTCTTATAATATCATACACTACTTTTTCACTTTTTCAATTCTTGAGGATATGTTTGTTTCGGGACTCACCCTAATGAACTTAGGACTTAGAAAACCACGTCCCATTATAGTTTGAGATTTAAAATTAGACTTCAAAATCATCTCCTATAAAGTACACCTACACACCTATTTTTCACAAAATTTAATACAATCACATCACTATTTTTCTCACTCTCAACACAATATAATAATATTATATCAATCATTATTAAACATTGATTTGACATAAAGTAAAATTCCACCCTATCAAAATCTCAAAACAAACATATATTTTTTACTATTCATCAAGACTTTCAAATCCATGGGATTTCGAAGTCATGACTTCCCCCGCACACCTAAATCCCGAAACAAACATACCCTGAGAGTTTTCTTCTAGCACACTCACTGAGAAATAGCTTCGTGTGTTTTTTCTTTTCAGAAAAAAGCAAAAATACAGAGCCTTGTGTGTTAAAATTACAAAATATTGAAAACGGTGTTTTTCATTGCAAAAAAAGATAAGATCGTGTGATTGGATTAATTAGAAAAATATTTAAAGGTGATCATGAGTTTAATTCCAGGAAAAAAATGTTATAAAAGTAATACAAAGTTATAAATAGAAAAAAGAAAGCCAGAATATTCAAACTTTTAGTACCAGATCATCAGATTCTCCTTTCCTCTTTATGCACTTCCCTTTCGACAGCTACAAGTTGGCCATGGGCATCAAAAGAAAAATGAACTCAATGATTAATATTTTTGAGAGACTTACTAGTATACATTTCAAGATTACAATTTACTAGATGCAATTTAATTGCATTTAAGTAAGTACATTTGCACTTTCCCGTGTAACTTTGTTTATATATTCAATCCTGATTATACCTATTAGTAATTTGCATCAAAATTTGTACCTATAAGTATTTTTCCCAATATTTTTTATAAACAATGTATTCGAAGGTACATCAAAGAAGATTATTATGTTACTACTATTATTATTATTTAACTATTTTTGAGATAATTTTGAAGTTGTTCCTTTAATTTAAATTACACCAGAGTTCACAATTTGCAAACTAAACTTTCAGTTTTTTAGTTTAATTAATTTGATAATTTTTCCAGTAACGTGGCAACAAGAAATGGTGGTGTATATTATGTAGCATCAAAAAATGAGCCGATGCCTTGTCAACGAACAGTTTATGATTAAATATTGGACAAAATCACACGATCAAGAAGAAAAATTCAAAGTTCAATATATTGTCATAAATAAAGAGGACCCAACTTGAAGTTTTTCTAGGGTTTTCTTTAATTGTATAGTTTTGATTCTGATTGAATTAATAATCAATTAATTAATGTCTTACAATGCTGCAAAATATATCAGTATTATTTAACTTGCACGTGCTATCTTGTACTATTCCCTTAGATATATATGCACATGCATATACAAAAACTACACTTTAAAAAGTCTAAAAAAACTAGAAATAATTCAATTTAGCCTCATAACTTATAAATTGGTCCGGACTTGATCCTACTCTAGTCGGAAAATAAAAAATGACGTCATATGGTCATGCCGGAAAATTAGAAACGACGTCATATGATGCAAAACATGTGTATGAGGTCGTTTCTATGTTTCCCGCCAAAAAATAGGGCCAATTAATTAGCTGGTAATAATTAAGTTTTGGGACTAAATTAAATATTTAACTTGTGGTAAGAAAATTCACTTCAACTCATTAATTATGCATGTATCTATCTTTCTTAAAAGGTGTTGTTGCCTCATGCTTTTTCCTGAACCACGTCGACCCATATAAGGTACACTTAGAGCCTGCATGAATTAAAGGGGGATCAGATTGTTATGTTAATTATTATAGTGAAAAGATTTAAGTTTTGTATGCATCCAGGTGCATCATGCATTTATAATGCATTTTAGAATCATGTAACTTATTATGTTGAAAAATGCAACTTGTTCACCATAAACCGTGCAATTATTAATATGCAAATATAATTTCATGATTTAGATAAATAAATTACAT
Source organism: Stenogyne calaminthoides (assembly GCA_037126765.1). Lineage (NCBI taxonomy): Eukaryota > Viridiplantae > Streptophyta > Magnoliopsida > Lamiales > Lamiaceae > Stenogyne > Stenogyne calaminthoides. The sequence goes on along the minus strand of JBBCBC010000007.1, from coordinate 21,407,961 downwards.
TTTTTAATATAACAAGTTGCATGATTTTAAAATATATTATGAATTTACGATCCAAATGCACATCAGATGCAGTGTAATTGAAGTGGCATATATAGAAGGGTCACCTCAATTTGTTTCTCAAGGAATTTTATGTATCCAATAGCTTCTAACAGGACAGTAGCTGTGTCAGTCTGCAAAAAATAATTATTTAAAATACATATATAATTATTTTATATATAGTATATGTATTGTTGAATTTAAAATAATTATTTGAAAATCAGATGATACCCCAACCATGTCATGTACTTTATCTACTTCTTTATGTACAAAGAAAACCCTACTAATAGTAAAAGGTTAAAACACAAGGGCAATTTAATCTCCAATGTGTTCTTACTAATTAAATGGATTAGTTATTCCATAATTACAATTGGGTGATTTATATTTCACCAAGTTTTTTACTTTTTCTTTTTTGAAGAATCACCAAGATTTTTACTAGTAGCTAGCTTGATATGGGGTTGTTTGTTCCTTTAGTTAAATTTTTTTAAAAAACATTTTTAGCAATACAATATTTTCTTAGAATTAAATGCCACATTTTCACATAATTAAAATATATAGAGAACATATATAGTTCAATTATTTTGTTACCTTGCCAAATGGGGAAACTAGCTGGTGGAGAGCAGTAATTCTATCCCCCAATTTTTCTTTCCTCACCTGCTTAATCAAATAAAATGTAATTAATTAAACAGGAGATGATTTAATTTTTTCAAGATATGCTCTCTTTTTAGTGTGTGGACAAGATGATCCAAAGATAGACAAAGAATAAGGAATGAAGAAGGGAATCAAAACAATTCAGAAAGACAATAGTTAAAATCCAAGGAAGATGAAGACAGATTGATCACAAACAAAATAACCCAATCATGTATGTAAATTATGATGCAAAATTTGAGAAAATTGCGAAAATGAATATATAATAATTCCTTTAATTTAGTTACCTTGATAGTAGTAGTCTTTGCTGAAGAATGTTGAATTTTGGCTTTCTTGGCTACCCCATCCGTGCTATAATTGCAATTCGCAGACAACTAAAATATGGGAATGATTGAATTAATTAAAATGATATACTTCTCAAAATAAATAATTATAAAGAAAATTATATGTCAAAATTATCAATGCTTCAATATGAATCAATGACGAACTTAACAAAGACAAAACTCTGGTGAAACCAGGTTCACGTTAAACACTATTTCTTCAAATATTATTGTTATGTATATAAACTATCATTATTATGTTTTATAGTTATACACTAGTGTATAAACATTATAACAGCGTCAGTGTCTATTCATAATAGTGATAGAGTTCAACGTGAACTCGAATTCACAGAAAATAAACTCCGTAACAAATCAACCCTGAGCCCATATATATAGGTAGGTGAATTAAAGTTAATTATTTATCAAAACCATGGAATTTATGTACCTGAGATGAGGGAACCTGCTTGAAATTTGTTGAGAAACCTAGCAATTGTTGACCCAAGTTGTGGAGATTTTTTTCTTGAATAAGGCTCAAACCAAGTTTATCATCTTCACTATCTAATCCTCCCCTACAAAAAATCAAGTTCTGAACCAGATCAAGATACACTTATATGAAATAGTTTTACAATGCAACTCTTTTGCATCTATCATTTTATAGCAGAATAATTAATACCTTTTAATTTTTAATGAAAAAACTAATACCGGAAAACTAATATCTTTTAATGAATTAACTAATACTTTTTAATGAAACAATTAACATTGTTTAAATATACACAAAATATGCAAATTAGTTGGACGGTAAAGCTGATTTACATAAGACTTTGCCATAAATCACAAATCACTGATATCATTAATTAATCTCTAGCAACCTAGCTAGCTAGGTTAAAGTGAACGTACCAATGAATTAAATAAAATCAAGTGTGTGTATATATATAGAGAGAAGAAGAAGAAAGTAAGAATTATGACATAAAATTTCAAGATATTAAGTGCCTCAATGAATGTACATTAGGAGTGTTTGGGTCCATGAGTGTGGTGGTGGAAGCTGCTGCTGATTTTCAAAAAAGGCGGGTGGCAATTCGTAATTAAGAGGGAAGTTAAAGGGTACTGTTGGAAGAGGATGCCTGACGTCGGATGTCACCGCCTGCAGCTTCACCGCGGAGCTCTCACTCTCAACAACACCTTCATACATTGTTGAAATTAATGCTTTAATTCTGAGCTAGCTTTTAATTACTTGCTCAACTTCACCTATAAGTTTGTCTCACTTTCACTTTTCCTTTTCTTTTTAGAACCGGTCTCTACTACACTTGATTGGGAGTAAGGAAAGTGAAGAAAGAGGGAGTTGTAATACTATTCCTTTTCCTTTCTTTTTTCTTTTTATGTTTGCCCTTTTTCTTTGCTTTTTTGCTTTATCACTAAAGTGGCGAGAAAAGTTGGTACGTAATTCTCAAGTAAATAATATGATAGTGAAGTTATTTGGGATTATATGAAATGTAGTGTTGAAGTGATAGAAGAACACCACATGTGCACAAAGGATTCTATTTAAATGAAGTTAATTTATTGGTGGATAATTTATAAGTAGTTAAATGGACTTTGGAAAAAATTTAATATCATCTAAAAGTTCAAACATTTAGAAAGGTGTGTAATTAATTTCTTTATATTATTTTTCTAACACTTCACCTCACTCACGGGCTGAATACTCTTAATCTATCTTTTGGAGGAGATCCATCGAGTGTACAATTTAATATTGATGGAATTGCTTTCAGCGGAAATCGGTCCCAAAATCTAGACGTGAACCAAAGACTCTGATACCTTGAAAGAATTTTATCTCATTTAAAAGTTAAAACTTTTTTAGAGATATAAAATTAATTCATTTATATTATTTTTCTAACAACTTTGCTAGAAAAGTTTATTAAGTTTTCATTTCATAAAACTATAGCCTCATTTGGTTTGAAGCACTCAAATTTTAATCGATGCAAATGATTAACTTATGAGATTGACTAATAAATTATACTCCATTCATCCCGAATTGAATTCAACATTTGCTAAAAAAGTATGTCCCGAATTAGATTGAACATTTTCAATAGTGACAGTAAAAGAATATAATCAATTTAAAGTATCCCCTTCAAATATCTCAATATTACACATATGTTCTTATTTTTCCCATACTAAAAACAGTTTTATCTCATTTTATTTACACCACATATCATTACTTTATTATATGGCTCTCAATGAAAACTAACTTATACTAAAAAACAATTATCACGTTAAACTCTTTGCAAACAATCAATATAAATATATATTGGTTGTAGTATAAGGCTCATAGAGCCACAGAGGCGAACCTCACTAATGGGGAGAATGGTCTCTTCATAGGTCGCACTTCGATTTGGAATTGTTCCTAATGGACGTAATACATCATTTTTTAATGGAGAAGTAGGTGAAGAGATCTACATGGATCAATTTAAGGCTCCATTTGAATAAAGAGGATTTGATTAAAAAATAATAAAGGTAAAAATACAAATATTTCAAATTATGAATTGTCAAGAAATGTGAGAGAAGGGGTAGAGAGGATGGGATTTCAAATGACATGATTTTGGAGAGAATTTGAAATCCCTTCATTTTAAACTAAACTCTAATTTAAGTATTTATAAATTCATTTAACTCAAGTAGAGAGAGTGATGATTTATTTGTGAAATTCATGAATTTGAAATGCATCCATCCAGATAAAGTCGAAGGGATTTTAGGAAAAGGGACAAGAGTGCAAAGTGTAATATGGTGTGCTTTTGTTGGTGTGTGATGATTTGTTGGTTGAGAGTTTTCGTTTCGGTTGGGCTCACGAGTGGAGTCTAGGAGCGGATTTATTTAGAGGCAATCCATAACAAATGTCTTGCCTCAATTTTTTTATAATATATTAAACTTTCTCCGTTCCACTATATTTGTCTCACTTTTTTTTATGGACGTCCCACTATATTTATCCCAGTCCATAAAAGGAAAGAGTAACACTCCTGTTGGGAGATGAATTTAATAAAGATATATGATTTTGATTAGATCCCAAAACCCCTGAGTATGACATGTTCAGGATAATCTTGATAGTTGAGTCAGGATTCAGTTTTAGAGTATTCAGGATGATATCTCGCAAAATGTATAGTCGCAGATATAGATCAAAGTTAGATCTCAAGATTCAAGATTCGGTATGTTTCTCAAGAAACCGAAGTTTCAAAGATGAAACCGGCGGTTTCAAGGCTCTCGAAGAAACCGAAAATCAAGACTCGAATGATGAAATCGAGAATCAAGACTCAAGCAGAAATCGAGATATCAAGACTCAATTAGAAATGAGATATCAAGACTCGATTATGAAATCGAAAATCAAGACTCAAAGATGAAGATTCAAGATATCGGGCCAAGATATCTCGCGGAAGACTCAAGACTCAAGAAGACGCCAAGACTCGAAGACCTCAAGACTCGTAGACTTTGAAGACACAAGACCGAAGATCAAGAATCAAGATCAAGAATATCTGAAGGCACGCGAATTATCAAGACTCGAAGAATGTCATCAATGCTCAAGATAAACTCAATGTTCCGAGGCAATCGAGAATATCTATCCAAGGATGCAATCTCGAGAAAATCGCGATTCCTTAGAAGAATAGATATTTGCCCGTACATTCAAATGCGCATAAAAGGAACTAAGTCGAGTGTTGTTAAGGTTATATCAACTCGTAGTTTGTAACCAAAAGAGCCGCTGAAGGTGTCTACCTTTAACCGAGACAAAAGTCAAAAAGAGGAAGACAAAGATCGCACCATATCGACAATCGACAAAGGACAAGTCAAAAAAAAAGATGTCAAGTACAAAAGTTCCAGATCGCAAAAATCAAGACCGGCTACATGAAAGGCTATTGCCTAAAAACGCGTGTTAGGGAGTTTCAAACCCTAAATATAGTCGTTCCTCACACACCATAAGAGGAAACTCACGAAGCTATCTCTCCAACGGATAGTTTTTCAAGAGTGACCTTGGTGTATGCCTATAAATACTTGTGACCCTCTACATTGTAAGGTTATGGGAAATTTGTAAGCAACTCAAGAGCTCAAATTTATTATCGCAAAGTTGAAGCACTCGAAAACCCAAGAATTTCCCAAGTTCTTTTATATTGAAGAGAGCTCACTAAACTAAGCCTAGCTTGATAAGACATATCCGAAGCTTAGTCAAGATATCCTAGCCTTTGCATTGTACTTCATTGTAAAGGATATCTCATCCTAGTTGGAAACCAACCGAGAAACCCCAAACCCTTGAGAAGGTAGTTGTAGTGTGTTTGTTGGTGAGAAGAGTTGTAAAGAGTTAGTAAACTACGCGGAGTAGTCAGAAAGCTCTAGAGGTGAAGTTAGTAAGCTACAAAGGTAGTCTGAAAGCTTGTTTGTGTTTGAGTAAGTAAACTACGGAGGTAGTCAGAAAGCTCAAGGTCGGGTTGAGTAAGTAAACTACGTGGAGTAGTCAGAAAGCTCAGGGCCCAGTTGAGTAAGTAAACTACGCGAGGTAGTCAGAAAGCTCAGGAAGTGATTAGTGAATTTCTCTGAGGATCAGAGAGAGTGGACGTAGGAGCTTGAGTCTTTGAACCAATATATAAACTGCTGTGTTGTTTATTGCTTTCTTTATCTGTGCTTAACTGTTGCATCACTGAGTATTGAAAGCATATTTTCACTGAGATTTCAGTTGGAATCAATCCACTGGAAGTTGCATATAATTGAATCACAGCCTAATCACTATTCCATTAAAGGAAGGTTCTCAGCAAAAGCTTAAAACGAGTATAAACTAAAGGGCCAACCATTCCGCACATCTGAGTAGCTAGAACAGATAGTTACCAAACTGAACTTACTCTTCTGAGGGTTCAGTAAGTTAGTTATCTGATCCAAGCAACTCAGGATCTCTGAAACTCAGGACTCAGTTGGGATTATCTAAGGTTTCTGAAAGCAGCTCAGGATCACTGTCTCAGTAGACTTTGACTCAGAGTGATTTGTGCTTCTCAGGACCTAATCTTCAGGATTATCTGACGCAAGCTGACCTCAGTAAAAGAATAGTTTTAAAAATACTGAACACGTGTATTCCCCCCCATACACGTGTAAGACTCGTTTGCACCGGGACCAACAAGTGGTATCAGAGCAGTGGTTGAACTTGACCACCTGCTTTGTTGACCAAAGTTTTATTTGCTAAAAATATTGTGGTCAATCTGAACTGATCTTATTTGCTGAATTCTTAAAAGACTCAGATAAAATGTCTTCTAAGATACTTCCCATGTTCTCAGTGGAGAACTATGATTTATGGAGACTGAGAATGCAGGCTCACCTGTATTCCAAACATGAACGAATGTGGAGAGTGGTCTCTGAAGGACCATTCCAATTTACTGTAGTGGATCCCAGAGGAACAGAAGATGAGAGAATTGATCCTAGAGCAGAATTTCCTAAGTCTGATGACCAACTGACTCCTGAGGAGAGAAAGTTAGTCAATCTAGACTACATTTCTAAAGACACACTATACAGTACAATTGATGATGGTGTGATGGGAATGATCTCTCACTGCAATACTGCCAAAGAAATTTGGGATACACTAGCTGTAATGTGCCAAGGCACAGATCATATCAAGGAAAACAAACTTTCAGTTGCAACTGGAAAGTTTGATAGTTTTGAAATGGAAGAAGGTGAATCTATTGATAAATTGGAAGTCAGATTCACTAGTATTATGAATGATCTAAATGCACTTGGAAAGAAATATCCACAAAGAGAAATTGCATTGAAAATTCTTAGAGGTCTTTCTAAGAAATGGGATATACATGCAGTGGTGATTGAAAACACCAAAAACATTAATTCAATGCCATATCAACAAGTCTTCTCTGAGCTGAAGGCCTATGAGTTTGTAATTGATAAGAAATCCAAAAAGGCTGACAGCAAAGATGACTCATCATCGAGTAAGAATGTGGCTTTTAAGGCCAAAGATAAAACCTGTAAAACTAGAGAGTCTGAGAACTCCCTTGCTAAGAATCAGGATGAGCTTGAGGATAAGTTAGGACTGATGGCAAGGAGGTTTGAAAGACTTAATAGTCGATATGGAAAATACAAAAGCTATTACAGGAATCACAGGTACCAGAAGAAACCTGAGGACAGATCAACTGAGAAGAAGAAGGACCTGAAAGATGAGGGATCTTCATCCAAAAGGAAGGACTCCAAGTCCAAAAAAGAAAGTGATCAGGATGATGATGCCAACAGATGCTACAATTGCCAAAAGAAAGGTCACTTCCTATATGATTGTCCAGATCTGAGTGCTAAGTAGAGAAGAGAAAGGCAAGCTAAAAGAGACAAAAAGTTCTCTAGCAAAAAGGCCATGGTTGCGTAAGAAGAACATTCTCGAGGAGGGATCTAGCTCTTCGATGAGATATTCTCGCACAAAGGAAAGTGATGACATTTGTCCGATGGCCATTGAGGAGGTAAACTCTTCTTTCTCTCGTTGTTGCTCCTACACTAGCACAAGAGTTGTCAAGTTCAACTGTAAAATAAATAATTTGACTGATGGATTCTTTTGAGAATCTGATGAAGGACTATGTTGTTTTTACAAGAATCGCTAAATGAAACTCAAGAGCGTAATAAAGAACCGAAAACCTAAAATCTAAAATGGAAAGACTTAGCAAAACTGAAATCACTTCTCAATTAATGGGAACTACTGATGAACTGGATGTTATGAAAGTACAACTCTCAGAGAAAGAGAAGTTGATAGTGACCATAACTGAAAAGCTAGAGAAATCCACTGAAGAGATTCAGCTGATCAGAACTAAATTCAATGATCTCTCCGAGAAGCATGAAACTCTACAGAATCGCGAGGATAGTCTTGTACGTAAGAGTTAACTCTATTGAATATTGCATCTAAAGTAAGAGATGAAATTCAGAGTTACCAGAGATCTGCCACTATAAAATCTGGATTGGGATACATTCCAGGGGGAACCTCACAAGGTCATCTGAATGTTGCATCAAGTAGCAAGAAGACAATCTTTGTAAAACTAGTGGCACCTACACTTCAAACTGAAGAAATGCCCAAGGTTGTAGACAAGGGAAAAAGACCTATGGTCTCAGTAAAACTGAATGATCAGGTAGGAAAGCCCAAACCTCAGGTGAAGGCTAGAAAACCTGAGCACTCAGTTGGAAAGTTTCAGGCAAGTACTTCAAAGCCTCACACTAAGAATGCAAACCCGAAAGGCTCCACATCGAACCATCGAGGAATCCTCGATGAGAAATACTCAAAGACAGACATTCTCAATCTGCAGAGACCAAGTCCTCAAGATAATCGAAAGACCCAGATTTCAAAGATGCATAACCCGAACCCCACTTGCCTAAGGGTAAAGGTTATCTGAACCCAAGTCAACAAAGATTTAGATCGGCTGCACTGAAGCCAAAGCAAATGAACAGAAGGCCTGAACCAAAGAAAAATTCAAAAGCCCATGTTCATGCTAAAGCTAGCACACATACACGTAAAAATTTTAAAGGCACCTGTAGTAGTAAATGTGTATGTTGATATTTATGGAAGACAAATTAGCCACTCTAAATTGATTAGAGTTGTCAAGCAGATTTGGATTCCGAAAGGTACATCTAACCTTGTAGGACCCTACACAAATTGGGTACCTAAAAATTGATCTGTTTTTCAGGAGGAAAACAAGGGCACAAAGCTGATTAAAGATCACATAAAGACCGATGAAAGCGAGAGATGAAAAAAGGCCCCGATGTATGGTATCTTGACAAAGGATGTTCAAGACATATGACAAGATTCAAGAAGATACTCAAAGACTATGTTGAACAAAGAGGCCCTCGGATCACTTTTTGGAGATAACTCCAAGGATTGCGATCAAGGATATGGAACTTTGGAAATCGACTCGACCATATCCATGGTGTTTCATATGTATCTCGATTGAAGCATAATTTGCTTTCAATAAGCCAATTCTCGTGATAAAGGTTTTAATGTTGAGTTCTCTAAGAACTTATGTTATGTGAAAGATGATACAACACGTAAAAATATTATTGATCGGTACTAGAAAAGGAAATGTGTATCTTGGTCGATTGGAGTTCAACTCCTAAAGATACATGTTTGGTTGCTAAAAGTTCCACAGATACCCGTTGGTTATGGCATAAAAGAATGAATCACCAATTTCAAAACCCTCAATAAGCTTGCAAGATTAGCTCTTGTAAGAGGGTTGCCTAATGAAGTGTTCAAGAAGGAACATATTTGTGATGCGTGCGAAAAAAAAACAAGTTAGAGCATCATTTAAAAGCAAAGTAGATGTTTCTCCGAAAGAATACTTCGCCATTCGTGATATGGATCTTTTTGGTCCTATAACACCAGTGAGCACTAATGACAGAAATACACATTGGTAGTAGTTGATGACTACTCAAGATATACTTGGGTCATATTCTTACTCAGTAAGAAAGAGACTCAGATAAAGCTGCCAGAATTACTGAAAAGGCTCAGTATTGAGAAAAATCTGAGTGTGGTCAAAATCGATCCGACAAAGGAACCAATTTATAAATCATATCATATTCGATTATTGTGCAAAGAAATGGAATTTCACATGAAACATCACCGCAAGGACCCCTCAACAAAATGGTGTTCTTTGAAAGAAGGAACAGGACTCAAAAGAAGTTCGCAAGGACAATGATAAATGAAGGTTTATATTCCTAAAAGGTTTTGGGCTGAAGCTGTCAACACTGCATGCTACTCTCAGAACAGATCCATGCTGACCAAGAGTCAAGGCAAAACACCTTATGAGCTTTGGAATGAAAGGAAGCCTCTTGTTTCTTTCTTTCGTGTGTTTGGTTGCAAGTGTTTCATACACAATAATGGTAAAGATCAGTTGAAAACATTTGATAGTAAAGCTGATGAAGGAATATTCTTAGGATATTCTGAAGTCAGTAAAGCTTTCATAGTTTACAACTGTAGGACTCTTATTGTGGAGGAAACACCTCATGTTGTTTTTGATGAATCTACTTGTGTTCAGAAGAAACAGGAACATGATGCAGATGAACTGACCAAGAGGATCACCAGATTAAGCCTGAAAAAGAATGACAAATCACCCACTGAACGTGAAAAGAAGAAGTCAGTCACTATCTATGATTGGAGTGACTCAGACTCAGATAAAGAAGTTCAGGATGGTGAGACTCAGGAAAGCCAACACACCAAAGGTGACCAATCTGAACAAACACCAGTTCAGACTCAGGTATGTGATGCCAATGAAGATGTGATCACAGCTGAGGCAAATTCTGAATCTATCAACCAAAGGGGAACAAATGTCTCCAACAATGTTTTGAATAGAATTTCCCCTGAGGAAGATGATTCCCTTTCTCCTTTTCTATTGTTCCCTGAGTTTACTGAATTAACTGAACCTAACATTTCAAATGTTGAGGATACTGTTGAAGGGGGAACATCAAGAAGGAAATGGTTAGATAGTCATCCTACAAGTCAGATTGTGGGTGATCTAACTGAAGGTGTTAAAACAAGAAGGTTCCATGGTGAGAGTGCACTATTTTGTTGCTTCCTATCGAGAAAGAACCTACCGAGATTGGTGAAGCTCTACAAGATTCTCATTGATTATCTTCTTTATGCAAGATGAAATTTGAATCAATTCTCAAGGAATGAAGTATGGGAGCTAGTAGATAGACCGAAAGGCACAATGTCATTGGAACCAAGTGGGTATTTAAGAATAAAAGAGATGAAAACAACAACATTGTAAGAAACAAGGCAAGGCTAGTTGCACAAGGTTATTCCCAAGAAGAAGGCTTGGATTATGATGAAACCTTTGCACCAATTGCAAGACTAGAAGCCATCGATTGTTTCTTGCATATGTCTTTTCCACATGAAGTTCACATACCTATCAAATGGATGTGAAAAATGCATTTCCGAATCGGTGTGCTTAAAGAAGAGGTTTATGTGGAACAACCTCCGGTTTCAAACAGAATGACCAAGTTTACTGTGCTCGTAAAAGCTCAGATGGTCTTATGCAAGCACCCGAGCATGGTATGATACTCTTTCTCGGTTTCTTCTTCGACCATGGTTTTGTCAAATGGATCGCTGATAGAACTCGCTTCGATAGAAGATGGGGAAGATATCTTCTTGTTCGAGATATATGTTTATGACATCATTTTTGGATCTCCAAACCATCAGCTGTGTGAAAAGTTTTCAACACTGATGAAAGGCAAGTTTGAGATGTCAATGATGGGAGAGATGAATTTATTTCTAGGACTTCAAGTGAAACAATCAAAGGAAGGAATATTCATCAATCAGGCAAAGTACACCAGAGATCTGATTGCCAAATATGGTGTACATAATTGCAATGCAGTTAGGATTCCCATGAATACTAACTACAAGATGGATCCTAATTCTGAAGGCAAATCAGTGAGTCATACTGATTATAGAGGAATCATTGGATCATTGCTCTATCTCACAGCAAGTAGGCCGGATATAACATTTGCTTTTGGGATATGTGCAAGATATCAAGCTAATCCTAAGGCTAGTCACATGGAGGCTGCCAAAAAGATACTGAAGTATCTTAAGGGCATAATGAATAGAGGATTATGGTATCCAGCTGATGATAACCTTGAATTAACTGGTTACTCAGATTCTGATTATGGAGGGCAGGATAGACAGGAAGTCCACTACAGGAACTTGTCAATTTCTTGAAGAAAGTCGATATCTTGGTTTTCGAAGAAATGACCTCGAAGAGCAACCAAGATTACCGTTCAATACATGGTCATTTGGAAGTCATTGTACTTTCCGATTCTTTGCTCGCATAACAATTAAGGGATTATAAAGTTGTAGCCAATGAAGTACCAATATTTTGTGACAATAATAGTGCCATTGCTATTTCACAAAATCCCAGATTGCACACCGATGCAAGCATGTGGATATCGACATCACTTCATCGAGATCATGTCGAGAAAAAGGACATCAGAATGGAGAAAATTCATACTGATAAGCAGAGAGCTGATATCTTGACTAAACCTTTTGTTGAATCAAGATTTCAGGAACTTTCAGTTGAATTAGGGATGTTAGATCCAGGTGTATAGAGTAAATCAAAAATTGATGGTTTTCGATGCATGAAGTTTTCGTAATCCTACCGAGAAACTCAGATAAAATGGAAATACCGAATCGAGTCTCGTGAAACTCGATTCATCAAGGTCAAGATTTTCGAGAGTATAATCGAACCCATTCAAGATTTCAGATATAATCGACATTTTATCAAGGTCAAGACCAAGAAGACTAATAGAAAGAAATTAGTCTGAAGAAGTAATGACTCATGCAACTCATTTATTGCTTAAGTGAAGCTCAGTAATCATTTGCAATAAATACAAAACACCTAAGGAATTTTTTTTGGCGGATCATTTGAAATTCGAAAAAGAAGGTCAACAAATCATTTAATGCTCATTACATTAATGACCAATGAGGATATTTTGGCGGCTTACTTTTCGGAAGATCGACTGTTCGCATACCCGATTAATTGGAGATTAATCTCAACCGTTGCTTTTCACCTAACCAACGCGAATTCCCACGATCTCCAAACTATATATTCCCCAAGAAGCCATTCAAGCCCAATTTTATCAAACCCTTCGTTCCCAAAATCATCTGCAAGAAAATTCCCTTTGCCCAGAAAATCCAAACCCTAAATCTTCAATCTCTCAAATGGCTCCTACCATTTTCGACAAATTAGCCAAAACCAATAAACCTTGGTACGAGTTCATTGTCTCGCTCGATAGCACAACCAACTCCAAACCGTAAGAGGAGGCTCTCCATATGATCCGCTTGGCCAAGCTTCACTCATCTCGTCATAGTTTAATTTTACCAAGAATACGCGAAAGAGGTAATCGAGTTCATCTGTAATATGAAGATAGATGAAGAGGATGGTATGCATTCTGAGATTACTGTATCACATTTAGAGCATTCGTCTAAATACATCGATTTTGAAAGGGAATTATATATTATTCTGAAGAATTTAAACGATGTTTTTGAGCTTTGTGATAGTGGAGAGGATCCCCGCCGTGTATATGTTGGGTAGAGAGCAGAGTATTTAGATAGGATTGCCGAGAATCCTCAGAAAATTTGAGGTTACATCGCATAAGAGGCATTTGAAGCCACAATGTAGAGTTTTGTTAGATATTGTGAGCAAATGCATCATGAGTCATTCGGGGAGTTTTGAGCAGATTAGTACCCCGAAGCTCAGATTAATGGCGGCGATCGAGGCTTCACCCACCACCGACTTCAACTGGCTCAGATTCTTAATTCAGACGGTGAGTGAACAAGCCAAGGTCGTAAAAAGGAGAAGGATTCGGGCTATCTCGATCAAAGGCAAGATCCACCATGCCACCAAAATAGCATTTATTTTGGAGATGTGCAGAGAGGAGGAGGACATCTTCGCCAATTCGACCCCATTCCCTAAATCCAAGGTGCTCTTCAAGCCCATTGTTGTGAAGAAGCAGGCCATCAGAGGGAAGAAAGAAAAGAAAGCAGAATCACCAAGAGCTGCTGCTACTGAAGAGACCCAACAAACCAGGGGGAAGGTTTTGTTGGAGGCAAAGAAGGAGCAGGGTGTAAAATTGATGAAGCAGAAGAACCTTGCTCCAAAGCGCAGAAGATTGGTGGTTCTCACTGATGAAGATGGCAGTGATTCTGAAGAGATTCAACCTGAGAGTCAAACCGCTCAGAATTCACCATTACAAGTCTTGGCTCAGGTTATCTCTAAGGCACAGGAACAGACTGAGGAGCAGGTCTTCTCTGAGGTGCTTGAGACATCGCTTCGCTTCGCATAAAATTTCTCAGAAATTTTCAAAGGAACTCAGACCTCGAGATTCCTACCAAAGATGTGCCGGCTCGCATGTAAGAGCCAACTCAGAGTCAATCCGAGGACGCGGCCCAGCCCCGTTAACCCACTCAGATGCAAACAGAGGACCCGATCGCACAACATTCAGATATGTCACCGAGACTCGTGAGCAGCTTTTATTTTGATGAGCTCCTCGAAAGTGATCTACTTTTTGATCCTTCACCGATGCTTCAACCGAACTAGATAGCCCGAGATGGAAGAAGGGCGGTCAAGAAACCGAGAGGAGGAGCAAGGGGAACGGTTCATCCTTGACCGCTACCCCCGAGCTCAACTCATACCATGATCTGCAAGATATCTTCTTCAGATTATGACGGTTTTCATCCTCAATCGACTCTTCCGGAGATGCTTAACATTGCCGCATTCGTGAGGGGAAGACTGGTGGAATGAGGAGACAAACCTTCCCGACCGAAGTTCTCGGTTTCAGAAGACAAAGCTTAGGATGAAAATTTCCGATTTTGATGAGCTGGTTCGGAAGAAGATAGGCGAGAGGAGAGCTATCGGGTTGGTGCCCCTAGCAAAGAGAGACAAATTTCAAGATGGGGACCAACAGGAGATGCCGAGGATCGATCTCATATGGAGAAGGAAACTTCTTGTCGATCAACTCGAATCATTCAACCTCGATCGAAGCTAAGACTCTTCAATACCTTTTGCACTATTAAAAATTATGCCAAAGTTATCAAGTTTCTATCTTTAACTCTGAATTGTCCGATGTACTGACCGAGGCTCGATTAGACCGGAGCTCGGATGAAGCCGATGCTCAAAAAGTGACCGACCCTCGTTTGGTCCGAACCTCGATGATCAATCAAAGACGAAGGTGCAGAATGTTCCCCGAGATCGACCTCACTCCCCTCTGGAGAAACTTGAAAAGGTTGAGCCAATGATGAACAAGATCGCCGAGATGGAAGAGACATTGGCCACCCAAACTCGAAAGATGGAGAATCGAGTTCATCTTCGAATCGGTGCAACTCCAAGCCACTCGACCTCAAAGATGACCTCCATGGAAGACAAGTCGAATGAGAAGTTTTGGAGGAGTCAAGGTCGAAATGAAAGCCGAACTTAAACAAAGCACCGCGAGAATAATCAATTTCTAGAGGTGAAATTGGCGAGAGAAGAATGAAGTGTCGATCAAATCTGGCCAAGGAGGAAATGAGCTCAATGCTCATGACCAAGATGACAGAGATGTTTAAAGATGCTCTCTCCGCCGGTTGGCCCATCTTTCCTCAAGAGTTCTCTATGGCTAAAAACCACCTCGTGAGGCCGAAGATGAACAAGATCGGTTAGCAGGAGAGGGCGCAGTAAGCAAAGAGCAATATCACATGGACACAACACTTCCAGATTTCTTCCAAATTACGGTACCAAGAAGAGGGAAAGGCCGATGAAGACCTCGTGAAGTTATTGCACGCATTTTGGAGAAAAAGGCGCAAAAGAAGAAGAAATGAATAGCCTATCTAAAGCCTTGAAGGAAGTCGGTTACCAAAAAACAAGTTCAAGAAGGTGGAGAAGCCGATCTACACTCGTGTTTCGAGGAAACCATGCTTGATGTTGCAAGAGAGAAACCGAAAAGCTAGAGCTAAGGTTGGAACAAGCCGATCGGGCCAATTGAATTGCCTATGAAGAGGAAAGCCTTGGGCATTGTTGAACCTGAGAGCAAGCGTGCTAAGGCTTCTAAGCCAGTGCAAAGGAAGCTGATTGGAGAATTAGAAGAGTCTGCAGGTCAACCTCAGAAGAAAGTCTTCAACACCAGGAATGCTCTGAAGACACTCCAGATAGAACAAGCTAAGAAAATTGCTTGCCGCCTCTCTCAAAGGTTCGTGATCAGGAAGAAAATAGATGAAGAGCAGAAGCGAAGGAGTGGATACAAAAAGTTTGCGAGCAAACGGAGAGGGACTTCACAAGCACTAAAATGGCCACACATTGACAAGTGGATGCCCATCCAATTAAATGATAGTTGGGAAGAGGTCAAGAGAACCTTCTGGTTCTACTATGATGTGCTCAGGGAATGGAAAGGGGAAAGCTCAGATCCAAATGAAGCATTTATTGAATATCTCCTAACCTTCTATCCTAAATATCTCCAAAGTTGGATAAACCTTGCGGATGAAGGAAAGGTGCAGATAGTAGCCCCCGGTCCATATACCTACCCTCCTCCAAGACTTGGTAATGACTTGGTGAATGAAAAAGTCATTACTCAAGAAATTGCTCAATATGCTGGACAGTTAGGTCTGACAGGGAACAGTCCGGATATCATCAAGGAAAGAAATGCTCTGAAGAAGAGGTATTTCGGAATGTTCAACCTGGAAGTGCCCGCTGATGAAATTGAAGAGGATGCAAACTGAAGAGCAGAAGACTGGAGAGCCAAATCAAGACTGAAGACTGAAGACTTACCTGAAGACACTTGTAATTTTTCTATCTTTTTGTCTTTTATTTTTTCTGATAAATTTCATTGTAACCTGTAACAGTCTACTCATCATCAATGAAAATTTATCATTTGTGCTCAAAAGATAATATCTCATTATCTTATTTACATGTCTTTTACTTTTGATATGCTGAATGATGTCTCTGAATTAATTGTTTATGGGAAATTGTTTATTAAGTATTTGGTGATGAATCCTTTGAGAGATTCATTACTAAAGAAATTGTTGAATGATTAATTATTGGGAGACTCTAAAAAATTGTTGGGAGATTCTCTGTTCAGAAACCAATCTTGTAATAGGATCAACTGAAACCTGAATTTAGGTTGTATGGTTGTAACAAGATAGGTTTTGGCATCATCAAAAAGGGGGAAATTGTTGGGAGATGAATTTAATAAAGATATATGATTTTGATTAGATCCCAAAACCCCTGAGTATGACATGTTCAGGATAATCTTGATAGTTGAGTCAGGATTAAGTTTTAGAGTATTCAGGATGACATCTGCAAAATGTATAGTCAGCAGATATAGATCAGGTTAGGATCTGAAGATTCTGAAGACTCGGTATGTTTCTGAAGAAACTAAAGTTTCAAATATGAAACCAAAAGGTTCAAGGCTCAAGAAGAAACCGAAAATCAAGACTCAAGATGAAATCGAGAATCAAGACTCAAAGCAGAAATCGAGATATCAAGACTCAAGCAGAAAAAATAGATATCAAGACTCAAGATGAAATCGAGAAATCAAGACTCAAAGATGAAGATTCAAGATATCACCAAGATATCCGCGAAGACCAAGACTCAAGACTCGTAGACTCAAAAGACGTCAAGACTCAAGACTCGACCTGAAGACTCGTAAGACACGTAAGATGTAAGATCAAGAATCAAGATCAAGAATATCGGCGGCACAAGAATTATCAAGACTCAAGAATGCATCAATGGTCAAGATAAACCCAATGTTCCGAGGTAATCGAGAATATCTATCCGGGGATGCAATATCGAGAAAATCGCGATTCCTTAGAAGAATAGATATTTGCCTGCATATTCAAAATGCGCATAAAAGGAACTAAGTCGAAAGTGTTGTTAAGGTTATATCAACTCGTAGTTTGTAACTAAAAGAGCCGTTAAAGGTGTCTACCTTTAAATCGGAGACAAAAGTCAAAAAGAGGAAGACAATATCTTGTACCATATCGACAATCGACAAAGGATGTGTCATTTGAAAAAGATGTCAAGTACAAAAGTTCCAGATCGCAAAAAGTGAAGACCGGCTACATGAAAGGCTATTGCCTAAAAACGTGTTAGGGAGTTTCAAACCCTAAATATAGCTTGCCTCCCACACACCATAAGAGGAAACTCACGGGCTATCTCTCCAACGGATAGTTTTTCAAGAGTGACCTTGGTGTATGCCTATAAATACTTGTGACCCTCTACATTGTAAGGTTATGGGAAATTTGTAAGCAACTCAAGAGCTCAAACTTATTATCGCAAAGTTGAAGCACTCGAAAACCCAAGAATTTCCCAAGTGCTTTTATAGTGAAGAGAGCTCACTAAACTAAGCCTAGCTTGATAAGACATATCCGAAGCTTAGTCGAGATATCATAGCTTTTGCATTGTACTTCATTGTAAATGATATCTCATCCTAGTTGGAAACCAACCGAGAAACCCCAAACCCTTGAGAAGGTAGTTGTAGTGTGTTTGTTGGTGAGAAAAGTTGTAAAGAGTTAGTAAACTACGCGGAGTAGTCAGAAAGCTCTAGAGGTGAAGTTAGTAAGCTACAAAGGTAGTCTGAAAGCTTGTTTGTGTTTGAGTAAGTAAACTACGGAGGTAGTCAGAAAGCTCAAGGTCCGGTTGAGTAAGTAAACTACGTGGAGTAGTCAGAAAGCTCAGGGCCGAGTTGAGTAAGTAAACTACGCGAGGTAGTCAGAAAGCTCAGGAAGTGATTAATGAATTTCTCTGAGGATCAGAGAGAGTGGACGTAGGAGCTTGAGTCTCTGAACCACTATAAAGTGTTGTGTTGTTTATTGTTTTCTTTATCTGTGCTTAACTGTTGCATCACTGAGTATTGAAAGCATATTTTCACTGAGATTTCTGTTGGAATCAATCCACTGGAAGTTGCATATAATTGAATCACAGCCTAATCAGTATTCCATTAAAGGAAGGTTTCCAGCAAAGCTTAAAACGAGTATAAACTTAAGGGCCAACCATTCCTCACATCTGAGTAGCTAGAACAGATAGTTACCAAACTGAACTTACTCTTCTGAGGGTTCAGTAAGTTAGTTATCTGATCCAAGCAACTCAGGATCTCTGAAACTCAGGACTCAGTTGAGATTATCTGAGGTTTCTGAAAGCAGCTCAGGATCACTGTCTCAGTAGACTTTGACTCAGAGTGATTTGTGCTTCTCAGGACCTAATCTTCAGGATTATCTGACCCAAGCTGACCTCAGTAAAAGAATAGTTTTAAAAACACTGAACACGTGTATTCCCCCCCATACACGTGTAAGACTCATTTGCACTGGGACCAACAACTCCACTAACTATTATTTTAATATTATTCCCCTCACTTTTCATCCCAACTATCCCAAATACTTTCACTGTTCATCCATTAAATATTATAAAAGCCTACTATTTATTATTTTAATATTATTTTTTAAACAATTCAACAAAAATAAGTGGGACAAATATACCGGGACGGAGGGAGTATATGACAAAAACTCGTATGAGACGGTCTCATGTATGAGACGGGGTACAACCTAACACAAATCAACACCCATCCCTTCCAAAGTGTTAAAGCGTCAATGTCCAATTATGTTTCGTCTCATCGTGTGACAATCTCACGCAAGTGTGTTTCATTATATATATTTTAATTTTTAATTTTTTAATATATTTACTAAAATTAGTAAACATCAATATTAAATAGAATATTTATTTTTAACTCAACCAATTTAGGCTCCTACTGTTATTAATATCAAGTTCATTAATTTATTTGCACAAGCTCATAATTTGTCTGTCCATATGTCAGTTGAAGCTTGTCCGGATAAAAAAATATCCTAATTTGGCTATTATATGAATTTTGATTTGATTTTAATTTAGTAGTGGTGATAGACCATATCTGATCAAAATAATTTTCATATGGTGTTACTGCATGCAAGGAGTCACTCGGAACTATTGAATACATATGATTTTCACATTCATATTATATGCATCATCATTCGTTAAGTTTGAAAAAACTATTATTTTGCATACATGACTTTTAAAATTATTTTTTCATTCATATATAGATATGTACGGAACACAAACTTTTTCAGTTTGTGCATTGGCTGGACATAAATTATGTGTCTGCCCTGGTGGAGTCGTTTGTATACTTGTGTTGGGAGATTAATTTAAATAAGATTTTGATTAGATCCCAAAACCCCTGAGTATGACATGTTTAGGATAATCTTGATAGTTTGAGTCAGGTTTCAGTATAGATTGTTCAGGAAGATATCTGCACCGTGTATAGTCAGCATGTATTAAAATCAGGTTAGATATTGAGAACCTCAAGACTCGTAAGAATCAAGACTCGGTTATCAAGACTCAAGACTCGTAAGAACTCAAGACTCGGTTATCAAGACTCAAGAATCAGAAGAATTGAAGACTCAGTAGTTACTGAAAACTCAGTAAGTTACTATAGACTCAGGAAGACCTGAATGTTCAGAGGCACTGAAGAAATATCTATCTAAATACATACAAAACTAAGGAAAACACACATTTTCAAAAGAATAGATATTACCCAAAACATTCAAGTGCAGACAAAAGGAACTAAGTCTAAGTGTTGTTTAAGGTTGTCTCATTCAGAGAGATTGACCTAAAAGAGACGTTTTGTTTGTCTACATTCACTGAAGAAAAGAACCGATCAGAGGAAGACAACACTGTACTTTACTTACACTGAAAGCAATAGGACCCTGAATTTTGTCAGTAGTACTATGTTCCAGACTGCAAAAATTGGTGATTGGCTACATGGCTGCATATTGCCTAAAACATGCAAGGGATTGTTCAAACCCTAAAAATAGTCGTTCATCAATAACCAGAAGAGGAAACTCTTGATGTTATCTCTTCCAACGGATAGTTTTTCAAAGAGTAATCATTGGAGAAATTTCCTATAAATACCAGTGATCTCCAACATTGAGAGGTTACGGGAAATTTCAAGCAACTCAAGAGCTCATTCGTATTCTTGCAAATTGAAGCACTCGAAAACCCTAGAATTTCCCAAGTGTTTCACATTGGAGAGAGCTCATTCACTAAGCCTAGTTTTGATAGAAATATCCAAAGCTTAGTAGAGATATCCTAGCCTTTGCATTTGTTCTTATTGTAAAGGATATCTCACCCTAGTTGGAAACCAACCCAAACCCAAACCCTTTTGATAAGGTAGTTTGAGTGTGTGTTTTGTTGGTGAGTCGGAGTTGTAAAGAGTGAGTAAGCTGCAGGTTAGTCAGCCAGAAAACTCTAGAGAAGAAGTTAGTAAGCTACTTGTGGTAGTCTGAAAACTTGTGTGTGTTGAGTTAGTAAGCTGCAGTGAGTCAGCCAGAAAACTCAAAGTAGAAAAGTGAGTAAGCTACAGTGAGTTAGCCTGAAAGCTTTAGGAAGTGGTTAAGGAATTTCTCTGAAGATCAGAGAGAGTGGACATAGGAGCTTGAGTCTCTGAACCACTATAATTGTTGTTTGCTTTCTGTCTGCATTATATCTGTTGCATGTTTTTCACTGAAAGCATATTTCACTGATACTCAGTTGGAATCAATCCACTGAATGTGCATTAACTGATTCACAACCTTAATCACTATTTTATTAAGGAAGAGATTTTTCAGCAAGCTAAAATGAGTATAAACTTAGGGCCAACCATTCCGCACTCTTGATTAGCTAGAACAGATAGTTACCAAACTGAGCTAACTCTACTGAGTATTCAGTTAGATAATTATCTGATCCAACCTTCTCAGGATCTCTGATAAACTCAGGATCAGTTGGGCTAATCTGAAGCTACTGAAAGTTGCTCAGGATCACTGTCTCAGTAGACTTTGACTCAGGGCGATTCGTGCTTCTCAGGGCAAAATTCTCAGGACAACCTGACCCTTCTGATCTCAGTGAAGAAAAGTTTTAAAAATCACTGAACACGTGTATTCCCCCCCCATACACGTGAGAGACTCGTTTGCACCAGGACCAACAACTTGGTCTGTTTTTTTTTTTAATCAACAAAAAAGATCTCCATTAAGTAAAAAGTGGGGTACAAAAGGTACACACTCCCTTATAAAAACATGAAGTGAATCCTTACTAGAGAGAGTTTACAACAAAAGACCCCTTACATGTTAGAAAACATTCAAGGAGAATTAATGCACAAATTATTCCGCCAGTTCGCAAAAGAAATGTGGCTAGCCTTCGATGTTTTTGTTGTCGGTCATGACCAAGTACTTGCAATAATTTCGTTCGTGATGCTCATTGCATTTGATTCTTTATTCTCGAACACCCGTTCATTTTTATTTTTTTTTCAAATAGTCCACATTGTTCCTATCCAAATGGTTGAAGCAAAGTTACCTTTTCGAAGTGATCCGAACATTGCACCATGTTGTAGAAAATTGATGATTGGATCTTCATGTGATACCATGCTCACTTGAATCCAGTTGTATAAGTTGCTCTGCATTTGAGTTTTTCCTCCTCTTCTCCGCAAAATGGACAAGAAACACACCATTTTCAAGGATGACATTTCTTTTCATCAAATTGTCTCTCGTTGACAGCCTTTGTTCGAGAACCTTCCATACAATAGTTTGAGCTCGCTTTGGTGTTGAACTTCTCCATAAGTGCTTGAATGCCTTTTTTCTTGAATGATCCAGCTCTGGTGTCGTTCCACGATCAGGTTTTTGTAAGCTTGATTTATCAAAAAAATCCCATTCGGAGATCCGGTCCAACTCCAAATGTCATCTTTCATCAGATCTAGTTTGTACCTATTAATGTGATGAAGCAGATTGTTAAGATATAATTCCTCACAAGCTCTCAAAATTCTTTTCCATCTCAAGTTCCACACCGACTCTTCTCCCTCCCATACCCCCATATCACTAATTCTCTCTTCCTTTTGCCGACTAATCCTATATAACCTACTGAAACACTCCCTTAAAGACCCATTCCCAATCTAATTTCCATACCAAAACAGCGTTTGGTCTCCCCTACCCACACTTTTTTCTAGTTCTGAACTCATCTCATCTCCCTCCTTTCCCACAAATAAGTCATTAATATCTTTCCACCACCTCGATGGCTCCCCTCTACTCCTTCACCCTCGACTAAATCCTTCTACATCCCCCCTACCTGACTCTCTAAAAAAACTCCCATGTTTAGAGCTCACCACCCTTACCCACAATCTATTTGATTCATTTACAAATTTCCATATCCACTTTCTAACGAGAGAGCTATTGAAAAGATCGGCATCTTTTTGTTGGTGTTAGTGTCCTAGAGGCAATCCTACTGTGAGGATATAATACTAAGATAATATTCAGTTTTGGTTTTAATATTATTGTTTATTTAATATTCAGTTGTAGCTTAGCCCACCTGGCCACTGGGCTCCTCAATTGAGTGGAAGACCCAGAGTTCGATTCCTTTTGGGAACGAATTGGAGTATGGGAGTTATAAAGTGGCTTGGTGAATTTGTGGAGTGTTTGGGTGCTTGGTGTACTAACTACTAACAACTAACATCTAACTTTGTCCGATAAAAAAAAAAAATTAAATGTATGACATTACACTTGTTTGAATATTATGTTTGGTTGTTTGCATTTATTCTTATTTGTGTTCCCATGAGTCATTGATGTCACTGAGGTTATGAGAACTCAGATGACTTAAGCATGATTCTCAAATTGCCCTGATCAAGGATCATCAAGAATGAGATATTGATGATGCAATTGAGATTGGTGTGCGATCTGCATCATACTCTTAGAGAGTGTAGTAAGATCTCACTTACTACGAGATACTAGGTATCTCATGATGGATGCACATATACCATAGAGGGTATTGGTATACCCATCCGAGAAACCGTTTGATGTAATTCCACAATATGTGTCTACGGGTGTCTCGGTTAGTGGAAGCGATGTGATACTCCTTTGACTTGAGATCAATAAGCACAATATGTGTGGAGTGATGAACTTTGACCATGACCGATGCTTGCACCCTTCCATGGGTAGATATTACTTGGATTGGGTTCATCACGAAATGCATGTGCATGGTAGTTGAGCCAAGAATAGGATTCATTCGTCAATGTGGATTTAGAGAGAATACTCATCTTCTCATTATAATTGGATCTAAGTCATCGGCCGATGCACGTCAGCTTGGATTTTGTGGCCAAGTATGACATACGTGATCAATTAGTGATTAGAGATAATATGATTAAGTTATTTGAATAGACACTTCATCATGTTCAAGACTTAATCTAGTATTCGCGAATGAAGGGAAGATATCACAATAACCTACATGTTACAGGTAGTTGCAGAATTCCTCGCAACGTACCTCGTATATTGAGAATGTCTGATTTATTGTCTAGGCTTCAATTAAGATCGTTAGTTTGACTAATCGCTTGATATACGAGGGCCTATGGGTCACATAACAAGTAACAGTTGTTTACCGATTATAGTTGGTTGATTAAATATTATATTGGATATTAATATTTAATTTATGGAGAATATAATAATAATTATATTTAGAATTAATTATTATTATTTAATTAAATAGATTTAATTAAATAGGATTCCCAATAATAATATATGGAATATTATTGTAGGATTTGATATATATGGAAATCAAATCCGTAGGATTTTATGTATAGGGAAATCAAACAAGATTAGGGATTTTATTTCCTAATAAAGATAGCTTAAGATTTAAGTTGGGCTTCCCTTATATATATGAGTCCTTGGGAATTCATTATTAACACAAGAAATTTATTTCTCCATAAAAATCTCTAGTTAGAATTTTCCTAGCAAATTTCATCTCGGGATTCAACACTGGCGAATTGGTGTGAATTAGCAAACGACTGTTGTATGGATACCATAGTAGAGGAATCCATGTATGAATCACTATAAGGATTCTATTTATGTTTACCCGTAATTTAATTATGCAATTATACGTTCGTTGTTGGTGAACTGTTTAATTCCGCTGCGCATGTATTACGTGTTTACGTGCCTCTATATTCCAACACTTTTATCCCCAAACCCCCTAAGTTTTTTCTTTACACACCTCCCCCAACTTATCCAAGAAGTTTTATTTCTACCCTCACAACACTCCCCCACCCCCCAAGAAAAAAAATATTTTTGGATCTAGATAATACCCCTGATTATTTTTTTCGGGATACAATAGAAGGACAAACAATATAACGAGATAGCCGAAAAAATCGATTGAACCAAGGTAGTTCTTCCCCCAAACGAGATATGTTTACCACTCTATTTCGCCAAACTATTATGGATTTTATCCAATAGGTTTTTCCATGTCTCTATCTTTCTATGATTGACTCCAACATTCATACCAAGATAGAAAAATGGTGGCCTGCCCACTTCACAACCGAGTACACAGCTCATATATCCAAGAATATTGTTCTTCATGTTAACTCCCCACAAGCAACACTTACGAAAATTAACTTTCAGCCTTGAAATTAGCTCAAACAACCCAAAATATGATTGATAGTATGTATGTTGTTGATTTTACCTAGACAAGAGAAAATAGTATCATCCACATATTGCAAGTGTGACACTTTGGCTTTGTCTTTTCCCACCTCATTTGGTTCTGTTGGTCCCTGTGCAAACGAGTCTTACACGTGTATGGGGGGGAATACACGTGTTCAGTGTTTTTAAAACTTTTTTCTTCTTGAGGTCAAGATGGGTCGATATAATTATTCAAGATTAGGTTCTCGAGAAGCACAAATCGCTCTCGAAGTCAAAGTCTCTTCGAGATGTGATCCCGAGCTACTTTTCAGATACCTCGATAATCCCAACCGAGTCCTCGAAGTAAGTCAGAGATCCCGAGTTGCTTGGATCGATAACTAACTTACTGAACCCTCAGAAGAGTAAGTTCAGTTTGGTAACTATCTGTTCTAGCTACTCAGATGTGCGGAATGGTTGGCCCTTAGTTTATACTCGTTTTAAGCTTTGCTAAAAACCTTCCTTTTATGGAATAGTGATTAGGTTGTGATTCAATTACATGCAACTTCCAGTGGATTGATTCCAACTGAATATCAGTGAAAATATGCTTTCAAAACTCAGTGATGCAACAAGTTAAGCCGATAAATAAAAAAGAATAAACAACACAACAATTATAGTGGTTCAGAGACTCAAGCTCCTACATCCACTCTCTCTGATCCTCAGAGAAATTCACTAATCACTTCTGAGCTTTCTGACAACCTCGCGTAGTTTACTTACTCAACTCGACCCTGAGCTTTCTGACTACTCCACGTAGTTTACTTACTCAACCCGACCTTGAGCTTTCTGACTACCTCCGTAGTTTACTTACTCAAACACAAACAAGCTTTTCGGACTACCTCTCAGAGCTTACTAACTTCTCCTCTAGAGTTTTCTGACTACTCCGCGTAGTTTACTAACTCTTTACAACTCTTCTCACCAACAAACACACTCCAACTACCTTCTCAAGGGTTTGGGGTTTCTCGGTTGGTTTCCAACTAGGATGAGATATCCTTTACAATGAAGTACAATGCAAAGGGTTAGGATATCTCGACTAAACTTCGGATATGTCTTATAAAGTTAGGCTTAGTTTAGTGAGCTCTCTTCAATATAAAAGCACTTGGGAAATTCTAGGTTTTTCGAGTGCTTCAACTTGCAGTAATAAGTTTAAGCTCTTGAGTTGCATATAAATTTCCCGTAACCTTACAATGTAGAGGGTCACCAGTATTTATAGGCATACACCAAGGTCACTCTTGAAAACTATCCGTTGGAGAGATAGCTTCGTGAGTTTCCTCTTATGGTGTGTGAGGAACAGCTATATTTAGGGTTTGAAACTCCCTAACACGTTTTTAGGCAATAAATTTTCATGTAGCCGGTCTTCACTTTTTGCGATGAACTTTGTACTTCGACATCTTTTTTCAAATGACACATTTGTCGATTGTCGATGTCGATGATGGTATGTTGTTGTCTTCTTCTTTTTGACTTTTGTCTCCGTTAAAGGTAGACACCTTCAACGGCTCTTTTTTGGTTACAAACTCGAGTTTGATATAACCTTAACAACACTTCGACTTAGTTCCTTTTATGCGCATTTGAATGTTTTGGCAAATATCTATTTCTCTGAGAATCGCGATCTTCTCGATTATTGCATCCTTGGATAGATATATTGATTGCCTCGGAACATTCGGGTTTATCTTGAGCATTCAAGATGCATTCTTGAAGTCTTCAATAATTCTTGTGCCTTGATATTCTTGATCTTCGATCTTGATCTTGATCTTGCGTCTTGAGTCTTCCGAGTCTTGAGGTCTTGAGTCTTGAGTCTTCGAGTCTTCGAGTCTTTACAAATATCTTGGTGATATCTTGAGTCTTCATCTTTGAGTCTTGATTCCTCGACCACCATCTTGAGTCTTGATAACTCAATTTCACACTGAATCTTCAGATTCTCAGTTTCTCGCTGAGTCTTCAGATTCTCAGTTTCTCGAAGTCTTGATTCTCGCCTTTCCTCGAAGAGTCTTGAAACTTCGCCATCTTTGAAACCATTTCTTGAAACATCTTCGAGTTCTTCTTCTTGAGTCTTCGAACCTATCCTGAACTATATCTGCTGACTATACATTTTGCAGATAACATCCTGAATACTCTAAAACTGAATCCTGACTCAACTATCAAGATCATTCTGAACATGTCATACTCAGGGGTTTTGGGATCTTAATCAAAATCATATATCTTTAAATTCATCTCCCAACAATTTCCCCCTTTTTGATGATGCGAAAACCTATCTTGTTACAAACATATAACCCATTCTCAGGTTTCAGTTTATCCTATTACAAGATTGGTTATGTCTCCCAACAATTTCCTGAACAGAGAATCTCTTAACAATTTCAGAGAAATTTCTCAAAAATTAAATCATTCAATAATTTCTTCAGTAATGAATCTTCTTAAATAGTTCATCACCAAATACTTAAACAATTTCCCTTTATCAACACACAATCAGTTCAGAGACATTCATTCAGCATATCAAAATAAAAGACATGTAAATAAGATAATGAGATATTATCTTTTGAGCATAAATGATAAGTTTTCATTGATGATTGGTATACCATTACAGATTACAATGAGTCTTATCAACAAAATCAAAAAGACAAAAATTTAAAGAATACAGAATCTTCTGAGTCTTCAGATTTGGCTCTTCAGTCTTCTGCTCTTCAGTTTGCTTCTTCTTCAGTTCATTTCTTTCCTTAATGATATCCGGACTGTTTCCTGTTAAACCCAACTGACCAGCATACTGAGCAATTTCTTGAGTAATGGCCTTCTCATTCACCAAGCCATTACCAAGTCTTGGAGGAGGGTAGGAATATGGACCGGGGGCTACTATCTGTACCTCTACTTCATCCGCAAGGTTCATCCAACTTTGGAGATATTTTGGATAGAAAGTTAGGAGATATTCCATGAATGCTTCATTCTGATATGAGCTTTCCCCTCTCCACTCCCTGAGCACATCATAATTGAACCAGAAGGTTCTCTTGACCTCTTCCCACATATCGTTGAGTTTGATTGGCATCCATTTATCAACGTGGGGCAACTTCAGTGCTTTTGATGTCTCTCTCCTTTTGCTCGCAAACTTTTTGAATCCACTCCTTCGCTTCAGCTCTTCTTCAGTCTTCTTCCTGATCACAGGTACGCCTGAGACTGAAGCAGCTGCTTTCTTAGCCTGTTCTATCTGGAGTGTCTTCAGAGCATTCTTCGTGTTGAAGACTTTCTTCTGAGGTTGAGACTCAGATTCTTCAGTTCCTTCATCATCCAGAATCAGCTTTCTCTGGATTGGCTTAGAAGCCTTCGCACGCTTGCTCTCAGGTTGAACAATGCCCAAGGCTTTCCTCTTCATAGGCAATTCAGCAGCAGCCTGGCTTGTTCCAACCTTAGTTCTAGCACTCAGTTTCTCTCTTGCAACATCAAGCATGGTTTCCTCAGAAACTCGAGTGTAGATAGGCTTCTCCACCTGAGCGAACTTCATCTTGTCAGTAGCTTCGACTTCATTTAAGGCTTTGGATAGATTAAACATTTCAGCATCTTTCTGAGCCTTTTTCTTCAAAGTACG
This sequence comes from Stenogyne calaminthoides, assembly GCA_037126765.1. Classification (NCBI taxonomy): domain Eukaryota; kingdom Viridiplantae; phylum Streptophyta; class Magnoliopsida; order Lamiales; family Lamiaceae; genus Stenogyne; species Stenogyne calaminthoides. The sequence continues at coordinate 21,379,397 of JBBCBC010000007.1, read as the reverse complement.
TGCCAATAATTTCCTGAAGTCTTCACCTTCCTTTTCCCCCTTCTTGGCACCGTAATTTGGAAGAAGTCTGGAGAGTGCTGTGTCCATGTGATATTGCTCTTTGCTCACACAACGCACCTCTCCTGCTATCTGATCTTGTTCGTCTTCCAGCCTCCTGATGTGGTTCTTAGCCACAGAAAATTCTTCAGAGAGATGGGCAAACTGGCCAGAGAGAGCTTCTGTGAACATCTATGTCATCTTGGTCATGAGCAATGAGCTCATTTCCTCAACAGCAGATTTGATCATCACTTCATTCCACTCTGCCAATTTCACCTCTAGAAATGCAGTTCTCTCCTAGTGCTTTTGTTTCAGTTCAGCACTCAGCTCAGCCTTGACTCCCTCCAGCTTTTCATTCAGCTTATCTTCCATGGAGGTCATCTGTGAGGTCAGAGTGTTTTGGAGTAGCACCAGCTCTGAAGAGTGACTAAGATTCTCCATCTTCTGAGCTTGGTTGGCCAATGTTTCTTCCATCTGAGCAAGTTTGTTCATCATTGGCTCAACCTTCTCAAGCTTCTCCATCAAGGGAGTGAGGTCAATCTCAGGAACCTTCTGCACCTTCTGTGCTGATTGATCATCCTGAGCTTGAACTTCATCCCGAGCTCCGCCTCCAATCGAGCCTCGGTCAGACATCGACAATTCAGCATTAAAGATAGAACTTTCAGTAACTTTGGCATAATTTTTAATAGTGCCAAAAGGTACCTGAAGAGTGCTAGCTTCAGTCAGAGGTTGAATGATTTCAGGATGATCAGCACCAGAAGTTTCCTTCTCCATCTGAGGCTGATCCTCAGCATCTCCCTGTTGATCCCCATCTCCATCTTGAGATTTGCTCCATTCTTTAGGGGCACCAACTTCGATCGCTCTCCTCTCGGCTATCTTCCTCTCAACCAAATTCATCAAAATTGGAGTTTTTCATCCCGAGCTTTGTCCTCCGAACCACGAGAAGTCGGTCGGGGCGGTCATCTCCTCATTCCACCAGTCTTCCCCTCTGAATGCAGCAATATCAAGCATCTCGGAAGAGTCTGATTGAGGATGAACACAGTCGACCTTAATCTGAAGAAGACATCTTGCAGATCAGGGTATGAGCTGAGCTCAGGGTAGCGGTCAAGAATGAACCGTTCCCCTTGCTCCTCCACTCGCCTTCTTCACCTCGCCCTTCTTCCATCTTGGGCTCTCTGGTTCGGTTGAAGCATCACCGAGGATCAAGAAGTAGATCACTCAGAGCTCATCAAGAATATTACGCTCCCGAGTCTCAAAGATCATCTGAAGGTTGTCGCAATCGATCTCGGTTTTCATCCGAAAGGGTTCTCGAGGCCCGAGTGGCATATCCTCGGTTTGACTCGAGTTGGCTCTTACCGTCTCGAGCCAAGACATCTTTGGTAGGAATCTCTGAGGCCTGAAGTTCCTTTAAAAATTTCCTGAGAAATTTTGTCTGAACTTAGTGATGTCTCAAGCACCTCAGAGAAGACTTGTTCCTCAGTCTGTTCCTGTGCCTTAGAGATAACCTGAGCCAAAACTTGCAATGGCGAATTCTGAGTGGTTTGGCCCTCAGGTTGAATCTCTTCAGAATCACTGCCATCTTCATCGGTGAGAACCACCAATCTTCTGCGCTTGGGGGCGAGGGTTTTCTATTTCTTCAACTTTTCACCCTGCTCTATCTTTGCCTCCAACAAAACCTTCCCCCTGGTTTGTTGGGTCTCTTCAGCAGCAGCAGCCTTTGGTGATTCTGCTTTCTTTTCTTTCTTCCCTCTGATGGCCTGCTTCTTCACAGCAATGGGCTTGAAGAGCACCTTGGACTTAGGGAATGGGGTCGAATTGGCAAAGATATCCTCCTCCTCTCTGCACATCTCCAAAATATATGCTATTTTGGTTGCATGGTGGATCTTGCCTTTGATCGAGATAGCCCCGTCAACCTTCTTGAAGACTTTGGCTTGCTCACTCACCATCTGAATCAAAAATTTGAGCCAGTTGAAGTCAGTGGTGGGTGAGGCCTCGATCGCCGCCATCAATCGGAGCTTCGGGGTACTGATCTGCTCAAAACTCCCCGCAAGACTCATGATGCTTTTGCTCACAATATCCATCAAAACTCGATATTGTGGCTTCAAGTGCCTCTTATGCAGTGTCGCCTCAAATTTAACAGGATTCTCAGCAATCCTATCTAAATACTCCTGCTCTCTACCCAACATATACATCGCATGATCCTCTCCTTTATCACAGAGCTCAAAAACATCATTTAAATTTTTTGGAATTATGTACAATTCCCTCTCAAAATCGATGTATTTGGATGAATGCTCTAAATGTGATACAGTGATCTTAGAGTGTAAACCATCCTCTTCATCTATCTCCAGATTACAGAGGAACTCGATTACCTCTTTCGCGTACTCCTGGTCTGGTCGGCTTGCGACTAGATGGGTGAGTTTAGCCAGTCGAATCATATGCAGAGCCTCCTCTTCTGGTTTGGAATTGGTTGTGCTATCGAGCGAGACAACGAACTCATACCAGGGTTTGTTGGTTTCGGCTAATCTTTCAAAAATGGTAGGAGCCATTTGAGAGATTGAAGATTTAGGGTTTGGAGATTTTTCTGGGCAAATGGGATTTTTATTTTCGCAGAGGATTTGGGAACAAAGGGTTTGATAAAATATTTGGCTTGAATGGCTTATTGGGGAATATATAGCTTCGAGATCGTGGGAAATCGCGTTGGTTAGGTGAAAAGCAACGGTTGAGATTAATCTCCGATTAATCGGGTATACGAACAGACGATCTTCGAAAAGTAAGCCGCCAAAATATCCTCATTGGTCATTAATGTAACAGAGCATTAAATGATTGTTGACCTTCTTCGGAATTTCAAACGATCCCGCCCAAAAATATTCCTAAGGTGTTTTGTATTTATTGCGAATGATTACTGAGTTTCACTTAAGCAATAAATGAGTCGCATGAGTCATTACTTCTTCAGACTAATTTCCCTCTATCAGTCTTATTGAGTACTGACCTTGATAAAATGTCAAGATAATATCTTGAAAAATCTTGAATGGGTTCAAGATACTCTCGAAATTGACCTTGAAAGAAATTTGAGTTTCGAGACTCGATTCAAGATTTCCATTTTATCCCGAAGTTTCTCGGAGAATTCGAGAAAACTTCATGCATCTGAAAACCTTCAATTTTTCATTTTTACTCTATACACCGATCAAACATCCCTAATTCAATCGAAAGTTCCGAAATCTTGATTCACCAAAGGTTTAGTCAAGATATCGACTCTCTGCTTATCGAGATGAATTTTCTCCATCCCGATGTCCTTTTTCTCGACATGATCTCTCGATGAAGTGATGTCTGATATCCACATGCTTGCATCTGGTGTGCAATACCGGATTTTGGGAAATAGCAATGGCACTATTATTGTCACAAAATATTGGTACTTCATTGGCTACAACTCTATAATCCCTTAATTGTTGTCTGGGCCAAAGAATCTGAAAACAATGACTTCCCTGCAACCATGTATTCAAATTTCAAGAATCTTGGTTTACTCTCGAGGTCCTGCTTTCTTCGAAAACCAAGATATCACTTATTTCCTAGAAATTGACAAGTTCCTGTAGTGGACTTCCTGTCAATTCTGCAACCTCCATAATCGACATCTCGAGTAACCCGCTTAATTCAAGGTTATCATCACCGGATACCATAATCCTCTATTCATCGCGTGCCCTTAAGATACTTCATGATCTTTTTGGCGTACTCCATGTGACTAGCCTTAGGATTAGCTTGGTATCTTGCACATATCCCAACAACAAATGTTATATCCGCCTACTTGCCGAGATAGAGCAATGATCCAATGATTCCTCTATAGTCGGTTATGACTCACCGATTTGCCTTCGTAATCGGGATCCATCTTGTAGTTAGTATTCATAGGAATCCTAACTCGCATTGCAATCTCATACACCATATTTGGCAATCGGATCTCGGTGTACTTTGCCGGTTGATGAAGATTCCTTCCTTTGATTGTTTCACTTGAAGACCTAGAAAGAAATTCATCTCTCCCATCATTGACATCTCAAACTTTCCTTTCATCGGTGTTGAAAACTTTTCATACAAATGATGGTTTGAGATCCAAAAATGATGTCATCAACATATATCCCGAACCCGAGAATATATCTTCCCCATCTTCTATCCCGAACGAGTTCTATCAACAGCCTTTGACAAAACCATGGTCAAGAAGAAACCGAGAAAGAGTATCATACCATGCTCGGGTGCTTGCTTGAGACCATACAAAGCTTTTCCGAGCACAGAAACTTGGTCATTTTGTTTGAAACCGGAGGTTGTTCCACATAAACCTCTTCTTTAAGCACACCGCTCGAAATGCACTTTTCACATCCATTTGATAGATCGTGAACTTCATGTGGGCAAGATATGCAAGAAACAATCTGATGGCTTCTAGTCTTGCAACAAAGCAAAGGTTTCATCATAATCTAAGCCTTCTTCTTGGGAATAACCTTGTGCAACTAGCTTTTTGCCTTGTTTTCTTACAATGTTGTTGTTTTCATCTCTTTTATTCTTAAAAACCCACTTGGTTCCAATGACATTGTGCCTTTCAGTCTATCTACTAGCTCCCATACTTCATTCATTGAGAATTGATTCAAATTTCATCTTACATAGCAAGAATCCAATAAGAATCTTGTAGAGCTTCACCAATCTCAAAGAGTTCTTTCTCTTATAAAAAGCAAAGATAATAGTGCACTCTCACCATGGAACCTTCTTGTTTTAACACCTTCGGTTAGATCACCCACAATCGACTTGTAGGGGATGACTATCTAACCATTTCCTTCTTGATGTTTCCCCTTCAGTAGTATCCTCAACATTTGAAATGTTAGGTTTAGTTAATTCAGTAAACTCAGGGAACAACAAAAAAGGAGAAAGTGAATCATCTTCCTCGGGGAAATTCTATTCGAACATTGTCGAGACATTTGTTCCCTTTGGTTGATAGATTCAGAATTTGCCTCACCGTGACCACATCTTCATTGGCATCACATACCCGAAGTCCGAACCGGTGTCTGCTCAGATTGGTCACCTTGGGAGTGTTGGTTTTACTGAGTCTCACCATCCTGAGTTCCATCATGAACTTCTTTATCTGAGTCTGAGTCACTTCAATCATAGGATGTGACTGACTTCTTCTTTTCGTGTTCATGGATGATTTATCTTTCTCGCTTTGTGCTTAATCTGGTGATCCTCTTAGTCGGTTCATCTACATCATGTTCTGTTTCTTCCGAACACAAGTAGATTCATCAAAAAACAACATGAGGTGTTTCCTCCACAATAAGAGTCCTACAGTTTGTAAACTCGAAGCTTTTATCGACTTCGAATATCCTAAGAATATTCCTTCATCGCCTTTTTACTATCAAATGTTTTCAACCGATCTTTACCATTATTGTGTATGAAACACTTGCAACCAAACACACGAAAAGAAAGAAAACAAGAGGCTTCCTTTCATTCCAAATCTCATAGGGTGTTTTGCCTTGACTCTTGGTCAAGATGGATCTGTTTCGAGAGTAGCATGCGGTGTTGATGACTTTTCACCCAAAATCTTTTAGGAATATCCTCTTCATCTATCATTGTCCTTGCAGCTTCTTTCAGAGTCATGTTCCTTCTTTCAAAGAACACCATTTTGTTGAGGGGTCCTTGCGGTGATGTTTCATGTGAAATTCCATTTCTTCGCACAATAATCGATATGATATGATTTATAAATTCAGGTTCCTTGTCGATCCGATTTTGACCACACCGAGATTTTTCTCAATCTTGAGCCTTTTTAGTAATTCGCAACTTTTATTCGAGTCTCTTTCTTCTTGAAAAGAATATGACCCAAGTATATCTTGAGTAGTCATCAACTACTACCAATGTGTATTTCCCGCCATTAGTGCTTCTTTGGTGTTATAGGACCAAAAAGATCCATATCAAAGAATCAAGTATTCTTTTCAAGAGAAACATCAAATTTGCTTTTAAATGATGCTCTTATTTGTTTTTTCTTTTCGCACGCATCAAAAATATGTTCCTTACTGAACACTTCATTAGGCAACCCTCTTACAAGAGCTAATCTTGCAAGCTTGTTCAGGGTTTTAAAATTTAGGTGATTCATTCTTTTATGCCATAACCATCTGGTATTTGTGGAACTTTTAGCAACTAAACATGTATCTTTAGGAGTTGAACTCCAATCGAAAAGATACACATTCCCTTTTCTTGTACCAATCGAGAATACTTTCTGTGATGTATCATCTTTTACAAAACATAAGTTCTTAGAGAACTCAACATTAAAACCCTTATCACAGAATTGGTTTATTGAAAGCAAATTATGCTTCAACCCAGATACATATGAAACACCATGGATATGAACTGAGTCGATTTCCAAAGTTCCATATCCTTCAGTCTGTCCCTTGGAGTTATCTCCAAAAGTGATCTGTGGGCCTCTTTGTTCAACATAGTCACTGAGTATCTTCTTGAATCCTGTCATATGTCTTGAACATCCACTGTCAAGATACCATACATCAGGGGCCTTTTCATCTCTGCTCATCAGTGCTATGTGATCTTTAATCAGCTCAGTGCCCTTGTTTTCCTCCTGAAAAACAGATCAATTTTTAGGTACCCAATTTGTGTAGGGTCCTACAAGGTTAGATGTACCTTTCGGAATCCAAATTTGCCTGACAACTCTAATCACTTTAGAGTGGCTAATTTGTCTTCCATAAACATCAACATACACATTTACTACTCTGGGTGCCTTAGCAGTTTTCTGTGTATGTGTGCTAGCTTTAGCATGAACATGGGCTTTTGAATTTTTCTTTGGTTCAGGCCTTCTGTTCATTTGCTTTGGCTTCTGTGCAGCCGGTCTAAATCTTTGTTGACTCGGGTTCAGATAACCTTTACCCTTAGGCAAGTGGGGTTCAGGTTGTCTGTACTGAAATCTGGGTCTTTCAGTATACTGAGGACTTGGTCTCTTCAGTTGAGAATGTCTCTGCTGAGTGTTTCTCATCTGAGGATTCCTCTGATGGTTCAGTGTGGAGCCTTTCAGGTTTGCATTCTTAGCCTGAGGCTTTGAAGTACTTGCCTGAAACTTTCCAACTGAGTGCTCAGGTTTTCTAGCCTTCACCTGAGGTTTGGGCTTTCCTACCTGATCATTCAGTTTTACTGAGACCATAGGTCCTTTTCCCTTGTCTACAACCTTGGGCATTACTTCAGTTTGAAGTGTAGGTGCCACTGGTTTTACAAAGATTGTCTTCTTGCTACTTGATGCAGCATTCAGATGACCTTGTGAGGTTCCCCCTGGAATGTATCCCAATCCAGATTTTATAGTGACAGATCTCTGGTAACTCTGAATTTCATCTATTACATTAGATGCATTATTCAATAGAGTTAACTTCTTCTGTGCACTATCCTCACAGTTCTGTAGAGTTTCATGCTTCTCAGAGAGGTCATTGAACTTAGTCCTGATTAGCTGAATCTCTTCAGTGGATTTCTCTAGCTTTTCAGTTAGGGTCATTATCAACTTCTCTTTTTCTGAGAGTTGTACCTTCAGAACATCCAGTTCATCAGTAGCTCCCATTAATTGTGAAGTGATCTCAATTTTGCTAGAGTCTTTCCATTTTAGATTTTCAGCCTTTAGTTCCTTATTCTGCTCTTGAGTTTCATTTAGCAGTTCTTGTAAAACAGCATAATCCTTCATAAGATTCTCAAAAGAATCCATCAGGTCAAATTAATTGTTTACAGTTGAGCTTGACAACTCTTGTGCTAGTGTAGGAGCAACAACAGAGATAGAAGAACTTACCTCTCCTACAGCCATGAGACAGATGTCATCACTGTCACTTTCTGAGCACATTTCTTCTGAGGAGCTGGAACTTTCTTCAAACTCCTTTTCTTCCTTCGCAATCTCAGCAAGTGTATCCCATATTTCTTTTGAATTCTCACAATGAGAGATCTTCCTCATAACACCATCATCAATAGTGCTATATATTGTGTCTTTGGCAATATAGTCAAGATTGGCTAACTTTCTCTGATCAGGAGTAAGTTGATCATCTGACTTTGGCAATTCAGTCCTGCAATCATTTCTCTCATCTTCTGTAACTCTGGGATTCACAATATTGAATTGGAATGGTCCTTCAGTAACCACTCTCCACATTCTTTCATGCTTAGAATACAAATGAGCTTGCATTCTTAATTTCCACAAATCATATTTCTCAACTGAGAACATTGTAAGCTTCGTAGAAGGCATGATGTCTGAGATTTAGAAAAAAAAAATTCAGCAAATAAGATCAGTTCAGATAGACCACAAGTATTTTTAGCAAATAAAACTTTGGTCAACAAAGCAGGTGGTCAAGTTGAACCACTGCTCTGATACCACTTGTTGGTCCCGGTGTAAACGAGTCTTACACGTGTATGGGGGGGGAATACACGTGTTCAGTGATCCTGAGCTGCTTTCAGATACCTCAGATAATCCCAACTGAGTCCTGAGTGTCAGAGATCCTGAGTTGCTTGGATCAGATAACTAACTTACTGAACCCTCAAAAGAGTAAGTTCAGTTTGGTAACTCTCTGTTCTAAATTTACGGATGTGCGGAATGGTTGGCCCTTAGTTTATACTCGTTTTAAGCTTTGCTGAAAACCTTCCTTTTATGGAATAGTGATTAGGCTGTGATTCAATTACATGCAACTTCCAGTGGATTGATTCCAACTGAAGATCAGTGAAAATATGTTTTCAAAACTCAGTGATGCAACAGTTAAGTACAGATAAAGAAAAGCAATAAACAACACAACAATTATAGTGGTTCAGAGACTCAAGCTCCTACATCCACTCTCTCTGATCCTCAGAGAAATTCACTAATCACTTCTGAGCTTTCTGACTACCTCGCGTAGTTTACTTACTCAACTCGGCCCTGAGCTTTCTGACTACTCCATGTAGTTTACGTACTCAACCCGACCTTGAGCTTTATTTCTACCACCGTAGTTTACTTACTCAAACACAAACAAGCGCTCGTACCTCTCAGAGCTTACTAACTTCTCCTCTAGAGTTTTTTCGACTACTCCGCGTAGTTTACTAACTCTTTACAACTCTTCTCACCAACAAACACACTCCAACTACCTTCTCAAGGGTTTGGGGTTTCTCGGTTGGTTTCCAACTAGGATGAGATATCCTTTACAATGAAGTACAATGCAAAGAGTTAGGATATCTCGACTAAGCTTATCAAGCTAGGCTTATATGTCTTATCAAGCTAGGCTTAGTTTAGTTTTTCGCTCTCTTCAATATAAAAGCACTTGGGAAATTCTAGGTTTTTTCGAGTGCTTTCAAGTTAAACCTTACAATGTAGAGGGTCACCAAGAATAGGCATACACCAAGGTCACTCTTGAAAACTATCCGTTGGAGAGATAACCCGTGAGTTTCCTCTTATGGTGTGTGAGGAACGGCTATATTTAGGGTTTGAAACTCCCTAACACATTTTAAATAAGTTTTCATGTAGCCTTCACTTTTTGCGATCTGGAACTTTGTACTTCCGACAAATTTTTTCGTACACATCCATTTTCGATTACATATGTAGATGGTCTTCTCACCAACTTTTGTCTCGGTTAAAGGCATACACCTTCAAGGTCAAACTCTTTTGAAAACTATCCGCTGAGAGATTTGAATGTCTTGGCAAATATCTATTTCTCTAAGAATCGCGATCTTCTCAGTTTCCTCTTATAGATATATTGTGAGGATCTTGACTATATTTAGGGTTTGAAACTCCCTAACACGATCTTTTAGGTAATCTTGAGAGTCTTTCATCTTGAGTAAAGTCTTGACGGGGATCTTAATCAAAATCATATATCTTTAAATTCATCTCCCAACATCTTGAGTCTTGTTTCGATAATTCCTCTCGATTTCTCCACCGCTCTTGATATTAAAAGACTTAATCCTCCGTTCATTTCATTAAAACTTCATTTCTTCTTGAAACATATCTTGAAACTTCTTGGAAAATCTTGAATGGCTATAGAACATCACTCTTGATCATTCGAACATGTCATACTCGGGGTTTTTGGGATCTTAATCAAAATCATATATCTTTAAATTCATCTCCCAACAGGTTCGATAATTCCGATCTCCACTGCTCTCGATATTAAAAGACTTAATCCCTCCGTTGCAATGAGGAAAAGGAATGGCTATAGAGGATCACCTTGTCGAATACCTCTTTTGAACGACAACCACTAATGAGCACCGAAGCGGAGGCCGTTAACACACAATCCTTCATCCATCTACACCATTTTGGGCTGAATTTGATCTTTATCGTCATCTCTTCTAAAAATTCCCATTAGATGGAGTCACATGCCTTCTCAAAATCCACTTTGAAAATGATTGTTTGGAGCTTCTTTTTCTTCGCTTCATCCATTATTTCATTGTGAATCACTATGCCATCCAGAATTTGTCTCTCACCCACAAATGCCGACTGATTTTCAGATATTAAAGAGTCCAAAACTCTACTCAATCTAATCGTTAAGACCCTGTCAATGATTTTATACAAGCTGTCAATTAAAGAGATGGGGTGGAATTCGTTAAGAGATTGGACTTGATCCCTTTTAGGGATCAACTCAATGAAAGATGAGTTTATTCCTCTCACGAACTTTCCATTCGCATGGAATTCCTCCATCATCAGAATTATCTCCTTCTTCATAATTTCCCAATTTCTCTTTGAAAAAAACGAATGAGAAACCATCCGGCCCCGGGGTTTTGCTCGATTCATATGCCCAGATTGCTCTCTTAATTTCTTCGATAAACGAAGCCCCCGAGAATTCATTATCGCAATCATCTAAGGTTCTCAAAACCCGATTTTCAGGAAGGCAAATTCTCTGAAATACTCTAGATTTGAATTGTTCCTTGAAGTGGTTGAAGACTTCATTTCTGACTCCGTTCACTAATTCTATCCACCTGCCATTAACCAAAAGGTCAACTATACCGTTTGATTTGAGCTTCCTGTTAATCCAATTTAGATAAAATCTTGAGTTGATGTCCCCCTCCGCTAGCCACCTATTTTTGGCCTTTTGAGACAGTAGACCTTCTTTCCAAATCAAGTTCCTCATAAGTTCATTTGTTAGCTAGTTTCGATCGATGATCTCTTCCTCTTCCAGCCCCATAACATCATCAATTCAGTCAAGAATGTCGATTGCTGCCTTTTTCTCTTCAATTGTTGAATCAAGCATGCTAAAAACCTCTTTATGCCATATCTTTAGGTCGGATTTGAGGAGCTTGAGTTTTTCCTTCAAAATAAAACAACTTCATCCAGAAATCTCATAACTCCCCCACTTTTCTTTGAAAAAATATTTGAAGTCTGGATGTGAGATCCAACCGTTGATGAACTTGAAAGGTTTCGGGCCCCAATTATTGGTCCCGATGCAAACGAGTCTTACACGTGTATGGGGGGAATACACGTGTTCAGTGTTTTTAAAACTTTTCTTTTACTGAGGTCAGCTTGGGTCAGGTTGTCCTGATGATTTGGTCCTAAGAAGCACAAATCGCTCTGAGTCAAAGTCTATCTGAGACAGTGATCCTTAGCTGCTTTCAGATACCTCAGATAATCCCAACTGAGTCCTGAGTTTTCAGAGATCCTGAGTTGCTTGGATCAGATAACTAACTTACTGAACCCTCAGAAGATTAAGTTCAATTTGGTAACTATCTGTTCTAGCTACTCAGATGTGCGGAATGGTTGGCCCTTAGTTTATACTCGTTTTAAGCTTTTGCTGAAAACCTTCCTTTAATGGAATAATGATTAGGCTGTGATTCAATTATATGCAACTTTCAGTGGATTGATTCCAACTGAAATATCAGTGAAAATATGCTTTCAAAACAAGGTAATGCAACAGATAAATCAAGCAAAACAGAAAGCAAAGAACACAGCAAATTATAGTGGTTCAGAGACTCAAGCTCCTACGTCCACTCTCCCTGTTCTCTTCAGAGAAATTCACTAATCACTTCCTAAGGCTTTCTGACTACCTCTGTAGTTTACTAACCTTTCTAATTTTGAGTTTTCTGACTACCTCTATAGTTTACTAACTCAAAACTCACACAAGCTTTCTGTCTATCCAAGATAGATTACTCACTTCTTCTCTAGAGCTTTCTGACTACCTCAATGTAGTTTACTTACTCTTTACAACTCCAATCTCACCAACAATCACACTCAAACTACCTTACAAAGGGTTTGGGGTTTCTTGGTTGGTTTCCAACTAGGATGAGATATCCTTTACAATAAAGAACAATGCAAAGGTTAGGATATCTCGACTAAGCTTTGGATATATCTTATCAAGCTAGGCTTAGTGGAATGAGCTCTCTTCGATTTAAAGCACTTGGAAAATTCTTGGGTTTTCGAGTGCTTCAACTCGCAATAATAAGTTTGAGCTCTTGAGTTGCTTACAAATTTCCCGTAACCTTACAATGTAGAAGGTCACAAGTATTTATAGGCATACACCAAGGTCACTCTTGAAAAACTATATGTTGGAGAGATAGCTCTGTGAGTTTCCTCTTATGGTGTGTTTGACACTCCCTAACACGTTTTAGGCATTAGCCTTTCATGTAGCCGGTCTTCAATTTTTGCAGTCTAGAACTTAGTACTTCTGACATCTTTTCAGTGACCTGTCGTTGTCAGTGTCAGTATGGTACAGTGATGTCTTCCTCTTTTTTACTTTTGTCTCCAGTTAAAGGTAGACAACTCAACGGCTCTTTTGGTTACAATCTCTGAGTTGATATAACCTTAACAACACTTTGTCTTAGTTCCTTTTGTCTGCATTTGAATGTCTTGGGCAATATCTATTTTTCTAAGGAATCGCGATCTTCTCAGTATTGCATCCTTCAGATAGATATTTTCAGTACCTCGGAACATTCAGGTTTATACTGAGCATTCAACATTCTTCGAGTCTTGATAATTCTGTGCCTTCATACTCTTGATCTTGATTCTTGATCTTACATCTTACATGTCTTGAGTCTTACGAGTCTTGAGGTCTTCGAGTCTTGAGGTCTTCGAGTCTTGGCGTCTTCGAGTCTTGATGTCTTACGAGACTTCAAATATTTCTGAGTCTCCAAATCTTACGAGTCTTCACGGATATCTTGGTCGATATCTTCGAGTCTTCATCTTTAGTCTTGATTCCTCGATTTTCATCTTGAGTCTTGATATCTCGATTTCACACTTGAGTTCTTGATACCTCGATTTCTCCTTTGAGTCTTGATACCTCGTTTTCTCATCGAAGTCTTGATTTCTTCGTTTCATCTTTGAAACTTCTTTCGTTTCCATTGAAACTTCGGTTTCTTCAGAAACTTTCCGAGTTCTTCAGAATCTTCAGATCCTAACCTGATCTATATCTGCTGACTATACATTTTGCAGATATCATCCTGAATACTCTAAAACTGAATCCTGACTTAACTATCATGATTATTCTGAACATGTCATACTCAGGGGTTTTGGGATCTAATCAAAATCATATCTTTATTAAATTCATCTCCCAACACCAATTCTTTTGAAGTGACTGCAAAAATATTGGGCAATGGTCGGAAATGGTTATTCCCAAGCATTTCAGATTCTAGTCTGGCCACTTTCTAATCCATTGCAAGTTCCATCGGGCCTGTAGCAAGTGAATCTCCTCTCTAACAATGGTAAATCCAATAGGGTGTAAGCTTAATCGAATCCATATTCTGCAATATGACCTACTTAATCGAATCCATAAGTATGCTTTCCTAGAGAATGAGCAAGGTGCATATATGTTGATAATAATGTGATGGAAATATACCAAATATACTGGATAATGTCAAATATGCCAATATATATCAAAGAAGAGGAAAGGGGAATTAGAGATTAAGACTAATCTCTTGAATTGATATGATATATATATATATATATTTATATATATATTTAATTATCTTTAATTTGATTGAGATAATTTAGGAGGTAAGGTAGGAAAAGCCCACAAGGCTAGAGTGTAGAATCTGTATTTAAGAATACACGATGTATCATTTAGTTATTATGCAGAGAAATATATTATTGAGTTCAAGAAATTACAACGAATTAAGCTGATTACTAGGAGAATCCTTTGAGTTTATCTTAGGGTTACTAGGATTCCATCAATTGGCATCAGAGCCAAGGTTTATGATTTGATAACCCACACTTCCGCAAGATGGTTTCGAACAAGCAAAGGTTTGAGAATATCGAAGCGTCCATTTTTCGTTTGAGCAACATGATGCAGAACATATCACTGTAGATGGGGAAACACTTGGACATTGATGGAGAAGGTGATGAGCGTGGGGACAGGTGCCAGGGAAATCATGCAATATTTCACAAGAGTCATACTCAATATTATGATCCATGGGTTAATGGGATCCTACGCAAATTAAATTTTAAAGGAGAAAATGACTCAAACAATAAAATAGAGACCAGTCTCGTGTACGAGACCGTCTCACACAAAACTCGCTCAACATTTTATTTTATTTTCTAATTATCTATCTTTTAGAATTCTAATCACAAATTTAATTAAGACAAGAATCAACATGGTTAATTAATTTAAGACAAAATCTTGTATGTATTAGGTGCACCGTGCATCCCAAGTGCATCAACAACAATCTTGGAATCACCCTCAACTATCACATTCTCCAAATCAAGCAATCGTACCCAAGAAAGAACCTCAAAAAACCCCATTGCCTCTCCAACTTCTACAGCCAAACGCCCGGGAAATACTTTGGATCGTGCCATAATAAACAAACCTTGATCATTTCGCAAGACCATCCCTATACCAATTTGATTAATATCCTCAAAAAACGCAGTGTCGACATTAATTTAATCGTGCCAGTAAGCGGAACATGCCAAGCAAGGCAGACCTGTGCAGATTCATTTCGCATAGACATACCTGCTAAACGACTTGTTGCAGCCTGCTTCCATTCCTCCAAATATTGCCGACGAACACATAGCCTCAACAACAGATTTGTGATGTCCCGACCACACCCTCTCATGTCTTACCTTCCATATCTGCCAAGCGACCATACAAAAGATTTCCACCTTCGTCCTAGTCATCGCTGTGAGCATTCCGAAAACAAGATCCTGAAATCCACCCACCGTCCATGTCAAATGCTCAATATCAACCCGAATCATTGACCGCTCATAGCACTATATCGCAAACGGACAATCTACAAACACATTCCGATTTGTCTCCTCAAAATAACCACATAAAACACATACCTTATCCTCAACAACCTTTTTCCGGTAAAGATTAAATTTGGTTGGCAAACAATCCCTGCACGCCCGCCATAAAAAATCTTTAACCTTCGGGTTTAAAGATTACACATTTAGTTTACCAATTTTTTTTCCTTTTTTATATTTAAAACATAATTTAAAAATCAATTTTAAAGAATATATATATGTATATATATTGCGAATATGTAACATTAAAAAATAAATAATATCACTATAGTCAAATTGAATAAAATAAATATTAAAAATATTTAATATAAAATTAATAATATATATACAGTATTTTTTTGAAACCAATATATATTTTTTTGTTTAAAAAAAACCCAATAATTTATTTTTTTCAATTTCCTTAATATGATGGGTTCAATATCGAAAATAATCATACCCTAGCTCATCTAATGTTGGTTAATTTTGTGTTGTCACAATCTATATACATTACTAGGTATGACTTTTGCATCAGAAACAATCCCAGCACCACGCACACAAGCCAGTGCTCGAGCTGAAAATGAAGCTGAAGCAATTGGAAGGGCTTCTTGGCTCTCTCACACAGTTCGATAAACCAAAGGTTTCTCCGTTTCTCCTTCCTTTACTTTCTTTTATATTTATCCCTTGTTGTACCCCTGGTTCTTCGAATAATCCTTTTTCGGCTTTGCAACAGATTGAATTGGAGCAGTACCCAACCGGACCTCATATCGCTTCTCGATTGCTCTACACTGTATATTCCTTATCTTCCAATTTTCCTTAAATGCCATTTTTTCCTAATTTTCTGTTATCAGTATTGAAGGATTGTTGTTTAGCATAAATTCAGGCAGAGAATTCATATGGGGATTTGAGTGATAAGGTGGTGGCTGATTTTGGTTGTGGCTGCGGTACACTCGGACTTGCTGCTGGCCTTTTGGGTGCAGAGTAAGTTTACTTGTTCTCTGTAATATGCTTCTTGTAATTTTTTCCTTTTCTTTTTATGCGGTTGGTGTTTATAATTTTTTGTTTTGTTTTGTTTTATGTATTTCAGTTTAGAAAGTAAAAAATTCTTATGTGGGGTTTTTATGCTCATTTTTATTTGACCAGGCATATTATTGGGTATGATGTTGATCCAGAGTCTATTGAAATTGCATCCTCTAATGCAGATGAGCTAGATGTACGTGTTTTCTGTGTATTTTTATGTTATTTTGCTTTGTTTATGTAAATATGAAAGTAGTTGGAGTGGAGATGTTTGCTGTTGGTATTGTTTATGTTTTATTGGCTACCTTTACGTCGTAGGCCTCAGTGCATAGTGAGCATTATGTGGGTTTTATGAATTTTCACTTTTCCTGATGAATTTACCTTGCAGTTAAACATGGATTTCGTTCAATGTGATATCAGGAATTTAAAATTATCAGGTACTTCATGCAGTAACCTTCCTGAATATAAAATATCTTGATTTTATAGGAAACATGTGATGAATTTGATCTGAAATGTATGTATTGGACCTATTGGGACACTAAAAAATATTCTTCCTAAAGAAGGAATGTAGCCTTTGATATATTTGTATTATAGGTTGAGGTCTGAGTGAGTATTGAAATGTTTACAACGACTCTTGACTTTTGCTTAGGTCAAACTATTGATACGGTTGTAATGAATCCTCCATTTGGGACACGGAAGAAAGGAGCTGACATGGATTTCCTCGCTGTGGCTTTGAAGGTACAATCATAAACTAACTTGTACTTTGCTCATGCTGTTTCCAAATGTGTTTGCTGCTATTTTACATCTTTAATGCATTCTTATTCTCTGACAAATCAATGTAACAGGTTGCTTCTTGAGCAGTTTATTCCTTGCACAAGACCACAACAAGAGATGTAAGTTTGCCATTTCTTTCAAATGAGAGCTTATGTTTTTTTAATTTCTTAGCAACATATGCTTTATAGTGACTAGGAAAATAGGTGCTTTCATTTATTTCTTAAGTATTTTGCTAAACAATTAATCATTAATCTTCTCAATTCACAAGCTCTTATTCCAGCTATAGCCCCTTGATGTTACTAATTATATTGGATTAAAGCCTTTTTTCAGATTATCCTACTTTCTCTTAAAACTCTGGGGCTGGTAATGCTTCGTTGAAAACAATAGATTTGATACTGTCTTTCAGTCAAGGAGTATTATCGTTCTCTCTCAATTTACCATTTATGGGATTAGTACTTCTCTACAATTGAATGAGTAGCCTGTTTTCCCTATGGTTTGATTTTGTTGCAGAATATCATGGTAATAAATCATGACAAAATCTTGTGTGCACCAGGTGCACCATGCAACTCGAGTGCATTTTTAAATGATATTTGTTGTTTTACTTAAAGGTATTAGTTGGTCAGTATTAGTTGTTATCACTAAACAGTATTAGTTCTTTTCACTGAAAAATATTAGTTGTGTACAAGAGACTTATTCATATATTATTAGCTTCAGTTACTAAAGTCTCTGATTGAGTCGAGTCTACAAAAATATTATTGGACTATGCTCTAGATAAAGGAAATTTTTTAGTGGAGAAGCCAGAAGGATAGGAGATGAGCTGACATAATGGCGTATGGACATTTTATACAATTGGCTTACAAAGGATTAATTTCTGTCCTTCCGTTTTGCTTGTAAGCTTTTTCCAGAGAACTGGGGCCTGAGCTTTATTCCTTTAACCCATTACACAACAGATTTCATGTACCAAATAGTATCTCAATTGAATGACACTGTACCAAAAGTGTGACTTATGACCACAACAGTCGAACAAAATGCTAGTATAGTCACAAACGATAACAGATAATTACTATAGCTTTATATTGTTACAATAAATATTAGGCTATCAAAATTTTCAATTGTTGTATTGGCGTTATTATATTGCCATTTGTTATGATGCCTTGAGATTTTTAGTTCTGGATTTGTAGCTACATTGTGTATGATGACCTTTTCAGCTGAATATATAAATGCATTATTGCATTAATCAGTCATTTTTTTATTTTTGGTAGCATCTTTTGGTAATACTAGAAGACTTTTAAGATGACATTACCTGGGCTTGAATTTGGCAATTTGCATAACAGCGAACCAAAATGGATCAAGTTGAAACAGTGTATGCCTAGTCAAATGTTCATGTTCTACCTTTTTGCTCATCGTATGTGCTTAATTCATTTTAATTCTGCTTTTCGTTAAAAAGAATTCTCAAAGAAAAAAATCAATAATTAACACGAGGCTTTTTCTTTTGTGCAACTTCTTTGCTCTTTTGAATCTCTATCATTTGGACCTCCAATGATAATGTTAATGTCTGTTCCATATCTTAGTGATGATATTTTTGCATATTCCGCTGCGTTGTGTCGAATGTTACCTACAGTTCATCCAATTCTTGCCTATTATTTTGTGCGAATATGGTGCCTTATATTAATTGTCTTCATGTCTGAATTTGGAAGAAATGACGAGAGAATCTTGCTAAGTATACACTGCTAAGCTTAATCAACCTTCTTTTTTTGATAATTTTGTGAATGCAGTACATCAAAAGAACAGTTTTGAGAGAATATAATGTTAGCAGCGCTGAGGTTCTGTGTGAGGTACAATACTTCTACCTGAAATAGTTTCTTCACAAGTGTTTTTGCATGAGTAGCAATTAATTGAAGAATCTTACGTAAAGCTATCATTTCTCTAGCTTCGCTTTGATGTTCCTCAACTGTACAAATTTCACAAGAAAAAAGAGGTGGATGTAGCTGTGGATCTATGGCGATTTGTTCCCAAACCTGATCCAGGAAATCAGTCATAGGGAGTGCTTACAAAGTTTCATCTTGTAACCCAAGTCTCCTTCATTTGTCAATGCTTCTTCTACGTTTCTTAAACAGGTTATGCCTCAGTTCCTGTAATATGCTAGATTTTCTATGTATTTTTTCGCACCCTAATTGCCTGTGTAATTGATTTCAATTATCACACTGGACATGCTCTTTTGAGACTGCTGTCAAAAATATATAACGTAAAATGATTGAGTGGGTAAAAAATACATTTAACTTGGATCTATTTCATAATCTGTATGACATTACATGGCTTCACACAAGAATTCTCCAAATTACAGTAGATTTGTTGTTACAATAGTTGGTTTTGTTAATTTTGTAATGGGCAGGGGCTGGAGCTGGGGCTAGGGCTAGTGCTAGGGTCGGAACTTGAAGGGGGTCGGGGGGTTGAAATTTAAAGGGGCTAAGTCGGAGGCCGGGGATTTAGGCTAGGGCTCGTGAGTCACTCGTTGGTCGTCGATTATCAAATGGATATTCCAAAGGTTTGATGGGGACATTGTTAAAGCTACAATGTTCAGTGGACTAATTTCTGGCGTGTTTATCAACTTTGCCCATACTTGGTTAGATCTTCAAAATTCATGTACTTAGCTTCAATTTACAGATATATGTTGGTAATTTTTTGTCCTACAATTGATAAAAAAAACTATTTTTTGCCATTTTATGACATTTTTACACTTATTAAAAAGAGTCGCGCATGGGTCCCACATAGGAAATGCACGTAGGTTGTGCGATCTAGTGGAATGGATAAACAAGGGTAAAAATGTAATAAAAGGGCAAAACATAATTTTTTATCAAGAGTATGGCAAAAAATAGTTTCAACTATGAAATAAGGGTAAAAAAGAGTTTGTCTCCGTACTCAATTGAAGATCATAATAGGATAAATTGAGGAAGATAATGGAGATATACTATTCAGAATTTGGTTACTGATTTGAATAATTTGAAACGCGCAATCACTGTGCTGGGAGTTAACAACTTAATAAAACACCGAAAGAATTAAAATTTAGAAATGCGACTTATGCGATAAACTCACAAATGACAACAATTGTCTTCTATGTAACATTACTATTTGCTCCATTCCAGGTTTCAAGGGAATTCTATGATCCATGCTTCTGTTTTGTAATTCTGTTGGGATATTAAATATGCATGGTTTTTCATTAATCCATTAATTGATTTTACTAGATCATCGGACTCCATTCAACTTTCATTTTCTATCACTATTAACTAATAAAGTAAAACAAAAACAATAAAAAAATCATTGGCGCTTTTACTTAAAATAAACATCTTCCCCAAAATCCTCCATGTCACAAAACAAAAACTCCCATTTTTAGTAGTGAACATATAAATAAGAATAAGACCTATGAAGGGAAAAAAATTAACCACATAGAGAAAAATAACTACATGGGTAGCTTGTTGAATTCTCTTGTCGTTCTCACCCTCCTCTTCGGCTTCATCGCGGCCACCACCACCGCGGCGGCAAGGCCCTCCACCATCAGCCGTTTTGGTTCGAGCTCAAGGGCTCTACGCGATGGCGGGGATGATTCCGAAGAGGAATTTCACCCAAACGGCATGAACCGTCGATTTTTTAACAGATTTCCTGGATTCTGGTTTAGAAGGCAAAAACAACAACCAGAAGAACCGGCAGAAGAAAAAGCACGACCAGTAGAGGAGGAGGAAGAAGAAGAAGAAAAAGTAGCACACAGAAACGAGGAGGAAGAAGAAGAAGAAGAAAAAGTAGCACCCAAAAACGAGGAAGAAGAAGAAGAAAAATTAGTACCCAGAAAAAGAGTAGCACCCAAAAACGAGGAAGAAGAAGTAGTAGCACCCAAAAACGAGGAAGAAGTGGCCGTACCAGAGGATGTGGGACAAAGAGCGGGGCCGGTGGCAAATGGGATCGGGTCGTGGAAGATTGACTCGGAAAATGCTGGAGTTTCTGCCATGCACATACAATTGATGCCCAACAATAACAAGGCCGTGTGGTTCGATTCCACGAGCAATGGATTATCGGAGATCCAGCTGAATCCACGGTCGTGTAAACCCAGGTTCGGGGGCAGACAGAATGATCGCGAACAGGATTGCACTGCTCATGCAGTCGAATATGACGTTGAGAATGCTGCAATCAGACCTCTTAAGGTTTGATCCATCGTTTATTTTTACTTTTTATCCATTATTTCTTTTCTGCCTTATATAGGTATCATATTCATGCATGCTATGTGGATTTAAAATAGTCATTGAAATTAGGGTGATATTTCATTGAATTTTAAGAATTAATTGCCATATCATTCAAGAATGCACATGGAATAATGCACAACTGAGTATAGGGAATTCAGGATAGAATACATATATCCTCTGTTACAATGCACCTCTATATTTGATAAACTCATTATTGGACTACATATATCAAAAGCAGTATAAATATAACCAGGTGGCTTAGCCCACTTGGCCACTGGGCTCCTCAATTGAGTGGGAGACCCATGTTCGATTCCCTTTGGGGACGAATTGGAGTATGGGAGTTATAAGTTGGCTTGGTGAATTTGTGGAGTGTTTGGGTGCTTGGTGTACTAACTACTAACAACTAACAACTAACTTTGTCCGATAAAAAAAAAAAACAGTATAAATATATAATGGGAATAATATTTTTTAGTATCTTATTATGAGATCGCAATTGAAAGACAATATGTTTTCAATTTTGCAAATGTTTCATGCATTTAATTAGCTAGGCTGGTAAAATTTAAGTTTTCGCAAATTTAGGCTCTTTAGTGTGAGAATAATGGTCCACATTTGGCAAAAAAGAAAAAGTTTAATTTGCCAAACTAAAACACAGTGTTCTTTCAATTGTCATCTACTAGCATGGTCCTAGTTCCCAGCATATACTTATTTATCTATCTATTTTTATAATCAAGTTTTTTGATTTTTCACAATAATGTTGGCAGATGGATTTCAGCCCATGGTGCTCATCCGGCGGCCTCTCCCTCACCGGAAACCTAATCTCAACTGGCGGCGATAAAGACGGGCTCAGAGCCGTCAGAATGCTGCAGCCATGCCCAACCTGCAGATTCCGTGAAAATCCGAAAGCTCTCTACACCAACAGATGGTACGCCACTCAGCACACCCTAGAAGACGGCACCTTCATCCTCGTAGGTGGCCGCAACGCTTACAACTACGAAATCATACAACCCGACACCATCACTTTCACCCCCAAACTCGTCGGCCTCCCCCTTTTGGAAGAAACCAGCGACGACGGAGGCAGGGAGAACAATCTCTACCCGTTCATCAACCTCCTCCCCGACGGCAACCTATTCGTCTTTGCCAACTACAAGTCCATCATCCTCGACCCCGCCACGGGCAAAACCGTCCGCAACCTCCCCGACCTGGCAGGCGGGTCCCGCAACTACCCTGCTTCCGGGATGTCCGCCCTCCTTCCCATCGACATGAGAACGGACGACACATCGGACTTGGAAGTTCTCGTGTGCGGTGGCAACACGCGCGAGGCATACACTTTCTCCGACCTCCAGCAGCCGAAGCGCACGTTTCTGGAAGCTTCCAAGACATGTGGGAGGCTGAAGGTCGACGTGGAGGGCGCCGAGTGGGAGATGGAGGAAATGCCGTCTCCACGCGTGATGGGGGACATGCTGCTGTTACCTAACGGTGACGTTTTGATCCTCAACGGCGCTAAAGCCGGTACGTCTGCATGGGACGCTGCCGACATCCCAAACTTGACGCCCGTTCTCTACAGTCCGTACAAAAAGAACGGCGAACGGTTCAGGGAGCTGGCCCCGACCGCCATTCCTAGAATGTACCACTCCGTCTCCGCTGTTCTGCCGGACGGGAACGTTCTGGTGGCAGGGAGCAACACAAACGCCTTCTATAAGCTGAAGAAGTACAATGATCAGTACAAGTTCCCGACGGAGCTGAGGGTGGAGAAGTTTTCGCCGCCCTATCTGGCGCCGGAGCTGGACAAGTACCACATCATGATCTCGGAGGTGGACTCGCAAAAGGAGTTAACGTACGGCGCGGAGTTCACAGTGTTTATAAAAACGAAGGGGCTCAAGATCACGACGGACGATATTAGGGTGACTATGTACTCGCCACCGTTCACTACTCACGGGTACTCTATGAACCAGAGGCTGCTGATACTGAAGGTGAGGAAGTTGCGACGCGGGCGTGTGACGGTGGTTGCGCCGCCGTCCGGGAATTATGCGCCGCCGGGGTACTATCTTCTGTTTGTTGTTTATGGTGATGTTCCAAGCAGGGGAATGTGGGTGCACATTAAGTAGAATGTCGGTTTATTTGGTTTTTGCTTTTTAGCCAGTCAGGGAAATAATCTCTTGTGCGTGATGGGGGATGACCCTTTTTTTTTATTTTGGGTGAGCTCGAATTATCAAAACTATTATATTTATTATCTATACCTTTTTAAGCTACCCCTTTTAAATGGGAAAAATGTTTTTTTTAAAGGCAGTAATTCAGGGGAGTTTGCGTTTTAAGGATGATAACTTAATTTACGGACTTGAAAAATGTAGCGCAATATGTTTAAAGTATGTAAAATATAAACAATATGTTTTAAAATCTATAAATGTAGGACAATCGAGCTCGAATAAGTCTAAATGGGGTGCAATGTCACATGAGAATTGAGCTTATTCTGGCTCGATTGTTCTATATTTACAGATTTTATAACATATTGTCCTATATTTACAAATTAAAACATATATATTGCCCTATATTTTCAAGCATGTAAAATTGTTGTTCTTTAAACACAACCCTGAAAAGTTACTATCCTAAAAAGTATTATTCCCACTTTTAAATTGACTACTTGTTGCGTAGTTTATCAAGCAACAACCCTGACAACATGAATGTTATATCAATCAAGATTATAGCTCTGCAATATACTTTATCAATTAATTCATACGAGAACTACAAACCAATTAACGAGAAGTAACTGAAAGGTAGGGGAAAGCATACAAAAGGTGAAAAACATCAACCAATTAAAGATGGCCTGCAAGAAAAATTGATCAATAATGACTTAAATTCTAATTTATGTTTTTCTAGCTTTTAATAACAAGATTTGAAGTGAAAATAAAAATTTCTTCAATTAGTATGTCAAATGCAAGAGTGTTGTGAGTAATGAGTTGAATTTGATAATTATATATAAGTTGAGTTCTATGAGAAATCTGTCCAAACCAAATGAAAAATTGGAACCAGATCAACTAAATTGAACCGACAGTTGTCTGATCTGAACAGAAATTAGTTGTGAGGGGAGTTGCTACCATTGAGCTTTCATATTGATTTTGAGCTAGAATCGAGTACAACTACCCATTGGGCTTTGTTCGCTTCATTATCAAGATTGTTTTTGTAACATTTTCCCTTTGATTCTGATTCCGGTGATAATTACATGATTTTATTATGTATTTATTGCTTGATTTTCATATAATTTCATGTTTTTATTGCTCAATTTTGGCTAGTTGCACTTAATGAGGAGAAATGTCGTGTTTTGCTTATTCTTGTAGGAAAAATGGAAAAAAAATTGCAAAAATGATGTTGCTCAACCAAAGCAGACCAGCTCGAGCAGAGCAGAGGGATTGAGCTCGACCAGAGCACCCCTTGATCGACCAAAATGGTAGAGCACGAAATTTGTCCAGATCATCTTATGAAGAACGGATCGAGCTCGACCAGAGCAATCAAATGCAAATTTAAAAGTCGCTAACTTATGAAGTGCTCGTCCCGACCATCTTAAAGCATGCTTGCTCGACCAAAGCAGTCAAAGGCGATTTTGAGAGTCGCCTAACTTATGCAGTGCTCGACCAAAGCAGCCGTGCACGAGTCAAGCATCATTTTATTTCAGCAAAAATCAGCCCATGACCTAGGCACTGTGCCAGACTGATCCAATGAGTATTTAAAACCCCAATTTTGGTTTTTCTTGAAGATACACACTTTGGAGAACCCTAGCTAGCCCCATCTCTACACACACCCGCACACATTCAAGGTGTTCTTCACCATTTTTCTTCATTTTGGAGCTTTAGATCTTGGATTAGCTTTGGATTTTGCTTCTCTGTCTTCTACTTTAGTTTAAGCTTTTTATCTCTGCCTTTGTCTTTGTTTTTTTTTTGTCCATTTGAGATTTGTGGTGTGCATCAACAATTTGGGCTCATTGGCCCATTAAGGATTCAGAATTAAGGCCCAACTCAAGAGATCATTAAGACAAGGAGTAGTCTATCTAGCCCTATGCTGAGCTCGATGCTCAATAAGAGCTCGTGTCTGATGGTCGAGTTCGCCCAATGACCAGCGAACTCGCCCAACTCACTTCAAAGTAGGAACACCAGGCAAGCTCGCCCTCGCCGGGGAACTTGCCCTGACCAAGAGCAGCCTGCCCTCCGCATACTAGTCTTAGTTCGGGACTTAGATGCGGAATAGCGAGCCATTTTAGGATAAGTCAAAGAGTTCACGGAAGCCAACCTGATTTTGGTTAACTGGATATGCCAACATCCAAGATCAGGGAATTGACCCCAATATGGCCAAGAATCCTCTGAAGAAGTTGCTGGTTCTACTGCCAAGGACCCGAGAGGAAAATTTAGGTGTAAATCTCCATGAATCGCCTAAACCGCTGCGCTTCAGAAGTCGAAAATGTGTTTAGATTAACATAAGTAGGATTTAGAGTCCAATTTAGCTGATCAACATTAAATGCTTGGTCGAGCTCGCCTAGGGGTCTGGGAGCAAGCTCGATTTCATCCCATCCTCTGACCTAGTCAATGTCTTTAGCCGGAGGTGGTAACTTGCTTACCTTGTTTGTTTCCTTATTTGATCACCTACTTTCTCTTCCTAAGTCCTATCAAAAGACTTCTTTCCAAATGGAGTGCGATACTCATTTAATGCCTCTAGGTATCCTTGACGGCTCTGACTTCTTACTCTGTTTGTTCCTTGAAAGACTCTCTGATGCTTTTCTAACTGGCTTACTTTCCTTTTCTAGCAGATCTCTTGATGAGATCGTTGAAGGGCTACAACATAGTTCGCCCAATGGATTTCCTTCTTTATCTAAGTCGATCAGGGGTCGAACTCGCCCCTCAAGACATACTTATCTGGCAAGCTTGTCCTGAGTACGGGGCATTGTGCTCCATAGCCTGTGAAGTCCAATGGATCCTCTACATTCTCAATGACATGGAGATAAATCATTCACAACTAGTCATTCTATATACAAATAGCAAATTTGCTTTTTGTATTGCTCATAAGCCAGTCCTCCATGAGATGACAAATCATAGATTAATTACCATTTCACTAGATTCCAACCACTGAAAACCTTGCAGATCTTCTTACACAACCTCAAGGTCCATCCCGCTACAATGAATTCAAGGTCAAAATAGGACTTCTAAACATTCACTTTCATTTTGAGGGAGGTCTGAAGATAATATACACTTAGAAATATTTACCTTTTTTCCGAATTAATATTTTTCTGTATATGAATACATTTTTCTCATATTAAGTGATATACTGTATAGATACTATATATAGGTTAAGTTAGAATAGCTAACAGAATAATATATTCTTCATATTTGGTTCAGTCGTAACAACTTTCTATTCTCTCAATGCCAAAGTTTCCATTGTTCAATTCATCTCGTTGAATCTTTCATAATCTTTCATAACTAATTGAGATAATGACTCTAAAGTACAAAAAATAGGAAGCAATAACTCTAAGGTACAAATGCAATTTTTATTTACTCTAAGGTAAAAAAAAACCTTTACTTTATTTAAAAAAAAAAATTGCACTTTATACCAAAAAAATGCATTTGGACCTTAGAGTTTTTTGCTTTTACACTTTGTACCTTAAAACTTTTCCTCCTAAGTAATTTAGTTGTTGGATAATATTAATTATAGTAAAAAGGCACCGTATTACTTTCGTATCTATGCATACCAATAAAAGACGTGTGATCTTACCAATAAAATATGCTTTATTAAATACATAATCCAAAAAGTGAACTGGGTCGCACGTATATATGTCTATGGTAACGGTCAAAACATACACTTAGCCCTCCCATTAGTCTCATGCACGTCCTCATAAACCACTCCTCACCCACGTTAATAAGTGTACATGTGTGATTTTTTTATAAGAAACGACAAGCACTATTAATTAAAAAAAAATAATTAATTTTCTAGTGCTACATAGATTTGTGTTACTACAATGAAAACATGTGTTACTGTGAGTACATGTATGTATTACTGATGAAAGGATTCGTGAAATATGACTTGTGGGTCAAAAAGAGAAGCACATAAACAATGAGAAAAAAATTCACGGATCATGTGCGGGTCGAACTGGGCCAAATAGACTTTTCTATAAAATTCGTGTAAAGGCAAACCAACAGAACTTACTCCGAGGTCTGTGTTATTATAAGGGCAAATATGTGTTACTATAAGTACATGTATGTGTTATTGTAAGGACAAAACGACACTCCCTCTATTTTCATCCATTTCCCCCTATGTTTTTTATATGCTTCTCCTTCTGACCTGTCGTCAACTGCCTTAAGTAAAGGCCTAACCACCAGATTACACCATTGAATTAGTAAAAATATCAAAAAAAAATTATCATCATGTAGTAACACATAATTGCATTTACATTAACATATTTTTATCTTTATAGTAACACAAACTTGAAGCGAGTTTCTTTGTTTTGCCTTTGCACGACTTTTTTAGGAAATACCCGTTTGCCCTGATTCAACCTGAGCAGGATCAACGAATTTTTAGGTCCTTTCTATTTTAACTAATATTTCACTGTGAAATATCCCCCAATATTAATATTTGCATCGAATTGACTATAATAATTTTATATTTGTATTTGTTTATCTATCAAATAAAAAAAATTATTTGCATTCAAATTAAAATTCTATCGAATACGAATATCTAATTTCATCGAACCGAACCAAAAATATTTGATTCGTTTACTACCCTAGCCACAATACATGTTTTTGGTCCACAAGGGAAGACAACAATATTAAGTTTATGGAGAGACATATTGATAGATACATTTCAGGATTGTAACTTACTAATAAATACAAAATAGTTGTATATGCGTAAGTATATTTATATATGCAATTTCATTTGTACCTATTAGTAATTTGCATAAAAAATTTGTACCTATTAATAATTTTTCGTAAGCCATATCAACACTCTATATATCTAAACATTTAGCAAGACCATAAATAGGCAGAGACACAGGCAAAATAATTCATATCTATATTTTTCAACAACTAATCTTAATTAATTATTAATAATTTAAATCCGAGTAGTTGAGGTGGTATTCGGTTGGTCACAAGTATATATATAATTGCTCCGAGTCTTCGTTAGCTTGTTTGAACATAACAAACACTAGAATTAATTCCAAAAGTGGATGGCAGATTTTAGTTTTGTTCGGCTGCCATTAATTTTTATCATCGTATTATTATTAGCTTCATCATCGTGTTTTAATGTGGAAGCTAATTTCAGGAGAAGCATGTATTACACGTGGGGAACCGCTTCCCAACATTCTGCAGGCTTTCTAACGGGAGGAGATGACGCCACACTCCTTCTCGATCAGATTTCTGGTATGTTAATTAGAGTGTGTTTGGAATTAATGGATCTGAAATCTGTGTAGTTGCCAATAATTTTATAAATTGGGATTATTTGTATTCTTTTTATTTTAAATGTTTATATCTCATTACAAGTAGAATTGTTTACGAAATTTTACAATATGTCGATGGAAATTTTAAGAATAATAGTTTCGTCTAGTGAGGATTTTCTAATCATATAGGCATTTCTAAATTACAGACATGTTAGGTCTCGTATGCATCAAGTTTACCGTGCACTCCATAGTGTATTTTAGAAACTTGCAACTTGTTGCACTGAAGCGTGCAACCTGTGTTCGTAAAACATAGTTACACGTTTCAGTGTAACAAGTCACAAATTTCAGTGTAACAAGTTGCAAACATTTAAAATACAGTTTGGTGTGCCTGATGCATAGGAGACCAGCTCTTACGAATATAATTGGCTTTGGAAATGTATTGTCTATAGAATTATTTGTATAGTCAACTTGTGTATTTACGATAATTACAAATGTCTAAAAAATTTATTCGTAGATAATTTATTTGTCTACTAAAATTCTAAAAAATTGTAAATAAATTTTATGTAATCCTCACTATTTAAGGACCATATTATTTTTATTAAAAAAATTTATAATTGTTAAAAATTATGTAATCAATTCTCTATTTTCTTGAAGTATCTACATTCAAAGTGTGAAGGCTGTCATTAAAATTAATTATTACCAGCTTAATTTAGATATTTATACTACTACTCAGCTTTTGTAAATTAACATAGAATTAATTCAATGGGATTTAATTGGAGGATCTGTGTCAGGTTCTGGAATTGAGTCGAAGAAGCAGTTTCTATTTGGAAAAGTTGAGATGCTAATCAAACTGGCACCTGGTGACTCTGCCGGAACAGTAACATCCTTCTATGTAAGCCTATATATACTACTTAATTGACATATACTTCCGGCGAAACAGTTCAAAAATTAACACAAATTAACATTTACTAATTCCAAAATATTAAAGCATCATTCTCAAATTATTCTACGCACATTTTATCGCACGAGACTATTTCACACAAGTATTGAAATTATTGAGTTAATTGTATTTTCAGTTCAATAGGAATTTTGACTGATGGAATTGATCCCTTTATCATCAGCTTTGTCCCAAAAGAATTTTCAATCCAAAATTAACGGACGTTATGAGATGTACACACCGTTAGAAAATTTATGAAGTTGACAATTTTGATCAATTTTGGTCCCATAGGCGTATGTTCAGTATATTTTTACATGCAGGATTATGTAGCTTGATTTCAAAAGTCACAATAATCCTAACCTATAATATCTACGATCTTTTACATTCTTTTTTATACTTTAATTTTATTTTTTCAATGACACTTTATTTTTAACAATATAATAATCTTAATGTTACTTACTTTTTTATTATATCTTTTTCAATCCTATCATATTACATCTTATCAACAAAATATATACAAAAGTCAAATTACGTACTATTTGTAAATTTTTCAATCAGTTTCTCAATCCCCTGCAGCCTGAGTAAACATACCCATATTAATTTTGAAATTCTGATCAACTACATCAAGTATTCAACGGTTGACACAAAAATTGAAAAAAAAAAAAACATTTTCGACCAGACCCAAACTGTTTTGGAATAATTCATGTTGGACCAGTTTTGATATTTTAAACAATATTTCAAATCTTATTTGAGCACTACTAATTTGTGCATGATAAATTAATTGTTTGTTAAATATTTGGGATGTAGTTGTCTTCAGCAGTTGGTGAGAAGCATGATGAGATTGACTTTGAGTTTCTTGGAAACGTATCAGGAAAACCCTACATTATCCACACAAACGTCTTTACTCAAGGTTGTGGTGGCAGAGAACAACAATTCTATCCCTGGTTCGACCCCTCCGCTGATTACCACAACTACACCATCCACTGGACTCCATCCCAAATTGTGTAAGTACCTCCAGAAAATATCATTTTTAGTCACGTAATTTTTTACTTTTTTAATTTTAGTTCTTTTTTATCGAAAATTTTTAAAATCTCGCCGGAATAAGCATGTGCACCCCACCCACAAAAAACTTACCTTAAACGTTTGAAATTTGATTTTTTATAAGTATCACACAAAACCCTGCAATAATATCACCGCTAATGAATGAGCTTCAGGGAATAATTTTTAGGCCCGTAACTTTAGGGCAACAACGTAGGACATTATATTAAAGTTAAATATATTTTTGGTCCCGTAAATTTCACCTTTTTCGCGCATCATCCCCGTAACTTTGTGCATTGCTCAGTTTACGTCCAATGACGATTGACACATGTCTTGGGACGATTTGCGCGAAATAGTAAAAGTTATTGGACCAAAATAACGCCAAATTGCAAAAATTGAACATATATAGATTGAGCAATGTAAAAAATTACAAGACTGAATTGATACTATTTTGGGACTATGTGCGGAAAAGCTGAAAGTTACTGGACCAAAAATGTTTTTAACTCTATATTTGAAGACTGACACATTTAAGCCATTATATTTTTAATTTCCGCACATTTAGGCCAAGTTGGCCTGAAACACCCCAATTCAGATTACTAACTAAATTATCATGGGTTGCTCATGTGTTTGTCCCAATACCGATTAATTTATCATGTGTTTCGGATAATTTTTGCCTAAATATGCGAAAATAAAAATTTACAGGTTTAAATGTGTCAAATCAAAATTAAATGGATGAATGTGCCTATAAATATAGTCCATACTAATTCAAATTTCAATTTCAGGTGGTACGTTGACAGCATTCCAATTAGGTTTTACAGGAATTATGTGAGCGAGGGAATTCCGTACCCAAACAAGAAGGCAATGAGAGTATACTCGAGCATTTGGAATGCCGATAGTTGGGCAACACGAGCAGGCCTTGATAAGATAAACTGGTCGAAAGCTCCGTTCGTTGCTAAACTGCGTCGTTTTAGGGAGCGCGTTTGTACGTACGAAGGACCGCAAAGTATAAGTTTATGTGATGCAAAGTCTGTATACACCCATCTCAGCTCTCATCAGCAAAACCAAATGAATTGGGTTAGGAGTAAGTTCATGGTCTACGACTACTGCAAAGATGTTAAGAGATTCAAGGGATGGGTCCCTGGGGAATGTTTTAAACCCCAATACTAAGATAGTTTTCTTGTACTTCAAATTACACCTTTCTTTCTTACTTATATTAATTCGTCCTAATTCCTTGTAAATATAATGTTAACAATTCATGTTTTTCAACTATAATATAAACATAAGTTTATTTGTATAATTATTGGTTATGCTTAACTTTTTCAGGTTCGACCACTCAGCCCTTCATTTTTTCATACTTAATATTTTTCCATCCAAATCAGTCTTGTCATGCTTAATTTTTTTCTACCCAAATCAGAAAATTTGGGCGCTTAAATCTAATATTCCTTAAATATCCAAATCTTTTTTAATCTCTTTCAATATTTTTCCAATTCTATTATCAAATCTATATCTTCCTCATATTTTTCCTTTTTCTATCCGGAGTTTTATCAATTCAGGGCCTGAAAGATGATAAACCTATCAATTTAAGGCCTGAACGATTTTTCCTATCGGTTCAAGGCCTGGAAGATAGAAAACTATCAATCCAGGGCCTGAAAGATAGAAACTATCAATTCGAGGCTTACACATTTTAAGGTCATGTTTGTCACTAAACCCTAAACCATAAACCCTGAACCATAAACCCTAAACCATGAACCCTGAACCATGAACCCTAAAGCCTAAAAATAAAAAATAAGGACATGAAATATAAGTGTCAAACATGGCCTTAAAATGTGTGAGCCTCAAATTGATAATTTCTATATTTCAAGCTCTGAATCGATAGTCTTCTATCTTCAAGACCTTCCTTCCTCATTTTTCTTTTTTTTTTCCATTTCATTATCAAATCTAAACCTTTCTCCATTTTTTTTTACGAATCATATTTTTCCGAATTTTTTTTTAATTTTTATTTTCAAATATCATTCTTATGCTTCTTTAAGTCAACCAACGAGAAGATTAATTTCTACGAACACCCTAGAAAAAATCGTGGCTATTCAAATATAGTGTCTTATTGTAAGTTGATGAGAAGATTAATTGGAAAAACACCCTAAAAAATCACGTCTATTCTAATAAAGTATTTTTAATTTTAAATCTTTTATTTATAATTTTTTTTTGTTGGGAGATCAATTTAATACAAGGAAAGATTTTGATTAGATCTCAAAACCCCTGAGTATGACATGTTCAGAATGGTCTAAGGTAGATTAGAATACAAGTTTCAGTATAGTTAATTCAGGAAATATCTGTAAAATGTATAGTCAACAGATATCTCTGAGTGTATAGGGTAGACACACTGAGGGGGAACTCAGTAAGATGACCAAAATACCTGAAGACTCGGAAGATGTCAGATGAACCTGAATCCAGACCGTCCTGAGGACTCAGATCAATCTGAAGACCTGACCTGAAGATTATCTACCTGAGGACAAATAGACTGAGGAAGTCTTGCACATTTATAAAGAACAAATGTTGTCCAAATATTTTGATTCCAGACAAAAGGAACTATAACTAAGGGTTGTTTAGGTTGTCTCATTCAGAGAGATTGACCTAAAAGAGCCGTTTTGTTTGTCTCTATATACTGAAGTCAAGAACCAATCAGAGAGAGACAACACTGTTCTTCACTGACACAGAAAGCGACACAACACTGAGATGTCAGATGTACTGAGTTCTAGACTGCAAAGACTTAGTGATTGGCTGCATTGGTTATTTGTTTACCCAAACCATGCAAGGGCGTGTTCAAACCCTAAAATAGCCGTTTATCACTAACCAAATAAGGAAACCCTTGATGTGATACTCCAACGGATAGTTTTTCAAGAGTGACCTTAGTGGGTTGCCTATAAATACCAGTGACCTTCACCATTGTAAGGTTACGGGAAATCAAACAACTCCAGTGCTCATTCGTATTCTTGCATTCGTTGAAGCACTCGAAAACCCTAAGATTTCCCAAGTGTTTCACTTTGAAGAGAGCTAATTTACTAAGCCTAGATTCAAGCAGATATTTAAAGCTTAGTTAGAGATATCCTAGCCTTTTACCTAGTGTTCTAAATTGTAAAAGGATATCTCACCTTAGTTGGAAACCAACCAAACCCAAACCCTATTGTTTAGGTAGTTTGAGTGTGTGATTGTTGGAAAGTGAGAGTTGTAAAGAGTTAGTAAGCTGCAGTTGAGTTCAGCCTGAAAGCTTGTGTGTGTTTGAGTTAGTAAACTGCAGTATAGTTTAGCCTGAAAGCTCACAGAAGAAAGGTAGTAAGCTGCTGAGTTCAGTTTGAAAGCTTGAGGTATTAGTAGAAGTGAGTTAAGGAATTTCTCTGAAGATTCAGATGTTGGGTTATACTGGAAAGTATGCTTTTTACTTTGTATAACCAAACTGAATTTCTTATTTATTTACTGAAATAAATTATTTATCACTGTTGCATTAAATATGAATGAATGTTAAATATATTTACTGCATACCTGTTCAATAAATAATACGTGTTACATTGTAGTTAATTTGGTGATACCAGATCACAGAAGATCAAATTAACAGTTCCTCGTAACTAAGTACAAAATTCACAACCTAGATGGAAATGAACAATCCATCGTGAAAGGTTGAAGTGTAAAGCTCAGATTGACTTGACTTGACCAAGGATTACACTAGTGCATTATGATGCGCTGAATAGGACCTACAAGAGGATAAATTCTTCAGCACTGAATATAGAAGGATTAGATCTCAGTGGTTCGTTATTTCTTAATCTCCGTTCCTTAAATAGGATCGTGTGAAATTAATAACTATTGCTTTGACTTATGATGAGAAGAGAATCAACGTAATTCGATACCTTATATCTTGGGCAATATTATTAGTTACACGATGATTGCTAAGATTTAATACAGAGAGTCGTGTGCAAGCACGTCTTGCTTGATTTGTCCCCTTGGTGGGCTCAGAAGCTTTATCATACCAAATCTTGCAAGTGGAAATTTATTTCCGGTATGAATAATAATGTTGAGCCGTCTTTACTCCAAGGATAAAGATATTAATTAATATAAAGCTTTTTCAGTGGCTTAATTAATTAGTGGACTAGATAATCTTAAACACGAGAAATAATAACCGGGAGCCATATTATTGTAGCATCGTAATATGTATTAAGATGGATAGTTCAATATTAATTTTATAGTGGAGTAAATTAATATTAATGGGCTTGAATAATATTTTGGCTTAATATTATAGATTCATAGCCCATTGAAGGTCCAATCTTAATTCTCCTAAAGGCCCCTCAAATAGCCCAATTAAAGTCCAATTAATAAAGAGGAGAAGAAAGTATTATTGCCTATTTTACCCGGCCTAATTATTTTCGAAAATAATGAGTAGGAGAGAGAAAAAGATTTTCTTGATTTTCTTGGAAAGATTTTATGGAATAAGTATTCTTGAGATACAAGTTTATCCCATAAATTCAAGAAAGGAAAAAGATCTTGTTCCTTCCTATTTTATTTATTTTTTTCGAAAATAATGGACAAGAAGGGAGGAGAAGATTTTGTTGGGAGATATTTTGGGAAATAGAATATATTGGATATATTCAAGATTGTATCTTGAGGAAGAAGCAAGGAAATTTCCCAATGACCCAATTAGGTCAAAATTTTTGACCCTTTAGTCCTACAAATAGGGGATGAATTTTTCATCCCCAATGCAATTCCATGTGTTGGAAAAATTAGAAATCCACAAAGGTGGTGGCAAATATTTTTAGTTTTCTCCTTTATTAAAATCGTACGTGAGAATCCTTTCACCGGATTACGTTCGTGGACTTGGGACATATTTGAGAAGGCACTTTTGGTTGATCCATCGTCTCAACGGTTGTCTCTACAAGACGTATGTAATTTCGTAACTCCTAGATTCCGCATGCTTAGGATTTACGTGAATTACGTGTACGCATGTTGTTGTTGCTTGTTTAATTATTATGTTGAATTAATATATGATTGATTCATGTTAGTAATTAATTGAATAATTTAAATATGTATTTAAATACACCTCGAATAGATCTGAGCACCCCGTATTTCCCAATATCAAAGAGAGTGGACGTAGGAGCTTTGCCTCTGAACCACTATAATTGCTGTGTTATTTGCTTTCAGCTCTGCATTATCTTATGTTGCATATTTTCACTGAAAGCATACTGAGTTTTCTGATATTCAGTTGGAATCAATCCACTGAGTTTGCATTGAACTGAGCACAACCTTAACCACTATTTTACTAAAGGCAAAGAGATTTTCAGCAAGTTTAAACGAGCTTAGAACTTAGGGCCTACACATTCCGCACTCTTGATAAGCTAGAACAAATAGTTGTCAAACTGAACCAACTCAACTAAGTATTCAGTGAGATAGTTATCTGATCCAAGCTTCTCAGACTTTGTTTAAAATTCACCCAGATTAGTTGAGCTAATTTGAAGTCACTGAAAGTTGTTCAGGGTTATTGTCTTAGTAGACTTTAACTCAGGACAATTTGCGCTTCTCAGTACTGACATTCAGGATAGCCTGACTCACTGATCAACAAAAGTTTTAAAACTTTGAAAAATCACTATACAAGTGTACTCCCCCCCAAACACGTGTGAGACTCGTTTACCCCACGACCAACAAGTGGTATCAGATCAGTGGTTCAACTGACCACTTGCTTTGGTAGCCATAGTCTGGTTTACTAAGAGACTTTGGTGGTCTACTGAATAGATCTTACTGCTGATATCTTACAAGACTCATTCATCATGCCTTCTAAGAAACTACCTATGTTCTCTGTTGAGAACTATGACTTATGGAGACTCAGGATGCAGGCACATCTGTATTCTAAACATGAGAGAATGTGGAGAGTTGTCTCTCAAGGACCATTTGAGTATACTTTTGTGAATCCTAGAAATACTGATGCTGAGAAAGATGATCCCAGAGATGAACTTCCTAAGTCTGATGACCAACTTACTCCTGAGGAGAGAAAGTTAGTCAACTTAGACTATATTGATATAGATACTCTATATAGCACTATTGATGATGGTGTTATGGGGATGATTTCTCACTGTGAAACTACCAAAGAAATTTGGGACACACTTGCTATCATGTGTCAAGGCACAGATCATATAAAAGAAAACAAACTATCTATTGCCATTGCAAAGTTTGACAGCTTTGAAATGGAAGATGGTGAATCAGTTGATAAACTGGAAGTTAGATTCACTAGTATCATGAATGATTAGAATGCTCTTGGGAAAAGATGCCCAAAAAGAGAAGTGACACTGAAAATTCTTAGAGAACTATCTAAGAAATGGGATATACATGTTGTGGTGATTGAAACCACCAAGAACATTGATTCTATGCCATATCAACAAGTTTTCTCTGAACTGAAAGCTTATGAATTTGTGATTGATAAGAAAACAAAGAAATCTGATACTTCATCTTGCAAGAATGTTTTTCAAAGCTAAGGAAAAATCAAAGCTAAAGAGTTTCGATAAATCACCCGCTAAAAATCGGGATGAGCAAGAGGATAAGCTAGTCTTCCAAAAGGAGGTTTGAAAGACTCAATAGCAGAGATATGGAAAGTACAAAAAGCTACAAAAAATACCAATCCCCAACAACTCGAGGACAAGTCCACTGAGAAGAAGAAGGACTACAAAGCTGAAGGGTCTTCATCTAGAAAGAAGGACTCCAACTCCAAGGAGGAGAGTGATCAGGATGATGATACCAACATATGTTACAACTACAAAAAGAAGGGTCACTTCCAGTATGACTGTCATGAGCTAAGCCCCAAGGAAAGAAAGGAAAGGCAAGCCAAAAGAGACAAGAAGAACTCAAGCAATAAGGCTATGGTTGCTGAAGAAGAACACACCGAAGAAGGTTCCAGCTCTTCAGAAGAGATGTTCTCAGATAGTGATAGTGATGATGTCTGCCTTGTTGCTATAGAGGAGGTAAATTCTTCTATCTCTGTTGCTGCTCCTACACAAGCACCTGAGTTGACAAGATCATCTGTAACCAGTAATTTTGACCAGATGGATTCTCTTGAGAATCTTATGAAGGACTATTCTGTGTTACAAGAACTGTTCATAGAAACTCAAGAGCAGAATGAGGAACTGACTGTTGAGAATCTGAGGTGGAAAAACTCTAATGCTGCTGAGATCACGTCTCAATTAATGGGAGCTACTGATGAACTAGATGTTCTGAAAGTACAACTCTCAGAGAAAGAGAAAGTGATAGAGGCCCTGAAAGGAAAGTTAGAGAAATCCACTGAAGAGAATCAGTTTATCAGGACTGAATTCAATGACCTCTTTGAGAAACATGAAACTCTAAAGAAAAGTGAGGATAACTTGCGGAGAAAGGTAACTCTATTGAATTCTGCATCTAAAGCAATAGATGAAATTCAGAGTTATCAAAGACCTGCAACTATAAAGGCTGGATTAGGATATAATCCAAGGGGAACCTCACAAGGTCGTCTGAATGATGCTTCTTCTAGTAGCACTAAGACTAACTTTGTTAAACCGGTGGTTCGTACCGATCTTCTTACTGAAGAACAATCCCATGTTCTAGACTAGGGTAAAGGACCTATGGTTTCAGAGAACCTGAAGGTTCAGGAAGGAAAACCCAAACCCCAGGTAAAGGCTAGAAAACCTGAACACTCAGTAGGAAATCCTCAGGTCAGTACTTCGAAGCCTCAGACTAAGAATACCAATCTGAAAAAATCTGCACTGAACCATCAGAGAAATCTTCAGAAGAGAAACACTTAGCCGAGAAATTCTCAACCGAGGAGATAAAGTCCTAGGTATACTGAAAGACCCCAATTTTAGTACAGGCAACCTAAACCCCCACTTGCCTAAGGATAAGGGTTTCCTGAACCCAAGTCAGCAGAGACATAGACCAGCTGCACCAAGGCCAAGACATTGGAACAAGAGGCCTGAACCCAAGAAGAACTCTAAGGCTCATGTTCATGCTAAGGCTGACACTCATACACATGATAATACCAAGGTACCTAAGGTGGTAAATGTGTATGTAGATGTTTATGGAAGACAAATCAGCCACTCTAAAGTAATTAGAGTAGCAAGGCAGATTTGGGTTCCAAAAGGTACAACTAACCTGGTAGGACCCTACACCAAATGGGTACCAAGACCTAATCTATTTTTCAGGTGAAGGAAAAGGGCACTGAGCTGAATGAAGACAACATAGTCTTGATGAGTGGAAATGAAATTGCTCCTGCTGCATGGTACTTGGATAGTGGATGCTCAAGACATATGACAGGATATAAATATCTCCTCACTGACTATGTTGAACAAAAAGACCCTCACATTACTTTTGGAGATAACTCCAAAGGACAGGCTGAAGGATATGGAACACTTGAAATTGATATTGTTCATATCCATGGTGTATCATATGTTTCTGGTTTAAAGCATAACTTGCTTTCTATCAGTCAATTCTGTGATAAGGGATTCAGTGTTGAGTTCTCAAAGAACTTATGTTATGTGAAAGACAATGCTTCACAACAAATACTACTGACTAGTACTAGAAAAGGAAATGTGTATCTTGCTGATTGGAGACTAACCCCTATGGATACATGTTTAGTTGCTAAGAGAGCTACTGAAACCAGTTGGTTATGGCACAAAAGGCTGAATCACTTAAACTTCAAAACCCTAAACAAACTTGCAATATTAGCACTTGTAAGGGGGTTACCAAATGAAGTATTCAGTAAAGATCATGTATGTGATGCTTGTCAGAAAGGAAAACAAATCAGAGCATCATTCAAAAGCAAAGTAGAAGTGTTTACTGATAGAATACTCTAATTGTTACATATGGATCTTTTTGGTCCAGTAACACCTGTAAGCACTAATGGTAGGAAATATAAACTTGATGCTTGTCAGAAAGGAAAACAAATCAGAGCATCATTCAAAAGCAAAGTAGAAGTGTTTACTGATAGAATACTCTAATTGTTACATATGGATCTTTTTCGTCCAGTAACACCTGTAAGCACTAATGGTAGGAAATATAAACTTGTGATAGTTGATGACTACTCTAGATATACTTGGGTCATATTCTTACTCAGTAAGAAAGAGACTCATATAAAACTGCCTGAACTACTGATAAGACTCAGTAATGAAAAGAATCTGAGTGTAGTCAAAATCAGATCAGACAAAGGCACTGAATTAATCAACCATATCATATCTGATTATTGTGCAGCAAATGGGATAACTCATGAAACATCAGCTGCAAGGACTCCGCAACAGAATGGTGTTGCTGAAAGAATAAATATGACTCTGAAAGAAGCTGCAAGAACAATGATTGCTGAAGCTGATATTCCTAAAAGATTTTGGGCTGAAGCAGTCAATGCTGCATGCTATTCTCAGAACAGATCCATGCTAACAAAGAATCAAGGAAAAACACCTTATGAGCTGTGGAATGAAAGGAAGCCTCTTATTTTTTTTCTTTCGTGTGTTTGGTTGTAAGTGTTTCATACACAATAATGGTAGATCAGTTGAAAACTTTTGACAGCAAAGCTGATGAAGGAATATTCTTGGGATATTCTGAAATCAGTAAAACCTTCAGAGTCTACAACTGTAGGACCCTTATTATGGAAGAAACGCCTCATGTTGTTTTTGATGAATCTACTTGTGTTCAGAAGAAACAGGAACATGAATCAGGAGACCTGACAAAGAGAATCACCAGACTTAGCCTGAAGAAGAATGATAAACCATCATCTGAGCCTGAAAAGAAAGCTACATTCTATGAATGGAGTGAATCTGACTCTGAACAAGAAGAAACCCAGGATGGAAATACTCAGGCTGGTGAAACTCAGGATGATAGTTCTCCACTGAAAGAAAGCCAACACACTGAAGCTGACCAATCTGAACAAACCCCAGTTCAGACTCAGGTATGTAATGCCAATGAAGATGTGGTCACAGCTGAGGCAAACTCTGAATCCATCAACCAAGGGAGAACAAATGTCACTGACAATGTTCTAAATAAAATCTCCCCTGAGGAAGATGATTCTCTCTCTCCTTTTCTGCTGTTCCCTAAATTTATGAACTACCTGAACCTAACATTTTTAATGTTGAGGATACTACTGAAGGGGGATCATCCAGGAGAACATGGTTAGATAGTCATCCCTCAAGTCATATTGTGGGTGATATATTTGAAGGAGTTAAAACAAGAAGGTTCCATGGTGAAAGTGCTTTATTCTGCTGCTTCCTATCTGAGAAAGAACCTACTGAGATTGAAGAAGCTCTTCAGGATTCTTTCTGGATCTCTGCTATGCAAGAAGAGTTAATCAGTTTACAAGAAATGAAGTTTGGGAGCTAGTTGACAGACCTAAGAGGCACAATGTGATTGGAACTAAGTGGGTATTCCAGAACAAGAGAGATGAAAACAACAATATTGTAAGAAACAAGGCAAGGCTAGTTGCACAGGGATATTCCTAAGAAGAAGGCTTGTACTATGATGAAACATTTGCACCTGTTGCAAGATTAGAAGTCATCAGATTGCTTCTTTTATATGCTGCTCACATGAAATTCACA
The DNA here is from genome assembly GCA_037126765.1 of Stenogyne calaminthoides. NCBI lineage: Eukaryota > Viridiplantae > Streptophyta > Magnoliopsida > Lamiales > Lamiaceae > Stenogyne > Stenogyne calaminthoides. The sequence goes on along the minus strand of JBBCBC010000007.1, from coordinate 21,338,227 downwards.
ATCTATCAGATGGATGTGAAAAATGCATTTCTGAATGGTGTGCTTAAAGAAGAGGTTTATGTGGAACAACCTCTTGACTTTCGTCAGAATGACCAAGTTTACAGGATCAGAAAAGTCTTGTATGGTCTGAAGCAAGCACCCAAAACATGGTATGATACACTTTCTCAATTTCTTACTGACCATGGTTTTACCAAAGGAACTATTGATAGAATCTTGTTCAGAATAGATGATGGGAAGGATATCTTACTAGTTCAGATTTATGTGGATGCCATCATATTTGGTTCTCCAAATCATCAGATGTGTGAGAATTTTTCTGCCCTGATGAAAGGAAAGTTTGAGATGTCAATGATGGGGGAGATGAATTTCTTTCTAGGACTTCAAGTCAAGCAATCCAAGGAAGGTATATTCATCAATCAGGCAAAGTACACCAGAGATCTGATTGCTAAATATGGTGTACAAAATTACAACGCAGTTAGAATTCCTATGAATACTAACTACAAGATGGATCCTGATCCTGAAGGCAAATTAGTTAATCATACTGATTATAGAGGGATCATTGGATCACTGCTTTATCTCACAGCAAGTAAGCCTGATATTACTTTTGTTGTTGGGATATGTGCAATATACCAAACTAATCTTAAGGTTAGTCACATGGAAGCTGACAAAAAGATTTAGAGATATCTTAAAGGCACAGTGAATAAAGGATTATGCTATCCAACTGATGATACCCTTGAATTAACTGGTTATTCAGATGCTGATTATGGTGGTTGTAGAATTGACAGGAAGTCTACTACATGAACTTGTCAATTTCTTGGAAGCAAACTGATATCATGGTTTTCAACAGACCTCACTAGCAACCAGTACTACTGAAGCTGAATACATGGCTACTGGAAGTTGTTGTGCTTAGATCCTCTAGCTCAAACAACAACTGAGGGACTATAATATTCTGGCCAATGAAGTACTCATATTTTTTGATAATAATAGTGCAATTGTTATTTCACAAAATTCTGTTTTGCATTCCATATGTAAACATGTGGAAATCAGACATCATTTCATCAGAGACCATGTAGAAAAGAAAGATATCAGATTGGAGAAAATTCATACTGATAAACAGAGAGCTGATATTTTGACAAAACCTTTGGCTGAGTCAAGATTTCAGGAACTATCAATTGAATTGGGAATGTTGGATCCAGGTGAATAGATATCTGAAAAATTGAAGGTTTTCAGATGCATGAAGTTATTCAGGTCACACTGAAAAACTCAGGATAAAATAAGGTTTTTCCTCACTGAGAATTGGGAAACTCAGTAACCTTAGTTCAGTAAAATCAAAAATACACTGAACCTTTTATCAAGGTCAGAACTCAGTAAGACTGATATCCTAAATCAATCTGAAGTAGTTAATGACTCATGCGCTACATTTATTGTCTAGCTGATTGTTTAGTAATCATTTGACATAAGTGATAAAACACCTGAGGAAATAAATGGGCGGGACTTTTGAAATTCTCGGGCAAGTCAACATTCTGCAAAAACAGTGGTTGAACACTGTGCAATAATCACGAAAAAAGATTAAAATAGCGGCTATTACCCATTTTGTGTCCTTTCATTCACCCATTTATAACCCGTTAATCGTGGTTGAATCTAGAACCATTGATTAACCATCCTTTAATCTAATCCAAGGGGTCATATTGATTTCAGGATATATATATATATATATATATATATACTCCTTCCTCACCTATTTAGAGACATTTTACACTTCTATCTTCTCAAAACCTTCGTCTTAAAAAATTCTCCAGAAATTCCCCTGCACTTCAAATCCTTCCAAATCCGAAAAATGACTATCTCAATCTTTGCCAAACTCGTTGAATATAACAAACCCTACTACAAACATGTTATCTCATTCGAAGGAAAAACCAATGCTGTACACGAAGAGGAAGCTCTTCATATGTTCTGCCTAGCCAAACTAACGTATTTGGTGGGAAATCGTCCAAAAGGAGAATACGCACAAGAGGTAATTGAGTTTGTTGCAAATATGAAACTAGATGGTGATAATTGCATAGACTCAAGGATTACTGTGTCTTAATACACTAAAGGGCACAAACAGATCGAGGTTGTACATGAACTTTACATAATTCCGAACAATTTGAATGCCATTTATGAGTTATGTAATAAGGGGGAAGATCCTACTATGCACATGACTGGTAGAGAGCAAGAGTACTTGGATAGAATTTCTATAGGTTCTATCAAGTTTGAACAAGAAACACTTACAGCCGAAGTATAGAGTACTTCTGGATATTGTAAGTAAGTGTTTAATGAGTGGTTCTGGAAGTCATTAGCAAATCAACAAACCGAAACTGCGATTGATGGCTGCAATTGAGGATTCTCCCTCAAGAAACTTTAACTGGCTGCAGTATTTGATAAATGTGGTTAGTGATCAGGTTAAACACATCAAATGGGATGGTGATGTTGTGAGTATCAAAGGGAAGATCTATTATGCCACAAAGATTGCTTTTATTCTGGAAGCATGTATTGAGGAGGACGACATGCTTACCAAAAGCAATGAATTTCCCAAAAATCGGATAATGTTCAGACAAAAGGCTAAGAAAGGTCAGAAGGAGCTGAAAGAAAAATCTATTGAGTCTTAGGAAGAGACAACTCAAGAAGAGACTACAGATGAAGGGACTGAGGAAGATGTTCCCTCCCCTACCCATGTTCAAACAAGGACGAGACAAGAAAGACAGAAGATCATTGAGTCCAGCTCAGTTGAAGAGAAGCAAGAAAGAGGAAAGACCCTTCTGAAGATGAAAAAGGAAGCCGGAGAGAAACTGAAAACTAAAGTTATGGCTCCTCAGAAGAGGAAAAGGCTTCAGACAATTGCTGAAAAGGAAGCCGATGAAGATGAGTCTGAGGAAACTCAGACTAAGGCTCAAATTGGAATGAAGTCACCTCTACAGGTACTGGCACAAGCATCAAACAATATTGGAGAACAAGAAGCTGAAGAGGAGAATGTGTTCTCAGAGGTGATGGAAACTTCTCTTGGAACTGATAAGATTTCTCAGGAAATCTTCAAAGGTTCTCAGAAAATTCCTGAAGAAAGCCAACCTCAGGTCCCACCTGTTCAAACCTCAGAACCATCAGAAGCCCAGGAACTTATAAACCTTGATGTTCTTTTAAACGAACCATTTCTTGACCCCTCAGATCTCCAAATCATTCAATCTGATCTGACCATTCCTGAAAGCCCTCCAAGTTTGAAGAAGGGAGAAGCAGAGGAGATAGAGTGGCGAAGCAAGGGGGAACGATTTGTTCTAGACAAGTATCCTGAACTCAAAGCATATCCTGATCTTCAAGATTTATTCATCAGACTCAGGACAATTGTCTACATTCTGAATCAATCACTCCCAGAGATGCTGAATATTACCTCCTTAGAAGGAGAAGAGTGGTGGAGTGTTGAGACTGCTGCCTTGACAGAGTTCTCTGGATTCAGAAAAACAAAACTCAGGATTAAGGCTGTTGAATTTGATGAATTGGTCAAAAAGAAATTATCTGAAAGAAAGATTGCTGAGGCTGGTGAGCCGAGTTCGAAGGATGGAGGAAGTGAAGGAGGTCAACAAGGTGGTGAAGGACAGCAAGAAGCTGAGAAAGAAACTGCACCTGAAAAGGAAGCTGAACAAGAAACAACTACTGCTACCCAGATTCCTCAGACTGAAGTTAGAACTCTTCAGGTACCTTTTGACACTACTATTACTTATGCCAAAGTTACTGAAGTACCTATCTTTAAGTTTTTTGATTGTGGTATGCAGACTGAGGTTCAATTGGAGCAAATATCACAAGTTCCAGAGATTGACTTAACTCAGATGGAAATTGTCTTAGCTAACCAATCTCAGAAAATGGAACGATTAAGTTCTGCTGATGATGTGCATTCAGTCCAGGCTGGACTTACTGCTCTGGATTCCAAGATTGATGAAGTTGAGAAAGAATTTTCTGAAAACATGAACAAGAAGTATGAAGAGAGAACTGCCTATCTTGAATCTAAACTGACTGAGAAGAATAAACAGATGATCAAATCAGCTGTTGAGGAAATGAGTACTCTACTAATGACCAAGATGACAGAATTGATGCATGAAGCCTTCTCAACACAGTTTGCCCCACTTTCTGACGAAGTATCCATGGCCAAGAACTATCTGAGAAGATTATAAGATGAACATGATCACTTAACTGGTGAAGTAAGGAGCTTGGGCAAATAACATTTTTTTTATGGATGCTGCATTGTTGCAAATTCTTCCAAGGTATGATGCCAAAAAGGGGGAAAGGACATCCCACTCTTCAAAGGGTGAGTTGGACAAGTTGTTGGCACAAACCTTGGAGAATAAAGCTCAAGAAGAAGTGGAAGCAAAAAAGATCCCGATGGCTCTGGATAAGATTGAAGCTACTGAAAAGTTGAAGTTCAAAGAACCTGAAGAACCTGTGTTCACTCAGACTGATGAACAAACTACTAAGGAAGTTGTTGCTGAAAAGATGCTTCAAAGAAGAGCCACTGAGTCAAGCAAAACTGGAGAAGCTCACCCCAGACCTGAGAAAATAAAGGCAGTGGCCTTTATTAAAACTAAGAGAAAGAAGAAGAAAATTTCCAAATCGATTCAGAGAAAATTGGTGGTTGATTTTTCTGAATCTGAAGAATCTGAGGAGGAAACTGAGAAAGCTATGACAAGAGAGTTTGATGTGAAGAAAACTCTGAAGGATCTTTGATGTGAAGAAATAAATGCTTCAATATCCTCGGTGTTGAACTTAAAAATCAAGAAGAAGAAAAATTTATTAATGCTTCAATATCTGGCCACACATTGACAAATGGATACCTATTCAGATCAATGGTGTATGGGAGGAGATCAAGAGAACATTCTGGTTCTATCATGATATTCTGAGGGAATGGAGAGGAAGCAGTCCTGACAGTAATGAAGCCTTCATAGAATATCTACTGACCTTCTACCCAAAATATCTGCAAAAATGGATCATGTTGTAACGTGAAATAGTCCGACCTGCCGTAGGTGGTGATTCTCCATCATACACTTGTCATTAGGGACGACTTCTTTTTGTCCATGTAGGCCGCAAGGCGACTTAAAATTCTACGCAGGTCGCACAGTGATCTGGAGGAACATGAAGGTCGCGTAGCGACTTGGAAAATCGCACAGGTCGGGGGCGACTTGGTCTCGAAGTCGGTTAAGGGATAAATATGGAAAATATACGGGTAGTTAATGGTGCGGATATTGCGGATCATAATCATGGTATGTGTATTTGGGAGCGAGGATCATGGGATAAACCGGGAAACCCTAGGAGGAACCCTAGCTCAGGCGGCTGAAGCCTTAGCAAGCCCGCGGGAAAGCCCATGAAGACACTTAACCTAGTTCTATGTCTATAAATACAACATGTACCAGTCATTTTAAAGGATCAAATTTTTAGCATTCTAGGCAGAAAAAGAGCAATACAATATTCCTGGCTTGGAGCCCCCAGACGTAGTCTTGTTCAAAAGGCGAACTGGGTAATCAAACTTAAGTATTATATCGTTTACGTTGATCACCTACTTTAATTGTTATTTGTTGGCCGGAAGTTATAAACCGGGCACAACAGATCAATCTCGCAGATGAGCACGATGCTAAGATTGTTGCTCCTGGGCCATACACTTTTCCTGCTCCAAGATTTGAAAATGGATTTGTAAATGAAGCTGTCATCTCTCAGGAAATTGTTGGATTTGCTGCTCAGTTGGGACTAACTGGAAGTCATCCTGAGTTTTCTATCTTCAAGACCTTGAATCGATAGGAAAAATCTTCCAGGCCTTAAATTAATAGATTTATCATCTTTCAGGCCTTGAATTGACATTTTTCCAAATCCGATTCTATTATCAAATCTAAACCTTCCTCATTTTTTCTTACTTCATATTCATATTTCTCCACCCGAATCAATTTTTTTAATTTTTATTTTCAAATATCATTCTTATTCTTCTTTAAGTCAACCGACGAGAAGATTATTTTCTATGATCACCCTAGAATAAATCGTGGCTATTCAAATATAATGTCTTATTGTAAGTTGATGAGAAGATTAATTGGAAAAACACCCTAAAAAAAGATCAACCTGAAGACCTGACCTGAAGATTATCTACCTGAGGACAAACAGACTGAGGAAGTCTTGCACATTTATAAAGAACAAATGTTGTCCAAATATTTGATTGTAGACAAAAGGAACTATAACTAAGGGTTGTTTAAGGTTGTCTCATTCAGAGAGATTGACTTAAAAGAGTCATTTTGTTTGTCTCTATATACTGAAGTCAAGAACCAATCAGAGAGAGACAACAACATCACTTCAACCACGTAAAAACGACACAACACTGAGATGTCAGATGTACTGAGTTCCAGATTGCAAAGACTTAGTGATTGACTGCATTGGTTATTTGTTACCCAAACCATGCAAGGGCGTGTTCAAACCCTAAAATAGTCGTTTATCACTATCCAAATAAGGAAACCATTGATGTTATCTCCTCCAACGGATAGTTTTTCAAGAGTGACCTTAGTGAGTTGCCTGTAAATACCAGTGACCTTCACCATTGCAAGGTTACGGGAAGTCAAACAACTCCAGAGCTCATTTGTATTCTTGCATTCGTTGAAGCACTAAAAAACCTTAAGATTTCCCAAGTGTTTCACTTTGAAGAGAGCACATTTACTAAGCCTAGATTCAAGCATATATTCAAAGCTTAGTTAGAGATATCATAGCCTTTTACCTTTTGTTCTAAATTGTAAAAGGATATCTCACCTTAGTTGGACCAAACCCAAACCCTATTGTTTAGGTAGTTTGAGTGTGTGATTGTTGGAAAGTGAGAGTTGTAAAGAGTTAGTAAGCTGTATTTGAGTTCAGCCTGAAAACTCTAGAGAAGAAGTTAGTAAGCTGCTTGTGACAGTCTGAAAGCTTGTGTGTGTTTGAGTTAGTAAGCTGCAGTATAGTTCAGCCTGAAAACTCATAGAAGAAAGTTAGTAAGCTGCTGAGTTCAGTCTGAAAGTTTGAGGTAGTAGTAGAAGTGAGTTAAGGAATTTCTCTGAAGATTCAGAGAGAGTGGACGTAGGAGCTTTGCCTCTGAACCACTATAATTGTTGTGTTATTTACTTTCGCCTCTGCATTATCTTATGTTGCATATTTTCACTGAAAGCATACTGAGTTTTTTGATATTCAGTTGGAATCAATCCACTGAGTTTGCATTGAACTGAGCACAACCTTAACCACTATTTTACTAAAGGCAAAGAGATTTTCAGCAAGTTAAAATGAGCTTAGAACTTAGGGCCTACACATTCCGCACTCTTGATAAGCTAGAACAGATAGTTGTTAAACTGAACAAACTCAACTGAGTATTCAGTAAGATAGTTATCTGATTCAAGCTTCTCAGGACTTTGTTTAAAATTCACTCAGATCAGTTGAGCTAATTTGAAGTCACTGAAAGCTGTTCAGGGTTATTGTCTCAGTAGACTTTGACTCAGGACAATTTGTGCTTCTCAGTACTGACATTCAGGATAACCTGACTCACTGATCAGCAAAAGTTTTAAAAGTTTGAAAAATCACTATACACGTGTATCCCCCTCCCCCCATACACGTGTGAGACTCGTTTACCCCGAGACCAACATTTTTGCTTAGGCCTTTAGATTATTCCAAATACATTATTTATTGTTTTATAAATTTATTTATGTTAGGAAAATTTATAGTTTTGATGAAAGTTAAAAAACATGTGTAATAGGACCAGTCAGATATATTAGTTGACTGATGAATCAGATAGGGAACCAACTAATAATGTATAAACAATTGATCATTAGAATATGCCACACATTGAGGGGGAACTCAATGTATATAGGTTAAATCTTGATCAGATCAGAACATCTGAAGAGTTCAAGACTAGAAGACCAGAAGACCTACTTCAGTAAAGAAATCAACAAAGTCTCAAGATTGTGCTATAAGACAACTTGAACCAGATGACTCAAGGTAGTCTAATCATCTCGGTCTGATCAGAAGTGCTCCATGTCAGCTGTTCACAAAGAGTATTCAACAAGTCATACACTAGATAAGATAAGAAAAATGTCAACTAGATCGGTTTGTCAAGCACCAAATATCTGTACTTGTCAACCAACCAGAGATTGACACATATGTACTTGACTAACAGAGCGCAGGATGGAGCCTCAGGGTCAAACAACTAGAAAGGACAAAATTGCATGCTTATAGCATGACCATTCCTGAGAACATCACTTCATCTCTGCAAGCTACCTAAAATAGCCTAAGATTCAAATTTCTCTCCAATGACTCTTTGATCTCAAGGTCTATAAATATGGGATAACTCTTTTTACATACGAAAATTATCAAGCATTCAAGCCTAAAACATTTCCGCAAGAACACTCAAGAACATCAAGCATATTTTCAAGTGTTTATCCCATATCCTCTTAGCAGAATTATCCCTCTTAGCTTTTAGGCTAAACACTTGCTAGGGTTAATTCCTAGTTGGAAAAACAACAAATCTTTCCCAAACAGATCCTGTTAGGTTAGATGGTTAGCAAGATTATAAGTTAGATGTTGTAGCTTATTTTTTGGGATTGTTAGAGTGAGAACTTAGTAAACATCTTTTTGTATTGTGTTGCCTAACACATTAAACTAAGGTGGATTTCAAGTGAGTCCTTTGGTAATACGGAAGAGTGAACGTACGAGGAGTTCTCCGAACCACTATCAAAATTGTGGGTTGTTTATCTGTTATACGCCTTGCACATTACTGTTATTTAAACAACATGCATAACACTTGAGAGGATCAGATTTGCACATCAAGTCATCTGATCAGATCAATCCCTGAGTTTACTTCAAAAGGTTTTCACACGGGTTAACTGCTTCCGCACATCAACTAGTCTGATAGAGGTCCAACTGATCAGCTTCAGAGCAGATAGTAGGTTTGATATCAGTCCGAGCTGATTCACCCACACTCTAGAGCACCTATCTGTTATACAAGCTGAACACACAAAAGTTTTTGAAAGTCTATTCACCCCTCCCCTCTAGACTTTCCACTCACAAAACCCGTTCGGGACCTACAAGTGGTATCAGAGTAGTGTGTTGGGAGATGAATTTAATAAAGAAGATTTTGATTAGATCCCAAAACCCCTGAGTATGACATGTTCAGGATAATCTTGATAGTCTGTGTCAGGATTCAGTATAGAGTGTTCAGGATGTTATCTGCACCATGTATAGTCAGCAGATATAGATCAGGTTAGATTTTGAAGATTCTGAAGACTCAGTAAGTTTCTAAAGAAACTGAAGACTCAGTAAGTTTCAAGAAACCAAGACTCAAAGAAAGCCAAAGAAATCAAGACTCAAGAAGAAAATGAAGACTCAAGAAGAAACAAGATTCAAGAAGGTTCAAGAAACTAAAGACTCAAAGAAGTTTCAAGACTCATTATGTCACTGAGGACTCAAGATGTCATCAAGACTCAAGATGACATCAAGACCGAAAGTATGTCATCAAGACTCAAGATGTCACTAAAGACTCAAGATGTCATCAAGACTCAAGATGTCATCAAGACTCGTAAGACATCAGAGACTCGTAAGACATCAACACTCGAAGACATCAAGAATCGGTTAATCAAGACACGTAAGATAATCAAGACCCAAGAAGTTATCAAGACTCAAGAAGATATCAATACTCAAGATAACCTCAAATGTTCCGAGCCATCAATAATATCTATCCAAGACTACAAAAACGAGAAAAACGCAAATATTCGTAAAAATAGATATTGCCCAAGACATTCATATGCGCATAAAAGGAACTAAGTCTAAGTGTTGTTTAAGGTTATCTCACCGAGATATTGACCAAAAAGAGCCGTTATGTTTGTCTACATTTATCAAGACAAGAACCAATCGTAGGAAGACAACACCAACTTTATCGACACCGAAAAGCGACAGTCATCAAGCATGTCAAGAGTACTATGTTCCGCATCGCAAAAAAAGTGGTGATTAGCTACATGAATGCATATTTCCTAAAACATGCAAGGGAGTATTCAAACCCTAAATATAGCCGTTCATTAAACACCATAAGAGGAAACTCATGAAGCTATCTCCTCCAATAGATAGTTTTTCAAGAGTGACCTTGGTGAAGTTGCCTATAAATAATAGCGACCCTTCACATTGAGAGGTTACGGGAAATTTGAAAGCAACTCAAGAGCTCATTCGTATTATTGCAAATTGAAGCACTTGAAAACCCAAGAATTTCCCAAGTGTTTCACATTGAAGAGAGCTCATTCACTAAGCCTAGATTGATAAGATATATCCAAAGCTTAGTAGAGATATCCTAGCCTTTGCATTGTTCTTATTGTAAAGGATATCTCATCCTAGTTGGAAACCAACCAGAAACCCAAACCCTTTGTAAGGTAGTTTGTGTGTGCTTTGTTGGTGAGTTGGAATTGTAAAGAGTTAGTAAGCTACAGAGAGTTAGCCAGAAAACTCTAGATAAGAAGTTAGTAAGCTACTTGTGGTAGTCTGAACACTTGTGTGTGTTGAGTTAGTAAGCTGCAGTGAGTCAGCCAGAAAACTCAAAGTAGAAAAGTGAGTAAGCTACAGTGAGTCAGCCAGAAAGCTTTAGAAAGTGGTTAAGGAATTTCTCTGAAGGTCAGAGAGAGTGGACGTAGGAGCTTGAGCCTCTGAACCACTATAATTGTTGTGTTGTTTTGCTTTCCGTACTGCTTTATTATCTGTTGCATATTTTTCACTGAAAGCATAATTCACTGATATTCAGTTGGAACCAATCTGCTGAACTTGCATCAACTGATCACAGCCTTAATCACTGTTTCATTAAAAGAAAGATATTCAGCAAAGCTAAAAATGAGTATAAACTTAGGGCCAACCATTCCGCACACTTGAGTAGCTCGAACAAATAGTTACCAAACAGAACTAACTCTACTGAGGGTTCAATAAGATAATTATCTGATCCAAGCAGCTCAGGATCTCCGATAAAAACTCGTGCTCGGGTTGGGCTAATCTGAAGCTTCAAAGCGGCTCGATCATTGCCTCGATGAGACTTTGACTCGTATGCATCTGTGCTTCTCGTAATAAATCATCGTGACAACCCGACCCATCCTCGAAAGAAAGAAAAGTTTTTAAAATCACTGAACACGTGTATCCCCCCCCCTTACATGTGTGAGACTCATTAACACCAGGACCAACAAGTGGTATCAGAGCAGTGGTTCAATTGACCACTTGCTTTGGTAGCCATAGTCTAATTTGCTGAAAGACTCTAGTGGTATTCTAAAAAGATCTATTTGCTGATATCTTACAAGGCTCAGTCATCATGCCTTCTAAGAAACTTCATATGTTGTCTGTTGAGTGCTATGATCTATGGAGATTAAGAATGCATGCTCATCTGTATTCAAAACATGAAAGAATGTGGAGAGTGGTTTCTGAAGGACCATTCAAATTTACTGTTGTGAATTCCAGAATCACTGATACTGAGAGGAATGATCCCAAAGATGAATTTCCAAAGTCTGATGATCAACTTACTCCTGATGAGAGAAAGTTAGTCAATCTTGACTACATTGCTAAAGATACTTTGTATAACACTATTGATGATGTGTTATGGGGATGATTTCTCACTGTGAAACTGCAAAAGAAATATGGGACACACTGTCTGTTATGTGTCAAAGCACATATCATATTAAGGAAAACAAACTTTCTGTTGCTATTGGAAAGTTTGATAGCTTTGAAATGGAAGAGAGTGAATCCATTGACAAACATGAGGTCAGATTCACTAGCATTATGAATGATCTGAATGCTCTTGGGAAAAGATACCCACAGAGAGAAGTGGCACTGAAAATTCTTAGAGGATTATCTAAGAAATGGGATATACATGCTGTGGTGATTGAAAACACCAAAAATATTGATTCTATGCCATATCAACAAGTTTCCTCTAAACTGAAAGCTTATGAGTTTGTGATTGACAAGAAATCTAAGAAATCTGACAGCAAAGATGATTCTTCATCTAACAAGAATGTGGCTTTCAAAGCCAAAGAGAAATCCTGTAAGACTAGAAAGTCTGAGAACTAACTTGCCAAAAATTAGGATGAGCAGGAGGATAAGCTAGTACTGATGGTAAGGAGGTTTGAAAGACTCAATAGCAGATATGGTAAATATAAGAAATATTACAGGAATCACAGGTACAAGAGAGACTCAAAAGCTAAGGACAGAAACACTGAGAAAAGAAAGGACCATAAAGCAGAAGGATCCTCATCCAAAAAGAAGGACTCCAAGACCAAGGAGGAAAGTGATCAGGATGATGATGCCAACAGATGCTACAATTGTCAGAAGAAAGGTCACTTTCAATATGACTATCCTTAGCTGAGTGCTAAAGAAAGAAAGGAAAGACAAGCCAAGAGAGACAATAAGTTCTCCAGCAAGAAAGCTATGATTGCTGAGGAAGAAGAACATTCTGAAGAAGGTTCCAGCCCTCGATGAGATGTTCTCGATATAGTGATGATGATGATATCCCGCCTTATGGTCAGAGAGGAGGTAAATACTTCTATCTCTGTTGTTGCTCCTACACAAGCACATGAGTTCTCAAGTTCGACTGTAAACAATAATTTTGACCTGATGGATTCATTTGAGAATCTTATGAAGGACTATTCTCGTATTACAAGAATCGCCATCAAAACTCAAGAGCGTAACAAGGAACCGATCACGAGAATCAAGTGGAAAGACTCTAAAAATGCTGAGATCACTTCTCAATTGATTGGAACTACTGATGAACTAGATGTTCTGAAAGTACAACTCTCAGAAAAAGAGAAGTTGATAGAGACCCTGAATGGAAAATTAGAGAAATCCACTAAAGAGATTCAACTTATAAGAACTGAGTTCAATGACCTCTTTGAGAAGCATGAAACTCTAAAGATATGTGAGGATAGTGCGCAGAGAAAGTTAGCTCTATTGAATTCTGCATCTAAAGTGATAGATGAAATTCAGAGTTATCAAAGACCTGCAACTATGAAAGCTGGATTGGGATACATTCCAGGGAGAACCTCACAAGGTCTTCTGAATGCTGCTTCTAGTAGTACCAAGACCTGTCTTTGTTAAACAAGTGGCACCCAATCTTCTTACTGAAGAACTGCCCAGAGTTTTAGACAAGGGTAAAGGACCTATGGTTTCGAAAAAAAATCAAGGTTCGTGAAAGTAAGCCTGCACCTCAAAGAAAAGGCTAAAAAACCCGACCACTCAAGAGGAAATCTTCGTGCCAAGATTTCTTCAAACCCTCAGGCTAAGAATACCAACCTAAAGAAATCTGCACTGAACAATCAGAGGAATTTTCAGAAGAGAAACACTCAGCAGAGATATTCTCAACTGAAAAGACCAAGTCCTAAGATTACTGAAAGACCCCAATTTCAGTACATGCAACCTAAACCCCACTTGCAGAAGGGTAAAGGTTTCCTGAACCCAAGTAAGCAGAGACAGAGACCAACTGCAAAAAAGCTAAGGCACTTGAACAAAAGGCCTGAACCCAAGAAGAACTCTAAGGCTCATGTTCATGCTAAGGCTTACACTCATACACAGGATACTGTCAAGGCACCTAGGGTGGTGAATGTGTATGTAGATGTTTATGGGAGACAAATCAGCCACTCTAAAGTAATTAGAGTTGTTAGGCAGATTTGGGTTCCAAAAGGTACAGCTAACCTGGTAGGACCCTACACCAAATGGGTACCTAAGAACTAATCTGTTTTTCATGTGAAAGAAAAGGGCACTGAGGTGAATGAAGGCAACATAGCACTGATGAGTGGAAATGAATTAGCTCCTGCTGTATGGTATCTGGATAGTGGATGTTCAAGATATATGACAGGATATAAGCAGCTAATCACTGACTATGTTGAGCAAAAAGGCCCTCAGATCACATTTGGAGACAATTCCAAAGGACAAACTGAAGGATATGGAACTCTTGAAGTTGACTCTGTTCATATCCATGGTGTTTCATATGTGTCCGGTCTAAAGCATAACTTGCTTTCTATCAGTCAATTCTGTGACAAAGGATTCAATGTTGAGTTCTCAAAGAACTTATGTTATGTGAAAGACAATACCTCACAAAAATTTTTACTGACTGATACTAGAAAAGGAAATGTGTGTCTTGCTGATTGGAGTTCAACTCCTAAAGATACATGTTTGGTTGCAAAAAGTTCCAGTGATACCAGTTGGTTGTGGCACAACAGAATGAATCACTTAAATTTCAAAACCCTGAACAAACTTGCAAGATTAGCACTTGTGAGGGGGTTACCAAATTAAGTGTTCAGTAAAGAACATATATGTGATGCTTGTCAGAAAGGAAAACAAATCAGAGCATCTTTCAAAAGCATAGTAGATGTTTCTACTGAAAGAATACTACAACTGTTACATATGGATCTCTTTGGTCCAGTAAAACCTGTGAGCACTAGTGGCAGAAAATACACACTTGTGGTAGTTGATGACTACTCTAGATACACATGGGTCATATTATTACTCAGTAAGAAAGAGACTCGCACAAAATCGCTGAACTAATCGAAAAGGCTCAAGATCTTGAAAAAGAATCTGAGTGTGGTCAAAATCAGATCAGATAAAGGAACCGAGTTTATCCATCATATTATATCTGATTATTGTGCAGCATATGTAATAGCTCATGAAACATCAGCTGCAAGGACCCCACAACAGAATGGTGTTGCTGAAAGAAGAAATAGGACTCTGAAAGAAGCTGCAAGGACAATGATTGTTTGGTCGATATTCCTAAGAGATTTTGGGCTGAAGCTATCAACACTGCATGCAAATCTAAGAACAGATCCATGCTGACCAAGAACCAAGGAAAAACTCCATATGAGCTGTGGAATGAAAGGAAGCCTCTTGTTTCTTTCTTTCGTGTGTTTGGTTGTAAGTGATATTCTTAGGATATTCTTAGGATATTCTTTCTTTCGTGTGTTTGGTTGATAGCAAAGCTGATGAAGGGATATTCTTAGGATATTCTGAAGTCAGTAAAGCCTTCAGAGTTTACAACTGTAGGACTCTTATTGTGGAAGAAACACCTCATTTTGTTTTTGATGAATCTACTTGTGTTAAGAAGAAACAGGAACATGACACAGGAGAACTGACCAAGAGAATCACAAGACTTAGCCTGAAAAAGAATGATAAAACATCCCCTGAACCTAAAAAGAAGAAGTCAGTCACTTTCTATGAATGGAGTGAATCAGACTCAGACAAAGAAGTTCAGGATGGTGAGACTCAGGATGGAAATTCTCCACTCAAGGAAAGCCAACACACTGAAGCTGACCAATCTGAACATACACCAGTTCAGACTCAGGTATGTAATGCCGATGAAGATGTGGTCACAACTGAGGCAAACTCTGAATCTATCAACCAAAGGGGAACAAATGTCTCTGACAATGTTCTGAATAGAATTTCCCCTGAGGAAGATGATTCTCTTTCTCCTTTTCTGTTGTTCCCTGAATTTAATGAACTACCTGAACCTAACATTTATGATGTTGAGAATACTACTAAAAGGGGAACATCCAGGAGAAAATGGTTGGATAGTCATCCTATAAGTCAGATTGTGGGTGATCTATCAGATGGTGTCAAAACAAGAAGTTTCCATGGTGAAAGTGCTTTGTTCTGCTGCTTACTATCTGAAAAAGAACCTACTGAGATTGAAGAAGCTCTACAAGATTCATTTTGGATTACTTCTATGCAAGAAGAGCTGAATCAGTTCTCAAGGAATGAAGTTTGGGAGCTAGTGGATAGACCTAAGAGGCACAATGTGATTGGAACTAAGTGGGTGTTCAAGAAACTTCTAAGAAACTTCCTATGTTCTCCGTTGAGAGCTATGATCTATGGAGAATGAGAATGCAGGCTCATCTGTATTCAAAACATGAAAGAATGTGGAGAGTGGTTTCCGAAGGACCATTCAAATTCACTGTTGTGAATCCTAGAATCACTGATACTGAGAGAAATGATCCCGGAGATGAATTTCCAAAGTCCGATGATCAACTTACTCCTGATGAGAGAAAGTTAGTCAATCTTGACTACATTGCTAAAGACACTTTGTATAGCACTATTGATGATGGTGTTATGGGGATGATTTCTCACTGTGAAACTACAAAAGAAATATGGGACACACTTGCTGTGATTGCTGAGGAAGAAGAACATTCCGAAGAAGGTTCTAGTTCCTCAGATGAGATTTTCTCAGATGGTGACAATGATGATATCTGTCTTATGGCTGTGGAGGAGGTAAATTCTTCTATCTCTGTTGTTGATCCTACACAAGCACATGAGTTCTCAAGTTGATTTGTAAACAGTAACTTTGACCTGATGGATTCATTTGAGAATCTTATGAAGGACTATTCTGTGTTACAAGAACTGCTCACTGAAACTCAAGAGCAGAACAAGGAACTGACTGCTGAGAATTTGAAGTGGAAAGACTCTAAAAATGCTGAGATGACTTCTCAATTAATGGGAGCTACTGATGAACTAGATGTTCTGAAAGTACAACTCTCAGAAAAAGAGAAGGTGATAGAAATCCTGAATGGAAAATTAGAGAAATCCACTGAGGAGATTCAGCTTATCAGAACTGAGTTCAATGACCTCGTTGAGAAGCATGAAACTCTAAAGAAATGTGAGGATAGTGCGCAGAGAAAGTTAGCACTATTGAATTCTGCATATAAAGTGATAGATGAAATTCAGAGTTATCAAAGACCTGCAACTATAAAAGCTGGATTGGGATACATTCCAGGGGGAACCTCACAAGGTCTTCTGAATGCTGCTCTAGAAGCACCAAGACTGTCTTTGTTAAACAAGTGGCACCTAATCTTCTTACTGAAGAAATGCCCAGAGTTTTAAACAAGGGTAAAGGACCTATGATTTCAGAAAAACTGAAGGTTCAGGGAAGAATGCCAAGACCTTAGGAAAAGGCTTGAAAACCTGACCACTCAGTAGGAAATCTTCAGGCCAGTACTTCAAAGACTCAGGCTAAGAATACCAACCTGAAGAGATCTGCACTGAACCATTAGAGGAATTTTCAGAAGAGAAACACTCAGCAGAGATATTCTCAACTGAAAAGACCAAGTCCTCAGATTACTGAAAGACCCCAATTTCAGTACAGGCAACGACCACCCCACTTGCCTAAGGGTAAAGGTTTCCTGAACCCAAGTCAGCAGAGACAGAGACCAGCTGCACAAAAGCCAAAGCACTTGAACAAAATGCCTGAACCCAAGAAGAACTCTAAGGCTCATGTTCATGCTAAGGCTGACACTCATACACAGGATACTGTCAAGGCACCTAGGGTGGTGAATGTGTATGTAGATGTTTATGGGAGACAAATCAGCCACTCTAAAGTAATTAGAGTTGTAAGGCAGATTTGGGTTCCAAAAGGTATAACTAACCTGGTAGGACCCTACACCAAATGGGTACCTATGAACTGGTCTGTTTTTTAGGTGAAAGAAAATTTCACTGAGCTGAATGAAGACAACATAGCACTGATGAGTGGAAATGAATTGGCTCCTACTGTATGGTATCTGGATAGTGGATGTTCAAGACATATGACAGGATATAAACAACTAATCACTAACTATGTTGAGCAAAAAGGCCCTAAGATCACATTTGGGGACAATTCCAAAGGACAAACTGAAGGATATGGAACTCTTGAAGTTGACTCTGTTCATATATATGGTGTTTCATATTTGGATCTCCAAATCATCAGTTGTGTGAAAAGTTTTCTACCCTGATGAAAGGAAAGTTTGAGATATCAATGATGGGGGAGATGAATTTCTTTCTTGGACTTCAGGTGAAACAAACTAAGGAAGGAATCTTCATCAATCAAGCAAAATACACCAGAAATCTGATTGCAAAGTATGGTGTACATAATTGCAATGCAGTTAGAATTCCTATGAATACTAACTACACGATGGATCCTGATCCTGAAGGCAAATCAGTAAATCACACTGATTATAGAGGGATCATTGGATCACTGCTATAGCTCACAGCAAGTAGGCCTGATATAACATTTGCTATTGGGATATGTGCAAGATACCAAGCTAATCCTAAGTCTAGTCACATGGAGGTCGCCAAAAAGATTCTCAGAATATCTTAAAGGCAATCGTGAATTGAGGATTATGGTATCCAAATGATGATAACCTCGAATTAACCGGGTTATTCGGATGTCGATTATGGAGGATGTAGAATTGATGTAAAGTCTACCACAGAACTTGTCAATTTCTTGGAAGTAAACCGATATCATGGTTTTCAAAGAAACAAACCTCAAAGAGCAACCAAGACATCGGGTCAATACATGGTCAGCAGGAAGTTTGTAGCATGCATTCTTTTCGCTCGCATAACAGTTGAGGGATTATAAGATTATAGCCAATGAAGTACCTATATTTTGTGATAATAATAGTGCAATTGCTATTACACAAAATCCAGTATTGCACACTAGATGTAAGCATGTTGATATCAGACATAACTTCATCAAAGATCATGTTGAGAAGAAAAGACATCGATGGAGAAAATTCATACCGATAAATGAGAGTCGATATCTTGACTAAACCTTTGGGTCAATCAAGATTTCAGGAACTATCAGTTGAATTAGGTATGTTGGATCTAGGTGTATGAAGTAAATGTGAAAAATTGAAGGTTTTCAGATGCATTAAGTTTTCTCAGGTTTTTACTGAGAAACTCAGGATAAAATTGAAAGTACTGAACTCTGAGTCTTGGGAAACTCAGATATCCTGAAGATCAAGATTTCAAGATCATCTCGACCCCTTTTCAAGATTTCGAAGATCATCTCGACCCTTTCAAGATTTTCAAGATTATATTGATCTTTCTCAAGATTTTCAAGATTATACTAACCTCGCCAAGATTTCAAGATATAATCGACACTTTATCAAGGTCAAAACTCAGTAAGACTGATGGAGGAAATTAGTCTGAAGAAGTATTGACTCATGCAGCTCATTTATTGTCTAACCAATCTCAAGAATCATTGGCAATAAATAACAAAACACCAAGGAATATTTAGGGGACCTTTGAAATCTCCAAAGAAAGTCAATGGTCTGCAGGAACAGTAATTAAATGCACTGTTCATTAATCACCAATAAGGTTAAATTGGCGGCGTAATATTTGTGAAATCGTCCTTTCATATACCCAATTTAGCGGTGTTTAATCTCAACCATCGATTTCTTCATCTATACGATTTTCCATGAATCAAATCCTATATATCTATTGAAGATTTTCTTCAAAGCCCGATTTCAAAAGCCTTCATCTTCTCAAAACACTCTGCGTCAAAAACTCTCGAATTGCCCATAAATTATCATCCTTCTCAAAACCCTTCACAAAAATTATCCAAAAAATGACGTTCTCTGTATACGATAAGCTTGCGATTTCTAACAAATCGTGGTATGAATATGTCATTTCCCTCAAAAGCTCATCAATGTAACTCACGAAGAAGAAGCTCTGCAAATGATTCGATTAACGAAGCTCACTTGCCTGGTTGCGAATCAACCAGAGGCAGAATACACAAAAGAGGTAATAGAATTTATCTCGAATTTGAAGTTAGATGATGAGGATTGTATAGAATCGCAGATTACAGTTTCTCATTTAGAGCATAGTTCAAAGTATGTGGATTTTGTTAGGGAATTGTACATTATTCCTAAGAATCTTAATGCCATATACGAATTGAGCGATAGAGGAGAAGACCCTACGGTTTATATGATGGGTAGGGAGCAAGAGTATCTGGATAGGATTGCAGAGCATCCAGTTAAGTTCGAAGCAACTCTAAATAAAAGGCATTTGAAGCCTAAATATCGAGTGTTGCTGGACATTGTGAGTAAATGCATAATGAGTAGGTCCGGCAGCTTTGAACAAATAAGTACGCCGAAGTTGAGGTTAATGACGGCAATTGAAGATTCACCCACCACTGCATTCAATTGGTTACATTATTTAATCAAAGTGGTGAGTGATCAAGCAAAGCAAGTCCAGAAGGTGAATTGATCAGTTGCTATCAAAGGGAAGATCCTACATGCAACCAAGATTGCATTCATCATAGAAATGTGCAGAGAATAAGAGGACATCTTTGCCAACTCCTCACCCTTTCCAAAGTCTAAAATTCTGTTCAAGCCACCAACAACAAAGAAGACTTTGAAAGGAAGGAAAGAGAAAAAGGAGGAGACCGCTGAAGAAGGAGCTGCTGAAGCCCAACAAGCCAGGGGGAATGCCCTGATGGAGGTGAAAAGAGAAAAGGGAGAAACTCTCAAGAAGAAAACATTGGCCCCTCATAAGCGCAGAAAACTTCAAACTATTACTGAGGAGGAGGTCAGTGACTCTGAGGAAGTCCAACCTGAAGGCCAGCAAGGACTGAAATCTCCATTGCAAGTTCTGGCTCAGGTTGTGTTAATAGCTCAGGAACAAACTGAGGAACATGTTTTCTCTGAGGTACTCGGAACATCTCTGAGCTCAGACAAAATATCTCAAGAAATATTCAAGGGACCTCAGGTTCCTACTGAGGAGATACCTGTTCAGACCTCAGATCAATCTGAACCTCATGAGCTACTGAATTTGGATGCGCTCCTGAGTGAACCATTCCTCGATCCCTCAGCACATGAACTCATTCAATCTGATCCGACTGAACCTGAGAGCCCAAAAATGAAGAAGGGAGAGGCAGAAGAGACTGAGTGGCGCAGCAAGGGGGAACGGTTCATCCTGGACAGATATCCTGAGCTGAGCTCATATCCCGACCTTCAGGATCTCTTCTTCAGACTCAGAACCACAGTCTATATCCTGAATCAGACTCTTCCAGAGATGCTGAACATAGCCTCCTTTAGAGGAGAGGACTGGTGGAATGCTGAGACTGCTGTGCTGACAGAGTTCTCTGGATTCAGGAAGACTAAGCTCAAGATGAAAAATGTTGATTTTGATGAGCTAGTCAAGAGGAAGGTGGCTGAGAGGAGGGAAGCTGATGTTGATGCCTCCAGCTCTAAGGATCAAGATAAAGAGGGGGATCAACAAGAGGATCTTAAACATCAATCTCAGATGGAGAAAGAAACTGATGCTGGTCAGACTGATATCTCACATCCTCAGACTGAAGTTAGCACTCTTCATGTAACATTTGACACTATTAAACATTATGCCAAAGCTACTGAAGTTCATATCTTTAAATCTGTTATGTCTGATATGCAGACTGAGGCTCAGGTGGAGCACCCAACTCAGGTGGAAAAAGTTGCACAAACTCCAGAGATTGATCTAAGTCCTATCTTGGACAAATTGGAGAAGGTGGTGCCAATGGTGGAGAAAATGACCCAAATTGAAGAATCATTGGCAAGCCAATCTCAGAAGCTGGAAACACTGAGTTCATCTTCAGATATGATGCAGCTTCAAACATCTCTTGCTGATAAAATGACTACCTTGGAAGTAAAGATTGATGGAGTCAAAGCTGAGCTCAATGAAGAGATGAAGCAAATGTATCAGGAAATAACTGCATATCTTGAAGCCAAGCTGGTTGAGAAGAATGATCTGATGATCAAGACAACTGTTGAGGAAATGGGCTCTATGCTCATGACCAAGATGATAGAGATGATGCAAAATGTCTTCTCCAATCAGTTTGCACCGCTTTCTGAAGAGTTCTCAGTAGCCAAAAATCACATGAGAAGGCTGGAAGATGTGCACGATCAGTTGGCAGGGGAAGTGCGATGTATAAGCAAAGAGCAATATCATATGGATACCACACTTTATCAACTTCTTCCAAGGTATGGTGCAAAAAAGGGGGAAAGGCTGGTGGTAAACTTAGTGAATTATTGGCACAAACCTTGAAGAGAAAGGCTGATAAAGAAGCTGAAGAGAAAATTATTGCTGATTCCTTAAAAGAAGTGGAAGCCACTGAGAAGCTCAAATTCAAGGAAACTGAAGAACCTATCTACACTCAAGTATCTGAGCAGACTATTCATGAAGCAATTTATGAGAAACTGAGTGGTAGAAGGATGGTGGAAACAAGCCAAGCCGATGAAGAACAAGTCAAACCTGTAAAGAGAAAGGCTGTGGCATTTGTAGAGCAAGAGAAAAAGAAAAGAGCTAAAGCTTCTAAATCTACTCAGAGGAAATTGATTATAGATTTTGAAGAATCTGAGGAAGAAGCTGAAAAAGAAGTCTTCAACACAAATAAAGCTCTAAAAACCCTTCAAGTTGAAAAAGAGAAGAAAACTGCTGCTTCTGTATTAGTGTTCCTGTGATCAGGAAAAAGAAAGAAGAAGAGTAGAAAAGAAGAAATGGTTTCAAGAAGTTCTTGAGCAAAACGAGGGGTACTGAAAAAGCTCAGAAATGGCCACACATTGACAAATGGATGCCTATTCAATTCAATGATGCATGAGAGGAAATCAAGGGAACCTTCTGGTTCTACTTTTAAATTCTGAGAGAATGGAGGGGGACCAGCTCGGATATGAATGAAGCCTTCATTGAATACCTGTTGACATTCTATCCTAAGTACCTGCAAAGTTGGATTAACTTGGCAGATGAAGGTAATACGCAGATTGTTGCCCCTGGTCCATATACTTACCCAGCTCCAAGACTTGAAAATGGCTATGTGAATGAGATAACCATTTCTCAAGAGATTGCTCAGTATGCCGTCCAACTTGGCCTAACAGGAAACAACCCAGATATCATCAAAGCAAGGGATGAACTGAAGAAGAGATATTATGGGATGTTCAACCTGGAGGTGCCTGAGGATGAAGTTGATGAAGACTGAAGATGATGAAGACTGAAGACTCTTTGTACTTCTGTTTTTGTTTTTTATTTTAATTGTATTCTGTAACTCTGATCTTACATCAATGAAAATTTATCTTTATGCTCAAAGATAATATCTCATTATCTTTTTACATGTTTTTTATGTTTGATATGCCTTATGTTTTGAAATTGTTGAAAAATTGCCATTTTGGATTGTAATAGACAAAACTGAAACCTGAGTATAGGTTATGTTTTTGTAACAAGATGGTTTTGGCATCATCAAAAAGGGGGAAATTGTTGGGAGATGAATTTAATAAAGAAGATTTTGATTAGATCCCAAAACCCCTGAGTATGACATATTCAGGATAATCTTGATAGTCTGTGTCAGGATTCAGTATAGAGTGTTCAGGATGTTATCTGCACCATGTATAGTCAGTAGATATAGATCATGTTAGATTTTGAAGATTTTGAAGACTCAGTAAGTTTATGAAGAAACCAAGACTCGATAAGTTTTCAAGAAATCAAGACTTCGAAGAAATCGAAGACTCAAGAAGTTTCAAGAAACCGAAGACTTAAGTTTCAAAAGACTTACTAAGAAACCAGAGACTCAAGAAGGTTCTCAAGAAACCAAGACTCAAGAAGTTTCAAGACTCAAGATGTCATCAAGACTCAAGATGTCATCAAGACTCAAAAGATGACATCAAGACAAGAGTATGTCACGAAGACTCAAAGATGTCATCAAGACTCAAGATATCATCAAGACTCAAAGATGTCATCAAGACTCGTAAGACAATCAGAGACTCGAGAAGACATCAAGACTCGTAAGACATCAAGAATAAGAAGCTATCAAGACACGTAAGATAATCAAGACCCCGTGAGTTATCAAGACTCAAGAAGATAATCAATACTCAAGATAACCTGAATGTTCTGAGGCACTAAATAATATCTATCTGAAGACTACAAAAATGAGAAAAACGCGAATATTCAGAAGAAAGATGCAAAGGAGTATTCAAACCCTAAATATAGCCGTTCATCAAACACCATAAGAGAAAACTCATGAAGCTATCTCATCCAACAAATAGTTTTTCAAGAGTTACCTTGGTGAAGTTGCCTATAAATACTAATGACCCTTCACATTGAGAGGTTACGGAAATTTGAAAGCAACTCAAGAGCTCATTCGTATTATTGCAAAATGAAGCACTTGAAAACCCAAGAATTTCCCAAGTGTTTAACATTGAAGAGAGCTCATTCACTAAGCCTAGATTGATAATATATATCCAAAGATTAGTAGAGATATCCTAGCCTTTGCATTGTTCTTATTGTAAAGGATATCTCATCCTAGTTGGAAATCAACCAGAAACCCAAACCCTTTGTAAGGTAGTTTGTGTGTGCTTTGTTGGTGAGTTGGAGTTGTAAAGAGTTAGTAAGCTACTGAGAGTTAGCCAGAAAACTCTAGAGAAGAAGTCAGTAAGCTACTTGTGGTAGTCTGAACACTTGTGTATGTTGAGTTAGTAAGTTGAAGTGAGTCAGCCAGAAAACTCAAAGTAGAAAAGTGAGTAAGCTGCAGTGAGTCAGCCAGAAAGCTTTAGGAAGTGGTTAAGGAATTTCTCTGAAGGTCAGAGAGAGTGGACGTAGGAGCTTGAGCCTTTGAACCACTATAATTGTTGTGTTGTTTTGCTTTCCGTACTGCTTTATTATCTGTTGCATGTTTTTCACTGAAAGCATAATTCACTGATATTCAGTTGGAACCAATCCACTGAACTTGCATCAACTGATCACAACCTTAATCACTGTTTCATTAAAAGGAAGATATTCAGCAAAGTTAAAAACGATTATAAACTTAGGGCCAACCATTCCGCACACTTGAGTAGCTAGAACAGATAGTTACCAAACTGAACTAACTCTACTGAGGCTTCAATAAGATAATTATCTGATCCAAGCAGCTCAGGATCTCTGATAAAACTCAGGCTCAGTTGGGCTAATCTGAAGCTTCTGAAAGCAGCTCAGGATCATTGTCTCAGTAGACTTTGACTCAGGGCTATCTGTGCTTCTCAGGGCCAAATCATCAGGACAACCTGACCCATCTGACCTCAGTGAAAGACAAGTTTTTAAAATCACTGAACACGTGTATCCCCCCCATACACGTGTGAGACTCGTTAACACCAGGAGCAACAAGTGGTATCATAGCAGTGGTTCAATTGACCACTTGCTTTAGTAGCCATAGTCTAATTTGCTGAAAGACTCTGGTGGTATACTAAACAGATCTATTTGCTGATATCTTACAAGGCTCAGTCATCATGCCTTCTAAGAAACTTCCTATGTTCTCTGTTGAGAGCTATGATCTATGGAGATTAAGAATGCATGCTCATCTGTATTCAAAACATGAAAGAATGTGCAGAGTGGTTTCTGAAGGACCATTCAAATTTACTGTTGTGAATTCCAGAATCACTGATACTGAGAGGAATGATCCCAGAGATGAATTTCCAAATTATGATGATCAACTTACTCCTGAAGAGAGAAAGTTAGTCAATCTTGACTACATTGCTAAAGATACTTTGTATAGCACTATTGATGATGGTGTTATGGGGATGATTTCTCACTGTGAAACTATAAAAGAAATATGGGACACACTTGCTGTTATGTGTCAAGGCACATATCATATTAAGGAAAACAAACTTTCTGTTGCTATTGGAAAGTTTGATTGCTTTAAAATGGAAGAGAGTGAATCCATTTACAAACTTGAGGTCAGATTCACTAGCATTATGAATGATCTGAATGCTCTTGGGAAAAGATACCCACAGAGAGAAGTGGCACTGAAAATTCTTAGAGGATTATCTAAGAAATGGGATATACATGCTGTGGTGATTGAAAACACCAAAAATATTGATTATATACCATATCAACAAGTTTTCTCTGAACTGAAAGCTTATAAGTTTGTGATTGACAAGAAATCTAAGAAATCTGACAGCAAAGATGATTCTTCATCTAGCAAGAATGTGGCTTTCAAAGCCAAAGAGAAATCCTGTAAGACTAGAAAGTCTGAGAACTCACTTGCCAAAAATCAGGATGAGCAGGAGGATAAGCTAGTACTGATGGCAAGGAGGTTTGAAAGACTCAATAGCAGATATGGGAAATATAAGAAATATTACAGGAATCACAGGTACAAGAGAGACTCAAAAGCTAAGGACAGAAACACTGAGAAAAGAAAGGACCAGAAAGCAGAAGGATCCTCATCCAAAAAGAAGGACTCCAAGACCAAGGAGGAAAGTGATCAGGATGATGATGCGAACAGATGCTATAATTGTCGGAAGAAAGGTCACTTTCAATATGACTGTCCTGAGCTGAGTGCTAAAGAAAGAAAGGAAAGTCAAGCCAAGAGAGACAAGAAGTTCTCCAGCAAGAAAGCTATGATTGCCGAGGAAGAAGAACAATCTGAAGAAGGTTCCAGTTCCTCAGATGAGATGTTCTCAAATAGTGACAGTGATGATATCTGTCTTATGACTGTAGAGGAGGTAAATTCTTCTATCTCTGTTGTTGCTCCTACACAAGCACATGAGTTCTCAAGTTCGACTGTAAACAATAATTTTGACCTGATGGATTCATTTGAGAATCTTATGAAGGACTATTCTGTGTTACAAGAACTGCTCACTGAAACTCAAGAGCAGAACAAGGAACTGACTGCTGAGAATATGAAGTGGAAAGACTCTAAAAATGCTGAGATCACTTCTCAATTGATGGGAACTACTGATGAACTAGATGTTCTGAAAGTACAACTCTCAGAAAAAGAGAAGTTGATAGAGATCCTGAATGGAAAATTAGAGAAATCCACTAAAGAGATTCAGCTTATCAGAACTGAGTTCAATGACCTCTTTGAGAAGCATGAAACTCTAAAGAAATGTGAGGATAGTGCGCAAAGAAAGTTAGCTCTATTGAATTCTGCATCTAAAGTGACAGATGGAATTCAGAGTTATCAAAGACCTACAACTATGAAAGCTGGATTGGGATACATTCCAGGGGGAACCTCACAAGGTCTTCTGAATGCTGCTTCTAGTAGTACCAAGACTGTCTTTGTTAAACAAGTGGCACCCAATCTTCTTACTGAAGAAGTGCTCAGAGTTTTAGACAAGGGGAACTATGGTTTCAGAAAAACTGAAGGTTCAGGGAAGAAAGCCTAGACCTCAGGAAAAGGCTAAAAAACCTGACCACTCAGTAGGAAATCTTCAGGCCAGTAGTTCAAAGCCTCAGGCTAAGAATACCAACCTAAAGAAATCTGCACTGAACCATCAGAGGAATTTTCAGAAGAGAAACACTCAGCAGAGATATTCTCAACTGAAAAGACCAAGTCCTCAGATTACTGAAAGACCCCAATTTTAGTACAAGCAACCTAAACCCCACTTGCCGAAGGGTAAAGGTTTCCTGAACCCAAGTCAGCAGAGACAGAGACCAGCTGCACAAAAGCCAAGGCACTTGAACAAAAGGCCTGAACCCAAGAAGAATTCTAAGGCTCATGTTCATGCTTAGGCTGACACTCATACACAGGATACTGTCAAGGCACCTAGGGTGGTGAATGTGTATGTAGATGTTTATGAGAGACAAATCAGCTACTCTAAAGTAATTAGA
The DNA here is from genome assembly GCA_037126765.1 of Stenogyne calaminthoides. Lineage (NCBI taxonomy): Eukaryota > Viridiplantae > Streptophyta > Magnoliopsida > Lamiales > Lamiaceae > Stenogyne > Stenogyne calaminthoides. The sequence goes on along the minus strand of JBBCBC010000007.1, from coordinate 21,310,858 downwards.
GTTGTTAGGCAGATTTGGGTTCCAAAAGGTACAGCTAACCTGGTAGGACCCTACACCAAATGGGTACCTAAGAACTGATCTATTTTTCAGGTGAAAGAAAAGGGCACTGAGCTGAATGAAGACAACATAGAAATGATGAGTGGAAATGAATTAGCTCCTGCTATATGGTATCTGGATAGTGGATGTTCAAGACATATGACAGGATATAAGCAGCTAATCACTGACTATGTTGAGCAAAAAGGCCCTCAGATCACATTTGGAGACAATTCCAAAGGACAAACCGAAGGATATGGAACTCTGGAAGTTGACTCTGTTCATATCCATGGTGTTTCATATGTGTCTGGTCTAAAGCATAACTTGCTTTCTATCAGTCATTTCTGTGACAAAGGATTCAATGTTGTGTTCTCAAAGAACTTATGTTATGTGAAAGACAATACCTCACAAAAAAGTTTACTGACTGGTACTAGAAAAGGAAATGTGTGTCTTGCTGATTGGAGTTCAACTCCTACAGATACATGTTTTGTTACAAAAAGTTCAACTGATACCAGTTGGTTGTGGCACAAAAGAATGAATCACTTAAACTTCAAAACCCTGAACAAACTTGCAAGATTAGCACTTGTGAGGGGGTTACCAAATGAAGTGTTCAGTAAAGAACATGTATGTGATGCTTGTCAGAAAGGAAAACAAATCAGAGCATCTTTCAAAAGCAAAGTAGATGTTTCTACTGAAAGAATACTACAACTGTTACATATGGATCTCTTTGGTCCAATAACACATGTGAGCACTAGTGGCAGAAAATACACACTTGTGGTAGTTGATGACTACTCTAGATACACATGGGTCATAATATTACTCAGTAAGAAAGAGACTCATACAAAACTGCCTGAACTACTGAAAAGGCACAGTACTGAAAAGAATCTGAGTGTGGTCAAAATCAGATCAGATAAAGAAACTGAGTTTATCAATCATATTATATCTGATTATTGTGTAGCAAATGGAATAGCTCATGAAACATCAGCTGCAAGGACCCCACAACAGAATGGTGTTGCTGAAAGAAGAAATAGGACTCTGAAAGAAGCTGCAAGGACAATGATTGCTGAAGCTGATATTCCTAAGAGATTTTGGGCTAAAGCTATGAACACTGCATGCTACTCTAAGAACAGATCCATGCTGACCAAGAACCAAGGAAAAACTCCATATGAGCTGTGGAATGAAAGGAAGCCTCTTGTTTCTTTCTTTCGTGTGTTTGGTTGCAAGTGTTTCATACACAATAATGGTAAAGATCAGTTGAAAACTTTTGATAGAAAGCTGATGAAGGGATATTCTTAGGATATTCTGAAGTCAGTAAAGCCTTCAGAGTTTACAACTGTAGGACACTTATTGTGGAAGAAACACCTCATGTTGTTTTTGATGAATCTACTTGTGTTCAGAAGAAACAGGAACATGACTCAGGAGAACTGACCAAGAGAATCACAAGACTTAGCCTGAAAAAGAATGATAAAACATCCTCTGAACCTGAAAAGAAGAAGTCAGTCACTTTCTATGAATGGAGTGAATCAGACTCAGACAAAGAAGTTCATGATGGAAAAACTCAGGATGGTGAGACTCAGGATGGAAATTCTCCATTCAAGGAAAGCCAACAAACTGAAGCTGACCAATCTGAGCATAAACCAGTTCAGACTCAGGAATGTAATGCCGATGAAGATGTGGTCACAGCTGAGGCAAACTCTGAATCTATCAACCAAAGGGGAACAAATGTCTCTGACAATGTTCTGAATGGAATTTCCCCTGAGGAAGATGATTCTCTTTCTCATTTTCTGTTGTTCCCTGAATTTAATAAACTACCTGAACCTAACATTTCTGATGTTGAGAATACTACTGAAGGCGGAACATCCAGGAGAAAATGGTTGGATAGTCATCCTATAAGTCAGATTGTGGGTGATCTATCAGATGGTGTCAAAACAAGAAGTTTCCATGGAGAAAGTGCTTTGTTCTGCTGCTTCCTTTCTGATAAAGAACCTACTGAGATTGATGAAGCTCTACAAGATTCATTTTGGATTACTTCTATGCAAGAAGAGCTGAATCAGTTCTCAAGGAATGAAGTTTGGGAGCTAGTGGATAGACCTAAGAGGCACAATGTGATTGGAACTAAGTGGGTGTTCAAGAAACTTCTAAGAAACTTCCTATGTTCTCCGTTGAGAGCTATGATCTTTGGAAATTGAGAATGCAGGCTAATCTGTATTCAAAACATGAAAGAATGTGGAGAATGGTTTCTGAAGGAACATTCAAATTCACTGTTGTGAATCCCAAAATCACTGATACTGAGAGAAATTATCGTAGAGATGAATTTCCAAAGTCTGATGATCAACTTACTCCTGATGAGAGAAAGTTAGTCAATCTTGACTACATTGCTAAAGACACTTTGTATAACACTACTGATGATGGTGTTATGGGGATGATTTCTCACTGTGAAACTGTAAAAGAAATATGGGACACACTTGCTGTGATTGCTGAGGAAGAAGAACATTCTGAAGAAGGTTCCAGTTCCTCAGATGAGATTTTCTCAAATGGTGACAGTGATGATATCTGTCTTATGGCTATGGAGGAGGTAAATTCTTCTATCTCTGTTGTTGCTCCTACACAAGCACATGAGTTCTCAAGTTCAACTGTAAACAGTAACTTTGACCTGATGGATTCATTTGAGAATCTTATGAAGGACTATTCTGTGTTACAAGAACTGCTCACTGAAACTCAAGAGCAGAACAAGGAAATGATTGCTGAGAATCTGAAGTGGAAAGACTCTAAAAATGCTGAGATCACTTCTCAATTAATGGGAACTACTGATGAACTAGATGTTCTGAAAGTACAACTCTCAGAAAAAGAGAAGGTGATAGAAAAACTGAAGGTTAAGGGAAGAAAGCCCAGACCTTAGGAAAAGGCTAGAAAACCTGACCACTCAGCAGGAAATCTTCAGGCCAGTACTTCAAAGACTCAGGCTAAGAATACCAACCTGAAGATATCTGCACTGAACCATCAGAGAAATTTTCAGAAGTGAAACACTCATCAGAGATATTCTCAACTGAAAAGACCAAGTCCTCAAATTACTGAAAGACCCCAATTTCAGTACAGGCAACCCAAACCCCACTTGCCTAAGGGTAAAGGTTTCCTGAACCCAAGTCAGCAGAGACAGAGACTAGCTGCACAAAAGCCAAAACACTTGAACAAAAGGCCTGAACCCAAGAAGAACTCTAAGGCTCATGTTCATGTTAAGGCTGGCACTCATACACAGGATACTGTCAAGGCACCTAGGGTGGTGAATGTGTATGTAGATGTTTATGGGAGACAAATCAGCCACTCTAAAGTAATTAGAGTTGTTAGGCAGATTTGGGTTCGAAAAGGTAAAACTAACCTGGTAGGACCCTACACCAAATGGGTACCTTTGAACTGGTCTGTTTTTCAGGTGAAAGAAATGGGCACTGAGCTGAATGAAGACAACATAGAACTGATGAGTGGAAATGAATTGGCTCCTGCTGTATGGTATCTGGATAGTCGATGTTCAAAACATATGATAGGATATAAGCAACTAATCACTAACTATGTTTAACAAAAAGGCCCTCAGATCACATTTGGAGACAATTCCAAAGGACAAACTGAAGGATATGGAACTCTTGAAGTTGACTCTGTTCATATCCATGGTGTTTCATATTTGGATCTCCAAATCATCAGTTGTGTGAAAAGTTTTCTACCCTGATGAAAGTAAAGTTTGAGATGTCAATGATGGGGGAGATGAATTTCTTTCTTGGACTTTAGGTGAAACAAACTAAGGAAGGAATCTTCATCAATCAAGAAAAATACACCCGAGATCTGATTGCAAAGTATGGTGTACAGAATTGCAATGCAGTTAGAATTCCTATGAATACTAACTACAAGATGGATCCTGATCCTGAAGGCAAATTAGTAAATCACACTGATTATAAAGGGATCATTGGATCTCTGCTATATCTCACAGCAAGTAGGCCTGATATAACATTTGTTGTTGGGATATGTGCAAGATACCAAGCTAATCCTAAGGCTAGTCACATGGAGGCTGCCAAAAAGATTCTGAAATATCTTAAAGGCACTGTGAATAGAGGATTATGGTATCCAGCTGATGATAACCTTGAATTAACTGGTTATTCAGAACTTGTTAATTTCTTGGAAGTAAACTGATATCATGGTTTTCCACAAGAAACAAACCTCAGTAGCAACCAGTACTACTGAAGCTGAATACATGGCTGCAGGAAGCTGTTGTTCACAGATTCTTTGGCTCAGACAACAATTGAGGGATTATAAGATTATAGCCAATGAAGTACCTATATTTTGTGATAATAATAGTGCAATTGCTATTACACAAAATCCGGTATTGTACACCAGATGTAAGCATGTTGATATCATACATCACTTCATCAGAGATCATGTTGAGAAGAAAGACATCAGGATGGAGAAAATTCATACTGATAAACAGAGAGCTGATATCTTGACTAAACCTTTGGCTGAATCAAGATTTCAGGAACTATCAGTTGAATTAGGTATGTTGGATCCAGGTGTATGAAGTAAATCTGAAAAATTGAAGGTTTTCAGATGCATGAAGTTTTCTCAGGTTTTTACTGAGAAACTCAGGATAAAATTGAAAGTACTGAACTCTGAGTCTTGGGAAACTCAGATATCCTGAAGATCAGTACTCAGTATCATACTGACCCCTTTCAGTACTCAGTATCATACTGACCCCTTTCAGTACTCAGTACTATACTGATCTTTCTCAGTACTCAATACTATACTGACCTCGCTCAGTACTCAGTATTATACTGACATTTTATCAAGGTCAAAACTCAGTAAGACTGATGGAGGAAATTAGTCTGAAGAAGTATTGACTCATGCAACTCATTTATTGTCTAACTGAATCTCAGTAATCATTGACAATAAATAACAAAACACCTGAAGGAATATTTGGGCGGGACCTTTGAAATCTCCAAAGAAAGTCAATGGTCTGCAGGAACAGTAATTAAATGCACTGTTCATTAATCACCAATAAGGTTAAATTGGTGGCATAATATTTGTGAAATCGTCCTTTCATATACCCGATTTAGTCGGTGTTTAATCTCAACCGTCGATTTCTTCATCTATACGATTTTCCATGAATCAAATCCTATATATCTATTGAAGATTTTCTTCAAAGCCCGATTTCAAAATCCTTCATCTTCTCAAAACACTCTGCGTAAAAAACTCTCGAATTGCCCAGAAATTATCATCCTTATCAAAACCCTTCACAAAAATTATCCAAAAAATGACGTTCTCTGTATACGATAAGCTTGCGATTTCTAACAATCCGTGGTATGAATACGTTGTTTCCCTCGAAAGCTCATCAAATACAACTCACGAAGAAGAAGCGTTGCACATGATTCGATTGGCGAAGCTCACTTGCCTGGTTGCGAATCAACCAGAGGCAGAATACGCAAAAGAGGTAATAGAATTTATCTCGAATTTGAAGTTAGATGATGAGGATTGTACAGAATCGCAGTTTACAGTTTCTCATTTAGAGCATAGTTCAAAGTATGTGGATTTTGTTAGGGAATTGTACATTATTCCTAAGAATCTTAATGCCATAAATGAATTGAGCGATAGAGGAGAAGACCCTATGGTTTATATGATGGGTAGGGAGGAAGAGTATCTGGATAGGATTGCAGAGCATCCAGTTATGTTCGAAGCAACTCTAAATAAAAGGCATTTGAAGCCTAAATATCGAGTGTTGCTGGACATTGTGAGTAAATGCATAATGAGTAGGTCCGGCAGCTTTGAACAAATAAGTACGCCGAAGTTGAGGTTAATGGCGGCAATTGAAGATTCACCCACCACAAAAGAGGACATCTTCGCCAACTCCTCACCCTTTCCAAAGTCTAAAATTCTGTTCAAGCCACTAACAACAAAGAAGACTTTGAAAGGAAGGAAAGAGAAAAAGGAGGAGACCGCTGAAGAAGGAGCTGCTGAAGCCCAACAAGCCAGGGGGAAAGCCCTGATGGAGGTGAAATGAGAAAAGGGAGAAACTCTCAAGAAGAAAACATTGGCCCCTCAGAAGCGCAGAAAACTTCAAACTATTACTGAGGAGGAGGTCAGTGACTCTGAGGAAGTCCAACCTGAAGGCCAGCAAGGACTGAAATCTCCACTGCAAGTTCTGGCTCAGGTTGTGACAATAGCTCAGGAACAAACTAAGGAATATGTTTTCTCAGAGGTACTCGGAACATCTCTGAGCTCAGACAAAATATCTCAAGAAATATTCAAGGGAACTCAGGTTCCTACTGAGGAGATACCTGTTCAGACCTCAGATCAATCTGAACCTCAGGAGCTACTGAATTTGGATGCTCTCCTGAGTGAACTATTCCTCGATCCCTCAGCACATGACCTCATTCAATCCGATTCGACTGAACCTGAGAGCCCAAAAATGAAAAAGGGAGAGGCAGAAGAGACTGAGTGGCGCAGCAAGGGGGAACGGTTCATCCTGGACAGATACCCTGAGCTGAGCTCATATCCTGACCTTCAAGATCTCTTCTTCAGACTCAGAACCACAATCTATATCCTGAATCAGACTCTTCCAGAGATGCTGAACATAGCCTTCTTCAGAGGAGAGGACTGGTGGAATGCTGAGACTGCTGTTTGGCTGATAGAGTTCTCTGGATTCAGGAAGTCTAAGCTCAGGATGAAAAATGCTGATTTTGATGAGCTAGTCAAGAGGAAGGTGGCTGAGAGGAGGGAAACTGATGTTGATGCCTCTAGCTCTAAGGATCAAGATAAAGAGGGGGATCAACAAGAGGATCCTGAACATCAATCTCAGATGGAGAAAGAAACTGATGCTGGTCAGACTGATATCTCACATCCTCAGAATGAAGTTAACACTCTTCAGGTAACTTTTGGCACTATTAAACATTATGACAAAGCTACTGAAGTTCATATCTTTAAATCTGTTATGTCTGATATGCAGACTGAGGCTCAGGTGGAGCACCCAACTCAGGTGGAAAAAGTTGCACAAACTCCAGAGATTGATCTATTCCTATCTTGGACAAATTGGAGAAGGTGGTGCCAATTGTGGAGAAAATGACCCAAATTGAAGAATCATTGGCAAGCTAATCTCAGAAGCTGGAAACACTGAGTTCATCTTCAGATATGATGCAACTTCAAACATCTCTTGCTGATAAAATGACTACCTTGGAAGGAAAGATTGATGGAGTCAAAGCTGAGCTCAATGCAGAGATGAAGCAAATGTATCAGGAAATAACTGCATATCTTGAAGCCAAGATGACAGAGATCATATGGATACCGCACTTTCTCAACTTTTTCCAAGGTATGGTGCCAAAAAGGGGGAAAGGCCTGGTGGCAAACTTAGTTAATTGTTGGCACAAACCTTGAAGAGAAAGGCTGATAAAGAAGCTGAAGAGAAAATTATTGCTGATGCCTTAAAAGAAGTGGAAGCCACTGAGAAGCTCAAATTCAAGGAAACTGAAGAACCTATCTACACTCAAGTATCTGAGCAGACTATTCGGGAAGCAATTTATGAGAAACTGAGTGGTAGAAAAATGGTGGAAACAAGCCAAGCCGGTGAAGAACAAGTCAAACCTGTAAAGAGAAAGGCTGTGGCATTTGTAGAGCAAGAGAAAAAGAAAAGAGTTAAAGCTTCTAAATCTACTCAGAGGAAATTGATTATAGATTTTGAAGAATCTGAGGAAGAAGCTGAAAAAGAAGTCTTCAACACAAAGAAAGCTCTGAAAACCCTTCAAGTTGAAAAAGAGAAGAAAACTGCTGCTTCTGTATCAGGTGTTCCTGTGATCAGGAAAAAGAAAGAAGAAGAGCAGAAAAGAAGAAGTGGTTTCAAGAAGTTCTTGAGCAAAAGGAGGGGTACTGAAAAAGCTCAGAAATGGCCGCACATTGACAAATGGATGCCTATTCAATTCAATGATGTGTGGGAGGAAATCAAGAGAACCTTCTGGTTCTACTATGAAATTCGGAGAGAATGGAGGGGGACCAGCTCGGATATGAATGAAGCCTTCATTGAATACCTGTTGAGATTCTATCCTAAGTGTTGGGAGATGAATTTAATAAAGATATGATTTTGATTAGATCCCAAAAACCCCTGAGTATGACATGTTCAGAATAATCTTGATAGTTGAGTCAGGATTCAGTTTTAGAGTATTCAGGATGTTATCTGCAAAATGTATAGTCATCAGATATAGATCAGGTTAGGATCTGAAGATTCAAGACCTCGAGAAGTTTCAAGAAACCGAAGTTTCAAGATGAAATCAAGTTTCAAGATTCGATATGAAACTGAGAATCCGAAGACTCAGTGTGAAACAAAGATACTGAAGACTCAGTTTGAAACTGAGAATATCAAGACTCAAAGATAAAATCAAGAATTGAAGACTCAGCATGAAGACTCATTATATCAGTAAGTATATCTGTGAAGACTCGTAAGACCTCAAGACTCGTAAGACTCGACGACTCGTAAGATGTAAGACCAAGATCGAAGATCAAGAATATCAAGGCACACGATAATTATCAAGACTCATTAATGTACTGAATGCTCAGTATAAACCTGAATATTTCGAGGCACTGAAAATATCTATCTGAGGGATGCAATACTGAGGAGGACGCGATTCCTTAGAAAAATAGATATTGCCCAAGACATTCTCATGCAGACAAAAAGGAACTAAGACAAAGTGTTGTTAAGGTTATATCACTCAGAGATTGTAACCAAAAAGAGTCGTTGAGTTGTCTACCATTAACTGGAGACAAAAGTCAAAAAAGAAGAAGACAACATCAGACATCATCGACAATCGACAAATGACAAGTCACTAAAAAGATGTCGGTACTAAATTCCGTATCGTAAAAAAGTGATAACCGGCTACATGAAAGGCTATTGCCTAAAACGTGTTAGGGAGTGTCAAACCCTAAATATAGCCGTTTCTCACACACCATAAGAGGAAACTCACGAAGCTATCTCTTCCAATGGATAGTTTTTCAAGAGTGACCTTGGTATATGCCTATAAATACTGTGACCCTCTACATTGTAAAGGTTACGGGAAATTTGTAAGCAACTCAAGAGCTCAAACTTATTATTGCAAGTTGAAGCACTCGAAAACCCAAGAATTTCCCAAGTGCTTTAAATCGAAGAGAGCTCATTCCACTAAGCCTAGCTTGATAAGATATATCCAAAGCTTAATCTAGATATCCTAGCCTTTGCATTGTTCTTAATTGTAAAGGGTATCTCATCCTAGTTGGAAACCAACCAAGAAACCCCAAACCCTTTGTACGGTAGTTTGAGTGTGATTGTTGGTGAGATTGGAGTTGTAAAGAGTAAGTAAACTACATTGAGGTATTTAGAAAGCTCTAGATAAGAAGTGAGTAATCTATCTTGGATAGACAGAAAGCTTGTGTGTGTTTTGAGTTAGTAAACTACAGAGGTAGTCAGAAAGCTCAAAATAGAAAGGTTAGTAAACTACAGAGGTAGTCAGAAAACGTTAGGAAGTGATTAGTGAATTTCTCTGAAGAGATCAGGGAGAGTGGACGTAGGAGCTTGAGTCTCTGAACCACTATAACTTGCCGTGTTCTTTGCTTTCTGTTTTGCATTGATTTATCTGTTTCTTTACTTTGAATTGAAAGCATATTTTCACTGATATTCGGTTGGAATCAATCCACTGAAGTTGCATATAATTGAATCACAGCCTAATCATTATTTCATTGAAAGGAAGGTTTTTCATCAAAGCTTAAAAACGAGTATAAACTAAGGGCCAACCATTCCGCACATCTGAGTGGCTAGAACAGATAGTTACCAAACTGAACTTACTCTTCTGAGGGTTCAGTAAGTTAGTTATCTGATCCAAGCAACTCAGGATCTCTGAAAACTCAGGATCAGTTGGGATTATCTGAGGTATCTGAAAGCAGCTCAGGATCACTGTCTCAGGTAGACTTTGATTCAGAGCGATTTGTGCTTCTCAGGACCAAATCGTCAGGACAACCTGACCCAAGCTGACCTCAGTATAGAAAAGTTTTAAAACACTGAACATGTGTATTCCCCCCCCATACACGTGTAAGACTCGTTTGTACCGGGACCAACAAGTGGTATCAGAGCAGTGGTTCAACTTGACCACCTGCTTTGTTGACCAAAGTTTTATTTGCTAAAAATACTTGTGGTCTATCTAAACAGATCTTATTTGCTGAATTCTTAAAAGACTCAGATAAAAATGTCTTCTAAGAAACTTCCCATGTTCTCAGTGGAGAACTATGATTTATGGAGACTGAGAATGCAGGCTCACCTATATTCAAAACATGAACGTATGTGGAGAGTGGTCTCTGAAGGGCCATTCCAATTTACTGTGGTGAATCCCAGAGGAACAGAAAATGAGAGAAACGATCCCAGAATAGAATTTCCTAAGTCTGATGACCAACTGACTCCTGAGGAGAGGAAGTTAGTCAATCTAGACTATATTTCTAAAGACACACTATACAGTACAATTGATGATGGTGTAATGGGAATGATCTCTCACTGTAATACTGCAAAAGAAATTTGGGATACACTAGCTGTAATGTGCCAAGGCACAAATCATATCAAGGAAAACAAACTTTCAGTTGCAATTGGAAAGTTTGATAGTTTTGAAATGAATGAAGGTGAATCTATAGACAAATTGGAAGTCAGATTCACTAACATTATGAATGATCTAAATGCACTTGGAAAGAGATATCCACAGAGAGAAGTTGAATTGAAAATTCTTAAAGGGGTCTCTAAGAAATGGGATATACATGCAGTGGTGATTGAAAACACCAAAAACATTAATTCAATGCCATATCAACAAGTCTTCTCTGAGCTGAAGGCCTATGAGTTCGTAATTGATAAGAAATCTAAAAAGGCTGACAGCAAAGATGATTCATCATCTAGTAAAAACGTAGCTTTCAAAGCCAAAGATAAAACCTGTAAAACTAGAGAGTCTGAAAACTCCCTTGCTAAGAATCAGGATGAGCTTGAGGATAAGCTAGCACTGATGGCAAGGAGGTTTGAAAGACTTAATAGTCGATATGGAAAATACAAAAACTATTACAGGAATCACAGGTACCAGAAGAAACTTGAGGACAAATCAACTGAGAAGAGAAAGGACCTGAAAGCTGAAGGGTCTTCATCCAGAAAGAAGGACTCCAAGTCCAAAGAAGAAAGTGATCAGGACGATGATACCAACAAATGCTACAATTGCCAAAAGAAAGGTCACTTCCAGTATGATTGTCCTGACCTGAGTGCTAAGGAGAGAAGAGAAAGGCAAGCTAAAAGAGATGAAATATTCTCAGACAGTGAAAGTGATGACATCTGTCTGATGGCTATTGAGGAGGTAAACTCTTCTTTCTCTGTTTTTGCTCCTACACTAGCACAAGAGTTATCAAGTTCCACTGTAAACAGTCATTTTGACCTGATGGATTCTTTTGAGAATCTGATGAAGGACTATGCTGTTTTACAAGAACTGCTTAATGAAACTCAAGAGCAGAACAAAGAACTGAAAACTAAAAATCTTAAATGGAAAGACTCTAGCAATACTGAAATCACTTCTCAATTAATGGGAGCTACTGATGAACTGGATGTTCTGAAAGTACAACTCTCAGAGAAAGAGAAGTTGATAGTGACCCTAACTGAAAAGCTAGAGAAATCCACTGAAGAGATTCAGCTGATCAGAACTAAGTTCAATGACCTCTCTGAGAAGCTTGAAACTCTACAGAACTGTGAGGATTGTGCACAGAAGAAGCTAACTCTATTGAATACTGCATCTAAAGTAATAGATGAAATTCAGAGTTACTAGAGATCTGCCACTATAAAGTCTGGATTGGGATACATTCTAGGGGGAACCTCACAAAGTCATCTGAATGCTGCATCAAGTAGCAAGAAGACAATCTTTGTAAAACCAGTGGCACCTACACTTCAAACTGAAGAAATACCCAAGGTTGTAGACAAGGGAAAAGGACCTGTGGTTCAAGTAAAACTGAATGATCAGGTAAGAAAGCCTAAGCCTCAGGTGAAGGCTAGAAAACCTGAGCACTCAGTAGGAAAATTTTAGGCAAGTACTTCGAAGCCTCAGGCTAAGAATGCAAACCTGAAAGGATCTGCACTGAACCATCAGAGGAATTTTCAGAAGAGAAACACTCAGCAGAGACATTCTCAACTGAAGAGACCAAGTCCTCAGTACACTGAAAGACCCAAATTTTAGTATAGGCAACCTGAACACCACTTGCCTAAGGGTAAAGGTTACCTGAACCCAAGTCAACAAAGATTCAAACCAGCTGCACAGAAGCCAAAGCAAATGAACAAAAGACCTGAACCAAAGAAAAATTCAAAGGCTCATGTTCATGCTAAGGCTAGCACACATACACAGGAAAATGTTAAGGCACCCAGAGTAGTAAATGTGTATGTTGATGTTTATGGAAGACAGATCAGCCACTCTAAAGTGATTAGAGTTGTCATGCAGATTTGGATTCCGAAAGGTACATCTAACCTTGTAGGACCCTACACAAATTGGGTACCTTAAAATTGATCTGTTTTTCAGGAGGAAAACAAGGGCACTGAGCTGATTGAAGATCACATAGCACTGATGAGTGGAAATGAAATGGCCCCTTCTGTATGGTATCTTGAAAGTGGATGCTCAAGACATATGACAAGATTCAAGCTGATACTCAGTGACTATGTTGAACAAAGAGACCCTCAGATCACATTTGGAGATAACTCCAAGGGACAGACTGAAGGATATGGAACTTTGGAAATCGACTCAGTTCATATCCATGGTGTTTCATATGTATCTGGATTGAAGCATAATTTTCTTTCAATAAGCCAATTATGTGATAAGGGTTTTAATGTTGAGTTCTCAAAGAACTTATGTTATGTGAAAAATGATACATCACAGAAAATATTACTGACTGGTACTAGAAAAGGAAATGTGTATCTTGCTGATTGGAGTTCAACTCCTAAAGATACATGTTTGGTTGCAAAAAGTTCCACAGATACCAGTTGGTTATGGCATAAAAGAATGAATGACCTAAATTTCAAAACCCTGAATAAACTTGCAAGATTAGCTCTTGTGAGAGGGTTGCGTAATGAAGTGTTCAGTAAAGAACATGTTTGTGATGCGTGCCAAAAAGGAAAACAAATTAGAGCATCATTTAAAAGCAAAGTAGATGTTTCTACTGAGAGAATACTTCAGTTGTTGCATATGGATCTTTTTGGGCCAGTAACACCAGTAAGTACTAATGGCAGGAAATACACACTAGTAGTAGTTGATGACTACTCAAGATATACTAAGGTTATATTCTTACTCAGTAAGAAAGAGACTCAGATAAAGCTGCCTGAGTTACTGAAAAGGCTCAGTATTGAGAAAAATCTGAGTGTGGTTAAAATCAGATCTGACAAGGGAACTGAATTTATAAACCATATTATATCTGATTATTGTGCAGCAAATTGAATTACTCATGAAACATCAGCTGCAAGGACCCCTCAACAAAATGGTGTTGCTGAAAGAAGGAACAAGACTCTAAAAGAAGCTGCAAGGACAATGATAGCTGAAGCTGATATTCCTAAAAGATTTTGGGCTGAAGCTGTCAACACTGCATGCTATTCTCAAAACAGATCCATGATGACCAAGAGTCAAGGCAAAACACCTTATGAGCTTTGGAGTGAAAGGAAGCCTCTTGTTTCTTTCTTTCGTGTGTTTGGTTGCAAGTGTTTCATACACAATAATGGTAAAGATCAGTTGAAAACATTTGATATCAAAGCTGATGAAGGAATATTCTTAGGATATTCTGAAGTCAGTAAAGCTTTCAGAGCTTACAACTATAGGACTCTTATTGTGGAAGAAACACCTCATGTTGTTTTTGATGAATCTACTTGTGTTCAGAAGAAACAAGAACATGATTCAGAAGAACTGACCAAGAGAATCACCTGATTAAGCCTAAAAAAGAATGACAAATCATCCACTGAACCTGAAAATAAGAAGTCAGTCACCATCTATGATTGGAGTGACTCAGACTCAGACAAAGAAGTTCAGGATGTAACTCAGGATGGTGAGACTCAGAATGGGAATTCTCAACTGAAGGAAAACCAACACACTGAAGCTAACCAATCTGAACAGACACCAGTTCAGACTCAGGTATGTGATGCCAATGAAGATGTGGTCACAACTAAGGCAAATTCTGAATCTATCAACCAAAGGTGAACAAATGTCTCTGACAATGTTCTGAATAGAATTTCCCCTGAGGAAGATGATTCCCTTTCTCCTTTTCTGTTGTTCCCTGAGTTTAATGAACAAACTGAACCTAACATTTCAAATGTTGAGGATACTATTGAAGGGGGAACATCTAGAAGAAGATGGTTAGATAGTCATCCTACAAGTCAGATTGTGGGTGATCTAACTGAAGGTGTCAAAAAAAGAAGGTTCCATGGTGAAAGTGCACTATTCGGCTGCTTCCAATCAGAGAAAGAGCCTACTGAGATTGGTGAAGCTCTACAAGATTCTCATTGGATTACTGCTATGCAAGATGAGCTGAATCAATTCTCAAGGAATGAAGTATGGGAGCTAGTGGATAGGCCTGAAAGGCACATTGTTATTGGAACCACGTGGGTATTCAAGAATAAAAGAGATGAAAACAACAACATTGTAAGAAACAAGGTAAGGCTAGTTGCACAAGGTTATTCCCAAGAAGAAGGCTTGGATTATGATGAAACCTTTGCACCTGTTGCAAGATAAGAAGCCATCAGATTGGTTCTTTCATATGCTGACCATAGGAAGTTCACAGTCTATCAAATGGATGTGAAAAGTGCATTTCTGAATGGTGTGCTTAAAGAAGAGGTTTATGTAGAACAACCTCCTGGTTTAAGACAGAATGACCAAGTTTACAGGCTCATAAAAGCTTTGTATGGTCTTAAGCAAGCACCCAGAGCATGGTATGATACTCTTTCTCAGTTTCTTAATGACCATGGTTTTGTCAAAGGAACTGTTGATAGAACTCTGTTCAGGATAGAAGATGGGGAAGATATCTTACTAGTTCAGATATATGTTGATGACATCATTTTTGGATCTCCAAACCATCAGTTGTGTGAAAAGTTTTCTACACTGATGAAAGGCAAGTTTGAGATGTCAATGATGGGAGAGATGAATTTCTTTCTAGGTCTTCAAGTGAAACAATCAAAGGAAGGAATCTTCATCAACCAGGCAAAGTACACCAGGGATCTGATTGCCAAGTATGGTGTACAAAATTGCAATGCAGTTAGAATTCCTATGAATACTAACTACAAAATGGATCCTGATTTTGAAGGCAAATCAGTCAGACATACTGATTATAGAGGAATCATTGGATCATTGCTTTATCACACAACAAGTAGGCCTGATATAACATTTGCTGTTGGGATATGTGCAAGATACCAAGCTAATCCTAAGGCAAGTCACATGGAAGCTGCCAAAAAGATACTGAAGTATCTTAAGGGGCACAACAAATAGAGGATTATGGTATCCAGCTGATGATAACCTTGAATTAATTGGTTACTCAGATGCTGATTATGGAGGTTGCAGAATTGACAGGAAGTCCACTACAGGAACTTGTCAATTTCTTGGAAGTAAGCTGATATCTTGGTTTTCGAAGAAAGGACCTCGATGTAGCAACTAGTACTTCTTGAGGAAGTTTGAATACATGGTTTGCGAGGAAGTCTGCTTTGTGCTCGATTCTTTGGCTTAGACAACAATTAAGGGATTATAAAGTTGTAGCCAATGAAGTACCAATATTTTGTGATAATAATAGTGCCATTGCTATTTCAAAAAATCCGGTATTGCACACCAGATGCAAGCATGTGGATATCAGACATCACTTCATCAGAGATCATGTCGAGAAAAAGGACAACAGGATGGAGAAAATTCATACTGATAAGCAGAGAGCTGATATCTTGACTAAACCTTTGGCTTAATCAAGATTTCAGGAACTATCAGTTGAATTAGGGATGTTGGATCCAGGTGTATAGAGTAAATCTGAAAAATTGAAGGTTTTCAGATGCATGAAGTTTTCTCAGGATTCTACTGAGAAACTCAGGATAAAATGGAAATATTGAACTGAGTCTTGAAGAAACTCAGGTTTCTTGAAGAAAGTACTCGAGACTATCTTGAACCCATTCAAGATTTTCGATCATCATCTTGACATTTTATCAAGGTCAATACCCAGTAAGACTGATAGAGGGAAATTAGTCTGAAGAAGTAATGACTTATGCGACTCATTTATTGCTTAAGTGAAACTCAGTAATCATTTGCAATAAATACAAAACACCTGAAGAATGTTTTGGGCGGGATCTTTGAAATTTCAAGGAAGGTCAACAGTCATTAAATGCTCTGTTACTTTCAATCACCAATGAGGACATGTTGGCGGCTTACTTTTCGAAAGATCGTCCGTTCGCATACCCGATTAATCGTGGATTAATCTTAACCGTTGATTTTAATTAATCACACGATCTACCCATGATCTCAAACTATATATTATTTGAGAAGACATTCAAGCCATTTTATTAAACCCTTCGTTCTCAAAATCCTCTGCAAATTAAATCCCTCTTTTGCCCAGAAAAGCTTCATCGCTCCAAACCCTAAATCTTCAAATCTCAAAATGACTCCAACCATATTCGACAGATTGGCCAAAACAAATAAGCCATGGTATGAGTACGTGATTTCTCTGGAGAGTACTTCCAATGCCAAACACGATTCGGAAGAGGCGCTCCACTTGATTCGACGAATCTTGTCGCGAACCGGCCTGAGGCGGAGTATACTCGCGAGGTAATAGAGTTAGTCTCTAATATGGAAATAGATGAGGATGATAATATTGAGTCCAAGATTTCTGTTTCGCATCTTGAAAATTCATTGAAGTATATGGATTTTGTTCGAGAGCTTTATATTGTTCCCAAGAATTTGAACGATGTTTATGAGTTGTGCGATAGGGGAGATGATCCCTCATTGTATATGTTGGGACGGGAGCAAGAATATCTTGATGGGATCACTGAGAATCCTGTTATGTTTGAGGCAACTCTGCATAAGCGGCATCTAAAGCCGAATTACAGAGTGTTGATGGATATTGTGAGTAAGTGCATCATGAGTAGATCGGGGAGCATTGAGCAGATTAGCACTCCCAAACTCCGATTGATGGCGGCGATTGAGGACTCACCCACCAAGGAGTTCAACTGGCTGAAGTATCTGATCAAGGTGGTGAGTGAGCAAGCCAAGGTCATAAAAAGGGAGGATGGCGTAATATCGATCAAAGGCAGGATACTCCATACCACCAAAATAGCTTTTATTTTGGAAATGTGCCGAGAGGAGGAGGATATCTTTGCCAACTCTATTCCATTCCCAAAGTCCAAGGTGCTATTCAAGCCGATTACTGCAAAGAGGACTATCAAAGGGAAGAAAGAGAAAAAGGTGGAATCACCAGTTGCGGTTGCTGCTGAAGAAAGCCAACAAGCTAGGGGGAAGGCTTTGTTGGAGGCCAAGAAGGAGCAGGGTGAAAAATTGAAGAAGCAAAAGACCCTTGCTCCAAAGAGCAAAAGAATGGTGGTTCTCACTGATGATGATGAGGAGGAGGAGAGTGAATCTGAGGAGATTGAACCTGAGAGCCAAGAAGCTCAGAAATTGCCTTTGCAAGTGCTGGCTCAGGTTATCTCAAAGGCACAGGAGCAAACTGAGGAGCAAGTCTTCTATGAGGTTCTTGAGATGTCATTAAGTTCTGACAAATTCTCTCAAGAAATATTCCAAGGACCTCAGACCTCAGAGCAAGTCTGATTCTGGCCGAGGAAGCACTCCTTTCGCCGACTTCGTGCTCGCCAGATTCCCACCGAGGAAGAGCTGCTCCGGACCTCGAGCAAGTTCAGATTCCTTCTGAGGAAATGCCTGCGCAGACCGAGGAGCAAGCTCAGAGTCATACTGAGGAAACAAAAATCGGACCTCGTAACCAGTTCAAATTGGTGAGGAGTCATGCCCGCCTAACCCTCGATTTTTTCTTTGAGCCTCAGGAGCCGATGAATGTTGATGAGCTCCTGAGTGATCTATTATTCGATCTATCAGCAGAACTTTCTACTGAACCTGAGAGCCCGATGCTCAAGAAAGGTGAAGCTGAAGAGACCGAATGGCTAAGCAAGGGGGAATGGTTCATTCTTGACCGCTACCCTGAGCTTAGCTCATTCCCTGACCTCCAAGATATCTTCTTCAGATTGAGGTCAACGGTCTACATCCTCAACCAGACTCTTCCAGAGATGCTCAACATTGCTTCATTCAAAGGCGAAGACTG
This sequence comes from Stenogyne calaminthoides, assembly GCA_037126765.1. Taxonomy (NCBI): domain Eukaryota; kingdom Viridiplantae; phylum Streptophyta; class Magnoliopsida; order Lamiales; family Lamiaceae; genus Stenogyne; species Stenogyne calaminthoides. Next base: position 21,292,504 of record JBBCBC010000007.1, on the reverse strand, counting down.
GTGGAACGAGGAGACAACTTTTCTCACTGAATTCTCAGGGTTCAGGAAAACCAAGATTAGAATGAAAATCTCTGACTTTGATGAGTTGGTTAAGAGGAAGGTTGCTGAGAGGAGGATTGTTGAAGTTGGTGCCCCGAGCTCCAAAGACAAATCTCAGAATGGGGACAACCAAGGGGATGATGAGAGTCAATCTCAGAAGGAGAAAGACTCAACCGATCTTTGAAAAGGTCTGTCGTCGAACATCCTCGATCAAGTTAGCCTTCAGGTAACTTTTGGCACTATTAACAATTATGCCAGGATTACTGAAGTACCTATCTTTAAATCTGTAATGTCTGATATGGAGACTGAGGCTCAGTTGGACACCCAAGCTCAGGGTGAATCCTAGACTCAGACTGAGTCTGAAGCCCCATTTTCATCAAGCTCGTGTTCGGATCGAGACTCAGTGAATAGCCAACCGGAGGCACAAAGCAGACGACATGCTTCTGAGATTGATCTCACCCCGGTGATGGAAAAGTTGGAGAAGGTTGAGCCAATCCTTAACAAAATTGCTCAGATGGAGGAGGTATTGGCCAACCAAAGTCAGAAGATAGAAAACTTGAGTTCTTCTTCAGACCTGGTGCTACTTCAGGATACTCTGACTGAAAAGTTGACCACCATTGAAGGAAAGATTGAGGAGAAAATGGAAGGGGTCAAAGCTGAGATTAATGCAGATCTGATGCAAAAGCATCAGGAACAGACTCAAATTCTTGAAGCAAAGTTGGTAGAGAAGAATGAGATGCTGGTAAAGAATGCTGTTGAGGAAATGAGCTCAATGCTCATGGCCAAAATGACAGATATGTTCAAGGAAGCTCTCTCTAGCCAATTTGCTCATCTATCTGAAGATTTCTCAGTGGCGAAGAACCACCTTAGAAGGCTCGAGGAGGAGCAAGATCAGATGGCAGGGGAGGTGCGGAGTGTCAGTAAAGAACAATATCATATGGACACAGCACTCTCCAGGCTTCTACCAGAGTATGGATCCAAGAAGGGGGAAAGACCTGGTGCAGATCTCAGGAAGTTATTGGATCAAACTCTGAAAGGCAAGACGATCAAGGAAGCTGAAAAGAAAATCGTTGCCGAAGCCATGAAGGAAATAGAGGCCACTGAGAAACTGAAGTTTAAGAAGGTGGAGAAGCCAGTCTACACTCAGGTTTCAGGAGAAACAATGCAAGAAGTTGCTATAGAGAAACTGAGTGGTAGAGGAAGAATTGGTACAAGCCAAGCTGGTACAGAATTGCCCATCAAGAGAAAGGCTGTGGCGATGGAAGAGCCTGAGGGCAAAAGAGCTAAGGCTTCTAAGCCAATTCAGAGAAAGCTGATTCAGGATATTGAAGAATCTGAGGTTGAGCCACAGAAGAAGGTCTTCAATACCAGAAGTGCTCTGAAAACACTCCAAGTTGAACAAGCTAAAAAGACTGCTGCTTCTGACTCTGGTGTACCAGTGATCAGAAAGAAGGTAGAAGAAGAGCAGAAGAGAAGGAGTGGTTTCAAAAAGTTCGCAAGCAAGAGGAGAGGGAACACAAAAGCACAGAAATGGCCGCATGTTGACAAATGGATGCCAATCCAGTACAACGATGCATGGGAAGAAATTAAGAGAACTTTTTGGTTCTATTATGATGTGCTCAGAGAATGGAGAGGAGAAAGCTCAGATCCCAATGAGGCTTTCATTGACTATCTCCTGACCTTTTATCCGAAATACCTTCAAAGCTGGTTAAATCTTGCGGGTGAAGGAAAGGTGCAGATAACAGCCCCTGGTCCATACGTGTACCCTCCTCCCAGGCTGGAGAATGGCTGTATGAATGAGAAAGCCATTACTCAAGAGATTTCTCAGTACGCCATTCAGTTGGGCTGACAGGGAACAATCCTGATATCATTAAAGATAGAGATGCACTGAAAAGAAGATATTACGGAATGTTCAACCTTGAAGTCCCTGCTGATGAGGTGGAAGAAAATCATAACTGAAGAGCCCGAGCTGAAGAGCAGAAGAAGACTAAAGATGAAGACTCAGAAGATTCATGTAATCCTTATCTTTTTTTTGTCTTTTTGATTTTGTTAGATAAGATTCATTGTAACTTGTAACTGTCTACCTATCATCAATGAAAACTTATCATTTATGCTCAAAAGATAATATCTCATTATCTTATTTACATGTCTTTTATTTTGATATGCCTGAATATTGTCTCTGAGATTAATTGTTGGGAGATTCTCTACTTAGGAAATTGTTGGGAGATTCTCTGCTTAGGAAATTGTTGAGAGATATAACCAATCTTGTAATAGGATAAACTGAAACCTGAGTATAGGTTAAGTAATTTGTAACAAGATAGGTTTTGGCATCATCAAAAAGGGGGAAATTGTTGGGAGATGAATTTAATAAAGATATGATTTTGATTAGATCCCAAAAACCCCTGAGCATGACATGTTCAGAATAATCTTGATAGTTGAGTCAGGATTCAGTTTTAGAGTATTCAGGATGTTATCTGCAAAATGTATAGTCAGCAGATATAGATCAGGTTAGGATCTGAAGATTCTGAAGACCTCAGTAGAAGTTTCAATATGAAACTGAAGTTTCTGAAGATTCAGTATGAAACTGAGAATCTGCAGACTCAGTGTGAAACTAAGATACTAAAGACTCAGTATGAAACTGAGAATACTGAAGACTCAGTATGAAACTGAAGAACTGAAGGCTCAACATGAAGACTCGATTATATCGGTCCAAGATATCTGTGAAGACTCGAAGACCACAAGACTCGAAGACCACGAAGACTCGAAAGACTCGACGACTCGTAAGACGTAAGATCGCAGATCAAGAATACTGAAGGCACAGTAATTACTGAACACTCATTAATGTACTGAATGCTCAGTATAAACCTGAATGTTCGAGGCACTGAAAATATCTATCTGAGGGATGCAATACTGAGGAGGACGCGATTCCTTAGAAAAATAGATATTGCCCAAGACATTCTCATGCAGACAAAAAGGAACTAAGACAAAGTGTTGTTAAGGTTATATCACTCAGAGATTGTAACCAAAAAGATCCGTTGAGTTGTCTACCTTTAACTGGAGACAAAAGTCAAAAAGAAGAAGACAACACTGTACATCACTGACACTGACAGCGATAGGTCACTGAAAAGATGTCAAAAGTACTAAGTTTCAGACTGCAAAAAGTGATAACCGGCTACATGAAAGGTTATTGCCTAAACCTTGTTAGGGAGTGTCAAACCCTAAATATAGCCATTTTTCACACACCATAAGAGGAAACTCACGAAGCTATCACGATAGTTTTTCAAGAGTGACCTTGGTATATGCCTATAAATACTGTGACCCTCTACATTGTAAAGGTTACGGGAAATTTGTAAGAAACTCAAGAGCTCAAACTTTTTATTGCAAGTTGAAGCACTGAAAAACCCAAGAATTTCCCAAGTGCTTTAAATCGAAGAGAGCTCATTCCACTAAGCCTAGCTTGATAAGATATATCCAAAGCTTAGTCGAGATATCCTAGCCTTTGCATTGTTCTTAATTGTAAAGGGTATCTCATCCTAGTTGGAAACCAACCAAGAAACCCCAAACCCTTTGTAAGGTAGTTTGAGTGTGATTGTTGGTGAGATTGAAGTTGTAAAGAGTAAGTAAAATACATTGAGGTAGTCAGAAAGCTCTAGAGAAGAAGTGAGTAATCTATGTTGGATAGATAGAAAGCTTGTGTGTGTTTTGAGTTAGTAAACTACAGAGGTAGTCAGAAAGCTCAAAATAGAAAGGTTAGTAAACTACAAAGGTAGTCAGAAAACCTTAGGAAGTGATTAGTGAATTTCTCTGAAGAGATCAGGGAGAGTGGACGTAGGAGCTTGAGTCTCTGAACCACTATAACTTGCTGTGTTCTTTGCTTTCTGTTTTGCATTGATTTATCTGTTGCATTACTTTGAATTGAAAGCATATTTTCACTGATATTCGGTTGGAATCAATCCACTGAAGTTTCATATAATTGAATCACAGCCTAATCACTATTTCATTGAAAGGAAGGTTTTTCATCAAAGCTTAAAAACGAGTATAAACTAAGGGCCAACCATTCTGCACATCTGAGTGGCTAGAACAGATAGTTACCAAACTTAACTTACTCTTCTGAGGGTTCAGTAAGTTAGTTATCTGATCCAAGCAACTTAGGATCTCTGAAAACTCAGGATCAGTTGGGATTATCTGAAGTATCGGAAGACAGCTCAGGATCACTGTCTCAGGTAGACTTTGACTCAGAGCAATTTGTGCTTCTCAGGACCAAATCATCAGGGCAACCTGACCCAAGTGACCTCGATAAAAAAAAAAAGTTTAAAAACATGAACACGTGTATTCCCCCCCATACACGTGTAAGACTCGTTTGCACCGGGACTAACACTAAGTACCTGCAAAGTTAGATTAACTTGGCAGATGATGGTAATACGCAGATTGTTGCCCCTGGTCCATATACTTACCCAGCTCCAAGACTTGAAAATGGCTATGTGAATGAGACAACCATTTCTCAAGAGATTGCTCAGTATGCCATCCAACTTGGCCTAACAGGAAACATCCCAGATATCATCAAAGAAAGGGATGAACTGAAGAAGAGATATTATGGGATGTTCAACCTGGAGGTGCCTGAGGATAAAGTTGATGAAGACTGAAGATGATGAAGACTGAAGACTCTTTGTACTTTTGTTTTTGTTTTTGATTTTCATTGTATTCTGTAACTTTGATCTTACATCAATGAAAATTTATCTTTATGCTCAAAGATAATATCTCATTATCTTTTTACATGTCTTTTATGTTTGATATGCCTTATGTTTTGAAATTGTTGAAAAATTGCCATTTTGGATTGTAATAGACAAAACTGAAACCTGAGTATAGGTTATGTTATTGTAACAAGATGGTTTTGGCATCATCAAAAAGGGGGAAATTGTTGGGAGATGAATTTAATAAAGAAGATTTTGATTAGATCCCAAAACCACTGAGTATGACATGTTCAGGATAATCTTGATAGTCTGTGTCAGGATTCAGTATAGAGTGTTCAGGATGTTATCTGCACCATATATAGTCAGCAGATATAGATCAGGTTAGATTTTGAAGATTCTGAAGACTCAGTAAGTTTCTGAAGAAACTGAAGACTCAGTAAGTTTTTGAAGAAACTGAAGACTCAATAAGAAACCTGAAGACTCAGTAGGTTTCTGAAGAAACTGAAGACTCAGTAAGTTTCTGAAGAAACTGAAGACTCAGTAAGAAACTGAAGACTCAGTAAGGTTCTGAAGAAACTGAAGACTCAGTAAGTTTCTGAAGACTCAGTATGTCACTGAAGACTCAGTATGTCACTGAAGACTCAGAAGACACGGTAGACTCAGAAGACACTGAAGACTCAAAAGACACTGAAGAATCAGAAGATACTGAAGACACAGAAGATACTGAAGACCCAGTAGTTACTGAAGACTCAGTAAGATACTGAATACTCAGTATAACCTGAATGTTCCGAGGAACTGAATAATATCTATCTGAAGACTACAAAACTGAGAAAAATGCGAATATTCAGAAAAATAGATATTGCCCAAGATATTCATATGCATATAAAAGGAACTAAGTCTAAGTGTTGTTTAAGGTTATCTCAATCAGAGATATTAACCAAAAAGAGTTGTTATGTTTGTCTACATTTATTGAAGACAAGAACCAATCAGAGGAAGACAACACTGTGCTTTACTGACACTGAAAGCGACAGGTCACTGAAGCATGTCAGTAGTACTATGTTCCAGACTGCAAAAAGTGGTGATTAGCTACATGAATGCATATTTCCTAAAACATGCAAGGGAGTATTCAAACCCTAAATATAGCCATTCATCAAACACCATAAGAGGAAACTCATGAAGCTATCTCCTCCAACTGATAGTTTTTCAAGAGTGACCTTGGTGAAGTTGCCTATAAATACTAGTGACCCTTCACATTGAGAGGTTACGGGAAATTTAAAAGCAACTCAAGAGCTCATTCGTATTATTGCAAATTGAAGCACTCGAAAACCCAAGAATTTCCCAAGTGTTTCATGAAGAGAGCTCATTCACTAAGCCTAGATTGATAAGATATATACAAAGCTTAGTAGAGATATCCTAGCCTTTGCATTGTTCTTATTGTAAAGGATATCTCATCCTAGTTGGAAATCAACCAGAAACCCAAACCCTTTTTAAGGTAGTTTGTGTGTGCTTTGTTGGTGAGTTGGAGTTGTAAAGAGTTAGTAAGCTACAGTGAGTTAGCCAGAAAACTCTAGGGAAGAAGTTAGTAAGCTACTTGTGGTAGTCTGAACACTTGTGTGTGTTGAGTTAGTAAGCTGCAGTGAGTCAGCCAGAAAACTCAAAGTAGAAAAGTGAGTAAGCTGCAGTGTGCAGTGAGTCAGCCAGAAAGCTTTAGGAAGTGGTTAAGGAATTTCTCTGAAGGTCAGAGAGAGTGGACGTAGGAGCTTTAGCCTCTGAACCACTAGAATTGCTGTGTTGTTTTGCTTTCTGTACTGCTTTATTATCTGTTGCATATTTTTCACTGAAAGCATAATTCACTGATATTCAGTTGGAACCAATCCACTGAACTTGCATCAACTGATCACAGCCTTAATCACTATTTCATTAAAAAGAAGATATTCAGCAAAGCTAAAAACGAGTATAAACTTAGGGCCAACCATTCCGCACACTTGAGTAGCTAGAACAGATAGTTACCAAACTGAACTAACTCTACTGAGGGTTCAGTAAAATAATTATCTGATCCAAGCAGCTCAGGATCTCTGATAAAACTCAGGCTCAGTTGGGCTAATCTGAAGCTTCTGAAAGCAGCTCAGGATCATTGTCTCAGTAGACTTTGACTCAGGGCGATCTATGCTTCTCAGGGCCAAATCATCAGGACAACCTAACCCATCTGACCTCATTGAAAGAAAAGTTTTTAAAATCACTGAACATGTGTATCCCCCCCTCCCATACACGTGTGAGACTCGTTAGCACCGGGACCAACATAGTGGTTCTACATACCACTGGCTTTGATTATCATTGGTTCTTGAGGAAGAATCTTTGTGCTCACTGGATCAGATCTTGAAAAACCTTTAAAACTCATTCGTTTTCAAAATGGAGAACCAATCTGGCATGTATCATGATTTGTCCAAGTTTGATGTCGAAGACTATGATAACTGGATGTATCACATGGCGAACAATCTGGACCAATTCTGATCTACCACACCAACCCTGCTGAAGGAGTTGAAGGTGTTGATCCCGCCCATCCGCCTGGAGCCAGAGTGGTCAAGTCTCTTCTTCAGATGGATGCTGAAGAAAGGAAGTTGCTCAACCTTGATCAGATAGCTCGTAATATTATTCTTAAAACTGTTGATTATGTTGTCATTCAAAAAATATGCTACGTCAGAACGACAAAGGCTATATGGGACATCCTGACAGAAATGTGCGAAGATAATGAGCAAATCCGGGAAAGTAGGCTACAGACTGCACTAGCCAAGTTTGAAACTATCAAAATGTTGCCAAATGAAACTATAGACAAGCTGGATGGAAGGTTCACAGCTGCAATGAATGAAATTAGGGATGGCAACGAGGCGGGTTTGGCCAAACTCTTACCCCACCCCGCCAGATTTTTTTCCAACCCAGGACCCACCCTGCCCCGCCGAGTTGGGTTTTTGAACCCACTCTACCCTGCCCCACCTCGTTAACCCGCAGGTTTAACCCGCCCCGCATGTCCAATTTTATTTTTTTCTACATTTTTTAATTCATACTCCTAACTTCATACATATAATTTCTAAATAGATAACATTTTTAAAAAATAACACATTAACTAGAATCATTCATGTAGGTCCCGGTGAAAACGATTCTTACACGTGTATGGGGGGGGAATACACGTGTTCAGTATTTTAAAACTTTTTTTCATCGAGGTCGACTTTTTGGGTCGATAATCCTCGAAGGTTAGGTTACGAGAAGCACGAGATCGCTCTGAGTCAAAGTCTCTTGAGACGGTGATCCCGAAGCCGCTTTTCAGATACATCGATAATCCCAACCGAGTCCTGAGTGTCGAGATCTGAGTTGCTTGGATCGGATAACTAACTTCATCAATCCTCGGAAGAGAGTTCGGTTTGGTAACTATCTGTTCTAGCTACTTTCGATCGTCTTGGAATGGTTTGCCCCTTAGTTTATACTCATTTTAAGCTTTGCTGAAAACCTTCCCCTTATGAAATAGTGATTAGGTTGTGATTCACTTATGCAACTTCAGTGGATTGATTCCAATTGAATATCAGTGAAAAGTATGCTTTCAGAAATCAAGTTAATGCAACAGTTAAGCACAAATAAGGAAAGTAATAAAGGACACAAGAAGATTATAGTGGTTCGAGAGACTCAAGCTCCTACATCCACTCTCCCTGACTCTTCAGAGAGATTCACTATCAACTTCTGAGCTTTCTGACTACCTCGTAGTTTACTTACTCAACTCGCCCTGAAGTTTTCGACTACTCCACGTAGTTTACTTACTCAACCCGACCTTGAGTTTTCTGACTACCTCCGTAGTTTACTTACTCAATCACACACAAGCTTTCAGACTACCCCTGTAGCTTACTAACTTCTCCTCTAGAGTTTTCTGACTACTCCGCGTAGTTTACTAACTCTTTACAACTCTACTCACCAACAAACACACTCCAACTACCTTCTCAAGGGTTTGGGGTTTCTTGGTTGGTTTCCAACTAGGATGAGATATCCTTTACAATGAAGCACAATGCAAAGGGTTAGGATATCTCGACTAAGCTTTGGATAAATCTTATCAAGCTAGGCTTAGTAAAGTGAGCTCTCTTCAATATAGAAGCACTTGGGAAATTCAAGGTATTTCAAGTGCTTTAACTTTTGCAAGAATAAGTTTGAGCTCTTGAGTTGTGTATAAATTTCCCGTAACCTTACAATGTAGAGGGTCACCAGTATTTATAGGCATACACCAAGGTTACTCTTGAAAACTATCCGTTGGAGAGATAGCTTCGTGAGTTCCCTCTTATGGTGTGTGAGAAACGGCTATATTTAGAGTTTGACACTCCCTAACACGTTTTAGGCAATAGCCTTTCATGTAGCCGGTCTTCACTTTTTGCAGTCTGGAACTTTCGTACATCTGACATCTTTTTCAGATGCTTGTCATTGTCACCGATGTCGAGATGGTACGATGTCGTTTTCTCTTTTTTGACTTTTGTCTCCAGTTAAAGGTAGACACTTTCAACGGCTCTTTTGGTTACAAACTCTGAGTTTGATATAACCTTAACAACACTTCTGACTTAGTTCCTTTTGTCTGCATTTGAATGTCTTGGCAATATCTAACTTTCTAAGGCATCGCGTTTTTCTCAGTATTGCATCCTTCAGATAGATATATTCAGTGCCTCGGAACATTCAGGTTCATACTGAGCATTCAAGACATTATTGAAGTCTCCGATGAGTTACTGTGCTTTCAGTATTCTTGATCTTCAGTTTCTCAGTCTTCAGTCTTGTGTCTTCAGAGTCTTCTGAGTCTTCAGGATCTTCTGAGTCTTCAGAGTCTTCTGAGCCTTTAGATTTATCTTGACCAAATATCGAAGTCTTCATCTTGAGTCTTGCCTCTCGGTTTCCATCTTGAGTCTTTCAAGATCTCGATTTCATCTTGAAGTCTTCAGAGACTTCATTTTATTATGAACCTATATCTTGCTTACTATACATTTTGCGATAACATCCTTGAATACTCTAAAACTGAATCCTGACTCATTTATCAAGATCATTACTGAACATGTCATATTCAGGGGTTTTGGGATCTTAATCAAAATCATATAATCTTTTATTAAATTCATCTCCCAACAATTTCCCCCTTTTTGATGATGCCAAAACCTATCTTGTTACAGACATATAACCTATACTCAGGTTTCAGTTTATCCTATTACAAGATTGGTTATGTCTCTCAACAATTGCTTCAGCAATGAATCTCTCAACAATTTCATCACCAAACAACAGTAATCAGGCATATCAAATATAAAGACATGAAAAATAAGATAATGAGATATTATCTTTTGAGCATAATGATAAATCTTCATTGATGATAAGTGTACCATTACAGACAATGAATTTATCAAACAAAAATCAAAAAGACAAAAAATTTAAAGACTACAAAATCTTCTCGAGTCTTCCGGTCTTTAGTCTTCGATTCGCTCTTTCGGTTTCTTACGCTTTTGTTTGCTTCATTTTCGATTTCATCAGTGGGAACTTCCAGATCAAACATTCTGAAGAATCTCTTCTTCAACTCATTTCTTTCTCTGATGATATCTAGGATCAAGTTTCGATTAGGCCCAACCCGACCAAACAGATTGAGCAATTTCTTGCGTAATGGCCTTTTCATTTACCAAGCCATTACCAAGTCTCGGAGGAGGATAGGAATATGGACCGGGGCTACTATCTGGTACTCCACCTTCATCCGCAAGGTTAATCCAAATTTTGTAGATACTTTGGATAAAAGGTGAGAAGATGTTCAATGAAAGCTTAGCTTGTCCGAGCCTTCCCTCTCCATTCCCTGAGAACATCATAATTGAACCAGAAGGTTCTCTTCACTTCTTCCCACATGTCGTTGAGTTTAATGGGCATCCATTTATCAACATGGGGCCACTTCAGCGCTTTCGATGTTCCCTTCCTCTTGCTTGCAAACTTTCTGAAGTCACTCCTTCGCTTCGCGCTCTTCGCTCTCTTCTTTTTTCGATCACGAAGTTCACGAGAGATCAAGCGGTAGCTTTCTTAGCTTGTTCTTTTTGGAGTGTCATCAGAGCCTCTCTGGAGTTGAAGACTTTCTTCTGAGGTTGAGACTCAGATTCTTCTGCATCTTCCAGAATCAATTTTCTCTGGATTGGCTTAGAAGCCTTCGCACGCTTGCTTACAGGTTGAACAACGCCCAAGGCTTTCCTCTTCATAGGCAGTTCAGCACCAGCCTGGCTTGTTCCAACCTTAGTTCTAGCACTCAGTTTCTCTCTTGCAACCTCAAGCTTGGTTTGCTCAGAAACTCGAATGTAGACAGGCTTCTCTACTTGAGCAAATTTCAACTTCTCAAGAGTCAGACTTCTTTAAAGGCTTGGGCTAGATTGTACATTTCAAAGATCTTTCCGAGCCTTCTTTTCCAAAAAGTCGTGCCATGAACTTCCCGAGGTCTGCACCTTCCCTTTCCCCTTCTTGGCACCGTAGTTTGGAAGAAGTCCGGAGAGAGTCAGTGTCCATGTGATCTTGTTCTTTGCTTACACAATGGATCTCTCCCCGCTAGCTGATCTTGCTCATCTTCCATTCTCCTAATGTGGTTCTTAGCCACGCGAGCAGTTCTTCGATATGTGGGCAAAGCGGCGGAGAGTGCATCTTTAAGCATCTCTGTCATCTTGGTCATGAGCACTGAGCTCATTTCCTCAACAACAGATTTGATCAGCACCTCATTTTTCTCTGTCAGTTTCACCTCTAGAAATTCAGTCGACTCCTGGTGCTTTTGTTTCATTTCAAAGACTTAACTCTGTGTTGACTCCTCCCAAACTTTACATTAAAATTTTTCTTCCATGGAGGTCATCCGAGTGGTCGAGTGTTTTGTATCTGCACGATTACAAGAATGGCTAAGTCCTTCCATTATCTCGAGCTTGATTGGCCAACGTTGCTTCCATCTCGAGTAAGTTTGATCGACATTGGCTCAATCTTCTCAAGTTTCTCCATGACGGGAGTGAGATCAATCTCAGCAGCCTTCTGCACTTTCTGTGCTGTTTGATCATCCTGAGCTCGAGCTTCATCCTGAGCTCCGGTCTCCAATTGAGCCTCAGTCTTATTATCGGACATTTTAAATTAAAGATAGTACTTTTCGGAACTCGGCATAATTATCAATAGTGCCAAAAGGTACCAAAGAGTGCTAGCTTCGATCTGAGGTTGATCACCATGAAAGTCTTTTTTCGTTTGAGATGATCCTCGGCATCTCCCCGTCCCCATCTCCATCTTTGGATTTGTCTCATGCTTTCGGCACCAATCTCGATTGCTTTCTTTTCGTGACTTCCTCTGAACTAGCTCATCAAAATCGGAATTTTTCATCCTGAGCTTTGTCCTTCTGAACCCTGAGAAGTCGGTCAGGAAGGCTGTCTCCTCATTCCACCCGGTCTTCCCCTCGAATACAAAGAATATCAAGCATCTCGGGAAGAGTCGATTGAGGATATAAACCGTAATCATATCCCGAAGAATATATCTTGCGGATCGAGGGTATGAAATTTGAGCTCGGGGTATCGGTCAGGATGAACCGTTCCCCCTTGCTCCTCCATTCACCTTCTTGACCTCGGCCTTCTTCCATCTCGGGCTCTCGGTTCGATAGAAAAGCTTACGCTAAGGGATCAAGCGATAAGTCACTCGGAGCTCATCCAGTACATTTTGCTCTGAGCTTCAGTAATGGCTGAAGCTTGTGCATTCAGTCCTCGGTTTGCATCCGAGTGGGTTCCGAGGCTGGTGGCATTTCCTCGATATGAATCTGAGTTGGCTCGTCGGTCTGAGCACTGCACATCTTGGATCGACTCTGAAATGGCTCTTGATCTGAGCTGCACACATCCGAGGTAGGCATCTCTGAGGTCTGAGCTCCTTTAAAAATTTCTGAGAAATTTTATCTGAACTGAGTGATGTCTCAAGCACCTCGGAGAAGACCCGCTCCTCGATCGATCTGTGTCCTTGAGATAACCTGAGCCAGCACTTGTAATGGTGAACTTTGAGCAGTTTGGCCCTCATGTTGTCTCTCTTCAGAATCACTGCTTCCATCGTCGGTGAGAACCACCAATCTTCTGCGCTTTGGAGCGAGGTTCTTCTGCTTCATTATTTTTTGCTCCTTGCTCCATTTTTGCCTCCAATGTAACCTTCCCCGGTTTGTTGGGTTTCTTTCTCGGCCCATGCGAAGGTGATTCTACCTTCTTTTCTCTTTTCCCTCGAATGGCCTGCTTCTTCACATCAGTGGGCTTGAAGAGAATTTTGGATTTAGGGAATGGGGTTGAATTGGCGAAGATATCCTCCTCCTCTCTGCACGTCTCCAAAATATAGGCAATTTTGGTGGCATGGCGGATCTTGCCTTTCATCGTGATTTCCCCATTGACTCTTTTTATGATCTTGGCTTGCTCCGACACCATCTGGACTAAAATTTCAGCCGCTTGAAGTCGGTGGTGGGAGATGCCTCGATCGCCGCCATCAATCGAGTTTGGGTACTAATCATTTCAAAACTCCCCAAGAAGACTCATGACGCTCTTGCTCACAATATCCATCAAAGACACGATATTGTGGCTTTAGGTGCTTCTTATTCAAAGTTGCCTCAAACTTCACAGGATTCTCAGCAATCCTATCTAGGTACTCCTGCTCTTTACCCGACATATACATCGCAGGATCCTCTCCTCTATCACATAGCTCAAACACATCATTCAGATTTTTAGGAACAATGTACATCTCTCTCTCAAAATCGACGTATTTTGATGAGTGCCCTAGATGAGATACGGTAATCGAAGAGTGCATACAATCTTCTTCATCTATTTTCAAATTGCAGATGAATTCGATTACCTCTTTTGCGAACTCCTGGTCTGGTCGGCTTGCGACTAGATGGGTGAGTTTAGCCAGTCGGATCATATGCAGAGCCTCCTCTTCTGGCTTTGAGTTGGTTGTGCTTTCAAGAGACACAGTGAACTCGTACCATGGCTTATTGGTTATGGCTAATCTCTCCGAATACGGTTGGGGCCATTTTAGAATGTGATTGAAGAATGTGAATCTTTAGGGTTTTATGCGATTTACGGGCAAAGGGATTTTAGTTACAGAGTATTTGAGAACGAAGGGTTTGATAAAATTTTGGCTTGAATGGCTTAAAGAGGTATAAATAGCTTCAAGATCGTGGAGAATCGTGCTGGTTAGGTGAAAAGCAATGGTTGAGATTAATCTCCGATTAATCGGGTATATGAACCGAATCTCTCCGAAAAAGTAAGCCGCCAAAATATCCTCTTTGGTCAATAATGAGGCAGAGCATTAAATGACTGTTGTCCTTCTTCGGAATTTAAAACGATCCCGCCCAAAAACATTCCTCAGGTGTTTTGTATTTATTGCGAATGATTACTGAGTTTTACTTAAGCAATAAATGGATCACATGAGTCATTACCTCTTTAGACTAATTTCCCTCTATCAGTCTTACTGAGTACTGACCTTGATAAAATGTCGATAATATCTTGAGAATTGAAAGGGTTCAAGATGTACTCTTGAATCTTGACCTTGATGAATCTGAGTTTCACGAGACTCGATTCAAGATTTCCATTTTATCCCCGAGTTTCTCGAGAGTTCGAGAAAGCTTCATGCATCCGAAAATCTTCAATTTTCGGATTTACTTTTATACACTGTTCTAACATCCCTAATTCAACCGAAAGTTCCTCGAAATCTTGATTCACCCAAAGGTTTAGTCAAGATATCGACTCTTTTTGCCTATCAGTATGAATTTTCTCCATCCTTATGTCCTTTTTCTCGACATGATCTCTGATGAAGTGATGTCTGATATCCACATGCTTGCATCTGGTGTGCAATACCGGATTTTGTGAAATAGCAATGACACTATTATTGTCACAAAATATTGGTACTTCATTGGCCACAACTTTATAATCCCTTAATTGTTGTCTGAGCCAAAGAATCTGAGCACAACAGCTTCCTGCAGCCATGTATTCAAATTCGAGTAATCTTGGTTTACTCTTGAGGTCTGTTTCTTTGAAAACCAAGATATCAGATTGCTTCCTAGAAATTGACAAGTTCCTGTTGTGGACTTTCTGTCAATTCTACAACCTCCATAGTCAGCATCTGAGTAACCAGTTAATTCAAGGTTATCATCAGCTGGATACCATAATCCTCTATTCACTGTGCCCTTAAGATATCTCAGGATCTTTTTGGCGACCTCCATGTGACTAGTCTTAGGATTAGCTTGGTATCTTGCACATATCCCAACAAAGAAATGTTATATCCGGCCTACTGTCGTGAGATAGAGCAATGATCCAATGATTCCTCTATAATCAGTATGATTCACTGATTTGCCTTCTGAATCAGGATCCATCTTGTAGTTAGTATTCATAGGAATCCTAACGAAGTTGCGATTCAGTACACCATATTTGGCAATCGGATCTACGGTGTACTTTGCACGGTTGATGAATATTCCTTCCTTTGATTGTTTCACTTGAAGACCTAGAAAGAAATTCATCTCTCCCATCATTGACATCTCAAACTTGCCTTTCATCGGTGTTGAAAACTTTTCACACAAATGATGGTTTGGAGATCCAAAATGATGTCATCAACATATATCCCCGAACCAATAAGATATCTTCCCCATCCTCTATCCCGAACGAGTTCTATCAACAGTTCCTTTTTGACAAAACCATGGTCGATAAAAAAACCGAGAAAGAGTATCATACCATGCTCTGGTGCTTTCTTGAGACCATACAAGGCTTTTACGAGCACAGAAACTTGGTCATTCTTTTTTGAAACCAGGAGGTTGTTCCACATAAACCTCTTCTTTAAGCACACCGCTCGAAAAATGCACTTTTCACATCCATTTGATAGGTATGAACTTCATGTGGGCAAGATATGCAAGAAACAATCGATGGCTTCTAGTCTTGCAAAAAAAAAAGGTTTCATCATAATCCAAACCTTCTTCTTGGGAATAACCTTGTGCAACTAGCCTTTTGCCTTATTTCTTACAATGTTGTTGTTTTCATCTCTTTTATTCTTGAAAACCCACTTGGTTCCAATGACATTGTGCCTTTTCGTGTCTATCTACCAACTCCCATACTTCATTCCTTGAGAATTGATTCAAATCATCTTGCATAGCGAAGAATCCAATAAGAATCTTGTAGATCTTCATTAATCTCAAAGAGTTCTTTCTCTAATAGGAAGCAGCCGAATAGTGCACTCTCACCATGGAACCTTCTTGTCTTAACTCCTTCAGTTAGATCACCCACAATCTGACTTGTAGGATGACTATCTAACCATTTCCTTCTTGATATTCCCCTTCAATAGTATCCTCAACATTTAAAATGTTAGGTTTCGATTAAATCGAAGAAACTCGGGAACAATGAAAAAGGAGAAAGTGAATCATCTTCCTCGGGAAATCCTATTCGAGAACATTGTCGAGACATTTGTTCCCCTTTGGTTGATAGATTCGAATTTGCCTCACCGTGACCACATCTTTATTGGCATCACATACCTGAGTCTGAACTTGTGTCTGTTCAGATTGGTTACCTTTGGAGTGTTGGTTTTCCTGAGTCTCACCATCCTGATTTCCATCCTGAACTTCTTTATCTGAGTCCGAGTCACTCCAATCATAGATAGTGACTGACTTCTTCTTTTCTGGTTCAGTGGATGATTTATCTTTTTGTTTCAGGCTTAATCTGGTGATCCTCTTAGTCATTCATCTCGCATCATGTTCTGTTTCTTACGAACACAAATAGTTTCATCAAAAACAACATGAGGTGTTTCCTCCACAATAAGTGTCCTACAGCTTGTAAACTCGAAGGTTTTATGACTTGAGAATATCCTAAGAATATTCCTTCATCGCTTTTTTACTATCAAAAGTTTTCAACCCGATCTTTACCATTATTGTGTATGAAACACTTGCAACCAAACACACGAAAGAAAGAAACAAGAGGCTTCCTTTCATTCCAAAGCTCATAAGGTGTTTTGCCTTGACTCTTGGTCAGCATGGATCTATTCTGTGAGTAGCATGCAGTGTTGATGCGGCTTTGACTAAAATCTTTTAGGAATATCGACTTTCATTATCATTGTCCTTGCGAACTTCTTTCGAGTCCTGTTCCTTCTTTCAGCAACACCATTTTGTTGAGGGGTCCTTCCAGCTGATGTTTCATGAGAAATTCCATTTGCTGCACAATAATTAGATATAATATGATTTATAAATTCAGTTCCTTTATCAGATCTGATTTTGACCACACTCGATTTTTTTCAATCTTCGAGCCTTTTTTTGAATTCGGCGCAAACTTTATCTGAGTCTCTTTCTTACTGAGTAAGAATATGACCCAAGTATATCTCGAGTAGTCATCAACTACTACCAATGTATATTTCCTGCCATTAGTGCTCACAGGTGTTATAGGACCAAAAAGATCCATATGTAGTAACTGAAGTATTCTTTCAGTAGAAACCTCAACTTTACTTTTAAATGATGCTCTTATCTGTTTGCCTTTCTGGCATGCATCACAAATATGTTCCTTACTGAACACTTCGTTAGGTAACCCTCTCACAAGAGCTAATCTTGCAAGCTTGTTCAGGGTTTTGAAATTTAGGTGATTCATTCTTTTATGCCATAACCAACTGGTATCTGTGGAACTTTTAGCAACTAAACATGTATCTTTAGGAGTTGAACTCCAATCAGCAAGATACACATTCCCTTTTCTTGTACCAGTCAGTAGTACTTTCTGTGATGTATCATCTTTCACAAAACATAAGTTCTTGGAGAACTCAACATTAAAACCTTTATCACAGAATTGGCTAATTGAAAGCAAGTTATGCTTCAATCCAGATACATATGAAACACCATGGATATGAACTGAGTCGATTTCCAAAGTTCCATATCCTTGATCATCCCTTTGAGTTATCTCCAAAAAGTGATCTGTGGGCCTCTTTGTTCAACATAGTCACTGAGTATCTTCTTGTATCCTGTCATATGTCTTGAACATCCACTGTCAAGATACCATATATCAGGAGCTTTTTCATCTCTGCTCATCAGTGCCATGTGATCTTTAGTCAGTTCAGTGCCCTTGTTTTCCTCCTGAAAAACAGATCAATTCTTAGGTACCCATTTTGTGTAGGGTCCTACGAGGTTAAATTTGACCTTTCGAATCCAAATCGCCTCGACAACTCTAATCACTTTAGAGTGGCTAATTTGTCTTCCATAGACATCAACATACACATCTTCTACTCTAGGTGCCTTAGCGACTTTTTCGTGTATGTGTGCTAGCTTAGCATGAACATGGGCTTTTGAATTCTTCTTTGGTTCGGCCGTTTGTTCCATTGCTTTGGCTTCAATCTACCGGTCTCAATCTTTGTTGACTTGGGTTCAGGTAACCTTTACCCTTAGGCAAGTGGGGTTTAGGTTGCCTGTACTGAAATATGGGTCTTTCAGTATACTGAGGACTTGGTCTCTTCAGTTGAGAATATCTCTGCTGAGTGTTTCTCCTCTGAAGATTCCTCTGATGGTTCAGTGTAGATCCTTTCAAGTTTGCATTCTTATCCTGAGGCTTTGAAGTACTTGCTTGAAATTTTCCAACTGACTTCTCAGGTTTTCTAGCCTTCACCTGAGGTTTGAGGCTTTCTAACCTGATCATTCAGTTTTTCTGAAACCATAGGTCCTTTTCCCTTGTCTACAACTTTGGGCATTACTTCAGTTTGAAGTGTAGGTGCCATAGATTTAACAAAAATTGTCTTCTTGCTACTTGATGCAGCATTCAGATGACCTTGTGAGGTTTCCCGGAATGTATCCCAATCCAGTTTTTATAGTGGCGATCTCTGGTAACTCAATTTCATCTATTACTTTAGATGCATTATTCAATAGAGTTAACTTCTTACATGCACTATCCTCTCAGATTCTGTAGAGTTTCATGCTTCTCGGAGAGGTCATTGAACTTAGTTACGATTAGTTGAATTTCTTCAGTGGATTTCTCTAGCTTTTCAGTTAGGTTCTCTATCAACTTCTCTTTCTCTGAGAGTTGTACTTTCAGAACATCCAGTTCATCAGTAGCTCCCATAAATTGAGAAGTGATTTCGGTTTTGCTAGAGTCTTTCCATTTTAGATTTTCAAAGATTCGATTTCCTTTATTCGCTCTTGAGTTTTATTTAGCGATCCTTGCAAAACAAAGATAGTCCTTCATCGATTCTCAAAAGAATCCATCGAGTCAAAATGACTGCTTTTCGGTGGAACTTGAAAACTCTTGTGCTAGTGTAGGAGCAACAACAGAGACGAAAGAGTTTACCTCCTCAATGGCCATCGGGCAGATGTCATCACTTTCACCGTCTCGAGAATATCTCATCTGAAGGGCTAGATTCCTCCTCGAGTGTTCTTCTTCAAAGAACCATGGCCTTTGAGAACTTCCGGTCTCTTTTTAGCTTGTCTTTCTCTTCTCTCTCCAGCACTCAACTCGGACAATCATCTTTGGAAGTGACCTTTCTTCCGCAATTATAGCATCTGTTGGCATCATCATCCCGATCATTTTCTTCTTTGGACTTGGAGTCCTTCTTTGCGATGAAGATCCTTCACTTTTCGTGTCCTTCTTCTTCTCGGTTGATCCGTCCTCGGGTTTCTTCGGTACTGTAGTTCTGTAAAAAGCTTTTGTATTTTCCAAATCTATTATTAAGTCTGTCAAACCTCCTTGCCATCGGTCTAGCTTTTCCTCAAGCTCATCCCGATGTTTGGCATGGGGGTTCTCGAGACTCTTTAGTTTTATGAGTTTTATCTTCTTTGGCTTTTAAAGCCACATTCTTACTTGATGAAGAATCATCTTTGCTGTCAGCCTTTTTGGATTTCTTATCAATTACAAATTCATAGGCTTTTAGCTCAGAGAAGACTTGTTGGTATGGCATTGAACTAATGTTCTTGGTGTTTTCAATCACCCATTTCTTAGAAAGACCTCTAAGAATTTTCAATGCCACTTCTCTTTGTGGATATTTATTTCCAAGTGCATTTAGATCATTCATGATGCTAGTGAATCTGACTTCCAATTTGTCTATTGATTCACCATCATCCATTTCAAAACTGTCAAACTTTCCAATTGCTACTGAAAGTTTGTTTTCTTTTATATGATCTGTGCCTTGGCACATAACAGCTAGTGTATCCCATATCTCTTTAGCAGTATTACAGTGAGAGATCATTCCCATCACACCATTATCAACTGTACTGTATAGTGTGTCTTTTGCAATGTAGTCTAGATTGACTAACTTTCTCTCCTAAGGAGTTAGTTGGTCATCAGACTTAGGAAATTCTTCTCTAGGATCAATTCTCTCATCTTCTGTAATTCTGGGATTCACCACAGTAAATTTGAATGGTCCTTGAGAAACCACTCTCCACATACGCTCATGTTTGGAATACAGATGAGCCTGCATTCTCAGTCTCCATAGATCATAGTTCTCTCTTTGAGAACATGGGAAGTTTTTAGAAGACATTTTTCTGATCTTTTGAAAAGAAAAAAAAATTTCAAAGAAATAAGATCGATTCGGATAGACCACAAGTATTTTTGAAAATAAAACTTTGGTCAACACAGCAGGTGGTCAAGTTGAACCACTGCTCTGATACCACTTGTAGGTCCCGGTGAAAACGAGTCTTACACGTGTATGGGGGGGGAATACACGTGTTCAGTATTTTAAAACTTTTTTCTTCTTGAGGTCACTTTTGGGTCGATAATCCTCGAAGGTTAGGTTCTAAGAAGCCTGATCGCTCTGAGTCAAAGTCTCTTGAGATAGTGATCTGGTTTGCTTTTCAGATACCTCGAGATAATCCCAACCGAGTCCTCGAGTGTCGAGAGATCCCGAGTTGCTTGGATCGGATAACTAACTTCTTCAATCCTCGGAAGAGAGTTCGATTTGGTAACTATCTGTTCTAGCTACTCGATTCGTCTTGGAATGGTTGGCCCTTAGTTTATACTCGTTTTAAGCTTTCTTTGAAAACCTTCCCTTATGAAATAGTGATTAGGCTGTGATTCACTTATGCAACTTCAGATTGGATTGATTCCAACCGAATATCGATGAAAAGTATACTTTTCGTAAATCAAGTTAATGCAACAGTTAAGCACAAATAAGGAAAGCAATAAAGAACACACCGGCCGTTATAGTGGTTCAGAGACTCAAGCTCCTACATCCACTCTCCCTGACTCTTCAGAGAAATTCACTATCAACTTCTGAGCTTTCTGACTACCTCGTAGTTTACTTACTCAACTCGGCCCTGAGTTTTCTGACTACTCCACGTAGTTTACTTACTCAACCCGACCTTTTAGTTTTTCGACTACCTCCGTAGTTTACTTACTCAATCACACACAAGCTTTTCGGACTACCCCTCAGCAGCTTACTAACTTCTCCTCTAGAGTTTTTTCGACTATTCCGCATAGTTTACTAACTCTTTACAACTCTACTCACCAACAAACACACTCCAACTACCTTCTCAAGGGTTTGGGGGTTTCTTGGTTGGTTTCAACTAGGATGAGATATCCTTTACAATGAAGCACAATGCAAAGGGTTAGGATATCTCGACTAAGCTTTGGATAAATCTTATCAAGCTAGGCTTAGTAAAGTGAGCTCTCTTCAATATAGAAGCACTTGGGAAATTCAAGGTATTTCGAGTGCTTTAACTTTTTGCAAGAATAAGTTTGAGCTCTTGAGTTGCGTATAAATTTCCGTAACCTTACAATGTAGAGGGTCACCAGTATTTATAGGCATACACCAAGGTTACTCTTGAAAACTATCCGTTGGAGAGATAGCTTCGTGAGTTCCCTCTTATGGTGTGTGAGAAACGGCTATATTTAGAGTTTGACACTCCCTAACACGTTTTAGGCAATAGCCTTTAATGTAGCCGGTCTTCACTTTTTGCAGTCTGGAACTTTCATACATCTGACATCTTTTTTTTGACTTGTCCTTTCACCGATTAAATCGGTATATGGTACAATGTCGTTTTCCTCTTTTTGACTTTTGTCTCCAGTTAAAGGTAGACACTTTCAACGGCTCTTTTGGTTACAAACTCTGAGTTTGATATAACCTTAAAAACACTTCTGACTTAGTTCCTTTTTGTCTGCATTTGAATGTCTTGGCAATATCTAACTTTCTAAGGCATCGCGTTTTTCTCAGTATTGCATCCTTCAGATAGATATATTCAATTGCCTCGGAACATTGAGTTCATCTTGAGCATTCAATTACATTCTTGAGTCTTGATGAATTCTTGTGCTTTCGATATTCTTGATCTTGATTTCTCGGTCTTGATCTTGTGTCTTGAGTCTTACGAGTCTTGAGATCTTCGAGTCTTGAGTCTTCGAGCCTTTAGATTTATCTTGACCGAAATCTTGAGTCTTCATCTTTGAGTCTTCGCCTTAGTTTCCATCTTGAGTCTTTTCGGTATCTCGATTTCATCTTGAGTCTTCAGAGACTTCAGTTTTATACTGAACCTATATCTGCTTACTATACATTTTGCAGATAACATCCTGAATACTCTAAAAACCGAATCCTGACTCATTTATCAAGATCATTACTGAACATGTCATATTCAGGGGTTTTGGGATCTTAATCAAAATCATATAATCTTTTATTAAATTCATCTCCCAACAATTCAAATTACAACAAACAAAATACCTAATTTCATAATCAATCTCACATCATAGAGAGCAAAAAATTCAAAAGTGTAAGTCCCGAATAGGTTTTAGTGAGGCAGAAGTCTAGAGGGGAGGGGTGAATAGACTTCTGCAACTTTTTCGTGGAATCAGGTGTGATAAGCAAGTATGCATGATCAGAGTGCGTGTGAATCAGTTTGGACTGATATCCAACTTACTGATCGCCTGAGAGCAGATCAGTTTGGTGTCTATCAGTTTAACTGATGTGCGGAAGACAAGATTAACCCGTGTGAAAAACCAGTTTACTAAATCAGATTCTAAGTAATATGTTTCAGATTAGGTGAAAAAGTGCCAAACTGATCAGATTAGTTGCTTGGTGCAAATCTGATCCAGACTTAGAATATGCATGTAATACTTAAACATGTAGTGTGCAAGATGTGTAAAGCAGATAAAAGCACACAAGATTTTTGTAGTGGTTCAGACAGCTTGTCCTATGTCCACTCTTCCCTATCAGTAGGGGCACCAACTTAACCAACTGGACTTAGATTAATGTGTTAGTCCAACACAGTACAACAGATGTTTAAAGAGTTCTCACTCAACCAATCCCAGAAATCAGAACTAGAAACTCTAGTCTAAAATCTTGCTAAACAAAACTTAACCTAACACTTGGTTTGGGTATAAGATTTGAGTTGTTCCAACTGAAAATCTATCCTAGTATTTGGGTAACCTAAAGCTAAAGGATAAGATTTATGTGCTAAGAACTATGGGATGAACAATTAGAAATATTCTTCAATTTTGTGTCTTCGTGCGGAAATTTTGTTTGCTTGAGCGTGGGGATTATTTCCATAACCTGACTATGAAGGTTTAATCCCATATATAAGGCACGAAATTGAACTAGCCGTTGGAGAGAAATTGAAAATTCGATCTATTTAAGGTAGGATTGTAGGCTTTCTAGCCGTTTGACTGTGATGCGCCGAATCCCACACTGTCAGCTCCATACATACGTGTCTTGTTCTCAATGGTTGATAAGTACACTTATTAAGTGTTTGCTTTACCAACTTAGGTTGACTTCTTCTTGTCTGGTTAACTCGTATGACTTGGTGAACCTTTTGTTGTCACATGATTGAGCTGACTAGATCAGCTACATCTGATCTGTCTGCGTGGTTGAGTCTTCTGATGTAAGTAGGCTTAGCTCAACTCACTGACTCATTTGATGTTGTCTATATAGCAGGTCATCAGGTTTTGAAACATCTTGCATGATCTTCGTTCTCTTCTTTAGATTAATTCTGATCTGGTAGAAACTCATGAATCAGTTTCTATTTTTCTGGTTGTCGAATTTTTGATCTTCATGTCTTCACCTGATCAATACCAGTTCATCAGGTATTTCTGATCTCTAGTCTTGCCTGATACATATTGAGTTCTCCCTCAATATGTGACTTATACTATTACATCAGTTGTTCTATACAGTCATTATCAACTGGTCACCTTAACCTGATTTCTAGATCATCAGTCAGCTAACAGGTCTGACTGGTCCTATTATAAGTGTTTTGGAACTTTCATCAAAACTATTAATTTCCCAACAATTTCCCCCTTTTTGATGAAACCAAAACATTTGAGAAACCAACATCAGTTGATAAGTTATAAAGCAGTAAAGAACGGATAATCAAAAGACAATGAGAGTTTGTCTTAGGATCACTAAAATAAACTTTTCATTCATCAGATTTTGTCATTACAGAGTACATTTGAAAAGTTTAAATGAAGTACAACTGATCCTAATAAAACTATCTTCTGATCATCAACCTTTGGGTATGTAAGCCTCCGGCATCTCTCGCAAATTCTATGGAACATCGAAGATACGATATAATTTCCACTTGACATCATTTACCTACTGCGGATCAGTTATGCATGCTTTCTCTATTAGATCGAAGTAAAATCTCTGAAATGCCAATCTTTCAAAAGAACCATCCTTCTTCTTTTTGTAGTCCAACACATCATATGGTGGATGTGTGATCTTTGCGTTGATCTGCTTGGCATCATATTCCAGTTCCTTCAGAAATTTTCGATGCTTGTTCTCCATCCAATTAAAAATTCTTCATCTGGTGATTCTTCAGCTAACACAATGTCCAGAACAAACGCATCCAAAAGCCATTCTGCTCTGATCTTTAACCATTCCCCCATCCTTTCTTCATATTTATCATTTTTGGGAATGATGTCTTCAACCTTGGCTGGGATCAGGGGTTCAACAAACTTCTTCCCAACTTGACCCTTCTTTTCTTTGGCGGCATATCTTTTTTTCAGACCCTCAGCCTCAGCTAGCTTATCTGATCGCCTTTCTGCCTCACTCAGACGAGCTTCTTCATCTAGTTGTTCCATATTCAGTCTGACTGCCAGTTCTTTATCAGCTTCAACCTGTGCTGTAGCACCCCTAGTTACCCTTTTGAATTAAGTCTGAGCTGGTGGTGGAAGAGGTGCAGTCTTTGATGATCCAGATGGTCCAGCTTTTCCAGCAACTTGTCTTTGTCTGGACTTTTCCATCTCTCCAGTTACTTCATCAGCGAACAGATCTAAGTGGTCAAGTCTTTTCCCATATGATTCAACGGTCTGAATCAGATCTTCTGTTGTAGTGATGATATTGGCTGGTTTCTCACTTTGTTCTTCCCCGTTTGGTTTTATCAAAGAGAGCGTTAACATGAGAGGTCAGAGAGCCAAAGCTAACTGCGATAGCTTGATTGAGATCTTCCACTGAAAGTCCTGCTGGTTGAGCTACCTGTTCTTAAATTTTTCTCACAAGTTCAGATTTCACAGCTTCAATTGCATTGGAGAAGGTGAGGATCAGTTTATCAAGCTTCTCCTCCGTCTTTTCTAGCTTCTCCGTGGCCATTAGGAGTGATACTTGAAGTTGATCAACTCTAGCCATCTTCTCACCAAAGGACTGTTTGAATTCACCATTCAGTTCATTCACTGTTTGTTGGAATTGATCCTTCAAGGCTTCAATCTGGGAGATGGCAAACTCCCTTTGATCCTTCAGTTCTCGAATACAAGCTTGACGTTGATCAGTTATTGTATTGCTAACAGAATTAGCCAATACTCCTTCAACTTTGTCTTTCAACAGATCCTTAAAACATGATCTGATTTCCCTCAACTGATCTGAGGTAATGTGTGTAGCAGGTATATTTTGTACGACCTGATTTGTTGGAAGTTAAGTTTCAGTAGATGGTTCAACAGTTACCTCAGTTGCCTTTGCCTCTAGTGGCTGGTCTTGAACTGTATAACCTAAACCACCTTCATCGACAATTACCGCATCCTTCATAACAGCATCTTTCTTGAAAGTTTCTTCATCAAAAGCCAAAACAGTCTTCTCCTATTGCTTACCCAGGCCTTTACTGCCTCTCCAGACATTAGTTCAACTGGTGGTCCTACACCAGCTGCCTTCTTCATATCAAAATCGAAATTGTCAAATTCATCTGGTCCACCCATCTGCTCCATCAGAATAATGAAGTCTGAAAAAAATTTTAGTCTTAAATCTCTCCAAGTGAGAATTTCCAGCACTTCATTCTTGATCCTTGGGTGAGCTTCCAATTCCGGATACATTTCATCCATTTCCTGTTCCACTCTTAGTCTGATCATTGCCCCAAAAATTATCTTCCCAGCTCTGAATTCTTGAAGAGATTCCGGTTGGCCTTCGAATACAGATGGTTTATTAGTAGTGGATTTTTCTGGTGTAGCTTGGGATCTTGCGGCTGCTGAGTTGATGAGTGTTCTGGCGGGGGCAGTGGAGCATCTTTTTCTTAACTGGGTCGTGTGTCAGATTTAGCATGTTCAGACTGTGATCTGGTTCGCTCAACTCTTGGATATGGAGATAGAGAGGGAGAGGGAGTCATGCACTGGACAAATGGCGACCGGCCAATTGATTGTGCGCGTGACTGAGGCAAAGGTGATCTTGCCTTTTCTTTTCCTTTTCCCTTTTCCAGCTCTCCTTCTGATTGCTCAGGTGAGCTTCCTACTTGGGATCCAAGTCTTTCTGACCACTCTGCTATATTTTCTTTTCATGCGGCAGACTAATGACCAGAACCACTTCCTCCCTGCTCACCAGTTTGTTCTGCTTCTTATTTCTCATCTGACTCCTTTTCCATAAAGAGAGTCATAGGTTCTTGATTCATCCTCTTCGGCCTCTTGCCAGTTCCTTTTTTAGCGTCCTTCTCTTCTTGGGTTGAACTGCCTCAGGTTCTCGCTGTTCTTTCACAGCTCTTTTCTTCCTCTCCGTTTTGGTCATATCATCGTCAGGTGGACCAAAAATGGTAGAAGTATCAGTGAGAAAAGCTTTGCAGGCTCTCAGTCCGGTCTGCTCCCAATCTGCTCTAGGAAACTTATCCCTCAGAATGACAACAACTTTATTCAAATTGCTGATCCTTTTGGTCAGAATAACCACCCGATTCACTTCCTGGAATTTATCCTTTTCTTGAACAAGGATAACCTTTAGATATCCCAACTAATTGATATTTGGAGCATTATCAACAATAGCAGTCATGCAGTGCAATTTGGCGTATGTTAAACCGTCTGGGCTGAAAGAAATCCCCATAATTGTTTTGGAGATGATGTCAAAGAGCAGCCTGTACTTGCGCTTAAGCATAGGCTTGATGAAATTGGCTGTCTGAGAATTATCTGCATCTCGGAAGAGCTGTTCTCTTATCTGAGCCTCTTCATGTTCACGGTAAAGAACATGTGAAATCTTTCCTTTAGAAAGTCCAAAGAATCGTATCAGATCAGCATTCGTGATGTCGAAGGTTTCACCATTCATTTTTGACTCAAGCTCATGATTAGATTTGACCCGCAACTTGTGTAGAAACTCCAGGGCTTCAATCTGCATCACCGGATTGGCACGAGCAAAGCAGAACTTCTCCAGTTTACAAACTCGAAGAAGATCTAATATCTCCCTGGATTTTGGATCCCTCGTTGTATTGAAGACCACATACTTGTCTTCGACAATTTGATTTGAAAGGGATGGATAATCACAGATAACTTTACCAGAACCATGGGCTGCCATTTCTGCAAATATACAGAGTATTAGTTCTATTTTGACATAACGCAACAGTGTAGATAAAGTACTAAATAACACGTAGATCAACCTATATTGTGCATACACATATAAACTTACAGAGTATAGTGTCACAAAAAAAAATCGTGATGCATCAAAACAAGATATGCACACATAGATTCAAAAAGCATTTGTAGCAATTTTATTATTTGACATATGATCAGTAAATACCCGAAAAAAAATTTAGAAGACATACTCTAAAACACACGCAATTACCAGAGATTTGCGAAGAAGGAGGTAAATGTAGAAATCGTGTTTGAATAGTTCTCAAAAATGCATAGTAAATGCAGAGAATTTGTTTAGAGTATTCGGAAAATTTAGGGCTAGAAGGATTTCAAAGTGTGTGACCATGTCTATATATAGAATTGGAGGGAAAGTGCCTTTTATAAAATCGAGATTGGAAACCGAAGAGTCTAATCAAGATGGGTGGTCGAGATTAGGCGATTTATTTTAAATAAAATCGTGCGGTCATGGATTTCAGACACGATTGCTTTTTGGACTTAAAAACACAATAAATAGCAATTAATACATATTTCCCATGTTCGCATTAAATGTTTTGCAGGGCGTGCGTCATAAAAATATGTGTACAGTAAAAACAAATAAGGTCTAGAAATTGCATATGAGTACACAGAAAGACAAAGGAACAAAAATACGTATCTGATTGACTGATATTGTAATCAGTCAATACCACATGTAGTTTGTTCAGATCTGACTAATTTATATTGATCTTATTTTCTGCCTAATCATTGACAAATTTTCCCAACAATGTTTCCTTTCCTGATTAGTTTCCAATTGATCTTGTCTTATCAGTCGAAGTTCCCCCTTCAACTGATCTCACTAGTTTGGTCCGTTTCTTAACCAAGTAGTCTTGGAGACTAGTCCACCAAAGATTTCTGATGCACTTTCTCCTAAGTCCAGAAGTCCTAGCTCATTACATAGGTCTCTGAATCTGACTTCAGCTAGTGGCTTTGTTAAGATATCAACTCTCTGGTTATCAGTATGGATCTTTTCCATTATGATATTCTTCCTTTCCACATGATCTCTTATGAAATGATGTCTGACATCCACATGTTTGCATCTTGTATGTAGAACAAGGTTCTGAGTGATTGCAATAACACTATTACTGTCAAAGAATATGGGCACGTTCGTAGCTACAATGTTATAATCCCTCAGCTGCTGACTAAGCCAGAGCAGTTGGGAGCAACAGCTTCCTGCGGCCATGTATTTTGCTTCAGTAGTAGATGTGGCAACAGATGTCTGTTTCTTTGAAAACCAAGAGATCAGTTTGCTTCCTAAAAACTGACACGTACCTGAGGTTGACTTTCTGTCTATTCTGCAACCTCCATAATCGGAACCAGAATACACACTAAGCTCTAGATTATCATCTGATGGGTAGAATAAACCAAGGTTTACTGTCTCCTTCAGATACTTAAGAATCCGCTTAGCTGCTTCCAGGTGGCTTTGCATCGGATTTGCATGAAATCTGGCACATACACCTACTGCAAATGTTATATCTGGTCTGCTGGCAGTAGGTATAGTAGTGATCGAATGAGAGCCCTATATTCTTTCTAATTAGTTTTCTAACCATTTTCATCTGGATCCATCTTGAATCTAGTCATCATAGGAATTTTGGCTACCTTGTTGTTCTGAACTCCAAACTTAGACAACAAATTCCTAGTATACTTTGCCTGACAGATGAATATCCCTTCGGTACTTTGTTTAACTTGAAGACCCAGAAAGTAATTCATCTGACCCATCATGGACATCTCGAACTTCCCATGCATCAGTTTGCTGAATCTATCACACAGGTTCTTGTTGGGAGATCCGAAGATGATATCATCCACATAGATCTGAACCATCATAATGTCTTCACCATCTTCTATTCTGAATAGGGTTTTGTCTATGACTCCTTTTGTGAATCCACTGTCTATCAAGAACTGAGATAGTGTTTCATACGAAGCTCGAGGAACCTGTTTCAATCCGTAAAGAGCTTTTCTTAAACGATACACTTGGTACCCTTTTCAAAGCCAGGAGGTTGTTCGACATAAACTTTCTCCGCTAGTACCACTTTTAAGAATGAACTCTTTACGTCCATCTGATACCCAATAAACCCTCTGTGGGCAGCATATGCCAGAAATAGCCGAATGGCTTCCAGGCGAGTGACTAGTGCAAAGGTCTCATCATAATCAATTCCTTCTGATTGTGAGTACCCCTTTGCAATAAGTCTTGCCTCATTTCTGGTGATGACATTATTCTCATCCCTCTTGTTCTTGAACACCCATTTGGTACCAATCACATCTTGGTGAGTTGGTCTGTCTACAAGTTCCCAAACTTGATTCCTCTCGAACTGCTCTAGTTCTTCTTGCATAGCTAGAATCCAGCTGGCATCTTATAGAGATTCTTATGTTGTGGTAGGTTCCTTCAAAGACAGATAACAACAATACATGGCACTTTAACCAACCTGATATCTAGTTTGGACTCGGGCATTAGGATTGCCGATTATCTGGTCAGTTGAATGGTTTTTCAACCAAGTCCTTCTTCCCTGATGTATATCAGTTTGGACATTGTCATCCTCATCTGATATTGAGTCACTGGAGGTTGGGAGAGGTAAATTAATAGGATCCACTTGGTATGGACATGTCTCAGCTGATGTTGGACTCATCATGTGCTGAAGTCTGTCCGCCTGAACATCAGGTATTCCCCCTGAACCAGATGGTCAAGTTGTTGCTGTCTCAGCTGTACCAGCTTCTTCATTGACAGTTGTACGTACCTTAGGGTCTGACTGACCTGGTGAATCACCAAGACCAAGGTTAGGAATATACACTGTTACGTGATCTGATTCCTTTTCTTTGATACTTCACTGATCCAATTTCTGTGCATCAGGTACGTCTTGTTCTGATACGACTCGTTCTGAGGCAGATTTCTCCTGATCAGATGTTGACTCATCAATGACCACATGAGGTGTTTCTTCCACAACTAGAGTTCGCCTGTTGAACACCCTGAAAGCCTTGCTGGTTGAGGAATATCCTAAGAATCCCTCATCCGACTTGGCTTCAACGGTTTTCAACTGACCCTTCCCATTGTTGTGAATAAAACACTTGCACCCAAAAACATGGAAGTAAGAAACACGAGGTTTTCTGCCCTTCCACAGTTCATAGGGTGTTTTGAAGTGAATCTTTGTTAGAGAACATCTGTTCTGAGTGTGACATGCAATGTTGATAGCTTCTGCCCAGAAACGGTTTGGAGTTGCATGTTCAACCAACATTGTGCGAGCAACTTCTTTTAGTGTTCTGTTTCTCCGTTCTGCTATACCATTCTGTTTTGGTGTTCTGGTAGCTGATGTTCCATGTTGTATACCAAACTTAGTGCAAAAATCAGTTATAAAGGAGTTTAGAAACTCTGTACCTTTATCTGATCTGATTTTCACAATACTGACACCCTTCTCATTCTATAATCTATTGAGCAGCTCAGGTATCTTTGTTGTAGTTTCATTCTTATTATACAAGAATACAACCCAGGTAAACTTGGAATAATCTTCCACGATCACCAAAGTGTATTTGTGTCCTCTGAAACTAAATGGTGTAACTGGTCCAAACAAATCTATGTGGAGCAGTTGCAGTACTTTGTTGGATGCTGGTCCTGGGATCCCCTTAAATGAGGCTTTGACCTGTTTTCCCTTCTTACATGCCACACATGTCTGATCCTTAGAGAATACTTCATTCGGGAGACCCTCAACCAGGGACATCCTTGCTATCTTGTTAAGAGTCTTAAAGTTCAGATGGTTCATTCTATTGTGCCAGAGCCAACTGCTACTTTTGGAACTCCTAACAATCAGGCATGCATTTCTTGGAAAATTATTCCAATCAGCAGTGTAGATCGTTCCTTTTCTGGAACCAGTTAGCAAAATCTATTGAGTGGCTCGATTCTTGATAGTGTATTGACCAGTCGAGAACTCAACGTTGAATCCATTGTCACAGAATTGTGAAACCGATAATAGGTTATGCTTTAAACTATCGACATACGAGACTCCAGAAAACTATACATCATCATAGACTAAGGTTCCGAATCCTCTGGTAAAACCAAAGTTATCGTCAACAAAGAGTACACGTGGGCCTTCTTGTTCTATAAATGAACTCGAGGAGATGTTTGTTACCAGTCATGTGCCTTGAGCATCTACTATCGATGTACCAGATAGTTGCTTGTACACCTCCTTTATTTTCCAAACCCACGCGAACCTGCAATCAGATCAGTCTTTAGGTACCCCAGTAGGATTGGGTCCTGAGGGGTTAGTGTGACCTTTCGGGATCCAAACAAACAGGGCACTTCTATGATAATCATCATGATCAGAAGGCATGATTTGTCTCTCATAAGCATCTACATAATCATACATCTCTTCATGTGATTTCTGGTCAGTATGATTACGAGTTTGAACCTTGGATGAATCAGAGGACTTTGAATTTTTCTGATTGGTCTGTCTTTGTTGGGAGATGAATTTAATAAAGATTTTGATTAGATCCCAAAACCCCTGAGTATGACATGTATAAGGACATCTTGATAGTATAGGATCAGGATCAGGTTTCAATAGACACTAGGAATCAGGATTATCTGCATTATGTATAGTCAGCAGATATAGATCAGGAAGAATTAGAACTTACTTAAAAAGTATATTGAAGAACTCTGAATATATTGATGACTCAGAAGAATCCTGAAGACTCAGAAGACTCGGAAGGATCCTGAAGATCGAAGAATCCTGAAGACCGAAGATCCTGAAGACTGTTTGTGTACTGAAAAAAAAAAAAAGGACCCTGAACTGCTATCTTATAGAAATAGTGTTATGTTCATTCCTAGTACAAACCTACAGAATGTTAGACATTTGTGGACATTAAGGAACATATCAGATCAGAAAGGTCAACCTAAACAAAGTCGTTTGTTTGTCTCTGCTCAAAGGATGATTTCAACCAATGAGGAGGCAACAACACGTACGTTACTGACACTGAAAGCGACATCTCGCTGGAGAAATGTCAGACTGATATCTTCCCGTTCACAGAAGTTGATGATTGGCTACATGCCTGCATATTTCCTAAAACATGCAAAGGTGTGTTCAAAGCTTAAAAATAGTCATTCATCAATAACCAAAAGAGGAAACACTTGATACTATCTCTTCCAACGGATAGTTTTTCAAGAGAGACCTTGGAGAAGTTGCCTATAAATACCAGTGACCTTCACCATTGAAAGGTTACGGGAAATCAAAGCAACTCCAGAGCTCATTCGTATTCTTGCAAATTGAAGCACTCAAAAAACCTAAGATTTCCCAAGTGTTTCACATTGAAGAGAGCTCATTCACTAAGCCTAGATTTGATATTTATCCAAAGCTTAGTAGAGATATCCTAGCCTTTGCATTTGTACTTATTGTCAAAGGATATCTCACCCTAGTTGGAAACCAACCCAAACCCTTTTATTAGAAAGTTTGAGTGTGTGTGATTGTTGGTGAGAAAGAGTTGTAAAGAGTAAGTAAGTTGCAGTTGAGTCAGCCAAAAAGCTCTACAGAAGAAGTGAGTAAGCTGTTTTAGACAGTCAGAAAGCTTGTGTGAGTTGAGTTAGTAAGCAGTAGTAGTCAGCCAGAAAACTCAAGGTAGAAAAGTTAGTAAGTTGTTGTGTTCAGCCTGAAAGCTTTAGGTGATAGTGTGTTAAGGAATTTCTCTGAAGATCAGGGAGAGTGGACGTAGGAGCTTTGTCTATGAACCACTATAATTTGCTATGTTGTTTGCTTTCTGTTTTGCATTTTATCTGTTGCATATTTTGACTGAAAGCATACTGATTTTTTTTCTGATATTCAGTTGGAAACAATCCACTGAACCTGCATTAAACTAATCACAACCTTAACCACTGTTTTACTAAGGAAGATATTTTTAGCAAGATAAAACGAGTATAAACTTAGGGCAAACACATTCCGCACTCTTGATTAGCTAGAACATATAATTACCAAACTGAATAAACTCTACTGAGTGTTCAGTAAGTTAATTATCTGATCCAAGCTTCTCAGGACCTCTGATAAAACTCAGGATCAGCTGGGCTAATCTGAAGCTTCTGAAAGCTACTCAGGATCACTGTCTCAGTAGACTTTGACTCAGGGCAATTTGTGCTTCTCAGGGTAAAATTCTCAGGACATCCTTACCCTTCTGATCTCAGTAAAGAAAAAGTTTTTAAAAATCACTTAACACGTGTATTTCCCCCATACACGTGTAAGACTCATTGCACCGGGACCAATAGTCTTCTTTTAATCTAGTGGGGTTCAGGTGCAGCTGTCCTGGATTTCTGGTTAAAGGGATATGTACGACTACTACCATCAAAATATTCATATCTCTTTTGCGCAAATGGTTTTAGCAGTTTACCCTTAGCTTGCTTGTTAGGCAGCTTAACCTGATTAGATTTCAGCTGGGACTGTCCCATGCGAGATGGTCCAGGCTGATACCTAGTCTGTGTTAGTGTTAGTGTCCTTGAGACAATCCATTGTAAGGACATAATACTCAAATAATATTCAGTGTTGATTTAATATTATTATTTATTTAATATTAAATATATGGCGTTGCACTTATTAGAATATTATGTTTGATTGTTTGCATTTCTTCTTATCTCTGTTCCCATGAGTCATTGATGTCATTGAGGTTGTTAGAACTTAGATGACTTAAGCATGATTCTCAAATGGCCCCAATCAAGGATCATCAAGAATGGGATATTTATGATGCAATTGAGATTGGTGTGCGATCTATATCATACTCTTAGAGAGTGTAGTAAGATCTCACTTACTACGAGATACTAGGTATCTCATGATGGATGCACAAATACCTTAGAGGGTATTGGTATACCCATCCGAGAAACCGTTTGATGTAGTTCCACTATATGTGTCTACGGGTGTCTTAGTTAGTGGAAGCGATCTGATACTCCTTTGACTTGAGTTCAATATGCACGACATGTGTGGTGTGATGAACTTTGACCATGACCAACGCTTGCACCCTTTCATGGGTAGATACGACTTGGATTGGGTTCATCACAAAGTGCATGTGCGTGGTAGTTGAGCCAAGAAAAGGATTCATTCCTCAAAAGTGGATTTAGAGAGAATACTCATTTTCTCATCATAATTGGATCAAAGTCATTGGCCAATGCACGTCAACTTGGACTTTGTAGCCAAATGTGACATGAGTGATCAATTAGTGATTAGAGATAAATTAATTAAGTTATGTGGATTGACATTAATCATGTTCAAGACTTAATCGAGTATTCGCGAATGAAAGGAGAAAATCATAATAGCCCATGTTTCAGTTACAGGTAGTTGCGCATTTCCTCGCAACGTACCTCATATATTGAGAATGACTGATTTATTGTCTAGGGTTCAATTAAGACTGTTAGTTTGACTAATCGCTCGATATATGAAGGTCTATGGGTCACACAACAAGTAATGGTTGTTTACTAATTATAGTTGGTTGATTAAATATTAAATTAGATTTAATATTTAATTTATGGAGAAGTAATTAATAATATATTAATATGGTATTAATTATTATTAATGTTTAATTAAATTGGATTTAATTAAATAAGAATTCCCAATAATAATATTTGGAATATTATTGTAGGATTTAATATATAAGGAAATAAATCGTAGAGATTTGTCATATATGGAATTTAAATCCGTAGAGATTTATATGTGGGAAATAAATCTAAGAGATTTATTTAAATAAAGATTAGAGATTTTATTTCCCAATAAGGGTAGCTTGAGATTTAAGGTAGACCTCTCCAGTATATATGAGCTCTTGGGAATTCATAATACGTGAATTCATATTTTCTCCATCAAATCTCTAAGTTAGAATTTTCCTAGCAAATTCATCTCGGGGATTCAATGCTGGCAGATCTGTGCAAGTTAGTAAACGACTGTTACGTGGATACGATAATTGAGGAATCCGTGTACGAATTGCTGTAAAATTTTTGTTTACGTTTACTCGTATTTAATTATGCAATTAACTGTTCGTTGTTGGTGAACTTTAATTTTCGCTGCGCATGTATTACGTGTTTATGTGTCTCTATAATCCAACAGTCTGTTGAGTAGGTTGAGGTTTCTTCAGAAGAACATGATTCTTCTGTTGATTCCTCGACTGCTGCTTAATCAGTTGGGGTCCATTTATGTTCCCTTTTTTATTAGACTTTGGCCTTACCTGATCAACTGGTTTCTTTCCCTTATCATATGCAGATTTAGCATGATATGCATCTTTACCAAAAACCTTCTTTGATTCACCTTTTGAGGATGAACCAATCGGGACATGTGAAGATCCAGAAGGGCCTTCAAACCCAATACCCTTCTTATCAATTGGCTTGCGATAGTAGTTGTTAAAATTTTGACCAGTCTTAGATGAGTTTGTGAAGACTTCTACTTTCTTTCGCAAACTGTCCTCACCAATTTTTAGACTCTCATGCTGTCAAAAGAGTTCATTAAACTTATCTTATAGGACCTTGAGATCATCAGCTTGTTGTAGGTTGAGAGCCTGTTGTTCTTTGATCAGTTTACCTTGATCAGAAGTACTGAATTTCAGAAACTCCAGTTCTGTGGTCATCTTCTGAACAATCTCAACTAATCTTAGTTCAGCAGCTCTACTCACCGCTTTATCCTTGACAAGTTGAATATTCTCAGCCCTTAGCTTATCGTTCTCAGCTTCTACTATTGTATAAGTGTCTACTGCATTAGATAGATCATCAAGCAATTGCTCATTGTAGAGTTGCAGATCAATCTCTCCAGCAGATGTGCTTAGCACAACAGGTGTGGAAACAGAAAACATAGAAGGTTTAGAAGATACCTTAGTTTGATCAGTATCTTTAGCCATGAGACAGATATCGTCATCAGATGAGAATATTAGATTGTCGAAATCATCAATCGTTGTCATCAGGCAGAAGTCCTCAACAGATGAGTATCCAGAATCATCTGATGGCAAGTAGGAGTCATCGATACCACATGTATCAGCAACCATGGCTTTTCTGTCTCTGTACCATTGCTCTCTTCTATTTCGCTTATCTTCTCTTTCTTTGGGAGTCAGGTCAGGGCAATCTGCGCTATAATGACCTGGTTTCTGACAGTTGAAACATGCTCCAGGTTCCACAAAATTTCTTCTTCCAGGTGAGTCTCTTCTCCGGTATGATCTGTCAGGAGACTTACCAGCTTGCCTATAATCAGAATCTCTTCAATCTGATCTATCATCTCGTCTGTCATCCTTTTGATCATCTCTTTTCTCTTCTCTTTGATCATCTGTTCTGTCATCAGATTGATTTTTTCCTTCTGATTTGTCAATTGATCTTCTATCTCTTCCTCTGCTTCGTCTGTAGTCATGATAGAATTTTTGATACTTGCCTAGTTGAACATTGTGTTGGTCCCGGTGCAAATGAGTCTTACACGTGTATGGGGGGGAATACACGTGTTCAGTGTTTTTAAAACTTTTTCTTAACTGAGATCAGAAGGGTCAGGATGTCCTGATAATTTTGCCCTGAGAAGCACAAATTGCCCTGAGTCAAAGTCTACTGAGACAGTGATCCTGAGCAGCTTTCAGAAGTTTCAGATTAGCCCAACTGATCCTGAGTTTTATCAGAGATCCTGAGAAGCTTGGATCAGATAATTATCTTACTGAATACTCAGATAGAGTTGATTTAGTTTGGTAACTATCTGTTCTAGCTAATCAAGAGTGCGGAATGTGTTGGCCCTAAGTTTATACTCGTTTTATCTTGCTGATAATTTCTTCCTTAGTTAAAATAGTGGTTAAGGCTGTGATCAAGTTCTATGCAAGTTCAGTGGATAGTTTTCAACTGAATATCAAGAAAATCAGTATGCTTTCAGTGAAAATATGCAGCAGATAGAATGCAGTGCAGAAAGCAAACAACACAGCAGTTTATAGTGGTTCGGAGGCAAAGCTCTTACGTCCACTCTCTCTGATCTTTCAGAGAAATTCCTTAACACACTATCACCTAAAACTTTCAGGCTGAACACAACAGCTTACTAACTTTTCTACCTTGAGTTTTCTAGCTGAGTACTGCAGCTTACTAACTCAACACACACAAGTTTTTAGACTACCACAAGTAGCTTACTAACTTCTCCTCTAGAGCTTTCTGGCAGGCTCAACTGCAGCTTACTCACTCTTTACAACTCTTTCTCACCAACAATCAAACACACACTCAAACTACCTAATAAAAGGGTTTGGGTTGGGTTGGTTTCCAACTAGGGTGAGATATCCTTTGACAATAAGAACAAATTCAAAGGCTAGGATATCTCTACTAAGCTTTGGATATATATCAGATCTAGGCTTAGTGAATGAGCTCTCTTCAATGTGAAACACTTGGTAAATCTTAGATTTTTCGAGTGCTTCAATTTGCAATAATACGAATGAGCTCTAGAGTTGCTTTGATTTCCCGTAACCTTTCATTGGTGAGGGTCACTGGTATTTATAGGCAACTTCTCCAATGGTCACTCTTTGAAAAACTATCCGTTGGAAGAGATAGCATCAAGAGTTTCCTCTTCTGGTTATTGATGAACGACTATTTTTAAGGGTTTGAACACACCCTTGCATGTTTTAGGAATATGCAGCCATGTAGCCAATCACCAATTTTTTTTCGATGCGAACTCTTCGACAAAGTTCAATTCTTGCTGTTGCTTTCGATTAATCGATGAGGTACAGTGTTGTTTTTCTCTGATTGGTTCTTATCTTCAGTGAATGTAGACAAACAAAACGACTCTTTTAGTTCAATCTCTCTGAATGAGACAACTTTAAACAACACTTAGTTTTAGTTCCTTTTGTCTGCACTTAAATATTTTGGCAACATTCATTTCTTATAAATGTGTGTCTTCCTCAGTTTTGTATGTCCTCAGGTAGATGTATTTCAGAGTCTCTGAGCATTCAGTTTTACCTGAGTCTTCAGTATCTTTTGAGTCTTCAGTATCTTTAGAGTCTTCAGTATCTATTGAGACTTCAGTATCTTCTGAGTCTTCAGTATCTTAAAATTCCCTTAACTATATCTGCGGACTATACATGGTGCAGATATCTCCTAAACTATTCTATATTGAAACCTGAATGAGACTATCAAGATTATCCCGAAGATGTCATACTTACGGGTTTTGAGATCTAATCAAAATCTTATTTAAATTCATCTCCCAACAATTTCCCCCTTTTTGATGATGTCAAAACCATTTTGTTTGTAGGTCCCGAACGGGTTTCGTGAGGGCAGAAGTCTAGAGGGGAGGGGTGAATAGACATTTGAATTTTTTTCGTGCAGATCAGGTGTGATTGCAGTTTGCCTGATCAGAGTTCAAGTGAATCAGTTTAGACTGATATTCAATCTTCTTCTTGGCGCCGAGGGCGGTCGATTAGATATATGTCGATTTAACGATAGTCTTGGAAGCTAGTTAATACCCGTGTGAAAAACTAGTTTTATCAAATCAGATTCTCAAGTCAGTTTTCAATCGGTTGACTAAGCTGTTAACTTGATCGGATCAGTTGCTTGGTGCAGAATGATATTAACTCAGAATATGTATCCAGTTTTAAGCTCGGTTGTGTGTAATAGTGTAAAGCAATAAAGAGCAAGTAAATGCACACAAGATTTTTATAGTGGTTCAGACAATTGGTCCTACGTCCACTCTTCCCTATCACAAGGGGCACCAACTAAACCAACTTAACCGACTGGACTTAGTTTAATATGTCAGTCCAACACCTAACATATGTTTATCGAGTTCACACTCAACAGATGTTTATCGATTTCACACTCAACCGATCCCAGAAATCAGAACTAGAATCCCTAGTCTGAAATCTTGCAAAAACAAACTTAACCTAACTTTTGAGTTTGGGTAAAGATTTGTTGTGGTTCCAACTGGAAATCTATCCTAGTGTTTATGTAGCCAAATGCTAGAGGATGAGATTTCTATGCTAAGAACAATGGGATGAACACTTAAGAATAATCTTCAAATTTGGTGTTCTTCGTGCGGAAATTCTGCTATAGTTTTTGCTTCTTGATTATTTCCGTCGTATTTTCATTGTTCCACGCTTCTTCACTTTGAAGAGCAATCCCATTTTATAGACCACGAAATCAAAGAGCCGTTGGAGAGCAATTTAAATTTCCGGCTATTTGGTAGGTTTGTAGGATTTGATGTGACGTGCTTCGAATATCGGCGTGGCCGAAGGCATAATTAGCGCAGTTTATCTCCGTAGTGTCGAATCCCACATTGTCAGCTCTTTTTGTGCACGTGTCGCTCTCTCATTGGCTTCACGAGTACGACACTTCAGTATTTGTCCGATTGACATTTGATATTCTTCTTGTAGAATATTCGTATGGTCTGGTGTACCATTTTGGTTAACACCAGGTGTGAGCTGACCTGATCAGATAGCTGATCAGTCTACCTGATAGAGTCTTCTGATGCAGATTGTTTTAGCACAATTTGCAGACTCGGCTGATGTAGGTCTTCTGGTCTTCTTGATCTTCTGGTAGTCTTCTGATCTTCAGGTTACTCTGAGTCTCAGTGTCTTTAGTGTCATACTGAGTCTTCAGGTTTCTTACTGAGTCTTCGGGTTTCTCTGAGTCTTCAGGTTTATCTAAGTTTTCAGGTTTCTCTGAGTCTCAGTGTCTTCAGTCTTCACCTGATCATCTTACTTCTTCTTGTCTTCTGACTTGTTTAGTCTTCTGATCATCTGACCTTATCTGGTCATCTGATAAATTTGACCTGACCTATATATATATTGAGTTCCCCCTCAATATGTGACCTATCTTTTACATCAGCTATCTATACATTTCAGCTGGTCCTCTTAATCTGATTCTAAGTCATCAGTAAGCTAACAGATCTGACTGGTCCTATTACAATCTGTTTTGGAACTTCCATCAAAACTAAATACAAATTTCCCAATAATTTCCCCCTTTTTGATGGAACCCAAACACTTAATCAGAATAACAGATAACATACATAGAAATGCAGATAATGTAAAACAGTACACACTTCAGAAGATAATGAGATGTTGTATTTGAATCAAAGAGATAGAATATTTTATTCAGATAGGTGTGTGCATTACAGAATACATAAAACGTACCTATCATCTGATTCCAAGTTGTCTTCTTCAGCAGTACCTGAACCTTTGAAGTTCTTTGGGGATACCAAACATCTTGTACATCCTTTACATCAGCTTGTCCAGATCTTCTCTTTTATGGATCCCTCCTTTATCAGCAAATTCATAGTAAGCATCCTTGAATTTGACAGCATCTAGCTTATTATCTAGACGCAAAGGTGGAAGAAGTTGTTCGAAGGGAGGAGCTTCAGGTATCAGTGATATGATCTTCCCTTCCTTCATCACCGTCTGGTAGAAGTCTGGGTACTTCATTTCTAACCAGTTCCAAAATTCATCATCATTTTCAGTCTGGACTTGATGAATCGGAATTATCTCTAGGATGTACACGTCACACAACCATTCTGCTCTGATTTGATCCCATTCTGGAAGCAGATCTAGCCGAGCACAGAGAATGTCTTTGATTGGTGCCGGAAAGGCTTTCTCTTCCCAAGCAATTTTCTCTGCTGCAGCTTCATTCTTTCTCTTCCTTCGGATGTATGCGATGTTTAGTCCCTTAACCTCTGCTAACTTCTGCTTCTTGATGGCAGCCTCTTTTATTCTCTGTCTAGTTTGCTCTTGAATTTGTTCAGGAGACATCTGGCTTTTGGTAGAGGATAATTGCCCTTGTCTCTGAACTTCAGCAGTAGCTTTCAACATCTTGCCTTTGCCTTTCTTTCTCTTCAAAGTCTGCTTAGATTCATCTCGTTCGTCTTCTTCTGCTAGTTTCTTAGCTAGTTCAAGGCTCTTGGCCTGATCATCAATTTCCATCCTTTTCTGTACAGACGAAGAGAAGTCTTCAATCTTATCGACTCTGACAATAACATCTGAAAGAGCAATCTTCTTCTCAGTGATCTCTTTGCTATGTTGCTCCAAAGTCTCTTTTAGTTTAGCAACAAGAACAGTAGATGGAGTGGCTTCAGGCAAGTCAGATACAATGGCTTCTGGTAGAGATGTAATAGTTACCATCTGTGTCTATTTTTCTTCTTTCTCTTGTCCTTCCCCCTTTTTGGTTTGATCAAAGAGGTTTGACAGCCTGCGATTCAGAGCATTAAACTGTCGTGTCATCTCCTCTCTGAGTTCCTCAACAACAAGAGGAGTGATCTGAGCGGTTGCAGAAGGTGCAGGAGTTAGAAAGCGTCTAAGACCAAATTCGATATCCTTTCTTGCACGCTCTGTAGAAGCTACAAAATGCTACCAACCCATATCCATGTGGTTGCTAGTCTTCTCCAAGGATGCCTAGACACTTTCCAGTAGTACCTGTGTCTCATTC
This sequence comes from Stenogyne calaminthoides, assembly GCA_037126765.1. NCBI lineage: Eukaryota > Viridiplantae > Streptophyta > Magnoliopsida > Lamiales > Lamiaceae > Stenogyne > Stenogyne calaminthoides. Next base: position 21,250,652 of record JBBCBC010000007.1, on the reverse strand, counting down.
AGCATGTCTGTCTGAACTTTGAGTTTATCAGACTGGAGAGTGAGCTTATCGGCAAGAGGATTAACTAGTTGCATCACGTCAGAAAGGATGACATTTTGCATCTGCGTGAGTTTCTCAACTGTGAGACTCCTTTCTCTGTCAACCAGTTTTGTTTGCTCTTATTCAAACCGCTTCAACAAATCTGCTGTGAGAGCTGTGAATTTCTCTTCAATAGCAGCCTTTACCCCATCCTGAATCTTCTCAGTACTAAGATCTAGGGTATCGGAGCTCAGCATAGCAGTCTGGTCAGATGTTGAAGCCTTGCCAAGCTGGGTCTCATCTGCAGCACCCATTCTTGGTTCATCGACAACTCCCTCAAGATTTGTAGGAGGTTGTACAGTCTCCTCTCTATTATCAGCAATCCTGAACCTGTCATGAATCAACCGTCTGATGTCATCCTCAGATGCCAATTCAACAGCACTATCAATCCCAGCGTTCTCCAAACACTTCATCCCAAAGAATTCACGAGGATTAGAAACTCCTCGATGCTTTTCAATCTGATATCCCTCCAGAACACAATTTCTTCTATCTGATGCTGGATGCTAGGGTGTTGTTCCAACTCAGGGCACAAGTCCAGCAGATACTCCTTGATGTGTTGCTTCATAATCCTTATGATCGGGCTTTCAGAATCAGGTGAAGCAAGCACGGTTCTGGTGTTGAAGGGATTATGAGAGATGGACACACGTTTGTCAGATCTCTCAGGTTCTGGTATCTCTCCTGGATATTGGGAGTGAGGTGGGGACATTTGTGGTTCAGGTTCGTTTTTCACTTGTTGAGGGGGTTCAATTTCCTGAACAGGTTCAATGGTTGGGGAGTGGGAGATCAGAGTGGAGGTGAGGGTGAGGGTGAGAATGTTTTGTGGGGAGAGGGTGGTGGAGATAATGATTTTTGAGGAGAGGGTGATGGTGATTTGAAAGTGGGCGTAGGCGATCTTTCTTTCTGAAAGATTGTTGGTCCCAGTGCAAACGAGTCTTACACGTGTATGGGGGGGAATACACATGTTAAGTGTTTTTAAAACTTTTCTTTACTGAGGTCAGCTTGGGTCAGGTTGTCCTGATGGTTTGGTCCTGAGAAGCACAAAACGCTCGGAGTCAAAGTCTACCTGAGACAGTGATCCTGAGCTGCTTTCAGATACCTCAGATAATCCCAACTGATCCTGAGTTTTCAGAGATCCTGAGCTGCTTGGATCATATAACTAACTTACTGAACCCTCAGTTAGACTAAGTTCAGTTTGGTAACTATCTGTTCTAGCTACTCAGATGTGCGGAATGGTTGGCCCTTAGTTTATACTCGTTTTAAGCTTTGCTGAAAACCTTCCTTTTAATGGAATAGTGATTAGGCTGTGATTCAATTATATGCAACTTCAGTGGATTGATTCCAGCTGAATATCAGTGAAAATATGCTTTCAATTCAAAGTAATGCAACAGATAAATCAAGCAAAACAGAAAGCAAAGAACACAACAAGTTATAGTGGTTCAGAGACTCAAGCTCCTACGTCCACTCTCCCTGATCTCTTCAGAGAAATTCACTAATCACTTCTTAAGGTTTTCTGACTACCTCTGTAGTTTACTAACCTTTCCACTTTCTAAGGTTTTCTGACTACCTCTGTAGTTTACTAACCTTTCTATTTTGAGCTTTCTGACTACCTTTGTAGTTTACTAACTCAAAATACACACAAGCTTTCTGACTATCCAAGATAGTTTACTCACTTCTTCTCTAGAGGTTTCTGACTACCTCAATGTAGTTTACTTACTCTTTACAAATCCAATCTCACCAACAATCAAACTCAAACTACCTTACAAAGGGTTTGGGGTTTCTTGGTTGGTTTCCAACTAGGATGAGATATCCTTTACAATTAAGAACAATGCAAAGGCTAGGATATCTCGACTAAGCTTTGGATACATCTTATCAAGCTAGGCTTAGTGGAATGAGCTCTCTTTGATATAAAGCACTTGGGAAATTCTTGGGTTTTTGAGTGCTTCAACTTGCGATAATAAGTTTGAGCTCTTGAGTTGCTTACAAATTTCCCGTAACCTTACAATGTAGAGGGTCACAAGTATTTATAGGCATACACCAAGGTCACTCTTGAAAAACTATCCGTTGGAAGAGATAGCTTCGTGAGTTTCCTCTTATGGTGTGTGAGGAATGGCTATATTTAGGGTTTGACACTCCCTAATACTTTTTAGGCAATAGCCTTTCATGTAGCCGGTCATCACTTTTTGCAGTCTGGAACTTTTGTACTTCTGACATCTTTTTTTCAGTGACACATCATTTGTCGATTAATGATAATGTACAATCTTTGTCTTCTTCTTTTTTACTTTTGTCTCCAGTTAAATGTAGACACACAATGGCTCTTTTTGGTTACAATCTCTGAGTGATATAACCTTAACAACACTTTGTCTTAGTTCCTTTTATCTGCATAAGAATGTCTTGGGCAACATCTATTTTTCTAAGGAATTGCGTTCTTCTCAGTATTGCATCCTTCAGATAGATATTTTTAGTGTCACGAAATTTTCAGGTTTATACTGAGCATTCAGTACATTATTGAGTCTTGATAATTCTTGTGCCTTGATATCCTTGATCTTCGATCTTGATCTTACGTCTTGAGTCTTACGAGTCTTGAGGTCTTCCAAGTCTTCAGGGTCTTACGAGTCTTGGCGTCTTCGAGTCTTCACGGATATCTTGGTGATATCTTTGAGTCTTCATGTTGAGTCTTGATTTCCCGATTTCACACCGAGTCTTGATTCCTCGGTTTCATCTTGAACCTTGAAACTTCGTTTTCATCATTGAAACCGAAACTTCGGTTTCATCTTGAAACTTGAAACTTGATTTCATCTTGAAACTTCAGTTTCCTCATAAACTTACTGAGTTCTTCAGAATCTTTAGATCCTAACTTGATCTATATCTGCTGACTATACATTTTGTAGATAACATCCTGAATACTCTAAAACTGAATCCTGACTCAACTATCAAGATTATTCTGAACATGTCATACTTAGGGTTTTTGGGATCTAATCAAAATCATATCTTTATTAAATTCATCTCCCAACAATTTCCCCCTTTTTGATGATGCCAAATACCTAACTTGTTACAAAGTACTTAACCTATACTCAGGTTTCAGTTTATCCTATTACAAGATTGGTTTATCTCCCAACAATTTCCATACATAATGAGTCTCCTAACAATTAATCTCCCAACAATTTCTTCAGTAATGAATCTCACAAAGGATTCAGCACCAAACAATTAATTTCCCAACAATTAATTCAGAGACAACATTCAGGCATATCAAAAGTAAAAGACATGTAAGTAAGATAATGAGATATTATCTTTTGAGCATAAACGATAAGGTTTCATTGATGATAGGTAGACAGATACAAGTTACAATGAATCTTATCTGAAAAATAAAATAAAAAAGACAAGAAAAAGGTAAATGAATACATGAATCTTCTGAGTCTTCATCTTCGGTCTTCTTCTGCTCTTTTGCTCGGGCTCTTCAGTTCTGATCTTCTTCCACCTCATCAGCAGGGACTTCAAGGTTGAACATTCCATAATATCTTCTTTTCAGCTCATCTCTCTCTTTAATGATATCAGGATTGTTCCCTGTCAGACCCAACTGAATGGCGTACTGAGAAATCTCTTGAGCAATGGCTTTCTCATTCACACAGCCATTCTCCAGCTTGGGAGGAGGGTACGAGTATGGACCAGGGTCGGTTATCTGCACCTTTCCTCCATCCGCAAGATTAATCCAGCCTTGAAGATACTTAAGATAGAAGGTCAGGAGATAGTCAATGAAAGCCTCATTGGGATCTGAGCTTTCCCCTATCCATTCTCTGAGCACATCATAGTAGAACCAAAAAGTTCAGTTGATTTCTTCCCATGCATCGTTGTACTGGATTGGCATCCATTTGTCAACATGCGGCCATTTCTTTGCTTTTGTGTTCCCTCTCCTCTTGCTTGCGAACTTTTTGAAACCACTCCTTCTCTTCTGCTCTTCTTCCACCTTCTTTCTGATCACGGGTACACCAGAAACAGAAGCAGCAGTTTTCTTTGCTTGCTCAATTTGGAGTGACTTCAGAGCACTTCTGGTATTGAAGACCTTCTTCTGTGGCTCAACCTCAGATTCTTCAATATCCTGAATCAACTTTCTCTGAATTGGCTTTGAAGTCTTAGCTCTTTTGCCCTCAGGCTCCTCAAATGCCACATCCTTTCTTTTGATGGGCATTTCAGCACCAGCTTGGCTTGTTCCAATTCTTCCTCCACCACTCAGTTTCTCTGCAGCAACTTCTTGCATTGTTTCCTCTGAAACCTGAGTGTAGATTGACTTCTCCACCTTCTTAAACTTTAGCTTCTCAGTGGCCTCAATTTCCTTCATGGCTTAGGCAATGATTTTCTTTTCAGCTTCCTTGACAATCTTGCCTTTCAAAGTATGATCCAATAATTTTCTGAAATCAGCTCCGGGTCTTTCCCCCTTCTTAGAACCATACTTTGGCAGAAGCCTGGAGAGTGTTGTGTCCATATGATACTGTTCTTTACTGACACTCCGCACCTCCCTTGCCGACTGATCTTGCTCATCTTCGAGCCTTCTAAGGTGGTTCTTCGCCACTGAGAATTCTTCAGACATATGCGCAAATTGGCTAGAGAGAGCTTCTTTGAACATGTCTGTCATCTTGGCCATGAGCATTGAGCTCATCTCCTCAACAGCATTCTTCATCAGCATCTCATTCTTCTCTACCAATTTTGCTTTAAGAATTTTAGTCTGTTCCTGATGCTTCAGCTTCAGCTCTGCATTAATCTCAACTTTGACCCCTTCCATCTTCTCTTCTAACTTTCTTTCCATGGAGGTCAGCTTCTCAGTCAGAGTATTCTGAAGTTGCATCAGGTCTGAAGAAGAACTCAAGCTTTCTAACTTCTGACTTTGGTTGGCCAATACCTCCTCCATCTGAGCAATTTTGTTCAGGATTGGCTCAACCTTCTCCAACTTCTCCATCACCGGGGTGAGATCAATCTCAGGAGCATATCTGACATGCTGTGTCTCCTGAGCTGGCTGTTCAGCCTGAGCCTCAGTCTGAACCTGAGCTTCAGATTCAGTCTGGGTCTGGGATTCACCCTGAGCTTGGGTGTCAACCTGAGCCTCAGTCTGCATATCAGACACTATAGATTTAAAGATAGGTACTTCAGTAATCCTGGCATAATTGTTAATAGTGCCAAAAGTTACCTGAAGGCTAACTTCAGTCTGAGGATGTTCGACAGTAGCCTTTTCAGTATCAGTTGAGTCTTTCTCCTTCTGAGATTGACTCTCATCATCCCCTTGCTGGTCCCCATCCTGAGATTTGTCTTTGGAGCTCGGGGCACCAACTTCAGCAACCATCCTTTCAGCAACTTTCCTCTTAACCAGCTCATCAAAGTCAGAGATTTTCATTCTGAGCTTGGTTTTCCTGAATCCTGAGAATTCAGTGAGAAAAGTTGTTTCCTTGTTCCACCAGTCTTCGCCTCTGAATGAAGCAATGTTGAGCATTTCCGGAAGAGTCTGATTGAGGATGTAGACCGTTGACCTTAATCTGAAGAAGATGTCTTGGAGGTCAGGGAATGAGCTAAGCTCAGAGTAGCGGTCAAGGATGAACCGTTCCCCCTTGCTTCGCCATTCGGTCTCTTCAGCTTCACCTTTCTTGAGCATCGGGCTCTCAAGTTCAGTGGAAAGATCTGCTGATAGATCAAATAATAGATCACTCAGGAGCTCATCAACATTCATCGGCTCCTGAGGCTCAGCAATATCTGAGGGTTGGGCAGACAGCTCCTCAGTCTGAATCTGAACTGGTTCTGAGGTTTGAGCTGGTGCTTCCTCAGTATGACTCTAAGCTTGATCCGCAGTCTGAGCAGGCATTTCCTTAGAAGGAATCTAAACTTGGTCTGATGTCTGAGCAGGTTCTTCCTCAGCAGGAATCTGAGCAGCTTCTGAAGTCTGAGCATGTGCTTCCTCAGTAGGAATCTGTACTTGCTCTAAGGTCTGAGGTCCTTGGAATATTTCTTGAGAGAACTTGTCAGAACTTAATGACGTCTCAAGAACCTCTGAGAAGACTTGCTCCTCAGTTTGCTCCTGTGCCTCTGAGCTTCTTGGCTCTCAGGTTGAATCTCCTCAGATTCACTCTCCTCATCATCATCAGTGAGAACCACCATTCTTTTGCGCTTTGGAGCAAGGGTCTTTTGCTTCTTCAAATTTTCACCCTGCTCCTTCTTGGCCTCCAACAAAACCTTCCCCCTGGTTTGTTGGGTTTCTTCAGCAGCAGCAGCAATAGGTGATTCCACCTTTTTCTCTTTCTTCCCTTTGATGGTCCTCTTTGTAGCAATGGGCTTGAACATTACTTTGGACTTAGGGAATGGAGTAGAGTTGGCAAAGATATCCTCCTCCTCTCGGCACATTTCCAAAATAAATGCTATTTTGGTGGCATGGAGTATCCTGCCTTTGATCGATATTACACCATCCTCCTTTTTTATGACCTTGGCTTGCTCACTCACCACCTTGATTAGATACTTCAGCCAGTTGAAATCCTTGGTGGGTGAGTCCTCAATCGCCGCCATCAATCGGAGTTTGGGAGTGCTAATCTGTTCAAAGCTCCCCGATCGACTCATGATGCATTTACTCACAATATCCATCAACACTCTGTACTTCAGCTTTAAATGCCGCTTATGCAGAGTTGCCTCAAACTTAACAGGATTCTCAGTAATCTTATCAAGATACTCTTGCTCCCGTCCCAACATATACATTGTGGGATCATCTCCCCCATCGCACAACTCAAAAACATCGTTTAGATTTTTAGGGACTATGTACAGCTCCCGAACAAAATCTATATACTTCGATGTATGCTCTAAATGCGTAACAGAAATATTGGACTCAATATTATTATCCTCATCTATTTCCATATTAGAGACGAACTCTATTACCTCGCGAGAGTATTCAGCCTCCGGTCGGTTCGCGACAAGATTCGTCAGTTTCGCCAACCGAATCAAGTGGAGCGTCTCTTCTTCGTGTTTGGCGTTTGATGTACTCTCCAGAGATACAACATACTCATACCATGGCTTATTGGTTTCGGCCAATCTGTCGAATATGGATAGAGTCATTTTGAAGATTTGAAGATTTAGGGTTTGGATTTTCTAGGCAAAGAGGGATTTTTATCTTGCAGAGGATTTTGGGAATGAGGGTTCAATAAAATGGCTTGAAATAGCTTCTCAAGGAATATATAGATCGAGATCGTGGGTAGATCATGTGATTAATTAAAATCAATGGTTAAGATTAATCCACGATTAATCGGGTATGCGAACGGACGATCTTCTGAAAAGTAAGCCGCCAAAATAACCTCATTGGTGATAAAAAGTAACAGAGCATTTAATGACTGTTGACCTTCCTTGGAATTTCAAAGATCCCGCCCAAAAACATTCTTCAGGTGTTTTGTATTTATTGCAAATGATTACTGAGTTTCACTTAAGCAATAAATGAGTTGCATGAGTCATTACTTCTTCAGACTAATTTCCCTCTATCAGTCTTACTGAGTATTGACTTTGATAAAATGTCAGTATGATACTGAGTACTGAATAGGTTCAGTATAACACTGAGTACTGACCTTCAGTAAACCTGAGTTTCTTCAAGACTCAGTTCAGTATTTCCATTTTATCCTGAGTTTCTCAGTAGAATTCTGAGAAAACTTCATGCATCTGAAAACCTTCAATTTTTTAGATTTACTCTATACACCTGGATCCAACATCCCTAATTCAACTGATAGTTCCTGAAATCTTGATTCAGCCAAAGGTTTAGTCAAGATATCAGCTCTCTGCTTATCAGTATGAATTTTCTCCATCCTGATGTCCTTTTTCTCGACATGATCTCTGATGAAGTGATGTCTGATATCCACATGCTTGCATCTGGTGTGCAATCCGGATTTTGTAAAATAGCAATGGCACTATTATTATCACAAAATATTGGTACTTCATTGGCTACAACCTTATAATCCCTTAATTGTTGTCTGAGCCAAAGAATCTGAGCACAGCATCTTCCTACAGCCATGTATTCAGCTTCAGTAGTACTGGTTGCTACTGAGGTCTGTTTCTTCGAAAACCAAGATATCAGCTTACTTCCAAGAAATTGACAAGTTCCTGTAGTGGACTTCCTGTCAATTCTACAACCCCCATAATCAGCATCTGAGTAACCAGTTAATTCAAGGTTATCATCAGCTGGATACCACAATCCTCTATTCACTGTGCCCTTAAGATACTTCAGTATCTTTTTGGCAGCCTCCATGTGACTAGCCATAGGATTAGCTTGGTATCTTGCACATATCCCAACAACAAATGTTATATCAGGCCTACTTGCTGTGATATAGAGCAATGATCCAATGATCCCTCTATAATCAGTATGACTTACTGATTTGCCTTCAGGATCAGGATCCATCTTGTAGTTAGTATTCATGGGAATCCTAACTGCATTGCAATTTTGTACTCCATACTTGGCAATTAGATCTCTGGTATACTTTGCTTGATTGATGAAGATTCCTTCCTTTGATTGTTTCACTTGAAGACCTAGAAAGAAATTCATCTCTCCCATCATTGACATCTCAAATTTGCCTTTCATCAGTGTAGAGAACTTTTCACACAACTGGTGATTTGGAGATCCAAAATTGATGTCATCAACATATATCTGAACTAGTAAGATATCTTCCCCATCCTCTATCCTGAACAGAGTTCTATCATCAGTTCCTTTGACAAAACCATGGTCAGTAAGAAACTGAGAAAGAGTATCATACCATGCTCTGGGTGCTTTCTTAAGACCATACAAGTCTTTTCTGAGCCTGTAAACTTGGTCATTCTATCTGAAACCAGGAGGTTGTTCTACATAAACCTCTTCTTTAAGCACATCGTTCAGAAATGCACTTTTCACATCCATTTGATAGACTGTGAACTTCATGTGGGCAGCATATGCAAGAAACAATCTGATGGCTTCTAGTCTTGCAACAGGTGCAAAGGTTTCATCATAATCCAAGCCTTCTTCTTGGGAATAACCTTGTGCAACTAGCCTTGCCTTGTTTCTTACAATGTTGTTATTTTCATCTCTTTTATTCTTGAATACCCACTTGGTTCCAATAACATTGTGCCTTTCAGGCCTATCCACTAGCTCCCATACTTCATTTCTGGAGAATTGATTCAGCTCTTCTTGCATAGCAGTAATCCAAAAAGAATCTTGTAGAGCTTCTTCAATCTCGATGAGGCTCTTTCTCTCCGGAAGGAAGGCGAAATAGTGCACTCTCACCATGGAACCTTCTTATTCTGACACCTTCAGTTAGATTACCCACAATCTGACTTGTAGGATGACTATCTAACCATCTTCTTCTAGATGTTCCCCCTTCAATAGTATCCTCAACATTTCAAATGTTAGGTTCAGTTAGTTCATTAAACCCAGTGAACAACAGAAAAGGAGAAAGGGAATCATCTTCCTCAGGAGAAATTCCATTCAGAACATTGTCAGAGACATTTGTTCCCCTTTGGTTGATAGATTCAGAATATGCCTCAGCTGTGACCACATCTTCATTGGCATCATATACCTGAGTCTGAACTGGTGTCTCTTCAGATTGGTCGACCTTCAGTGTGTTGGTTTTCCTTCAGTTGAGAATTTCCATCCCGAGTCTCACCAATCCTGAGTTACATCCTGAACTTCTTTGTCTAAGTCTGAGTCACTCCAATCATAGATGGTGATTGACTTCTTCTTTTTAGGTTCAGTGGATGATTTGTCATTCTTTTTTAGGCTTAATCTGGTGATTCTCTTGGTCAGTTCTCCTGAATCATGTTCCTGTTTCTTCTTAACACAAGTAGATTCATCAAAAACAACATGAGGTGTTTCTTCCACAATAAGAGTCCTACAGTTGTAAACTCTAAAAGCTTTACTGACTTCAGAATATCCTAAGAATATTCCTTCATTAGCTTTGCTATCAAATGTTTTCAACTGATCTTTACCATTATTGTGTATGAAACACTTGCAACCAAACACACGAAAGAAAGAAAGAAGAGGTTTCCTTTCATTCCAAAGCTCATAAGGCGTTTTGCCTTGACTCTTGGTCAGCATGGATTTGTTTTGAGAATAGCATGCAGTGTTGATAGATTCAGCCCAAAATCTTTTAGGAATATCAGCTTCAACTATCATTGTCCTTGCAGCTTCTTTTAGAGTCCTGTTCCTTCTTTCAGCAACACTATTTTGTTGAGGGGTCCTTGCAACTGATGTTTCATGAGTAATTTCATTTGCTGCACAATAATCAGATATAATATGGTTTATAAATTCAGTTCCCTTGTCAGATCTGATTTTGACCACACACAGATTTTTCTCAATACTGAGCCTTTTCAGTAACTCAGGCAGCTTTGTCTGAGTCTCTTTCTTACTGAGTAAGAATATGACCCAAGTATATCTTGAGTAGTCATCAACTACTACTAGTGTGTATTTCCTACCATTAGTTCTTACTGGTGTTACTGGACCAAAAAGATCCATATGCAACAATTGAAGTGTTGGTCCCGGTGGAAAAACCCATTTTGCGCGTGCGGAAGCAAAACATTTCGTTGCGGTGCATATAAAACAGGGGTGAAGGAATGGTGATTCCAGATTTTTCTCTTTTTAAGCTCATGTGTTGTGTCTTGCTTATAATCGAGTGCGTACGACAAGATAAGAACGTAAAGCAGTAAACAACACAACAATGTATAGTGGTTCGGAGACTCAAGCTCCTACATCCACTCTCCCTGTTTCTAGGGAAATTCCTTCAAACACTTCTTAAGGCTTTCTGACTACCTCTGTAGTTTACTAACCTTTCTACTTAGAGCTTTCTGACTACCTCTGTAGTTTACTAACTCAAAGCCTCTGGACTTATCACCCTCTCGGGCTCGCCTCTAGATATTTAACGAGTTCACACTCCAATCGGGATTGCCTAACAACTACCTCACTCCACCACTGGTTATCTCTTACGAGAATGGAGTTTGGGTTTGGTGTTGTCTCCAACTATGGTGAGATTTTCCCTTACATTTGTTTAGCCTCAATGCTAAGGTTGGGAAAATCTCTCTAAGCTTATGATACATCGTGGGTTGCTTAGGTTGGGTTCTAGAACACTCTTTGAATATATTTGTATATCTACAGACTTGTGTTCTAGTGGTGGGAATGCGTGACAATAACGCTCTTGGCTCTGTAGCATCTTTTGCATAATCTCCACACTTAATTTGATGGAAGATCTTGTTTTTATAGTGTGGATTTGAATGTTACCGTTGGAGAGAATCACATTCAAATCCATACTATTCTCTGTAAGTTCTGCAGCTTTTCCAGGCTAGTTATCTTCCTCTCGTTGGTCCACGTCCACCGATTCCAATTCCAACTATATTCCTCAGCTTCAGTGTCTCGGAACATTCAGGATATATTGAGCATTCAGTATATTACTGAGTCTTCAGTAATTACTGTGCCTTCAGGATTCTCTGAGTCTCATTGTCTTAAGAGACATACTGAGCCTTCAGGTTTCTCTGAGCCTTCAGATTCTCAGTTTCATACTGAGTCTTCAGTTTCTCAGTTTCATACTGAGTCTTCAGTTTCTAACCTGTTCTATATCTGCCGACTATACACGGTGCAGATATTATCCTGAACACTTCTAAAACTGAATCCTGACTCATCTATCAAGATTATCCTGAACATGTCATACTCAGGGGTTTTGGGATCTAATCAAAATTCTCTTTATTAAATTCATTTCCCAACAATTTCCCCCTTTTTGATGATGCCAAAACCATCTTGTTACAACACACTTAACCTATACTCAGGTTTCAGTTTTTCCTATTACAAGAATGGTATATCTCTTAACAATCAATTCAGCAATGAATCACCCAATAATTTCATCACCAAACAACAATAATCAGGCATATCAAATATGAAGACATGTAAAGTAAGATAATGAGGTATTATCTTTGAGCATAAAGATAAAGTTTTCATTGATTGTATGATATCAGTTACAGATTACAATGAACTTATCAAAAGTAAAGACAAAAACAAAAGAATTACAAGTCTTCAGTCTTGGTCTTCAGTCTTCTTGATCTTCAGCTCGGCTCCTCATTCCTCTTCTTCTATAAACCTTATGCGATCGGGCATCTTGACCGAGTTCGATTTCTTCGACTTGGACATCGACCCTCGAGTCTCTTTTACTTCTTGACCCTCGTCTATTGACTATCTTTGGGTCTCGATTTCACTTTACTTACTGAGCCTCAGATCACTTTTACTCAGGCTATCTGATTTCTTCTTTGCCTGATCTGATCAGTTCGACTAATCAGATCAACATATCTTTAGATCAATATATCAGAATAACATCAGGTCATCATATCAGGTTAGCATATCAGGTTTATCATATCTGATCTCGATCCGCGTCGATCTCGGTCAGTCTCTTTCGCTCATCTTACGATCGCAACCTTCTCTTACGATTTCTTTGACTTTAATTTTCTTCACTTCTAATTTTTTGCCGCGGCTCATCAGTTGAACTCATCTAACTCATTTGATCTCGATCAGTCTCATCTGCAGCCTCGTCTGATCTCGATCATCTACTTCTGATTTCGTGAGTTCCCCCTCAACTTGTTCTCTTGTTCCCCCTCAACTTGTTATCTGTAAATTAGCTTCAATAACACAAGTTGATAATGTTTTGGCATAATTCATCAAAACTAAAATATCCCAACATGAAGTATTCTCTCAGTAGAAACATCTACTTTGCTTTTAAATGATGCTCTAATTTGTTTTCCTTTTTGGCACGCATCACAGATATGTTCCTTACTGAACACTTCATTTGGTAACCCTCTCACAAGAGCTAATCTTGCAAGTTTTTTCAGGGTTTTGAAATTCAGGTGATTCATCCTTTTGTGCCATAACCAACTGGTATCTGTGGAACTTTTTGCAACCAAACATGTATCTATAGGAGTTGAACTCCAATCAGCAAGATACACATTTCCTTTTCTAGTACCAGTCAGTAATATTTTCTGTGAGATATCATCTTTCACATAACATAAGTTCTTTGAGAACTCAACATTAAAACCCTTATCACAGAATTGGCTTATTGAAAGCAAATTATGCTTCAATCCAGATATATATGAAACACCATGGATATGAACTGAGTCAATTTCCAAAGTTCCATATCCTTCAGTCTGTCCCTTGGAGTTATCTCCAAATGTGATCTGAGGGCCTCTTTGTTCAACATAGTCACTGAGTATCTGCTTGAATCCTGTCATATGTCTTGAGCATCCACTGTCAAGATACCATACAGTAGGGGCCATTTCATTTCCACTCATCAGTGCTATGTGATCTTCAATCAGCTCAGTGCCCTTGTTTTCCTCCTGAAAAACAAATCAATTCTTATGTACCCAATTTGAGTAGGGTCCTACAAGGTTAGTTGTACCTTTCAGAATCCAAATCTACCTGACAAATCTAATCACTTTAGAGTGGCTGATCTGTCTTTCATAAACATCAACATACACATTTACTACTCTGGGTGCCTTAGTAGTATCCTGTGTATGAGTGCTAGCTTTAGCATGAACATGAGCCTTTGAATTTTTCTTTGGTAAAGGCTTTTTGTTCCATTGCTTTGGCTTCTGTGCAGCTGGTCTGAATCTTTGTTGACTTGGGTTCAGGTAACCTTTATCCTTAGGCAAGTGGGGTTCAGGTTGCCTGTACTGAAATTTGGGTCTTTCGGTATACTGAGGACTTGGTCTCTGCTGAGTGTTTCTCTTCTGAAGATTCCTCTGATGGTTCAGTGCAGATCCTTTCAGGTTTGCATTCTTAGCCTGAGGCTTCGAAGTACTTGCCTGAAATATTCCTACTGAGTGCTTAGGTTTTCTAGCCTTCACCCGAGGTTTGGGCTTTCTTACCTGATCATTCAGTTTTACTTGAACCATAGGTCATTTTCCCTTGTCTAACACCTTGGGCATTTCTTCAGTTTGAAGTGTAGGTGCCACTGGTTTAACAAAGATTGTCTTCTTGCTACTTGATGCAGCATTCAGATGACTTTGTGAGGTTCCCCCTGGAATGTATCCCAATCCAGATTTTATAGTAGCAGATCTTTGATAACTCTGAATTTCATCTATTACTTTAGATGCAGTATTCAATTGAGTTAGCTTCTTCTGCGCACTATCCTCACATTTCTGTAGAGTTTCATGCTTCTCAGAGAGGTCGTTGAACTCAGTTCTGATCAGCTGAATCTCTTCAGTGGATTTCTCTAGCTTTTCAGTTAGGGTCACTATCAGCTTCTCTTTCTCTGAGAGTTGTACTTTCAGAACATCCAGTTCATCAGTAGCTCTCATTAATTGAGAAGTGATTTCAGTATTGCTAGAGTCTTTCCACTTAAGGTTTTCAACTTTCAGTTCTTTGTTCTGCTCTTGAGTTTCATTTAGCAGTTCTTGTAAAACAGCATAGTCCTTCATCAGATTCTCAAAAGAATCCATCAGGTCAAAATGACTGTTTACAGTGGAACTTGATAACTCTTGTGCTAGTGTAGGAGAAACAACAGAGAAAGAAGAATTTACCTCCTCAATAGCCATCAGACAGATGTTCTCACTTTCACTGTCTGAGAATATTTCATCTGAAGAGCCAGATCCTTCCTCAGAATGTTCTTCTTCTGTAACCATGGCTTTTCTATTGGAGAACTTCTTGTCTCTTTTAGCTTGCCTTTCTCTTCTCTCCTTAGCACTCAGGTCTGGACAATCACACTAGAAGTGACCTTTCTTTTGGCAATTGTAGCATATGTTGGTATCATCATCCTGACCACTTTCTTCTTTGGATTTGGAGTCCTTCTTTCTGGATGAAGACCCTTAAGCTTTCAGGTCCTTTCTCTTCTCAGTTGATTTGTCCTCAGGTTTCTTCTGGTACCTGTGATTCCTGTAATAGTTTTTATATTTTCCATATTGACTATTAAGTCTTTCAAACCTCCTTGCCATCAGTGCTAGCTTATCCTCAAGCTCATCCTGATTCTTAGCAAGGGAGTTCTCAGACTCTCTAGTTTTACAAGTTTTATCCTTGGCCTTGAAAGCCACATTTTTACTAGATGATGAATCATCTTTGCTGTCAGTCTTTTTAGATTTCTTATCAATTACGAACTCATAGGCATTCAGCTCAGAGAAGACTTGTTGATATGACATTGAATTAATGTTTTTGGTGTTTTCAATCACCACTGCATGTATATCCCATTTCTTAGAAAGACCTCTAAGAATTTTCAATGCAACTTCTCTCTGTGGATATCTTTTTCCAAGTGCATTTAGATCATTCATAATGCTAGTGAATCTGACTTCCAATTTGTCTATAGATTCACCATCTTCCATTTCAAAACTATCAAACTTTCCAATGGCAACTGAAAGTTTGTTTTCCTTGATATGATCTGTGCCTTGGCACATTACAGCTAGTGTATCCCAAATTTCTTTTGCAGTATTACAGTGAGAAATCATTCCCATCACACCATCATCAATTGTACTGTATAGTGTGTCTTTAGCAATATAGTCTAGATTGACTAACTTCCTCTCCTCAAGAGTAAGTTGGTCATCAGACTTAGGAAATTCTGTTCTGAGATCATTTCTCTCATTTTCTGTTCCTCTGGGATTCACCACAGTAAATTGGAATGGCCCTTCAGAGACCACTCTCCAAATACGTTCATGTTTAGAATATAGGTGAGCCTGCATTCTTAGTCTCCATAAATCATAGTTCTCTACTGAGAACATGGGAAGTTTCTTAGAAGACATTTTAACTAAGTCCTTTAAGATATCAGCAATTAAGATCTGTTCAGATAGACCACAAGTATTTTAGCAAATACGACTTTGGTCAACAAAGCAGGTGGTCAAGTTGAACCACTGCTCTAATACCACTTGTTGGTCCCGGTGCAAACGAGTCTTACACGTGTATGGGGGGGAATACACGTGTTAAGTGTTTTTAAAACATTTCTTTACTGAGGTCAGCTTGGGTCAGGTTGTCCTGATGGTTTGATCCTTAGAAGCATAAAACGCTCTGAGTCAAAGTCTACCTGAGACAGTGATCCTGAGCTACTTTCAGATACCTCAGATAATCCCAACTGATCCTGAGTTTTCAGAGATCCTGAGCTGCTTGGATCAGATAACTAACTTACTGAACCCTCAGTTAGAGTAAGTTCAGTTTGGTAACTATCTATTCTAGCTACTCAGATGTGCGGAATGGTTGGCCCTTAGTTTATACTCGTTTTAAGCTTTGCTGAAAACCTTCCTTTTAATGGAATAGTGATTAGGTTGTGATTCAATTATATGCAACTTCAATGGATTGATTCCAGCTGAATATCAGTGAAAATATGCTTTCAATTCAAATTAATGCAACAGATAAATCAAGCAAAACAGAAAGCAAAGAACACAACAAGTTATAGTGGTTCAGAGACTCAAGCTCCTACGTCCTCTCTCCCTGATCTCTTCAGAGAAATTCACTAATCACTTCTTAAGGTTTTCTGACTACCTCTGTAGTTTACTAACCTTTCCACTTCCTAAGGTTTTCTGACTACCTCTGTAGTTTACTAACCTTTCTATTTTGAGCTTTCTGACTACCTCTGTAGTTTACTAACTCAAAATACACACAAGCTTTCTGACTATCCAAGATAGTTTACTCACTTCTTCTCTAGAGCTTTCTGACTACCTCAATGTAGTTTACTTACTCTTTACAACTCCAATCTCACCAACAATCACACTCAAACTACCTTACAAAGGGTTTGGGGTTTCTTGGTTGGTTTCCAACTAGGATGAGATATCCTTTATAATTAGAACAATGCAAAGGCTAGGATATCTCGACTAAGCTTTAGATATATCTTATCAACCTAGGCTTAGTGGAATGAGCTCTCTTCGATATAAAGCAATTGGGAAATTCTTGGGTTTTCGAGTGCTTCAACTTGCGATAATAAGTTTGAGCTCTTGAGTTGCTTACAAATTTCCCGTAACCTTACAATGTAGAGGGTCACAAGTATTTATAGGCATACACCAAGGTCACTCTTTAAAACTATCGGTTGGAAGAGATAGCTTCGTGAGTTTCCTCTTATGGTGTGTGAGGAACGACTATATTTAGGGTTTGACACTCCCTAATACTTTTTAGGCAATAGCCTTTCATGTAGTCGGTCATCACTTTTTGCAGTCTGGAACTTTTGTACTTCTGACATCTTTTCAGTGACCTGTCGCTGTCAGTGTCAGTAATGTACAGTGCTGTCTTCTTCTTTTTTACTTTTGTCTCCAGTTAAATGTAGACACACAACGGCTCTTTTTGGTTACAATCTCTGAATGATATAACCTTAACAACACTTTGTCTTAGTTCCTTTTGTCTGCATAAGAATGTCTTGGGCAATATCTATTTTTCTAAGGAATCGCGCTCTTCTCAGTATTGCATCCTTCAGATAGATATTTTTAGTGCCACAGAATATTCAGGTTTATACTGAGCATTCAGTACATTACTGAGTCTTCAGTATCCTTGATCTTCAGTCTTCTGTCTTCTATGTCTTCAGAGTCTTCTGAGTCTTCAGGGTCTTCTGAGTCTTCAGCGTCTTCTGAGTCTTCACAGATATACTGACTGATATACTGAGTCTTCATGCTGAGTCTTCAGTTTCACACTGAGTCTTCAGTTCCTAAGTTTCATACTGAACCTTCAGAAACTTCAGTTTCATACTGAAACTTCAGAAACTTCAGTTTCCTCAGAAACTTACTGAGTTCTTCAGAATCTTCAGATCCTAACTTGATCTATATCTGCTGACTATACATTTTGCAGATAACATCCTGAATACTATAAAACTGAATCCTGACTCAACTATCAAGATTATTCTGAACATGTCATACTTTGGGTTTTTGGGATCTAATCAAAATCATATCTTTATTAAATTCATCTCCCAACAGAGATTTTGGTGAGAGGCAGAGAATCAGATGGTGATTCTCCCTCAGAGTAGTCCACTTCAGTTCCTCTAACAGTTCTCTCTCCTTCTCCTTCGAGCATCTACTCGTCCCTAGCTCCACGGGCAGTGTGCTCAGAGCTGACTGCTATCTCCTTTTCTGATTCAACCTGAATCAGATCCTCCGTTCTGTGAACTTGCTGAACAGAACTAGTAGCAGTCTTCAGAGGAGAAATAACTCTCTTCTGACGTTTCCGTTGAGCATCTGGTTTCTTGGCCAGATCCTTCCTCTTCAACCACTTCTCTTGAATGGTCGTTCCCTGCGCTTCTGACTGTATCGAAGATGCAGTTGCCTTTTCTTTTCCCTTCTTTTCTCCCTTTGGTTTGGGCACATAAGGAGTAGGATCCTCATCAGACTGGCCAGGCAGAGGCTCATCTTTACCCAAGATGTCCTTGTGCTTTGCTTTATACACCTTCGCACCATTCTCATTCCATTCATAATTATTTGGCAGCTTGTCTGATAGAATGATTGAGATTTTGTGCATGAAGGAGCACTTGGAAGATAAGCACACTTCATTCCTCTGGGTCAGATCGAACTTCCCCGAGTCTTTTGGCAGTCTTGCCTTGACCATACCCAACCAATCCATATCTGAAGCCTTCTTGATGATTGCAGTCATGACACTGATCTTATAAGAGGTGACAGCATCAAGACTCTAGGTTGAGCACAGAATCACCTTCTGAACAATCTCAAAGAGAAGGTGATATTTCCTCTTCAGGTAGGAGGCTTTGACATTCATCGTATTCTCCTTATTTGCTAGCCTCAACAGCTCGGTTTCAAGAAAGTTCTTCTCTCCTACATCAGTTGTGTAGGTTTCTGGGTTGATGCTTCCTCGAGTGAGACCAAAGATCCTCTGAAGATCATCATTCGAGACTCGTACTTCCAATCCTCCAACGGAAGAAATCAAATCAGCATCAATGTCCTCGTCCTTCTGTAGATTGTACAGAAATTCTAGGGCTTCATGAGTGTGGACTATGTTCTGATGTCTAGAGCAATATTGTTCAAGACCACACGCTCGCAAGCACTCCAGAATTTCCAGCGATTCAGGATCTGTGGTGACTGAAAATACTACATATTTCTCATCAATGATATATTTCTTCATTGATGCGAAATTGAAGAACTTTTTCCCTTGGCCCTTTCATGCAACAAGATGTGCCATTTCTGTATGATATGCAAACAGATATTAGTTTGAGTAAACTATTTCAATAAACTCAGTCAAACTAGCAATCTAAGCATCAATTAAGCAAATAAGCATATAGATCGATGCAGATATAAATTACAGAAACACATAGCACGATTTGTAAACCTAATAACCAGAGTGAATGAAATCATGCAGTACTTAAGAGAAAAAATTACCAGATATTGATTCGTAGGATTGAGAAATCATGAAAATAGAATCAATCGACTTTGGAAAATAATTTTTTGAAGATTTGATCTTTTAAGAAACTGAGAAGACGAAGTAGTGGAAAGAAGTTTTCTGAGAAAGATTTGAATTTATATTATGCGAGGGAAACCTTTTTGCACAACTTCCCAAAGGTACTCAAGTGTCCGTGTTTTGAAATCAATGGTTGAGATTAGTCGGCAGAAAAGTGTTTTAATCGCACGGTTGAGAAAAGTAGTCTTCTCGTATTTTGGACTCGAAAATTCACAATAAAATGCATTAAATACACATTCCCATGTCAACATTTAATGTTTTGCAGTGCTTTCGTCACAAAGTTAAAAGAAAAAGAGTAAAAATCAATTTATTTAAATAAAGCATATAAGATGTTCAGAAAAGGGATAAATAAGAAACATATCTGACTGATAGATATTGTAATCAACCAGTTACCACTGTGATCTGATCTGATTGGCTTGATTATTTGTTGACCTTACTGATGGTAGCCTATACTTTAGCATTTCCCAACAATATTCCACTCATCTGATTAGATTCCTGTTTGATTCAATCCGATACTTATCTGATCCACTTATCTGATCCTCTTCATCCTTCAGTCTTCTTCAATTCAGGCCTCGTTTCCTAGGCATTTAAGTCATATTCCCGCAAGGCTTTTACTTCGGGAAGTCAAAAAGTTGCCTCAATTCCCAAATCGGAGCGATTTGACACTCCGTAATAATGGTATAGATACACTGTGATTACTCACACCGTCAACTCATCCAACCATCGGCCGCGTGTTTCTTACGCGTTGTAGATGCAAATTTCTCTTAAGGTCTTTGAGAAAATAAATTTGCATCTATACCCCTGCTTTTCTCCTATAAATTGGCCTGGGGTTTTAGGCAAACAACACAACATAAACCATACATCTTCTTTAGCTTATACTCCATGTTTTTCGATGAATCCCTTATTTCCGGTGAAACTTCCGGCAAAAGCCTTTAACACTTCTCAAATGATTTCAGCTTCTCAAATCAACCCTGTGTGTTCCTTCACACTGCTTTCGTCGTCATCGAAGATTACACATACAATTATTGCAAAGCTTCTTTACCACCGAGGCGGCAGATCTGCTATAGCAAATGAGAAGGCACTTCTCCTAACCATATGCACCTTGTGTGCCTATCGAGATGACGAAATTAACATCAACAGACTCAGTCTGATACAAAACATGGGTTTGGTATATGGTCTTGATCAGACAATAGCTGATCTTCATATATCAAACTCAATATTTGCATGCGACACTAGTGGTCTTATGGTCTTTTGACCAAACCTTTGGCACTTGTGTCCGATTTAACAGCTGGAGAGCCCATTGAATTCAGGTCTAGGGGCTCCTGGCTTAGAAATCCTTCAAGGCCGCTCTCGCTTCTCACTCCGAAGCTCTGAGGGTGGCTCAGGATTATCTTAAAGCCTCTCACGCCCCTTTTAGGGTCGGGGGATAATGAGAGCATCATGCTCTAAAATCTTTAAAGCCTCTCTCCCCTTCCCTTCCTAGGGTTAGGCTTAGGGTTTATGGTTTATAGTTTATGTACTGACCTCCAGGTCCTTTTGTACTTGTAACTTGTAATGTAAATCTGACCTCTGGGTCCTTATCAATGAAAAGTTTTATTATTTCATTGTTGTGTTGCCTCTACTTACTTATGCGATTTGTAGCCTTAAACTTATACAACTTGCTTGTTGACCATAGCTTATCGACTTATAAAGTATAACCTTCCAATCTGATCAGTTCCCCCTTAATTTGATATATCTTAAACTGATCAGTTCCTTGTCTGATCTTCAGATCGGCTCCTTGTCTGATTTTTTGATTGGCTCCTTGTCTGGTCTTCTGATTGGCTCCTTGTCTGATCGTCTGATAGGCTCCTTGTCTGATCGTCTGATCAGTTGGGATTCCTAACTCAACTGATTCCTCTTAACCTGGTTAGTCTCTTAACCAACTGGTTCTGGAGACCAGTCCACCAAACATTTCTGGTGCACTTTCTCTGAGATCCAGAAGCCCTAGCTCATTGCATAATTCTCTGAATCTGATCTCAACTAGTGGCTTAGTTAAAATATCAGCTTTTTGCTTATCAGTATGGATCTTTTCCATTCTGATATTCTTCTTTTCAACATGATCTCTAATAAAATGGTGTCTGACATCCACATGCTTGCATCTTGTATGTAGAACAAGATTCTGAGTGATTGCAATAGAACTATTACTGTCACAAAATATAGGTACGTTCTTAGCTACAATGTTGTAATCCCTCAGCTGCTGACTTAGCCAGAGCAGTTGGGAACAACAGCTTCCTGCAACCATATATTCTGCTTCAGTAGTAGATGTCGCAACTGATCTCTGCTTCTTTGAAAACCAAGAGATCAGTTTACTACCTAGAAACTGACATGTACCTGAGGTTGACTTCCTGTCGATTCTACAACCTCCGTAGTCAGAATCAGAATACCCACTAAGCTCTAGATTATCATCTGATGGGTAAAATAAACCAATGTTTATTGTCCCCTTCAGATACTTAAGAATCCGCTTAGCTGCTTCCAGGTGGCTTTGCATTGGATTCGCCTGAAATCTGGCACATACACCTACTGCAAAAGTGATATCTGGTCTGCTGGCAGTCAGGTATAGTAAAGATGCAATGAGAGCCCTATATTCTTTCTGATTAGTTTTCTGACCATCCTCATCTGGATCCATCTTGAATCCAGTCATCATAGGAATTCTGGCTTCCTTACAGTTTTGAACTCCAAACTTAGCTAATAAATTACTAGTGTACTTCGCCTGGCAGATGAATATCCCTTTTGTACTTTGCTTGACCTGTAAACCACCCAGAAAGTAATTCATTTGACCCATCATGGACATCTCGAACTTCCCTTGCATTAGTCTGCTGAACTTTTCACATAACCTCTTGTTGGGAGATCCGAAGATGATGTCGTCTACATAAATCTGAACCATCAGAATATCTTCTCCATCTTCTATTCTGAATAAGGTTCTGTCCACTATTTCTTTAGTGAAACCGCTGTCTATCAAGAACTGAGAGAGTGTATCATACCAAGCTCGAGGAGCTTGTTTTAGGCCATAAAGAGCTTTTCTTAAATGGTACACTTGGTTGCCTTTTTCAAAGCCGGGAGGTTGTTCAACATAAATTTCCTCAGCTAGTACCCCGTTTAAGAATGCACTCTATTGGGAGATGAATTTTAATAAAGATTTATGATTTTGATTAGATCCCAAAACCCCTGAGTATGACATGTTCAGAATGATCTCGATAGTTGAGTCAGGATTCAGTTTTTAGAATATTCAGGATGTTATCTGCAGAATGTATAGTCGTGCCATATAGTTCGAGATAGTTACTAAAGACTCAGTAGGATACTGAGTAATTGAAGACTTCGGCGAGAAGACTCGAGATATCACCAAGATAAACTACAAAGATTCAAGACCTCAAGACTCGTAAGACTCAAGACACAAAGATCAAGATCGAGAAACTAAAGATCAAGAATACTGAAGGCACAAGAATTATCAAGACTCGATGAAGGTATTGAATGCTCGATTATGAACTCAATGTTTTCGAGGCACTGAATATATCTATCTGAAGGATGCAATACTGAGAAGATCGCGATTCCTTAGAAAATAGATATTTGCCAAGACATTCAAATGCAGACAAAAGGAACTAAGTCAGAAGTGTTGTTAAGGTTATATCAAACTCAGAGTTTGTAACCAAAAAGAGCCGTTGAAGGTGTTTACCTTTAACTGGAGACAAAAGTCAAAAAGAGGAAGACAACATCATACCATACCGACAATCGACAAAGACGGATCTCTGAAAAAAGATGTCAGATGTACAAAAGTTCCAGACTGCAAAAAGTGAAGACTGGCTACATGAAAGGTTATTGCCTAGAAAGTGTTAGGGAGTTTCAAACCCTAAATATAGCCGTTTCACACACCACAAGTGGGAACTCACGAAGCTGTCTCTCCAACAGATAGTTTTCAAGAGTGACCTTGGTGTATGCCTATAAATACTGGTGACCCTCTACATTGTAAGGTTACGGGAAATTTATACGCAACTTAAGAGCTCAAGCTTATTCTTGTAAAAGTTAAAAGCACTCGAAAAACTTAAAATTTCCCAAGTGCTTCAATATTGAAGAGAGCTCACTATACTAAGCCTAGCTTGATAAGAATTATCCAAAGCTTAGTCGAGATATCCTAACCCTTTGCATTGTGCTTCATTGTAAAGGATATTTCATCCTAGTTGGAAACCAACCAAGAAACCCCAAACCCTTGTGAAGTTAGTTGGAGTGTGTTTGTTGGTGAGAAGTGTTGTAAAGAGTTAGTAAACTACGCGGAGTAGTCGAAAAAACTCTAGAGGAGAAGTTAGTAAGCTCTGAGGTAGTCCGAAAGTTTGTGTGTGAACTAAGTAAACCAGGTAGTCGAAAGCTCAAGGTCGGGTTGAGTAAGTAAACTTCGTGGAGTAGTCGAAAAAACTTCGGGGCCGAAGTTGATTCCGCAGGTAGTCGAAAAGCTCGAAGTTGATAGTGAATTTCTCTCAAGAGTCGGGGAAGTGGGCGTAGGAGCTTGTGTCTAACCAAACCGAATTCTCTTATGAGGATTCTTATCTCATTGAAGACTTATTTTGAAAGCATCTTTTTCAATGATCCAAGCAAATCAATCAGATCTGAATCCCGACCTAATCACTATTTCAGGACTCTAAGGGCCAACCATTCCAAGCATGATTATCCGAGAACAGTTTTACCAAAACCAACATACTCTTACGAGGGTCAAGAAGTTAGTCCGATCCAACCAACTCGAGACTTTGACTCGGTTGAGGATTATCTCGAGGTTTCCTCAGATCACTTGTCTCGCTTCTCGAGCGAACCTAATCTTCGAGGATTATCGACCCAAGTCGACCTCGAAGAAAAAGTTTTAAAAACACCAACACGTGTATTCCCCCATACACGTGTAAGACTCGTTTGCACCGACCAACAAGTGGTATCGAGCGGTGGTTCAACTTGACCACTGGCTGTGTTGACCAAAGTTTTATTTTCAAAAATACTTGTGGTCTATCCGAATCGATCTTATTTGTCAAACCTTTTATTTTTCAAGAGATCGGAAAAATGTCTTCTAAAAACTTCCCATGTTCTCGGTGGAGAACTATGACCTATGGAGATCGAGAATGCAGGCTCATCTCAGATTCCAAACATGAGCGTATGTGGAGAGTGGTCTCTCAAGGACCATTCCAGTTCATCAGAGTGAATCCCAGAGAAATGAAAGATGAGAGAATTGATCCTAGAGCAGAATTTCCTAAGTCCGATGACCAACCCGACTCTGAGGAGAGAAAGTTAGTCAATCTAGACTACATTGCAAAAGACACACTATATACAAAGACAATTAATGATGGTGTGATGGGAATGATCTCTCACCGTAATATCTTCTAAAGAGATTTGGGATACACTAGTCATTATGTGCCAAGGCACGAGATCATATAAAAAAAACAAACTTTCAAAGGGCAATTGGAAAGTTTGACATTTTTTGAAATGGATGATGGTGAATCAATAGACAAACCGAAGTCGATTCACTAGCATCATGAATGATCTAAATGCACTTGGAAAGAAATACCCACAGAGAGAAGTTGCATTGAAAATTCTTAGAGGTCTATCTATGAAATGGGATATTCATGCGAAGGTGATTGAAAACACCAAGAATATTAACTCAATGCCTTACCAACAAGTCTTCTCTCGAAAAAAAGCCTATGAATTTGTAATTGATAAGAAATCCAAAAAGGTCGACAAAGAAAGATGATTCTTCATCGAGTAAGAATGTGGCTTTAAAAGCCAAAGATAAAACTCAGAAAAACCTGTTCGAGAACCCTCATGCCAAAAATCAGGATGAGCTTGAGGAAAAGCTAACACTGATGGCAAGAAGGTTTGATAGACTCAATAGTAGATTTGGAAAATACAAAAGCTATTACAGAAACCACAGGTACCGAAGAAACCCGAGGACATATCATCCGAGAAGAAGAAAGACTCGAAGTCAAGGATCTTCATCCAAGAGAAAGGACTCCAAGTCCAAAGAAGAAAATGATCGGGGATGATGATGCCAACAGATGCTATAATCTAAGCTAAAGAAAGGTCACTTCCAAAGATGATTGTCCGGATTTGAGTGCTAAGGAGAGAAGAGAAAGGCAAGCTATAAGAGACCGTAAGTTTTAAAGCAAAAAAGGCAATGGTTGCGAGAAGAAGAACACTCGAGGAGGATCTAGCTCTTTCAGATGAGATATTCTCGAGACAAAGGAAAGTGATGACATCTGTCCGATGGCCATTGAGGAGGTAAACTCTTCTTTCTCTGTTGTTGCTCCTACACTAGCATAAGAGTTTTCAAGTTCCAATCGAAAAACACTCATTTTGACTCGATGGATTCTTTTCGAGAATCGATGAAGGACTATCTTTGTTTGCAAGGATCGCTAAATCAAACTCAAGAGCGAGAATAAGGAATCGAAAGTTTGAAAATCTAAAATGGAAAGACTCTAGCAATATTGAAGTCACTTCTCAATTAATGGAGCTACCGATGAACCGGATGTTCGAAAGTACAACTCGCAGAGAAAGAGAAGTTGATAATGTCCCTAATCGAAAAGCTAGAGAAATCCACTAAAGAGATTCACTAATCGAATCGAAGTTCAATGACCTCTCCGAGAAGCATAAAACTCTACAGAATCGAGAGGATAGTGCATGGAAGAAGTTAACTCTAATGAATAATGCATCTAATGTAATAGATGAAATTCGAGAGTTACCAGAGATCTGTGACTATAAAATCTGGATTGGGATACATTCCTGGGGGAACCTCACAAGGTCATCTAAATGTTTGCGTCAAGTAGCAAGAAGACTATCTTTGTAAAACCAAATGGCACCTACACTTCAAACCGAAGAAATGCCCAAGGTTGTAGACAAGGAAAAGGACCAATGGTCTCAAAAAAACCCGAATGATCGAAGTTAGAAAGCCCAAACCTCGGTGAAGGCAAGAAAACTGAGCGGTCGATTGAAAGTTTCAGCAAGTACTTCAAAGCCTCGGCTAAGAATGCAAACCCGAAAGGCTCCACATCGAACCATCGAGAGGAATCCTCGATGAGAAAAACACTCAAAGAGAGACATTCTCAATCAAGAGACCAAGTCCTCAAATCTTTGAAAGACCCAGATTTAAATCTGCATAACCCGAACCTCACTTTCCTAAGGTTAAAGGTTATCCAACCCGAAATCATCAAAGATTTAGACCGGCCGCACAAAAGCCTAAGCATCCGAATGTATGCCCGAACCAAAGAAGAACTCTAAGGCACATGTTCATGCTAAAGCTAGCACACATATAATTTAAAACCGCTAAGGCACCCAAGAGTAGTGGATGTATATGTTGATGTTTATGGAAGACAAATTAGCCACTCTAAAGTGATTAGAGTTGTCGAGGCGATTTGATTCCGAAAGGTACAAAGAAACCTCGTAGGACCCTACACAAAATGGGTACCTAAGAATTGATCTATTTTCCAGGAGGAAAACCAGGGCACTAAGCTGATGAAAGATCACATGGCACTGATGAACAGAGATGAAAAAGCTCCTGATGTATGGTATCTTGACAGTGGATGCTCAAGACATATGACAGGATTCAAGAAGATGCTTTCAAGGACTATGTTGAACAAAGAGGCCCACAAATCACTTTTGGAGATAACTCCAAGGGATGATTGAAGGATATGGAACTTTGGAAGTCGACTCGATTCATATCCATGGTGTTTCATATGTATCCGATTGAAGCATAACTTGGTTTGTCAATTAGCCAATTCGTTATAAGGGTTTCAATGTTGAGTTCTCCAAGAACTTATGCTTTGTGAAAGATGATACATCACCTAAAAGTATTACTGACTGGTACAAGAAAAGGGAATGTGTATCTTGTTGATTGGAGTTCAACTCCTAAAGATACATGTTTAATTGCTAAAAGTTCCACAGATACCAGTTGGTTATGGTATAAAAGAATGAATCACCTAAACTTCAAAACCCTGAACAAGCTTGGAAGATTAGCTCTTGTGAGAGGGTTGCCTAATGAAGTGTTCAAGAAGGAACACATTTGTGATGCGTGCGAAAAGGAAAACAAGTCAAAGCATCATTTAAAAAAGCAAAGTAGAAGTTTTACTTGAGAGAATACTTGACTTTTGCATATGGATCTGTTTGGTCCTATAACACTGTGAGCACTAATGGCGAAATACACATTGGTAGTAGTTGATGACTACTCAATATATACTTGGGTCATATTCTTACTCAAGAAGAAAGAGACTCGAATAAAGTCGCCAGAAATTCATCGAAAAGACTCAAGATTGAGAAAAAATCTGAGTGTGGTCAAAATCGATCCGACAAAGGAAACCGAGTTTATAAATCATATCATTTCCGATTATTGTTCAACAAATGGAATTCTACATGAAACATCACCGCAAGGACCCTCAACAAAATGGTGTTCTTTGAAAGAAGGAAATGTAAACTCCGAAAAGAAGTTCGCAAGGACAATGATAAATGAAGGCGATATTCCTAAAAGATTTTGGGTTGAAGTCGCCAACACCGCATGCTACTCTCGAGAATAGATCCATGCCGACAAAAAGTCAAGGCAAAACGCCTTTATGAGCTTTGGAATGAAAGGAAGCCTCTTGTTTCTTTTTTTTTCGTGTGTTTTGGTTGCAAGTGTTTCCTACACAATAATGGTAAAGATCGCTTGAAAACATTTGATAGTAAAGTCGATGAAGGAATATTCTTAGGATATTCTCAAGTCAAGAAAAACTTTCAGAGTTTACAAATCGTAGGACTTTTATTGTGGAGGAAACAACTCATGTTGTTTTTTGATGAATCTGCTTGTGTTCGGAAGAAACAGAAACATGATGCAAATGAACTGACTAAGAGGATCACCAGATTAAGCCTGAAACAGAAAGATAAATCATCCACTGAACCTAAAAAGAAGAAGTCAGCATTATCTATGATTGGAGTGACTCCAGACTCAGATAAAGAAGTTCAGGATGGAAATCAGGATGGTGAGACCCGGAAAACCAACACTCCAAAGGTGACCAATCCGAACAGATACCGCCTCGCACTCGTGCACGTGATGCCAATGAAGATGTGGTCACAGCTGAGGCAATTTCTGAATCTATCAACCAAAGGGGAACAAATGTCTCTGACAATGTTCTGAATAGAATTTCCCCTGAGGAAGATGATTCCCTTTCTCCTATTTTGTTGTTCCCTGAGTTTGCTGATTTAACTGAACCTAACATTTCAAATGTTGAGGATACCATTGAAGGGGGAACATCAAGAAGGAAATGGTTAGATAGCCATCCTACAAGCCGATTGTGGGTGATGTAACCGAAGGTGTTAAGACTAGAAGGTTCCATGGAGAGAGTGCACTATTCTCATTGCTTCCTATCGGAGAAAGAACCTCATCGAGATTGGTGAAGCTCTACAAGATTCTCACCGGATTACCGCCATGCAAGATGAGTCAATCAATTCTCGAGGAATGAAGTATGGGAGCCGGTAGATAAACCGTAAAGGCACAATCAACCAAGTGGGTTTTCAAGAACAAAAGAGATGAAAACAACAACATTGTGAGAAACAAGGCAAGGCTAGTTGCACAAGGTTATTCCCAAGAAGAAGGCTTAGATTATGATGAAACCTTTGCACCTGTTGCAAGACTAGAAGCCATCAGATTGTTTCTTGCATATACTGCCCACATGAAGTTCACAGTCTATTAGATGGATGTGAAAAGTGCATTTCTGAACGGCGTGCTTAAAGAAGAGGTTTATGTGGAACAACCTCCTGGTTTCAAACAGAATGACCAAGTTTACAGGCTAAGAAAAGCTTTGTATGGTCTTAAGCAAGCACCCAGAGCATGGTATGATACTCTTTCTCAATTTCTTACTGACCATGGTTTTGTCAAAGGAACTATTAATAGAACTCTGATCAGGATAGAGGATGGGGAAGATATCTTACTAGTTAGATATATGTTGATGACATCATTTTTGGATCTCCAAACCATCAGCTGTGTGAAAAGTTTTCAACACTGATGAAAGGCAAGTTTGAGATGTCAATGATGGGAGAGATGAATTTCTTTCTAGGACTTCAAGTGAAACAATCAAAGGAAGGAATATTCATCAACCGTGCAAAGTACACCGAGAGATCCGATTGCCAAATATGGTGTATGAGATTGCAATGCGCTTAGAATTCCCATGAATACTAACTACAAGATGGATCCCCGATTACAAGGCAAATCAAGAAATCATACCGATTATAGAGGAATCATTGGATCATTGCTCTATCTCACAGCAAGTAGGCCGGATATAACATTTGCTGTTGGGATATGTGCAAGATACCTAGCTAATCCTAAGGCTAGTCACATGGAGGTCGCCAAAAAGATAATCAAATATCTTAAGGGCACGAAGAATGAGGATTATGGTATCCAAATTGATGATAACCTAGAGTTAAGTGGTTACTCGATGTCGATTATGGAGGATGCAGACTGACAGAAGTCCACTTCAGAACTTGTCAATTTCTAGGAAGCAAGTCGATATCTTGGTTTTCGAAGAATGCAGACCTCGATGAGCAACAAGTACTACTCGTTTAATATATGGTCATAGAAGTCTCATTTGCATGCATTCTTTGCCTCGCACAACAATTGAGGATTATAAATTTGTAGCCAATGAAGTACCAATATTTTGTGACAATAATAATGTCATTTCTATTTCACAAAACCCGGATTGCACACCGATGCAAGCATGTGGATATCGGACATCACTTCATCGAGATCATGTCGAGAAGAAGGACATAAGGATGGAGAAAATTCATACTTGATAAGCGAGAGCTGATATCTTGATTAAACCTTTGGCGGAATCAAGATTTCAAGAACTTTCAGTTGAATTAGGGATGTTAGAACCAGGTGTATAGAGTAAAATCTGAAAAATTGAAGGTTTTCAGATGCATGAAGTTTTCTCAGAATCCTTCTGAGAAGCTCAGGATAAAATGGAAATAATTGAATCGAGTCTCGAAAAACTTCGAAGCATAATGAATCAATTCAAGATTTCGATTATAATGACATTTTATCAAGATCGTTACTCGAGGGACTAATAGAGGGAAATTGGTCCAAAGAAGTAATGACTATGCGATCCATTTATTGCTCAAGTAAATTCAGTAATCATTCGCAATAAATATAAAAACACCTGAGGAATGTTTTTTTTGGGCGGGATCGTTTTAAATTCCGAAGAAGGTCAACAGTCATTTAATGCTCTGCTACATTAATGACCAATGAGGATGTTTTGGCGGCTTACTTTTTTGGAGATCGTCGGTTCAGATACCCGATTAATAGGAGATTAATCTCAACCGTTGTTACTCACCTAACCAACACGATTCCCCACGATCTCAAGGCTATATAAACCCCAATCACCATTCAAGCCAAAATTTTTTATCAAACCCTTCGTTTTCAAATCCTCTGCAATTAAAAATCCCTTTGCCCAGAAATTCTCCAAACCCTAAAGCTTCCCTTCTTCAATCAAACTCTTAAATGGCTCCAACCCTGTTCGAGAGATTAGTTGAAACCAACAAGTCGTGGTACGAGTTCGTTGTCTCACTTGAAAGCACAACCAACTCAAAGCCGTAAGAGGAGGCTCGCATATGATTCGATTCAAGCTAAACTCATTTCCAACTAGTCGCAAACCCACTGCACCAGAGTTTGCGAAAAGAGGTAATCAATTCATCTCAGAATTTGAAGATAGATGAAGAGGGTCAGATGTATTCTAAGTTAATCAGATCACACTTAGAGCAGTCATCCAAATACGTCGATTTTGAGAGGGATCTGTATATAGTTCCGAAAAATCTGAATGATGTTTTTGAGCTCTGTGATAGAGGAGAGGATCCTATGACATATATGTCAGGAAGAGAGCAGGAGTACTTAGATAGGATTGCTGAGAATCCTGTTAAGTTTGAGGCGACACTGCATAAAAGGCACCTGAAGCCACAATATCGTGTGTTGATGGATATTGGGAGCAAGTGCATCATGAGTCTTCTTGGGGAGTTTTGAGCGTATAAGTACCCTCAAGCTCAGATTGATGGCGGCGATAAAGCTTCACCCACCACAGATTTCAAATCGGGTCAAATTCTGATCCGACGGTGAGTGAGCAGACCAAAGTTTTGAGGAAGATTGACGGGGCGATCTCAATCAAAGGCAAGATCCACCATGCCACCAAAATTGCTTAC
The DNA here is from genome assembly GCA_037126765.1 of Stenogyne calaminthoides. NCBI lineage: Eukaryota > Viridiplantae > Streptophyta > Magnoliopsida > Lamiales > Lamiaceae > Stenogyne > Stenogyne calaminthoides. The sequence goes on along the minus strand of JBBCBC010000007.1, from coordinate 21,218,998 downwards.
ATTTTGGAGATGTGCAGAGAGGAGGAGGATATCTTCGCCAATTCGACCCCATTTCCTAAATCCAAAATTCTCGTTAAACCCATTGTTGCAAGGAAGCAGGTCATCAGGGGGAAGAGAGAAAAGAAGGTAGAATCACCTCCTGCAACTCTTTCAAAAAAAGAGACCCAACAAACTAGGGGAAGGTGTTGTTGGAGGCAAAGATGGAGCAGGAGCAAAAATGATGAAAATGTAATCTTGCTCCAAAACGCAGAAGATTGGTGGTTCTCACCGATGAAGATGAAAGTGATTCTGAAGAGATTCAATCTGAGGGCCAAACTGCTCAGAGTTCACCATTACAAGTGTTGGCTCAAAGTTATCTCCAGACACACAGATCGACCGAGGAGCGGTCTTTTTTTCGAGGTGCTCGAGACATCGCCAAGATGATAAAAATTTCTCAGAAATTTTCAAAGGAGCTCAGACCTCGAGATGCCTACCTCGGTGTGCGCGTGCTCGAGACAGGAAGAGCCCACCGAGTCGATCCAAGATGTGCAAGCTCAGATCGACGAGCCAACTCGGACTAAACCGAGGATATAACAACAGCCTCGTTAACCCACTCAGATGCAAACCGAGGACTGATCGCACAAACTTCGATGTCTTTGAGACTCGTGAGCATAATAGTCTTGATGAGCTCCCGAAAGTGATCTACTTTTGATCCCTTAGCGTAAACTTCAAATGAACCAGAGAGCCCGAGATGGAAGAAGGGCGAGGCTGAAGAAGGCGAGTGGAGGAGCAAGGGGGAACGGTTCATACTTGACCGATACCCTGAGCTCAGCTCATACCCTGATCTGCAAGATATTTTCTTCAGATTAAGGACAACTGTATTTATCCTCAATCAGACTCTTCCCGAGATGCTTGATATTGCTGCTTTTAGAGAGGAAGACTGGTGGAATGAGGTGACATCCTTTCTGACCGACTTTTCAGGGTTCAGAAGGACAAAGCTCAAGATGAAAAACGCCGATTTTGATGAGCTGGTTCAGAGGAAGTTGGCTGAGAGGAGAGCAACTAAAGTTGGTGCCCCAAGCAGCGGAGACAAATCTCAAGATGGAGATGGGGACCAACAGGGAGATGCTGAGGAACAGTCTCAGAAGGAAAAGGAGACTTCGCATGGCGATCAACTCGATCTAGTCAACATCGATCGATGATAGTACTCTTCGCACCGAGGCGCAAATTGAGACTCGAGCTCGAATGAAGTCAAGCTCAAGATGATCGACAAAGACAGAGGTGCGTAAGATTCCTGAGATTGATCTCACTCCCCTGATAGAGAAACTTGAGAAGTTTGAGCCAATGATGATCAAGATTGCTCAGATGGAAGAGACGTTGACCAATCAAGCTCAAAAGATGGACGGTCTTAGTCACTCTTCAGAACTGGTGCAAATTCAAAACACTCTAACCACCCAGATGACCACCATAGAAGGAAAGCTAAATGAGAAGTTCGGAGGAGTCAAGGCCGAAGTTAAGTGATGAATCGAAGGTAAACACCGTGAAAGTTCTCGATTTCCTAGAGGTGAAACCGGCGTAAAAGAATGAGGTGCTAATCAAGTCTGGCTGTTGAGGAAATGAGCTCAATGCTCATGACCAAGATGACAGAGATGTTCAAAGAAGCACTCTTCGGCGGTTTGCCCACTTATCTCAAGAATTTTATGTGGACAAGAACCATCTAAGGAGGCCGGAAGACGAACAAGATCGAGATAGCGGAGAGAAGTTCATTTGTGAGAGCAAAGAGCAATATCACATGGACACAAAGACTCTCCGGGCTTCTTCCAAATTACTATTGCCAAGAAGGGGGAAAAGGAAGTCAAGATCTCGTAAATTTCATGGCACATACTTTGGAGAAGAAGGCTCGAAAAGATGTTTGAAATGTATAATCTAGCAAAAAGCCTTTAAAGAAGTCCGAGCTACTCGAGAAGTTTAAGTTCGCCGGTAGAAAAGCCTATCTACACTCGAAGTTTCGAAAGCAAGCTATGCTTGATGTTGCAAGAGAGAAACCGAAAAGCTAGAGAAAAAGGTTGGAACAAGCCAGTCCGCCAACTTAATCGCTTATGAAGAGGAAAGCCTTGGGCGTTGTTCAACCCGAAAAGCAAAACGTGAAAAAGGCTTCTAAGCCAATCCAGAGAAAAAAATCGATTCGATGATGAAGAAACAGAACAACCAAAGGAATCTGAGTCTCAACCTTTAGAAGAAAGTCTTCAACACGAGAAATGCTCAAGACACTCCAAGAAGAACAAGCTAAGAAAGCTTGTCCGCTTCGGTCTCGTGAACGCTGTGATCGAAAAGAAGATAGACGAAGAGCAGAAGCGAAGGACTTATTTCAGGAAGTTTGCGAGCAAGAGGAAAGGAACATCAAAAGCACTAAAATGGCCCCACGTTGATTTCAGGAATGTTTAACCTGGAGGTGCCCGCTGATGAAGTTGAGAATGAAGCAAACTGAAGAGCAGAAGACTGAAGAGCCAAAATCGTAAGATCAAGATCAAGACTCGGAAGATTTTGTAATCTTTAAATTTTGTCTTTTTGATTTTGTTGATAAACTCATTGTAATATGTAACGGGATAAAAAATCATCAATGAAGATTTATCATTATGCTCAAAAGATAATATCTCATTATCTTATTTACATGTCTTTTATTTTGATATGCCTGAATGAATGTCTCTGAACTGATTGTATGTTGATAAGGGAGAAATTGTTTAAGTATTTGGTAATTAACTAGTTAAAAAGATTCATTACTGAAGAAATTGCTGAATGATTAAACTATTGAGAAACTCTGACATTGTTGAGAGTTTTTCTGATTTATGAAATTGTTGGGAGACAACCAATCTTGTAATAGGATAAACTGAAACCTGAGTATAGGTTATTTGTTTGTAACAAGATAGGTTTTGGCATCATCAAAAAGGGGGAAATTGTTGGGAGATGAATTTTAATAAAGATTTATGATTTTGATTAGATCCCAAAACCCCTGAGAATGACATGTTCAGAATGATCTCGATAGTTGAGTCGATTTGATTTTTAGAATATTCAGAATGTTATCTGCAGAATTTATAGTCAGCAGATATAGTTCAGGATAGTTACTAAAGACTCATGAGGATCTTGAGTAAATCAAGACTCAATGAGAAGACTCGATATATCGGTCAAGATAAACTACAAAGATTCGAAGACCAAAGACTCGGAAGACACAAAAGATCAAGATCGAGAAACTAAAGATCAAGAATATCAAGGCACAAGAATTATCAAGACTCGATAGAAGGTATCAATGCTCAAGATGAACCTCGAATGTTTCGAGGCACTGAATATATCTATCTGAAGGATGCAATACTGAGAAGATCACGATTCCTTAGAAAATAGATATTTGCCAAGACATTCAAATGCAGACAAAAGGAACTAAGTCAGAAGTGTTGTTAAGGTTATATCAAACTCAGAGTTTGTAACCAAAAAGAGCCGTTGAAGGTGTTTTCCTTTAACTGAGACAAAAGTCAAAAAGAGGAAGACAACACATACCATATACCGACAATCGACAAAGATAGGTCTCTCAAAAAGGATGTCGATGTACAAAAGTTCCAGATCGCAAAAAGTGAAGATCGGCTACATGAAAGGCTATTGCTTAAAAGTGTTAGGGAGTTTCAAACCCTAAATATAGCCGCTTTCACACACCACAAGAGGGAACTCACGGTCAGTCTCTCCAACGGATAGTTTTCAAGAGTGACCTTGGTGTATGCCTATAAATACTGGTGACCCTCTACATTGTAAGGTTATGGGAAATTTATACGCAACTTAAGAGCTCAAGCTTATTCTTGTAAAAGTTAAAAGCACTCAAAAAACTTAGAATTTCCCAAGTGCTTCAATATTGAAGAGAGCTCACTATACTAAGCCTAGCTTGATAAGAATTATCCAAAGCTTAGTCGAGATATCCTAACCCTTTGCATTGTGCTTCATTGTAAAGGATATCTCATCCTAGTTGGAAACTAACCAAGAAAACCCAAACCCTTGTGAAGGTAGTTGGAGTGTGTTTGTTGGTGAGAAGTGTTGTAAAGAGTTAGTAAACTACGCGGAGTAGTCGTAAAAACTCTAGAGGAGAAGTTAGTAAGCTACAGGGTAGTCCGAAAGTTGTGTGTGATTGAGTAAGTAAACTACGGAGGTAGTCGTAAAGCTCAAGGTCGGGTTGAGTAAGTAAACTCGTGGAGTAGTCCCGAAAACTCGTACGCGAAGTTGAGTAAGTAAACTACGAGGTAGTCGTAAAGCTCGAAGTTGATAGTGAATTTCTCTCAAGAGTCGTGAGAGTGGACGTAGGAGCTTGTGTCTCGAACCACTATAATTGTTGTGTTTTTTATTGCTTTCCTTATATGTGCTTATCTCATTTGCATTGACTTGATTTTGAAAGCATACTTTTTCAATCGATATTCAGTTGGAATCAATCCAATTGAAGTTGCATAAGTGAATCACAAATTTAATCACTATTTCATAAAGGGAAGGTTTTTAAAGAAAGCTTAAATCGAGTATAAACTAAGGGCTAACCATTCCGACAATCGAGTAGCTAGAACAGATAGTTACCAAACCGAACGCATTTCTTCCGAGGGTTCATAAGTTAGTTATCCGATCCAAGCAACTCAAGATCTCTCGACACTCGTGACTCGGCTTGGGATTATCTCGAGGTTTCGAAAAGCATTTCAGATCACCGCCTCAATGAGACTTTAACTCGAGCGATCTGTCTTTCTCAAAACCTAATCTTCGTGATTATCTAACCCAAGTCGACCTCGGAAGAAAAAGTTTTAAAAACACCTAACACGCAGTATTTCCCCCCTATACACGTGTAAGACTTCGTTTGCACCGGACCAACACACTCGCGTTTGCCGTAAAATAAATTTGAATGGATTCTAGGCGAAGCGGCCCGGTGCAAAGGTCTTATCATAATCAATTCCTTCTGATTATGAATACCCCTTAGCAACAAGTCTTGCCTTATTTCTGGTTATGACATTATTCTCATCTCTCTTGTTCTTGAATACCCACTTTGTTCCAATCACGTCTTGATGAGTTGGTACATCCCACCGCCAAACTTGATTCCTCTCAAACTGCTCCATTCTTCTTGCATGGCTAGAATCCAGCTTCGCCTCTTGTAGAGCTTCCTCTACTTCAGTTGGTTCTTTCAAAGACAGATAACAACAATACATGGCACTTTCACCAATCTGATGTCTAGTTTTGACTCTATCAGATGGGTCTCCGATGATCAGATCAGTTGGATGACTAGTTTTCCAGGTCCTTCTTTTCTGATTTGCATTTGTTTGGAGAACATCATCCTCTTCTGATAGTAGTTAATTACTTGTGATTGGGAGTGGTGCAGAATTATGATCCACTTGATATGAACATGTCTCGGCTGATGTTGGACTCATCATGTGCTGATGTCTGTTCGTAGGAACTTCAGGAGTTCCCCCTGAACCAGATGGTTCGATTGATCTTTATCTCACCGTACATCGGCTTCTTCATTGACAGTTGTGCGTACCTTAAGGTCTGATTGACCTGGTGAATCAGCAAGATCAAGTTTTGGAATATACACTGTTACGTGTTCAGATTCTTTCCCCTTGATACTTAGCTGATCCATTTTTTGTGCATCGTAATTCGGTTGATCTGCATCGCTTTGTTCGAGGCAACTTTCTCTTGTTCAGAAGATGTCTTATCAAAGACCACATGAGGTGTTTCTTCCACAACTAGGGTTCGACTGTTGTAAACCCTGAAAGCCTTGCTGGATTAGGAATATCCTAAGAATATACCCTCATCTGACTTGGCCTCAAAAGTCTTCAACTGACTTTTCCCATTGTTGTGTATGAAACACTTGCACCCAAAAACATGGAAGTAAGAAACACGAGGTTTTCTGCCCTTCCACAGTTCATAGGTTGTTTTGTAGTGGGCCTTAGTCAGAGAACATCTGTTTTGAGTGTGGCATGCAGTATTGATCGCTTCTGCCCAGAAATGGCTTGGTGTTGCATGTTCAGCTAACATAGTGCGAGCAGCTTCCTTGAGTGTTCTGTTTCTCCATTCTGCTACTCCATTCTGTTGTGGCGTTCTTGCAGCTGACGTCTCATGTTGTATACCAAACTTAGTGCAAAAATCAGTAATAAAAGAGTTCAGAAATTCTGTACCTATCTCTGATCTGATTTTCACTATACTGACACCCTTTTCGTTTTGTAGTTTCTTGAGCAGCTCAGGTATCTTTGTTGTTGTCTCATTCTTCTTATATAAGAATACAACTCAGGTAAACTTGGAATAATCATCCATGATTACCAGAGTATATTTGCGTCCGCTGAGACTGACTGGTGTAACTGGTCCAAATAAGTCCATATGGAGCAGTTGCAATACTCTACTGGATGCTGGTCCAGGTATTCCCTTGAATGAGGCTTTAACTTGTTTTCCCTTTTGACATATGACACATGTCTTATCCTTTGAGAATACCTCATTCGGAAGTCCCTCAACCAAAGACATCTTTGCTATCTTGTTAAGAGTTTTAAAGTTTAGATGACTCATTTTTTTGTGCCAGAGCCAACTGCTACTTTTGGAACTCTTAACAATCAGGCATGCATTTCTTGGACAACTGTTCCAACCAGTTAGCAAGATTTGTTGAGTAGTTCGATTCCTTATAGTACACTGATGACTCGAGAACTCAACACTGAATCCGTTGTCGCAGAATTGTGAAACTGATAATAGGTTATGCTTTAAACCTTCGACATACGAGACTCCAATAACTTGTACATCATCATTCTCTAAGGTTCTGAATCCTCTGGCAAAACCAAAGTTATCATCACCAAAGAGTACACGTGGGCCTTCTTGTTCTGTGTAAGAGCTAAGGAGATGTTTGCTTCCAGTCATGTGCCTTGAGCATCCACTATCGATGTACCAGATAGTTGCTTGTACACCTCCTTTGTTGGCCAAACCCACACGAACCTGCAATCGAATCAGGCTTTAGGTACCCCTTTAGGATTGTGTCCTGAGGGGTTAGCGGTGGTTTTAGGGATCCATACAAACAGGGCACTTCTATTGTAATCAGATAGATCAGAAGGCCTGATTTGTCTCCCATAAACATCGACATAATCATACGTCTCTTTATATGCATTCTGATTAGTATGATTATTTGTGCGAGCCTTGAGTGAATCAGAAGACTTGGGATTTTTCCTTACAGTTTGTCTTCTTTTAACCCAGTGGGGCTCAGGTGCAGTAGCCCTAGGTCTCTGGTTGTAAGGGTAGGTACGACTGCTACCATTAAAAGATTCATATCTTTTTGGCATAAATGGTCTTGGCGGGTTACCTTTAGCTTGCTTGTTAGACAGCTGACCCTAATTAGGTTTCAGATTAGATTTCCTTTTGACAAGTTGTCTCTTCTGATACCTAATCTGCTGATCAGGTTGAGGTCTCTTCAGAAGAACTGGGTTCTTCTGTTGATTCCTCGGCTGACGCTTAATCAGTTGAGGTCCATTTATGTTCCCTTTCTGATTAGGCACTTGCCTTACTTGTTCAGTAGGTCTCTTTCCCTTATCAGATACATATTTTGCTTTTTGTGTATCTTTATAAGAAACTCGTTTGATTACACCCTTTTGAAGTGAACCAGACGGGGCTTTTGAGGATGTAGAAGGGTTCTCATACCCAATTCCCTTCTTGTTAGTTGGCGTTCCAAAATAGGTGTTCATATCCTGAACGGTTTTTGATGATTTCGTGAAAACCTCTATTTTCTTGCGTAAATTATCCTCAGTAGATTTCAGACTCTCATGTAGTCGGAAGAGTTCATCAAACTTGGTGTTGGTCCCGGTGTAAACGAGTCTTACACGTGTATGGGGGGGAATACACGTGTTAAGTGTTTTTAAAACTTTTCTTTTACTGAGGTCAGCTTGGGTCAGGTTGTCCTGATGATTTGGTCCTGGGAAGCACAAATTGCTCTGAGTTAAAGTCTACCTGAGACAGTGATCCTGAGCTGCTTTCAGATACCTCAAATAATCCCAACTGATCTGAGTTTTCAGAGATCCTGAGTTGCTTGGATCAGATAACTAACTTACTGAACCCTTAGAAGAGTAAGTTCAGTTTGGTAACTATCTGTTCTAGCCACTCAGATGTGCGGAATGGTTGGCCCTTAGTTTATACTCGTTTTAAGCTTTTGCTGAAAACCCTTCCTTTCAATGAAATAGTGATTAGGCTGTGATTCAATTATATGCAACTTCAGTGGATTGATTCCAACCGAATATCAGTGGAAATATGCTTTCAATTCAAAGTAATGCAACAGATAAATCAATGCAAAACAGAAAGCAAAGAACACAGCAAGTTATAGTGGTTCAGAGACTCAAGCTCCTACGTCCACTCTCCCTGATCTCTTCAGAGAAATCACTAATCACTTCCTAAGGTTTTCTGACTACCTCTGTAGTTTACTAACCTTTCTATTTTGAGCTTTCTAACTACCTCTGTAGTTTACTAACTCAAAACACACACAAGCTTTCTGTCTATCCAAGATAGATTACTCACTTCTTCTCTAGAGCTTTCTGGCTACCTCAATGTAGTTTACTTACTCTTTATAACTCCAATCTCACCAACAATCACACTCAAACTACCTTACAAAGGGTTTGGGGTTTCTTGGTTGGTTTCCAACTAGGATGAGATATCCTTTACAATTAAGAACAATGCAAAGGCTAGGATATCTCGACTAAGCTTTCGATATATCTTATCAAGCTAGGCTTAGTGGAATGAGCTCTCTTCGATTTAAAGCACTTGGGAAATTCTTGGGTTTTCGAGTGCTTCAACTTGCAATAATAAGTTTGAGCTCTTTAGTTGCTTACAAATTTCCCGTAACCTTACAATGTCGAGGGTCACAGTATCTATAGCTTCGTGAGTTTCCTCTTATGGTGTGTGAGAAACCGCTATATTTAGGGTTTGACACTCCCTAATACGTTTTAGGTAATAGCCTTTCATGTAGCCGGTTATCACTTTTTGCAGTCTGGAACTTAGTACTTCTGACATCTTTTCAGTGACCTGTCCCTGTCAGTGTCAGTGATGTATAGTGCTGTCTTCATCTTTTTTACTTTTGTCTCCAGTTAAAGGTAGACAACTCAACGGCTCTTTTTGGTTACAATCTCTGAGTGATATAACCTTAACAACACTTTGTCTTAGTTCCTTTTTGTCTGCATGAGAATGTCTTGGGCAATATCTATTTTTCTAAGGAATCGCGTCCTCCTCAGTATTGCATCCCTCATATAGATATTTTCAGTGCCTCGGAACATTCAGGTTTATACTGAGCATTCAGTACATTACCGAGTCTTCAGTAATTACTGTGCCTTCAGTATTCTTGATCTTCAGTCTTCTGTCTTCTGTGTCTTCATAGTCTTCTGAGTCTTCAGGATCTTCTGAGTCTTCAGGGTCTTCTGAGTCTTCACAGATATACTGACTGATATACTGAGTCTTCATGGTGAGTCTTCAGTTCTTCAGTTTCATACTGAGTCTTCAGTATTCTCAGTTTCATACTTAGTCTTCAGTATCTCAGTTTCACACTGAGTCTTCAGATTCTCAGTTTCATACTGAATCTTCAGAAACTTCAGTTTCATACTGAAACTTCAAGTTCTTCAGAAACTTACTGAGTTCTTCAGAATCTTCAGATCCTAATCTGATCTATATCTGCTGACTATACATTTTGCAGATAACATCCTGAATACTCTAAAACTGAATCCTGACTCAACTATCAAGATTATTCTGAACATGTCATACTCAGGGGTTTTGGGATCTAATCAAAATCATATCTTTATTAAATTCATCTCCCAACAATTTCCCCCTTTTTGATGATGCCAAAACCTATCTTGTTACAAAACATTAACCTATACTCAGGTTTCAGTTTATCCTATTACAAGATTGGTTATAATTCCCAACAATTTCCATACATAATGAGTCTCCCAACAATTAATCTCTCAATAATTATTTCAGTAATAAATCTCTCAAAGGATTCATCACCAATCAATTAATCTCCTCAACAATTAATCTCAGAGACAATATTCAGGCATATCAAAATAAAAGACATGTAAATAAGATAATGAGATATTGTCTTTTGAGCATAAATGATAAGTTTTCATTGATGATAGGTAGACAGTTACAAGTTACAATGAATCTTATCTAACAAAATCAAAAAGACAAAAAAAAAGAAAAAGGATTACATGATTCTTCTAAGTCTTCATCTTTTGTCTTCTTCTGCTCTTCAGCTCGGGCTCTTCAGTTCTGATTTTCTTCCACCTCATCAGCAGGGACTTCAAGGTTGAACATTCCGTAATATCTTCTTTTCAGCACATCTCTTTCTTTAATGATATCAGGATTGTTCCATGTCAGACCCAACTGAATGGCGTACTGAGAAATCTCTTGAGCAATGGCTTTCTCATTCACACAGCCATTCTCCAGCCTGGGAGGAGGGTACGAGTATGGACCAGGGGCGGTTATCTGCACCTTTCCTTCATCCGCAAGATTTAACCAGCTTTGAAGGTACTTCGGATAAAAGGTCAGGAGATAGTCAATGAAAGCCTCATTGGGATCTGAGCTTTCCCCTCTCCATTCTCTGAGCACATCATAATAGAACTAGAAGGTTCTCTTGATTTCTTCCCATGCATCGTTGTACTGGATTGGCATCCATTTGTCAACATTCGGCCATTTCTGTGCTTTTGTGTTCCCTCTCCTCTTGCTTGCGAACTTTTTGAAACCACTCCTTCTCTTCTGCTCTTCTGCTACCTTCTTTCTGATCACTGGTACACCAGAAACAGAAGCAGCAGTCTTTTTAGCTTGTTCAACTTGGAGTGTTTTCAGAGCACTTCTGGTATTGAAGACTTTCTTCTGTGGCTCAACCTCAGATTCTTCAATATCCTGAATCAACTTTCTCTGAATTGGCTTAGAAGCCTTAGCTCTTTTTCCCTCGGGCTCCTCAAACGCCACAGCCTTTCTCTTGATGCGTATTTCAGCACCAGCTTGGCTTGATCCAATTCTTCCTCTACTACTCAGTTTCTCTGTAGCAACTTCTTACATTGTTTCCTCTGAAACCTGAGTGTAGATTGGCTTCTCCACCTTCTTGAATTTTAACTTCTCAGTGGCCTCAATTTCCTTCATGGCTTCGGCAATGATTTTCTTTTCAGCATCCTTGACAACCTTGCCTTTCAAAGTATGTTCCAATAAATCCCTGAGATCAGCTCCAGGTCTTTCCCCCTTCTTGGAACCATACTTTGGCAGAAGCCTGGAGAGTGTTGTGTCCATATGGTATTGCTCTTTACTGACACTCCGCACCTCCCCTGCCAACTGATCTTGCTCATCCTCGAGCCTTCTAAGGTGGTTCTTCGCCACTGAGAGTTCTTCAGACATATGCGCAAATTGGCTAGAGAGAGCTTCCTTGAACATATCCGTTTCAAGAACATATAGGCCATGAGCATTGAGCTCATCTCCTCAACAACATTCTTTACCAGCATCTCATTTTCCTTGAACAAATTGGCCATGAGCATTGAGCTCATCTCCTCAACAACATTCTTTACCAGCATCTCATTCTTCTCTACCAACTTTGCTTCAAGAATTTGAGTCTATTCCTGATGCTTTTTCTTCAGATCTGCATTAATCTCAGCTTTGACCCCTTCTATTTTCTCCTCAATCTTTCCTTCAATGGTGGTCAGCTTTTCAGTCAGAGTATCCTGAAGTAGCACCAGGTCTGAAGAAGAACTCAAGTTTTCTATCTTCTGACTTTGGTTAGCCAATACCTCCTCCATCTGAGCAATTTTGTTCAGGATTGGCTCAACCTTCTCCAACTTCTCCATCACCGGGGTGAGATCAATCTTAGGAACATATCCGATCTTCAGGCCTCTCTGAGCTATTTATTCATTTTGAGTCTCGGTTTGAACTCGAGCTTGATCAATCCCCTGCTTCGGGCTTCGATCTGAGTCCGGGATTCACCCCGAGCTTGGTGTCCACTGAGCCTCGATCTGCGTATCGATTTCAGATTTAAAGATAGGTACTTCAGTAATCCTGGCATAATTGTTAATAGCGCCAAAAGTTACCTGAAGGCTACCTTCAGTCTGAGGATGTTCGATAGCAGCCTCTTCAGCATCAGTTGAGTCTTTCTCCTTCTGAGATTTACTCTCATCATCCCCTTGTTGGTCCCCATTCTGAGATTTGTCTTTGGAGCTCGGGGCACCAACCTCAGCAATCCTCCTCTCAGCAACCTTCCTCTTAACCAACTCATCAAAGTCAGAGATTTTCATTCTGAGCTTGGTTTTCCTGAATCCTGAGAATTCAGTGAGAAAAGTTGTCTCCTCCTTCCACCAGTCTTCGCCTCTGAATGAAGCAATGTTGAGCATCTCCGGAAGAGTCTGGTTGAGGATGTAGATCGTTGACCTCAATCTGAAGAAGATGTCTTGGAGGTCAGGGAATGAGTTAAGCTCAGGGTAGTGGTCAAGAATGAACCGTTCCCCCTTGCTTCGCCATTCGGTCTCTTCAGCTTCACCTTTCTTGTGCATCGGGCTCTCAGGTTCAGTGGAAAGATCTGCTAAAAGATCAAATAATAGATCACTCAGGAGCTCATCAACATTCATTGGCTCCTGAGGCTCGGCAATATCTAAGGGTTGGGCAGACGCTCCTAAGTCTGAATTTGAACTGGTTCTGAGGTCTGAGCTGTTGCTTCCTCAGTATGACTCTGAGCTTGCTCCTCGGTCCCGAAAGCGGGCATTTGCTCGGAAGAATCTGAACTTGCTCTACGAGGTCCGAAAGTGTTTCTTCCTCACGGAATCTGAAAGCGAACTCGAAGTCCGAAAGGTGCTTCCTCAGTAGGAATCTGTACTTGCTCTGAGGTCTGAGGTCCTTGGAATATTTCTTGAGAGAACTTGTCCGAACTTAATGACGTCTCAAGAACCTCAGAGAAGACTTGCTCCTCAGTTTGCTCCTGTGCCTTTGAGATAACTCCGAGCGATGCCCCTTGCAAAGGCAATTTATGAGCTTCTTGGCTCTCAGGTTGAATCTCCTCAGATTCACTCTCCTCCTCATTATCATCATCAGTGAGAACCACCATTCTTTTGCGCTTTGGAGCAAGGGTCTTTTGCTTCTTCAATTTTTCACCCTGCTCCTTCTTGGCCTCCAACAAAGCCATTCCCCTGGCTTGTTAGCTTTATTCAGCAGCAGCCGCAACTGGTGATTCCACCTTTTTCTCTTTCTTCCCTTTGATAGTCCTCTTTGCAGCAATTGGCTTGAATAACACTCTGGACTTAGGGAATGGAGTAGAGTTGGCAAAGATATCCTCCTTCTCTCAGCACATTTCCAAAATAAAAGCTATTTTGGTGGCATGGAGTATCCTGCCTTTGATAGATATTACACCATCCTCCCTTTTTATGACCTTGGCTTGCTCACTCACCACCTTGATCAGATACTTCAGCCAGTTGAACTATTTGGTGGGTGAGTCCTCAATCGCCACCATCAGTCGGAGTTTGGGAGTGCTGATCTGCTCAAAGCTCCCGATCTACTCATGATGCACTTACTCACAATATCCATCAACACTTTGTACTTCAGCTTTAGATGCCGCTTATGCATAGTTGCCTCAAACCTAACAGGATTCTCAGTAATCCCATCAAGATATTCTTGCTCCCGTCCCAACATATATAATGAGGGATCATCTCCCCTATCGCACAACTCAAAAATGTCGTTCAAATTCTTGGGAAAAATATACAGCTCTCGAACAAAATCCATATACTTCAACGAATGTTCAAGATGCAAAACAGAAATCTTGGACTCAATATTATTATCCTCATCTATTTCCATATTAGAGACGAACCTTTTACCTCACGACAGTATTCAGCCTCCAGTGGTTACGTGACAAGATTCATCAGTTTCGCCAACCGAATCAAGTGGAGCGCCTCTTCTTCGTGTTTGGCATTGGAAGTACTCTCCAGAGAAACCACGTACTCATACCATGGCTTATTTGTTTCGGCCAATCTGTTGAATATGGTAGGAGTCATTTTGAGATTTGAAGATTTAGGGTTTGGAGCGATGAAGCTTTTCTGGGCAAAAGAAGGATTTTATTTTGCAGAGGATTTTGGGAACGAAGGGTTTAATAAAATGGCTTGAATGGCTTCTCAAGGAATATATAGTTCAAGATCGTGGGTAGATCGTGTGATTAATTAAAATCAATGGTTAAGATTAATCCACGATTAATCGGGTATGTGAACGGACGATCTTCCGAAAAGTAAGCCGCCAAAATGTCCTCATTGGTGATTGAAAGTAACAGAGCATTTAATGACTGTTGACCTTCCTTGGAAATTCAAAGATCCCGCCCAAAACATTCTTCAGGTGTTTTGTATTTATTGCAAATTATTACTGAGTTTCACTTAAGCAATAAATGAGTCGCATGAGTCATTACTTCTTCAGACTAATTTCCCTCTATCAGTCTTATTGAGTATTGACCTTGATAAAATGTCGATAATAATCTTGAAATCTTGAATGGGTTCAATATAACACCGAAGTCTTGACCTTCAAGAAACCCGAGTTTCTTCAAGACTCGATTCAAGATTTATTTTATCCTGAGTTTCTCAGTAGAATTCTGAGAAAACTTCATGTATCCGAAAACCTTTTAATTTTTTAGATTTACTCTATACACCGATCCAACATCCCTAATTCAATTGATAGTTCCCGAAATCTTGATTCACCCAAAAGGTTTAGTCAAGATATCGACTCTCTTTATCGATGAATTTTCTCCATCCCGATGTCCTTTTTCTCGACATGATCTCTGATGAAGTGATGTCTGATATCTACATGCTTGCATCTGGTGTGCAATACCGGATTTTGTGAAATAGCAATGGTACTATTATTATCACAAAATATTGGTACTTCATTGGCCATAACTTTATAATCCCTTAATTGTTGTCTGAGCCAAATAATCTGAGCACAGTAGCTTCTTGCAGCCATCTATTCAACTTTCCAAGAAGATCGTTGCACATCGAGGTCTGCTTTTCGAAAACCAAGATATCGCCTTACTTCCAAGAAATTGACAAGTTCTGCGCAAAGGACTTCCCCACAATTCGCAACCTCCATAATCAGCATCTGAGTAACAAGTTAATTCAAGGTTTTCATCAGCTGGATACCATAATCCTCTATTCACTGTGCCCTTAAGATACTTCAGTATCTTTTTGGCAGCTTCCATGTGACTTGCCTTAGGATTAGCTTGGTATCTTGCACATATCCCAACAGCAAACGTTATATCAGGCCTACTTGTTGTGATATAAAGCAATGATTCAATGATTCCTCTATAATCAGTATGACTGACTGATTTGCCTTCAGAATCAGGATCCATCTTGTAGTTAGTATTCATAGGAATTCTAACTGCATTGCAATTCTGTACACCATACTTGGCAATCAGATCCCTGGTGTACTTTGCCTGGTTGATGAAGATTCCTTCCTTTGATTGTTTCAATTGAAGACCTAGAAAGAAATTCATCTCTCCCATCATTGACATCTCAAACTTGCCTTTCATCAGTGTTGAAAACTTTTCACACAACTGATGGTTTGGAGATCCAAAATGATGTCATCAACATATATCTGAACTAGTAAGATATCTTCCCCATCTACTATCCTGAACAGAGTTCTATCAACAGTTACTTTGACAAAACCATGGTCAGTAAGAAAATGAGAAAGAGTATCATACCATGCTCTGGGTGCTTGCTTAAGACCATACAAATCTTTTCTGAGCCTGTAAACATGGTCATTCTGTCTGAAACTAGGAGGTTGTTCTACATAAACCTCTTCTTTAAGCACACCGTTCAGAAATGTACTTTTCACATCCATTTGATAGACTGTGAACTTCCTGTGGGCAGCATATGCAAGAAACAATCTGATGGCTTCTAGTCTTGCAACAGGTGCAAAGGTTTCATCATAATCCAAGACTTCTTCTTGGGAATAACCTTGTGCAACTAGCCTTGCCTTGTTTCTTACAATGTTGTTGTTTTCATCTCTTTTATTCTTGAATACCCACTTGGTTCCGATAACATTGTGCCTTTCAGGTCTATCCACTAGCTCCCATACTTCGTTCCTTGAGAATTGATTCAGCTCATCTTACATAGCAGTAACCCAATGAGAATATTGTAGAGCTTCACCAATCTCAGTCGGCTCTTTCTCTGAAAGGAAGCAACAGAATAGTGCACTTTCACCATGGAACCTTCTTGTTTTGACACCTTCAGTTAGATCACCCACAATCTGACTTGTAGGATGACTATCTAACCATCTTCTTCTAGATGTTCCCCCTTCAATAGTATCCTCAACATTTGAAATGTTATGTTCCGTTAGTTCATTAAACTCAGGGAACAACAGAAAAGGAGAAAGGGAATCATCTTCCTCAGGGGAAATTCTATTCAGAACATTGGCAGAGACATTTGTTCCCCTTTGGTTGATAGATTCAGAATTTGCCTCAGTTGTGACCACATCTTCATTGGCATCACATACCTGAGTCTGAACTTGTTGGGAAATGAATTTAATAAAGAGAATTTTGATTAGATCCCAAAACCCCTGAGTATGACATGTTCAGGATAATCTTGATAGATGAGTCAGGATTCAGTTTTAGAAGTGTTCAGGATAATATCTGCACCGTGTATAGTCGGCAGATATAGAACAGGTTAGAAACTGAAGACTCAGTATGAAACTGAGAAACTGAAGACTCAGTATGAAACTGAGAATCTGAAGGCTCAGAGAAACCTGAAGGCTCAGTATGTCTCTTAAGACAATGAGACTCAGAGAATCCTGAAGGCACAGTAATTACTGAAGACTCAGTAATATACTGAATGCTCAGTATATCCTGAATGTTCCGAGACACTGAAGCTGAGGAATATAGCCGTTGGAATCCAGCTGACGTGAACCAACGAGAGGAAGGACAACCAGCCTGGAAAAGCTGCAGAACTTACAGAGAATAGTATGGATTTGAATGTGATTCTCTCCAACGGTAACATTCAAATCCACACTATAAAAACAAGATCTTCCATCAAATTAAGTGTGGAGATTATGCAAAAGATGCTACAGAGCCAAGAGCGTTATTGTCAAGCATTCCCACCACTAGAACACAAGTCTGTAGATATACAAATATATTCAAAGAGTGTTCTAGAACCCAACCTAAGCAACCCACGATGTATCATAAGCTTAGAGAGATTTTCCCAACCTTAGCATTGAGGCTAAACAATTGTAAGGGAAAATCTCACCATAGTTGGAGACAACACCAAACCCAAACTCCATTCTCGTAAGAGATAACCAGTGGTGGAGTGAGGTAGTTGTTAGGCAATCCTGATTGGAGTGTGAACTCGTTAAACATCTAGAGGCGAGCCCGAGAGGGTGATAAGTCCAGAGGCTTTGAGTTAGTAAACTACAGAGGTAGTCAGAAAGCTCAAAGTAGAAAGGTTAGTAATTGAAGGAATTTCCCTAGAAACAGGGAGAGTGGATGTAGGAGCTTGAGTCTCCAAACCACTATACATTGTTGTGTTGTTTACTGCTTTGCGTTCTTATCTTGTCGTACGCACTCAATTATAAGCAAGACACAACACATGAGCTTAAAAAGAGAAAAATCTGGAATCACCATTCCTTCACCCCTGTTTTATATGCACCGCAACGAAATGTTTTGCTTCCGCACGCGCAAAATGGGTTTTTCCATCGGGACCAACAGAACTGGTGTCTGTTCAGATTGGTCAGCTTCAGTGTGTTGGTTTTCCTTCTGTTGAGAATTTCCATCCTGAGTCTCACCATCCTGAGTTATATCCTGAACTTCTTTGTCTGAGTCTGAGTCACTCCAATCATAGATGGTGACTGACTTCTTCTTTTCAGATTCAGTGGATGATTTGTCATTCTTTTTCAGGCTTAATCTGGTGATTCTCTTTGTTAGTTCTCCTGAATCGTGTTCCTGTTTCTTCTGAACACAAGTAGATTCATCAAAAACAACCTGAGGTGTTTCTTCCACAATAAGAGTCCTACATTTGTAAACTCTGAAAGCTTTACTGACTTCAGAATATCCTAAGAATATTCCTTCATCAGCTTTGCTATCAAATGTTTTCAACTGATCTTTACCATTATTGTGTATGAAACACTTGCAACCAAACACACTAAAGAAAGAAACAAGAGGCTTCCTTTCATTCCAAAGCTCATATGGTGTTTTGCCTTGACTCTTCGTCATCATGGATCTGTTTTGAGAATAGCATGCAGTGTTGACAGCTTCAGCCCAAAATCTTTTAGGAATATCAGCTTCAGCTATCATTGTCCTTGCAGCTTCATTTAGAGTCCTGTTCCTTCTTTCAGCAACACCATTTTGTTGAGGGGTCCTTGCAGCTGATGTTTCATGAGTAATTCCATTTGCTGCACAATAATCAGATATAATATGGTTCATAAATTCAGTTCCCTTGTCAAATCTGATTTTGACCACACTCAGATTTTTCTCAATACTGAGCCTTTTCAGTAACTCAGGTTGCTTTATCTGAGTCTCTTTCTTAGTGAGTAAGAATATGACCCAAGTATATCTTGAGTAGTCATCAACAACTACTAGTGTGTATTTCCTGCCATTAGTACTTACTGGTGTTACTGGACCAACAAGATCCATATGCAACAATTGAAGTATTCTCTCAGTAGAAACATCTACTTTGCTTTTAAATGATGCTCTAATTTGTTTTCCTTTTTGGCACGCATCACAAACATGTTCCTTACTAAACATGTATCTTTAGGAGTTGAACTCCAATCAGCAAGATACACATTTCCTTTTCTAGTACCAGTCAGTAATATTTTTTGTGATGTATCATCTTTCACATGACATAAGTTCTTTGAGAACTCAACATTAAAACCCTTATCATAGAATTGGCTTATTGAAAGCAGGTTATGCTTCAATCCAGATACATATGAAACACCATGGATATGAACTGAGTCAATTTCCAAAGTTCCATATCCTTCAGTCTGTCCCTTGGAGTTATCTCCAAATGTGATCTGAGGGTCTCTTTGTTCAACATAGTCACTGAGTATCAGCTTGAATCCTGTCATATGTCTTGAGCATCCACTGTCAAGATACCATACAGTAGGGGCCATTTCATTTCCACTCATCAGTGCTATGTGATCTTCAATCAGCTCAGTGCCCTTATTTTCCTCCTGAAAAATAGATCAATTCTTAGGTACCCAATTTGTGTAGGGTCCTACAAGGTTAGTTGTACCTTTCGGAATCCAAATCTGCCTGACAACTCTAATCACTTTAGAGTGGTTGATCTGTCTTCCATAAATATCTACATACACATTTACTACTCTGGGTGCCTTAGCAGTTTCCTGTTATGAGTGCTAGCCTTAGCATGAACATGAGTCTTTGAATTTTTCTTTGGTTCAGATCTTTTGTTCATTTGCTTTGGCTTCTGTGCAGCCGGTCTGAATCTTTGTTGACTTGGGTTCAGGTAACTTTTATCCTTAGGCAAGTGGGGTTCAGGGTTGCCTGTACTGAAATTTGGGTCTTTCAGTGTACTGAGGACTTGGTCTCTTCATTTGAGAATGTCTCTGCTGAGTGTTTCTCTTCTGAAGATTCCTCTGATGGTTCAGTGCAGATCCTTTCAGGTTTGCATTCTTTGTCTGAGGCTTCGAAGTACTTGCCTGAAACTTTCCTACTGAGTGCTCAGGTTTTCTAGCCTTCACCTGAGGTTTGGGCTTTCTTACCTGATCATTCAGTTTTACTTGAACCATAGGTCTTTTTCCCTTGTCTACAACCTTGGGCATTTATTCAGTTTGAAGTGTAGGTTCCACTGGTTTTACAAAGATTGTCTTCTTGCTACTTGATGTAGCATTCAGATGACTTTGTGAGGTTCCCCCAGTAATGTATCCCAATCCAGATTTTATAGTGGCAGATCTCTGGTAACTCTGAATTTCATCTATTACTTTAGATGCAATATTCAATATAGTTAGCTTCTTCTGCGCACTATCCTCACAGTTCTGTAGAGTTTCATGCTTCTCAGAGAGGTCATTGAACTTAGTTCTGATCAGCTGAATCTCTTCAGTGGATTTCTCTAGCTTTTCAGTTAGGGTCACTATCAACTTCTCTTTCTCTTATAGTTGTACTTTCAGAACATCCAGTTCATCAGTAGCTCCCATTAATTGAGAAGTGATTTCAGTATTGCTAGAGGCTTTCCATTTAAGATTTTCAACTTTCAGTTCTTTGTTCTGCTCTTGAGTTTCATTGAGCAGTTCTTGTAAAACAACATAGTCCTTCATCAGATTCTCAAAAGAATCTATCAGGTCAAAATGACTGTTTACAGTGGAACTTGATAACTCTTGTGCTAGTGTAGGAGCAACAACAGAGAAAGAAGAGTTTACCTCCTCAATAGCCATCAGACAGATGTCATCACTTTCACTGTCTGAGAATATTTCATCTGAAGAGCTAGATCCTTCCTCAGAATGTTCTTCTTTTGCAACCATGGCTTTTCTGTTGGAGAACTTCTTGTCTCTTTTAGCTTGCCTTTCTCTTCTCTCCTTAGCACTTAGGTCTGGACAATCATACTGGAAGTGACCTTTCTTTTGGCAATTGTAGCATCTGTTGGTATCATCATCCTGATCACTTTCTTCTTTGGACTTGGAGTCCTTCTTTCTGGATGAAGATCCCTCAGCTTTCAGGTCCTTCTTCTTCTCAGTTGATTTGTCCTCAAGTTTCTTTTGGTACCTGTGATTCCTGTAATAGTTTTTGTATTTTCCATATCGACTATTAAGTCTTTCAAACCTCCTTGCCATCAGTGCTAGCTTATCCTCAAGCTCATCCTGATTCTTAGCAAGGGAGTTTTCAGACTCTCTAGTTTTACAGGTTTTATCTTTGGCTTTGAAAGCCACATTTTTACTAGATGATGAATCATCTTTGCTGTCAGCCTTTTTAGATTTCTTATCAATTACGAACTCATAGGCCTTCATCTCAGAGAAGACTTGTTGATATGGCATTGAATTAATGTTTTTGGTGTTTTCAATCACCACTGCATGTATATCCCATTTCTTAGAAAGACCTCTAAGAATTTTCAATGCAACTTCTCTCTGTGGATATCTCTTTCCATGTGCATTTAGATCATTCATAATGCTAGTGAATCTGACTTCCAATTTGTCTATAGATTCACCTTCATTAATTTCAAAACTATCAAACTTTCCAATTGCAACTGAAAGTTTGTTTTCCTTGATATGATCTATGCCTTGGCACATTACAGCTAGTGTATCCCAAATTTCTTTTGCAGTATTACAGTGAGAGATCATTCCCATTACACCATCATCAATTGTACTGTATAGTGTGTCTTTAGCAATATAGTCTAGATTGACTAACTTCCTCTCCTCAGGAGTCAGTTGGTCATCAAACTTAGGAAATTCTATTCTGGGATCGTTTTTCTCATTTTCTGTTCCTCTGGGATTCACCACAGTAAATTGGAATGGCCCTTCAGAGACCACTCTCCACATACGTTCATGTTTTGAATACAGGTGAGCCTGCATTCTCAGTCTCCATAAATCATAGTTCTCCACTGAGAACATGGGAAGTTTCTTAGAAGACATTTTTATCTGAGTCTTTTAAGAATTCAGAAAATAAGATATGTTCAGATAGAACACAAGTATTTTTAGCAAATAAAACTTTGGTCAACAAAGCAGGTGGTCAAGTTGAACCACTGCTCTGATACCACTTGTTGGTCCCAGTGTAAACGAGTCTTACACGTGTATGGGGGGAATACACGTGTTAAGTGTTTTTAAAACTTTTCTTTTACTGAGGTCAGCTTGGGTCAGGTTGTCCTGATGATTTGGTCCTGAGAAGCACAAATCGCTCTGAGTCAAAGTCTACCTAAGACAGTGATCCTGAGCTGCTTTCAGATACCTCAGATAATCCCAACTGATCCTGAGTTTTCAGAGATCCTGAGTTGCTTGGATCAGATAACTAACTTACTAAACCCTCAAAAGATTAAGTGCAGTTTGGTAACTATCTGTTCTAGCCACTCAGATGTGCGGAATGGTTGACCCTTAGTTTATACTCATTTTAAGCTTTTGCTGAAAAACCTTCCTTTCAATGAAATAGTGATTAGGCTGTGATTCAATTATATGCAACTTCAGTGGATTGATTCCAACCGAATATCAGTGAAAATATGCTTTCAATTCAAAGTAATGCAACGGATAAATCAATGCAAAACAGAAAGCAAAGAACACGGCAAGTTATAGTGGTTCAGAGACTCAAGCTCCTACGTCCACTCTCCCTGATCTCTTCAGAGAAATTCACTAATCACTTCCTAAGGTTTTCTGACTACCTCTGTAGTTTACTAACCTTTCTATTTTGAGCTTTCCTGACTACCTCAATGTAGTTTACTTACTCTTTACAACTCCAATCTCACCAACAATCACACTCAAACTACCTTACAAAGGGTTTGGGGTTTATTGGTTGGTTTCCAACTAGGATGAGATATCCTTTACAATTAAGAACAATGCAAAGGCTAGGATATCTCGACTACGCTTTGGATATATCTTATCAAGCTAGGCTTAGTGGAATGAGCTCTCTTCGATTTAAAGCACTTGGGAAATTCTTGGGTGTTCGAGTGCTTCAACTTGCAATAATAAGTTTGAGCTCTTGAGTTGCTTACAAATTTCCCGTAACCTTACAATGTCGAGGGTCACAGTATTTATAGGCATACACCAAGGTCACTCTTGAAAAACTATCCGTTGGAAGAGATAGCTTCGTGAGTTTCCTCTTATGGTGTGTGAGAAACAGCTATATTTAGGGTTTGACACTCCCTAACACGCGTTAGGCAATAGCCTTTCATGTAGCCGGTTATCACTTTTTGCAGTCTGGAACTTAGTACTTCTGACATCTTTTTCGGTGACTGTCCCTCGTCGATTATCGATGATGTACAGTGTTGTCTTCTTCTTTTTGACTTTTGTCTCCAGTTAAAGGTAGACAACTCAACGGCTCTTTTTGGTTATAATCTCTGAGTGATATAACCTTAACAAAACTTTGTCTTAGTTCCTTTTTGTCTGCATGAGAATGTCTTGGGCAATATCTATTTTTCTAAGGAATCGCGTCCTCCTCAGTATTGCATCCCTCAGATAGATATTTTTTTGTTGCCTCGGAACATTCAGTTTATCTCGAGCATTCATACATTACCGAGTCTTCGATAATTCTCGCGGCCTTGGTATTCTTGATCTTCGATCTTACGTCTTACGTGTCTTCATAGTCTTACGAGTCTTGAGATCTTACGAGTCTTGAGGTCTTACGAGTCTTCACAGATATCTTGGTGATATCTTGAGTCTTCATGGTGAGTCTTGATTCTTGATTTCATCTTGAGTCTTGATATTCTCGATTTCATCTTGAGTCTTGATATCTCGATTTCTGTAGTCTTGATTCTCGATTTCGCCAAGAATCGAGTCTTGATTCTCGGTTTCATAATGAATCTTGAAAACTTGGTTTCATCTTTGAAACTTCGGTTTCTTGAAACTTTCGAGTTCTTCAGAATCTTCAGATCCTAACCTGATCTATATCTGCTGACTATACATTTTGCAGATAACATCCTGAATCCTCTCAAATTGAATCCTGACTCAACTATCAAGATTATTCTGAACATGTCATACTCGGGGGTTTTGGGATCTAATCAATATCATATCTTTATTAAATTCATCTCCCAACACTTAGCTTGTAGCATTTTGAAATCATCAGCTTGTTGTTTATTGATTGCTAGTTGTTCTTTAATTTGTTTCTCCTGATCAGAAGATTTAACTTTCTGAACTTTCAGTTCTTCAGTTACCTTCTGAGCAGTTTCAGCTGATTTCAGTTCAGCTGCTTTACTGACAGCATTCTCTTTAACAAGCTGATTATTTTTTATCCTTAGCTTATCGTTTTCAGCTTCCACTATTGTATAAGTGTCTACTGCGTTAAAGAGATCATCAAGCAATTGCTCAGAATAGAGCTGCAAGTCAATCTCTCCAGCAGGTGTGCTAATTATAGCTGGTGTGGAAATTGAAAAAGCAGAAGGTTTAGAGGTTACCTCAGATTGGTCTTCCTCCTTAGCCATCAGACAGATTTCATCATTAGAGGGGAAAATCAGATCATCATGATCGTAGAAATTATCAGTGTTGCTTATCAGACAAAAGTCTTCTACTGATGAGTAGCTAGAATCCTCAGAAGGCAGATACGAATCATCAATTCCTGATGTGTCAGCAACCATGGCTTTTCTGTCTCTATAGCGTTGCTCTGTTCTGTTCCGCTTCTCTTCTCTTTCTCTTGGAGTCAGGTCTGGGAAATCGGCGCTGTAGTGACCTGGTTTCTCACAGTTGAAGCATGATCCACGATCCACGGAACTTCTTCTGCCAGGTGAGTCACTCCGTCTATAGGATCTGTTAGGTGACTTTCCTTTCTGATTGTAATCAGAACTTCTTCTCTCAGATCTGTTGTCTCTTCTCTCATCAGACCGATCATCTCTTTTCTTATCTTCTCTGTGATCCCTTCGGTCATCAGATCTGGTCCTTTCTGGAGATCTGTTAGCTGGCCTTCTATTTCTTCCTCTGCTGTCTTGATAATCCCTGTAAAATCTGCGATACTTACCAAGTTGAATGTTAGATCTTTCAAGTTTCTTGGTAAGCAAAGCGATCTGTTCAACTTGGCTTATTATGTTTCCAAC
Organism: Stenogyne calaminthoides; assembly: GCA_037126765.1. Classification (NCBI taxonomy): domain Eukaryota; kingdom Viridiplantae; phylum Streptophyta; class Magnoliopsida; order Lamiales; family Lamiaceae; genus Stenogyne; species Stenogyne calaminthoides. Next base: position 21,194,342 of record JBBCBC010000007.1, on the reverse strand, counting down.
AGGTTCAGTAGCCTTTGATCTGCTGTTGGTTACTTTGTATGCAACTGATTTTGATGTGGAGGTTGTGGCTTCAGCAGGCGACTCGTCTTCTTCTTCTTGCCCTCTTTCGATCAGATCGAACTCATGGGCTTTAAGACTCAGGAACAGGCTGCTTGGCTTCATTTTGGCAATATCTTGACAATCCTTGATTTCCGTGACTTTCATATCCCACTTCTTGGTAAGGGATCTCAAGATCTTGTAATTGATGTCTTTATCTGACATCTCTCGTCCAAGTTCTCGTAGCTTGTTTACTGACATGGTGATTCTTCCATCGAGCTCATTGATGGTTTCATTTGGCAGCATCTTAAGCTTCTCGAACTTCACTAGTTCAGATTGCAATCTGCTGTCTTTGATCTGATCATTTCCTTCACACATCTCAGCAAGCGTATTCCACATCTGTTTAGCTGTCTTGAGATACTTTATCTTCTCTTTGGTTATCTTATCCATAGTCTTCATGATTATATGTCTTGTTATTGTATCCAGAGTATATAGCTTTCTTTCTTCTGCATCCATCAAGGCAGGACTCTTTCGGACAAGGCTTCCAACTGCAAAATCTGGATCACCTCCAACAGCTGGGTTGTCATGATAGATGATGATGGGTCCTCGTTCAATAACTTCCATCATTCTACCGCTTATTGATCCCAGATGGTTGCACATGTATATTATCCAGTCTGCATACTCATCAATGGAAAATTTAGGCAAATCATGATACATAGCAGAAGTATTATCCATGCTGATAGTGATTTTGAAAACGAATGAGTTTTGAAAACGGTTTTTCAAGATCAGTTCAAATGACCACAAAGGTTATTCCTCAAGAACCGATGATACTCAAAGCCAGTGGTCTGTAGAACCACTGCTCTGATACCACTTGTAGGTCCCGAATGGGTTTCGTGAGGGTAAAAGTCTAGAGGGGAGGGGTGAATAGACTTCTAAAAACTTTTTCGTGCAGATCAGGTGTGATTGCAGTTTGCCTGATCAGAGTGCAAGTGAATCAGTTTAGACTGATATTCAATCTTACTGAGCGCCTGAGGGCAGATCAGTTAGATATCTGTCAGTTTAACTGATAGTGCGGAAGCTAGTTAATACCCGTGTGAAAAACCAGTTTTATCAAATCAGATTGTCAAGTTAGTTTTCAATCGGCTGACTAAGCTGTCAACTTGATCGGATCAGTTGCTTGGTGCAGACTTATATTAACTCAGAATATGTATGCAGTTTTAAGCTCGGTTGTGTGTAATAGTGTAAAGTAATAAAGAGCAAGTAAATGCACTCAAGATTTTTATAGTGGTTCAGACAATCGGTCCTACGTCCACTCTTCCCTATCACAAGGGGCACCAACTAAACCAACTTAACCAAATGGACTTAGTTTAATGTGTTAGTCCAACACCCAACAGATGTTTATCAAGTTCACACTCAACAGATGTTTATCGAGTTCACACTCAACCGATCCCAGAAATCATAACTAGAATCTCTAGTCTGAAATCTTGCAAAATAAACTTAACCTAACTTTTGAGTTTGGGTAAAGATTTGTTGTGGTTCCAACTGGAAATCTATCCTAGTGTTTATGTAGCCAAATGCTAGAGGATGAGATTTCTATGCTAAGAACAATGGGATGAACACTTGAGAATAATATTCAAATTTGGTGTTCTTCGTGCGGAAATTCTGCTATAGTTTTTTGCTTCTTGATTATTTCCATCGTATTTCAGTTGTTCCGCGCTTCTTCACTTTGAAGAGCAATCCCATTTTATAGACCACGAAATCAAAGAGCCGTTGGAGAGCAATTTGAATTTCTGGCTATATTTGATAGGTTTGTAGGATTTGATGTGACGTGCTTCGAATATCGGCGTGGCCAAAGGCATGATTAGCATCGTTTGTCTCTGCAGCGTCGAATCCCACATTGTCAGCTCTTTTTGTGCACGTGTCGCTCTCTCATTGGCTTCACGAGTACGGCACTTCAGTATTTGTCCGATTTACATTTGATATTCTTCTTGTAGAATATTCGTATGGTCTGGTGTACCATTTTGGTTAACACCAGGTGTGAGCTGACCTGATCAGATAATTGATCAGTCTACCTGATAGAGTCTTCTGATGCAGATTGTCTTAGCACAATTTGCAGACTCGGCTGATGTAGGTCTTCTGGTCTTCTTGATCTTCTGGTAGTCTTCTGATCTTCAGGTTACTCTGAGTCTCAGTGTCTTCAGTGTCATACTGAGTCTTCAGGTTTCTTACTGAGTCTTCAGGTTTTTCTGAGTCTTCAGGTTTATCTGAGTCTTCAGGTTTCTCTGAGTCTCAGTGTCTTCAGTCTTCACCTGATCATCTGACTTCTTCTTGTCTTCTGACTTGTTTAGTCTTCTGATCATCTGACCTTATCTGGTCATCTGATAAATTTGACCTGACCTATATATATATTGAGTTCCCCCTCAATATGTGACCTATCTTTTACATCAATTATCTATACATTTCAGCTGGTCATCTTAATCTGATTCTAAGTCATCAGTCAGCTAATAGATCTGACTGGTCCTATTACAACCTGTTTTGGAAATTTCATCAAAACTAAATACAAATTTCCCAACATTGTTACATTTAAGAAAACCTAACCTATACTCAGGTTTCAGTTGTCTATTACATTAAAAAGGCATATCAGATGAGTATAAAACATATTAAAAGATAATGAGATATTATCTTGTTTTGAGCAAAGAAAAACAGATTTCATTGATTGTAAAATAGGAATTACATTTTACAATGAAAATTCAAAAATAGAAGACATACACACAGATTCAAAGTCTTCAATCTTCTTCAATTTCATCATCAGGGACTTCAAGATTGAACATCCCATAGCATCTCTTCTTCAACGCATCCCTCTTTTTGATGACCTCTGGGAGGCTCCCTGTCAGTCCCAACTTAGCAGCATACTCGGCAACTTCTTTGGATATAGCAGCTTCATTTATGACTCCATTGCTGAATCTAGGAGCGGGGTACTTATACTGACCTGGTGCCTTTAGGGACACATTGTGTTCATCAGCCAGATTCATCCATTTCTGTAAGTACTCAGGATAGAATGTCAGCAGATATTCTAGGAAGGCTTCATTGCGATCAGGGGATCCTTCTCCCAATTCTTGCAGAACGTCATGATTGAACCAGAAGGTTCTCTTGACTTCTTCCTAGACATCATTGATTTGGATTGACATCCATTTATCAATGTGTGACCATTTCTGCACTTTGGTCTGTACTGTGGTCCTGCCCCATCTTTTGCTCATGAAGTTTCTGAAGTTTCCCCTCCTGTTCTGCTCTTTTTCCTGGTCAGCTCTGCTCCTGATATAGACATTGCTTGTCTCTTCTCTTTTTCAACACGTAGAGCAATGAGCTTATTGTGCCAGTCAAAGTCCTTGATCTAAGTACTTGTATCATAGGTTCCAAAACCTTCTTGAAGTAATTTCTCAGATTCAGTTTCTGGCTCATTCTGAGTTTCGGATTCTTCAGGTTCAGAGAAGTCAATAATCAGTTTTCTCTGTATAGGTTTGGCAGAGACTTTCATCTTCTTTTTCTCAGATTCTATGAAAGCTATAGGCTTTCTTTTCTCAGCTCTCTTTGGGTCAGTTGTATCAACAACAGCATGTACTTCAGTCGTCAGACTTGTTTCAGCCTTTCTTCTTTCTGATCTTCTCAAGATCATTTCTTCCTGAGTTGTTTGTCTGTCTGTCTGTATGAATAAACTCAGTGTCGTTTTTCTTCGATTTCTTCCAGAGTTTTCAGAACATGCTTAGCTTTTAGTTCCTGCTGAGCTTTCTTCTCAAGGGTTTGCTTCAAATGATCATCTAATTACCCTTTGTTGAGTGAGAAGTCCTTTCCCCCTTTTTGGCATCATAAATAGGAAGAATCTGGGAAAGAGTGGCATCCATATGGAACTGTTCTTTGTTCATGGCTCTTATTTCTCCAGCCAGAATATCTAGTTCATCCTCCATACGCCTAAGGACATTCTTGCCAACTGAGACTTCTTCAGAAAGTGGAGCAAACTGATTGGCAAGAACTCCATGCATCAGTTCTGTCATTTTGGACATGAGCAATGAACTCATTTCCTCAACAGCTAACTTGATCATTCCCTCATTCTTTTCAGTCAGCTTCTTTTCTAGATAGGTTGTCCTTTCATTGTATTTTGCATCAAGTTCTTCAGACATTTTCTTGGACATGTCTCCCATCTTTGTATCTAGGTCAGTTATCTTAGCAGCCACTTCCTCCTGAACTGCTTTAACTTCAGTAGAGGTGCTCAGATTAATCATGGTCTGAGTTTGTTCATGCAGAGCAACCTCCATCTTATTTTATTGATCAGCCATCATCATCTCCATCTGTGTCATTTTGGCTGTCAATGGCTCAACTTTCTTTAGTTCATCCATGATTGGAGTCAGATCAATCATTTGAGTATGATAAGTATGTTCTGACTGAGCCTCAGTCTGCATACCAAAATCAGCAAACTTAATGATAGGTTTTTCAGTAATTTTTGGCATAATGAGTAATAGTGCCAAAAGGTACCTGAAGGATTCTATCTCCAGTCAGAGGAATTTCAATATCAGCAGCTGGAATGATCTTTTCAGCTTGAGTGTCCTCTTTCTCTAGTTCATTCCCTTTTTCTCCATCTTCTCCATCTTTATCCTTTCTTTGTTCATCATTCCCACTAGTTTCTCCTGTTCCACTTGGCCTCCTTTCAGCAATCTTTCTTTTTATCAGCTCATAAAAGTCTGAGACCTTCATTCTGAGTTTCGATTTCCTGAATCCTGAAAACTCAGTGAGAATGGTTGTCTCCTCAGACCACCATTCCTCTCCTCTAAATGCAACAATGTTTAGCATATAATTCAGAGTTTGATTCAGAATGTATACTGTTGTCCTCAGTCAGATGAATAGGTCCTGAAGGCTAGGAAATGTTGTGAGCTCAGGATACTTATCCAAAACAAATCTTTCTCCCTTGCTCCTCCATTCAGCTTCCTCAGCTTCTCCTTTCTGTAGTGGTGGAGGAATTGGTTTTTCTGTTTGGATAATTTGTAGGGCAGATGGATCAAGAAATGGTTCAGTAAGTAGTGCATCAAGATTCAGAATTTCTTGTGGTTCATTTGGCTCTGAGAGGTGTAAGGGTGGGATCTGTATTTGGTTATCTTTAGCAGGTTGTTGGGAACCTGTAAAGATTTCTTGAGAAATTTTATCTTGGGCAATGGAGGTTTCCATCACCTCAAAGAACACATTTTCCTCCTCAGCAACCTTCTTTTCCTCTATATTCTTTACCACCTGAGCCAAAACCTGGAGTGGTGATTTCAGTCCTTGCTGAGCTTCAGTCTGACTTTCTTTGGTTTCACTAGCTTCCTTCTCAGTAATTGTCTGAAGCCTTTTTCTTTTTTTAGGAGCCAAGGCTATTTTTTTTCAGCTTTTCTCCGGCCTCCCTTTTGATTTTCAGAAGGGTTTTCCCCCTAGCTTGCTTAACCTCGTCCACACTTGGTTCAGTGGATTGTTGAGTTGTTTTTCTGGTTTCCCTGACTGACTCAACTACCGGAGCATCTTCCTCAGCTTCTTCATCTGCAGTCTCCTCCTGAGACTCGGTAGGCTTTTCTTTCCTGCTCCTTATTGCCTTTTTAGTTGACCTAAACATTATCTCGGATACAGGAAAGGCTTTTGAATCAACAAAAATATCTTCCTCTTCCCTGCAGGTTTCCAAGATGAAAGCAGTCTTGGTGGCGTGCTGGATCTTTCCTTTAGTCACTGCAGTTTCGTTCTCCTTTTTAACATGTTTGACTTGATCACTGACCACCTTTATCAGATATTATAACCAATTCAACGCCCTTGAAGGAGAGTCTTCAATGGCTGCCATCAACCTCAGCTTTGGCTTACTGACCTGCTCGAAGCTTCCAGACCAGCTCATGAAGCATTTGCTTACAATGTCAAGAAGCACCCGATATTTTGGTTTCAAATGCTTCTTGTTCAATGTGGCCTCAAACTTAACAGGGGTTTCCACAATTTTATCTAAAAAAATTTGCTCCCTAACCATCATGTACAACGTAGGGTCCTCCCCTCTATCATTCAACTCATAAACAACATTCAAATTTTTAGGGATTATGTAGAGCTCTCTAACAAAATCCACATACTTCTCACCATGAATCAAATGAGAGACGGTAATCCTAGAGTCTATGCAGTTATCTTCATCAAGTTGCATATTAGCTACGAATTTGATTACCTCTCGTGAGTATTTGGCATCTGGGCGATTTGCGACCAGACAGGTGAGCTTGGTCAATCGGATCATATGCAGTGCCTCCTCCTCGTGTGCCATATTTGCTGTACCTTCCAGAGAGACAACATTCTCGTACCAGGGTTTATTGGAAATAGCAAGTTTGTCAAAGATAGTGAACGTCATTTTGGTGAATTTTGTGAAGGGTTTTGATATAGAAGAGAATTCTGGGTAATCGGAAGTTTTGAAAGCAGAGTATTTTGTGAAGACGAAGGTTTTTGAAATAGAGTATAGTGGAGGTTTAAAAGGGGTATATATTTTGGAAAAGTTTTGATCCAAGGATAATCACATAGATTTAAAGAATCGACGGTTAGGATTAATTTAAGCTAAAAATGGGTAGTTGAAACGACAACTAGCGAGTACAAGCCGCCAATTTTTATCCTTATTGGTGATTAATGAACAATGCTTTTAATCACTGTTTCTGCAGACTATTGACCTTTCTCGAGAATTTCAAATGTCCCGCCCATTTATTTCCTCAGGTGTTTTATCATTTATGGCCAATGTTTTCTGAGAGTCATCTAGACAATAAATGAGGTGCATGAGTCATTAACTACTTCAGACCAATTTTGACTATCAGTCTTACTGAGTTCTGACCTTGATAAAAAGTCAGTGTATATTTGATAACTGAACTAAGGTTACTGAGTTTCCCAAGACTCAGTGATAAAAACCTTATTTTATCCTGAGTTTTTCAGTGAACTTTGAAAAACTTCATGCATCTGAAAACCTTCAAATTTGCCCTGATTACCTTATTCACCTGGATCCAACATACCTAATTCAACTGATACTTCCTAAAATCTTTATTCAGCCAAAGCTTTAGTCAAGATATCCGCTCTCTGTTTATCAGTATGAATTTTCTCCATTCTGATATCCTTCTTCTCAACATGATCTCTGATGAAGTGTTGTCTGATATCAACATGCTTACATCTGGTGTGCAATACCGGATTTTTCGTAATAGCAATTGCACTATTATTGTCACAAAATATGGGTACTTCATTGGCTATAATCTTATAATCCCTCAATTGTTGTCTGAGCCAAAGAATTTGTGCACAACAGCATCCTGCAGCCATGTATTCAGCTTCAGTACTACTGGTTGCTACTGATGTATGTTTCTTTGAAAACCATGATATCAGTTTACTTCCAAGAAATTGACAAGTTCTTGTAGTAGACTTCCTGTCAATTCTACATCCACCATAATCAGCATCTGAGTAACCAGTTAATTCAAGGTTATCATCAGTTGGATACCATAATCCTCTATTCACAGTGCCCTTAAGATATTTCAGAATCTTTTTAGCAGCCTCCATGTGACTAGCCTTAGGATTAGCTTGGTATCTTGCACATATCCCAACTGCAAATGTAATATTAGGCCTACTTGTTGTGAGATAGAACAATGATCCAATGATCCCTCTATAATCAGTGTCATTTACTGATTTTCCTTCAGGATCAGGATCCATCTTGTAGTTAGTATTCATAGTAATCCTAACTGCATTGCAATTCTGTACACCATACTTAGCAATTAGATCTCTGGTGTATTTTGCCTGATTGATGAAAATTCCTTCTTCAGTCCGTTTCGCCTGAAGTCCAAGAAAGAAATTCATCTCCCCCATCATAGACATCTCAAACTTTCCATTCATCAGAGCATAAAACTTTTCACACATCTGATGATTTGGAGAACCAAATATGATGTCATCCACATAAATCTGAAGTAGTAAGATATCCTTCCCATCTTCTATCCTGAACAAAGTCCTATCAATAGTTCCTTTGATAAAACCATGGTCAGTAAGAAATTGAGAGAGTGTATCATACCATGCTCTGGGTGCTTGTTTAAGACCATACAAGGCTTTCCTGAGCTTGTAAACTTGGTCATTCTGACAAAATCCTGGAGGTTGTTCCACATAAACTTCTTCCTTAAGCACACCATTCAGAAATGCACTTTTCACATCCATTTGATAGACTGTGAATTTCATGTGGGCAGCATATGCAAGAAACATTCTGATGGCTTCTAGTCTTGCAACAGGTGCAAAGGTTTCATCATAATCCAAGCCTTCTTCTTGGGAATAACCTTGTGCAACTAGCCTTGCCTTGTTTCTTGCAATGTTGTTGTTTTCATCTCTCTTGTTCTTGAATACCCACTTGGTTCCAATCACATTGAGCCTCTGAGGTCTATCCACTAGCTCCCAAACTTCATTTCTTGTGAACTGATTCAGTTCTTCTTGCATAGCAGTAATCCAGAATGAATCTTGAAGGGCTTCTTCAATCTCAGTAGGTTCTTTTTCAGATAGGAAACAACAGAATAGAGCACTTTCACCATGGAACCTTCTTGTTTTAACACCTTCTGATAGGTCACCCACAATCTGACTTGTAGGATGACTATCTAGCCATCTTCTCCTTGATGTTCCCCCTTCAGTAGTATTGTCAACATCAAAAATGTTAGGTTCAGGTAATTCATCAAATTCAGGGAACAACAGAAAAGGAGAGAGTGAATCATCTTCCTGAGGGGAAATTCCAGTCAGAACATTGTCAGTGACATTTGTTCCCCCTTGGTTGATAGATTCAGAGTTTGCCTCAGCTGTGACCACATCTTCATCGGCATTACATACCTGAGTCTGAACTGGCGTATGTTCAGATTGGTCTGCTTCAGTGTGTTGGCTTTCCTTCAGTGGAGAATTTTCATCCTGAGTCTCACCATCTTGAGTCTCACCATCCTGAGTCTCACCATCCTGCTTCAGTATCTCCATTCCGAGCTTCTTTATCTGAGTCTGATTCACTCCATTCATAGAAAGTGATTGAATTCTTCTTCTCAGGCTCAGAGGATGTTTTGTTCTTCTTTTTCAGGCTAATTCTGGTGATTCTCTTGGTCAGATCTCCTGAGTCATGTTCTTGTTTCTTCTAGACACAAGTAGATTCATCAAAAACAACATGAGGTGTTTCTTCCACAATAAGAGTCCTACAGTTGTAAACTCTGAAGGCTTTACTGACTTCAGAATATCCTAAGAATATCCCTTCATCGGCTTCGCTATCAACTGATCTTTACCATTATTGTGGATGGAACACTTGCAACCAAACACACGAAAGAAAGAAACAAGAGGCTTCTTTTCATTCAACAGCTCATAAGGTGTTTTTCCTTGATTCTTTGTCAGCATGGATCTGTTCTGAGAGTAGCATGCAGTGTTGATAGCTTCGGCCCAAAACCTCTTAAGTATATCAGCTTCAGCAATCATTGTTCTTGCAGCTTCTTTTAGAGTCATATTTCTTCTTTCAGCAACACCATTTTGTTGTGGGGTCCTTACAGCTGATGTTTCATGAGCTATTCCATTTGTTTCACAATAATCAGATATAATATGGTTGGTAAATTCAGTGCCTTTATCTGATCTGATTTTGACCACACTCAGATTCTTTTCAGTACTGAGTCTTTTCAGTAATTCTGGCAGTTTTGTCTGAGTCTCTTTCTTACTAAGTAAGAATATGACCCATGTGTATCTAGAGTAGTCATCAACTACTACAAGTGTATATTTCCTGCCATTAGTTCTCACAGGTGTTACTGGACCAAAGAGATCCATATGTAACAGTTGAAGAATTCTGTCAGTAGAAACTTCTACTTTACTTTTGAATGATGCTCTGATTTGTTTTCCTTTTTGACAAGCATCACATATATGATCTTTACTGAACACTTCATTGGGTAACCCCCTCACAAGTGTCAATCTTGCTAGTTTGTTCAGGGTTTTGAAGTTTAAGTGGTTCAGTCTTTTGTGCCACAACCAACTGGTATCAGTAGAACTTTTTACAACCAAACATGTATCTTTAGGAGTTAACCTCCAATCAGCAAGATACACATTTCCTTTTCTAGTACCAGTCAGTAATATTTGTTGTGAGGTATTGTCCTTCACATAACATAAGTTCTTTGAGAACTCAACACTGAATCCTTTGTCACAGAATTGACTGATAGAAAGCAAATTATGTTATAAACCAGAAACATATGAAACACCATGGATATGAACAAATTCAACTTCAAGAGTTCCATATCCTTCAGTCTGTCCTTTTTATCTCCAAAAGTAATATGAGGGCCTTTTTGCTCAACATAGTCAGTAAGTAATTGTTTATATCCTATCATATGTCTTGAACATCCACTCTCCAGATATCATGCAGCAGGAGCCAATTCATTTCCACTGATCAGGGCTATGTTGTCTTCATTCAACCCAGTGCCCCTTTCCTTCACCTAAAAAACAGATCAGACCTTAGGTACCCATTTGGTGAAGGGTCCACCAGGTTAGCTGTACCTTTTGGGACCCAAATATGTCTGATAACTCTAATTACTTTAGAGTTGCTGATTTGTCTCCCATAAACATCTACATACACATTCACCACCCTAGGTGCCTTGGCAGTACCCTGTGTATGAGTGTCAGCCTTAGCATGAACATGAGCCTTAGAGTTTTTCTTGGGTTCAGGCCTCTTGTTCCAATGCTTTGGCATTGGTGCAACTGGTCTCTGTCTCTGCTGACTTGAGTTCAAGAAACCTTTACCCTTAGGCAAGTAGGGTTTAGGTTTCCTGTACTGAAATTGAGGTCTTTCAGTATTCTGAGGACTTGGTCTCTTCAGTTGAGAATATCTCTGCTGAGTGTTTCTCTTCTGAAGATTCCTCTGACGGTTCAGTGTAGATCTCTTCAGGTTGGTATTCTTAGCCTGAGGCTTACAAGTTTTGACTTGAAAATTTCCTACTGAGTTTTCAGGTTTTCTAGCCTTTTCCTGAGGTTTGGGCTTTCTTTCATGTACCTTCAGTTTTCCTGAGACCATAGGTCCTTTACCCTTGTCTAAAACACGGGGTTGTTCTTCAGTAAGAAGATTAGTACATGCCACCGGTTTAACAAAGACATTCTTAGTGCTACTAGAAGAAGCAGCATTCAGAAGACCTTGTGAGGTTCCCCCTGGATTATATCCCAATCCAGTCTTTATAGTTGCAGGTCTTTGATAACTCTGAATTTCATCTATTACTTTAGATGCATAATTCAATAGTTCTAACTTTCTCTGCACACTATCCTCACTTTTCTTTAGAGTTTCATGCTTCTCAGAGAGGTCATTGAATTCAGTCCTGATAAGCTGATTCTCCTCAGTGGATTTCTCTAATTTTCCTTTCAGGGTCTCTATCGCTTTCTCATTTTCTGAGAGTTGTACTTTCAGAACATCTAGTTCATCAGTAATTCCCATTAATTGAGAAGTGATTTCAGCAGTATTAGAGTCTTTCCACCTTAGATTTTCAGCAGTCAGTTCCTTATTCTGCTCTTGAGTTCTTATGAGCATTTCTTGTAACACGGAATAGTCCTTCATAAGATTCTCAAAAGAATCCATTAGGTCAAAGTTATTGGTTACAGATGAACTTGATAACTCAGGTGCTTGTGTAGGAGCAACAACAGAGATAGAAGAATTTACCTCCTCCATAGCAACAAGGCAGACATCATCACTGTCACTATCTGAGAATATCTCTTCTGAAGAACTGGATCCTTCTTCAGATTGTTCTTCTTCTTCAGCAATCATAGCCTTCTTGCTAGAGATCTTTCTGTCTCTCTTGGCTTGTCTCTCCTTTCTTTCTTTGGCACTCAGCTTAGGACAATCATACTGGAAGTGACCTTTCTTCTGACAGTTATAGCATCTGTTGGCATCATCATCCTGATCATTTTCCTCCTTGGTTTTGGAGTCCTTCTTTCTGGATGAGAATCCTTCAGCTTTGTGGTCCTTCTTTTTCTCAGTGGATCTTTCCTCAGCTTCTGAGTTATTCCTGTTCCTGTACCTATTGTTCTTATAGTATTTCTTATATTTCTCATATCTGCTATTTAGTCTTTCAAACCTCCTTGCCAACAGTACTAGCTTATCCACTTGCTCATCCTGATTTTTGGCAAGTGAGTTATCAGACTCTTTAGCTTTACAAGATTTCTCTTTGGCTTTGAAAGCCACATTCTTGCTAGATGAAGATTCATCTTTGCTATCAGATTTCTTAGTTTTCTTATCAATCACAAACTCATAAGCTTTCAGTTCAGAGAAAACTTGTTGGTATGGCATAGAATAAATATTCTTGGTGTTTTCAATCACCACAGCATGTATATCCCATTTCTTAGACAATCCTCTAAGAATTTTCAGTGCCACTTCTCTCTGTGGGTATCTTTTCCCAAGAGCATTCAGATCATTCATAATACTAGTGAATCTGACTTCCAGTTTTCAATGGATTCACCATATTCCATTTCAAAACTATCAAACTTTCCAATGGAAACAGAAAGTTTGTTCTCTTTAATATGATATGTGCCTTGACACATGATAGCAAGTGTGTCCCATATTTCTTTGGCAGTTTCACAGTGAGAAATCATCTCCATAACACCATCATCAATAGTGCTATATAAAGTATCTTTAGCTCCAGATTGACTAACTTTCTTTCATCAGGAGTAAGTTGGTCATCAGGTTTTGGAAATTCATCTCTGGGATCATTCCTCTCAGTATTAGTAATTCTGGGATTCTCAACAGTATATTTGGAATGGTCCTTCAGAAACCACTCTCCACATTCTTTCATGCTTAGAATACAGATGTGTCTGCATTCTCAATCTCCATAGGTCATAGCTCTCAACAGAGAACATAGGAAGTTTCTTAGAAGGCATGATGAATGAGTCTTGTAAGATATCAGCAGTAAGATCTATCCAGTAGACCACCAAAGCCTTTAAGCAAATAGACTATGGCTACCAAAGCAAGTGGTCAAAATGAACCACTGCTCTGATACCACTTGTTGGTCCCGGTGCAAACGAGTCTTACACGTATATGGGGGGGAATACACGTGTTCAGTGTTTTTAAAACTTTTTCTTAACTGAGATCAGAAGGGTCAGGATGTCCTGAGAATTTTGCCCTGAGAAGCACAAATTGCCCTGAGTCAAAGTCTACTGAGACAGTGATCCTGGGCAGCTTTCAGAAGCTTCAGATTAGCCCAACTGATCCTGAGTTTTATCAGATATCCTGAGAAGCTTTGATCAGATAGTTATCTTACTGAATACTCAGATAGAGTTGATTCAGTTTGGTAACTATTTGTTCTAGATAATCAAGAGTGCGGAATGTGTTGGTCCTAAGTTTATACTCGTTTTATCTTGCTGAAAATTTCTTCCTTAGTTAAAACAGTGGTTAAGGCTGTGATCAAGTTCTATGCAAGTTCAGTGGATAGTTTTCAACTGAATATCAAGAAAATCAGTATGCTTTCAGTGAAAATATGCAGCAGATAGAATGCAGTACAGAAAGCAAACAACACAGCAATTTATAGTGGTTCGGAGGCAAAGCCCTTACGTCCACTCTCTCTGATCTTTCAGAGAAATTCCTTAACACACTATCACCTAAAACTTTCAGGCTGAACACAGCAGCTTACTAACTTTTCTACCTTGAGTTTTCTGGCTGACTACTGCAGCTTACTAACTCAACACACACAAGTTTTCAGACTACCACAAGTAGCTTACTAACTTCTCCTCTAGAGCTTTCTGGCTGACTCAATTGCAGCTTACTCACTCTTTACAACTCTTTCTCACCAACAATCAAACACACACTCAAACTACCTAATAAAAGGGTTTGGGTTGGGTTGGTTTCCAACTAAGGTCAGATATCCTTTGACAATAAGAACAAATTCAAAGGATGGGATATCTCTACTAAGCTTTGGATATATATCAGATCTAGGCTTAGTGAATGAGCTCTCTTCAATGTGATACACTTGGGAAATCTTAGGTTTTTCGAGTGCTTCAATTTGCAATAATACGAATGAGCTCTGAAGTTGATTTGATTTCCCTTAACCTTTCAATGGTGAGGGTCACTGGTATTTATAGGCAACTTCTCCAATGGTCACTCTTTGAAAAACTATCCGTTGGAACAGATAGCATCAAGATTTTTCTCTTCTGGTTATTGATGAATGACTATTTTTAGGGTTTGAACACACCCTTGCATGTTTTAGGAAATATGCAGCCATGTAGCCAATCACCAATTTTTTTTCAGTCTGGAACATAGTACTACTGACAAAGTTCAGTGCCCTGTCGCTTACAGTGTCAGTAAGGTACAATGTTGTCTTTCTCTGATTGGTTCATGTCTTCAGTGAATGTAGACAAACAAAGCGGCTCTTTTAGGTCAATCTCTCTAATGAGACAACTTTAAACAACACTTAGTTTTAGTTCCTTTTGTCTGCACTTAAATATTTGGGCAACATTCATTTCTTATAAATGTGCGTCTTCCTCAGTTTTGTATGTCCTCGGGTAGATGTACTTCAGAGTCTCTGAGCATTCAGTTTTACCTGAGTCATCAGTATCTTCTGAGTCTTCAGTATCTTCTGAGTCTTCAGTATCTTCTGAGACTTCAGTATCTTCTGAGTCTTCAGTATCTTAAAATTCCCTGAACTATATATGTTGACTATACATGGTGCAAATATCTCCTGAACTATTCTATACTGAAACCTGACTCAGACTATCAAGATTATCCTGAACATGTCATACTTAGGGGTTTTGGGATCTAATCAAAATCTTATTTAAATTCATCTCCCAACATATTAGATCGTTTAAGTTTCCTAGTCAGCAAAGCAATCTGTTCAGCCTGACTCATGATGTTTCCTATTGGTTCAGTAAACCTCAAACTGCTGCTAGCTGCTTTGAATGCAACTGGTTTTGATGTGGCAGGAGTAGCTTCAGCAGATGACTCGTCTTCTTCTTGACCTCTTTCAATCAGGTCGAATTCATGAGCTTTTAGACTCAGAAACAGGTTGCTCAGCTTCATCTTCACAATTTTTTGGCAATCTTTTATCACAGTTACTTTCATGTCTCATTTCTTGGTTAGAGACCTCAAGATCTTGTAGTTGATGTCCTTATCTGACATTTCTCGTCCTAGTCCACGAAGCTTGTTAATTGACATGGTGATTCTTCTGTCAAGCTGATTTATAGTTTCATCTGGTAGCATCTTGAGTTTCTCAAACTTCACCAGTTCAGTTTGCAATCTGTTGTCCTTAATCAGATCATTTCCCTCACACATCTTAGCTAGAGTATCCCACATTTGCTTAGCAGTCTTAAGATACTTGATCTTCTCGCGTGTTGTCTTGTCCACCGTCTTCATGATGATATACCTGGATACAGTATCCAGATTAGACAGTTTCCTTTCTTCAGCATCCATCAGTGAAGGACTCTTTCTGATTTTGGCTCTAGTTGGATGTGTTGGATCACCTCCTTCAGCTGGGTTGTTGTGATAGATGACGATGGGTCCTTGTTCAAGAACCACTATCATTCTGTTGCTTATCGCACCCAGATGGTTGCTCATGAGAATGGTCCAGTCAGCATACTCATCAATAGAGAACTTAGGCAGATCATGATACATCCCAAATGTGTTATCTATGCTGAATAAGTGAGTTTAAAATAAATGAGCATTAAAAATAGGTTTTTCAAAGATCTGTTCAAGTGAACACAATGGTTCTTCCTTAAGAACCGATGATACTCAAAGCCAGTGGTCCGTAGAACCACTGCTCTGATACCACTTTTAGGTCTCGAATGAGTTTTAGTGAGGCAGAAGTCTAGAGGGGATGGGTGAATAGACTTCTACAACTTTTTCGTGGAATCAGGTGTGATAAGCAAGTATGCCTGATCAGAGTGCGTGTGAATCAGTTTGGACTAATATCTAACTTACTGATTGTCTGAGAACAGATCAGTTCGGTGTCTATCAGTTTAACTGATGTGTGGAAAACAAGTTTAACCCGTGTGAAAAACCAGTTTACTAAATCAGATTCTAAGTAATATGTTTCAGATCAGATGACAAAGTGTCAAACTGATCAGATTAGTTGCTTGGTGCAAATCTGATCTAGACTTAGAATATGCATGTAATACTTAAACAGGTAGTGTGCAAGATGTGTAAAGCAGATAAAAGCATACAAGATTTTTATAGTGGTTCAGACAGCTTGTCCTACGTCCACTCTTCCCAATCAGCAGGGGCACCAACTTAACCAACTGGACTTAGATTAATGTGTTAGTCCAACACAGTACAACAAATGTTTCAAGATTTCTCACTCAACCAATCCCAGAAATCGGAACTAGAAACCCTAGTCTGAAATCTTGCTAAACAAAACTTAACCTAACACTTGGTTTGGGTATAAGATTTGAGTTGTTCCAACTGGAAATCTATCCTAGTATTTGGGTAGCCAAAAGCTAAAGGATATTATTTCTGTGCTAAGAACAATGGGATGAACAATTAGAAATATTCTTCAATTTTGTGTTCTTCGTGTGGAAATTTTGTTTGCTTGAGCTTGTGGATTATTTCTGTAACCATACTATGAAGGTTTGATCCCATATATATAGGCACAAAATCGAACTAACTGTTGAAGAGCAATTCGAAATTCTATCTATTTAAGGTAGGATTGTAGGCTTGATATGACATGCACAGAGGCGGCATGGTTGAAAGCATGCAAGCTTGTCCTTTTTAGCCGTTTGATTGTGATGTGCCGAATCCCGCACTGTCAGCTTCGTACATACGTGTTTTGTTCTCATTGGTAGACAAGTAAACTTATTCAGTGTTTGCTTTACCAACTTAGGTTGACTTCTTCTTGTCTGGTTAACTCGTATGACTTGGTGAACCTTTGGTTGTCACTTGATTGAGTTGACTAGATCATACAGCTTATCTGTTTACCTGGTTGAGTCTTCTGATGTAAGTTGTCTTAGCTCAACTCACTAACTCATCTGATGTTGTCTATATAGAAGGTCATCAGGTTTTGAAACTTCTTGCATGATCTTCGTTCACTTCTTCAGATTAATTTTGATCTGGTAGAAACTGATGAATCAGTTTCTATTTTTATGGATGTCGAATTTCTGATCTTCATGTCTTCACCTGATCAATACCAGTTCATCAGGTATTTCTGATCTTCAGTATTGCCTGATACATATTGAGTTCCTCCTCAATATTTGACCTATACTATTACATCAGTTGTTCTATACAGTCATTATCAACTGGTCACCTTAACCTGATTTCTAGATCATCAGTCAGCTAACAGGTCTGACTGGTCCTATTACAAGTGTTTTGGAACTTTCATCAAAACTATAAATTTCCCAACAAAAAGTTTTAATCAATCCCACATCAAAGAGGATTATTTAATGGGCAGCCACTGAATTAGCTCTAGTTCCTTCTTCAGGCTCCATCAATTTTAAAAAAGATAGATATGTTAGTATTTTAGAAAAATAAATAAACATGAAAATAAATAAGCAGAAAAATAATTTATCTCTACCTCCAATTCATACAATTATTTTGCACTCCACCAATTCATACAGTTAATACTTGAATCTGTATTATATGGGTGAATTTGAAATTTGTTCTGAATTATGTACATTAAATATCTACTCATTCTAATTTCTTCTCAATCTAAACTAAAGCACTTATTCGATATAAGAAACTGATAAAGCAAAGAAAGAAACAATTCAAACAATTCACTGTGAAAGAAAGAAACCCTAAATGGCTAGTTACATAATACATTTTGTTGGGAGATGAATTTAATAAAGAAGATTTTGATTAGATCCCAAAACCCCTGAGTATGACATGTTCAGGATAATCTTGATAGACTGGGTCAGGATTCAGTATAGAGTGTTCAGGATGTTATCTGCACCATGTATAGTCAGCAGATATAGATCAGGTTAGATTTTGAAGACTCAGTAAGTTTCTGAAGAAACTGAAAGACTAGTAAGTTTCTGAAGAAACTAAAGACTCAGTAAGTCTTTGAGAAATCAAGACTCCAAGAAGTCTCAAGAAACTTAAGACTCAATAAGTTTCAAGAAATCAAGACTCAAGAAGTTTCCAAGAAATCAAGACTCGTAAGTGTCTCAAGAAACTAAAGACTCAAGATGTCATCAAGACATCAAGACTCAAGATGTCACTAAAGACATCAAGACTCAAGATGTCATCAAGACATCAAGACACAAGATGTCATCAAGACACCGGTCTCAAAGATGTCATCAAGACTCGTAAGACAATCAAGACTCAAGATATCAAGACACAGAAGACACTAAAGACACAAAGAGTTATCAAGACTCAAAGAAAATATCAATACTCAAGATAACCTCAATGTTCTGAGGCAATCAATAATATCTATCCAAGGCTACAAAACCGAGAAAAATGCTAATATTCGTAAAATAGATATTGCCCTGCATATTCATATGCGTATAAAAGGAACTAAGTCTAAGTGTTGTTTAAGGTTATCTCACCTGCAGAGATTGACCAAAAAGAGTCGTTATGTTTGTCTACATTTCTTCAAGACAAGAACCAATCGGAGGAAGACAACATCAGATTTTTTCTCGACCTTTGAAAAGCAACAGTCATCAAGCATGTCAAGAGTACTATGTTCCGATCGCAAAAAAAGTGGTGGATCGGCAAAGCATGAAAAGCATATTGCCTAAAACATGCAAGGGAGTATTCAAACCCTAAAAATAGCCGTTCATCAAACACCATAAGAGGAAACTAATGAAGTTATCTCCTCCAACGGATAGTTTTTCAAGAGTGACCTCGGTGAAGTTGCCTATAAATACTAGTGACCCTCTACATTGAAAGGTCACGGGAAATTTGAAAGCAACTCAAGAGCTCATTCGTATTATTGCAAATTGAAGCACTCAAAAAACCTAGAATTTCCCAAGTGTTTCACATTGAAGAGAGCTCATTCACTAAGCCTAGATTGATAAGATATATCCAAAGCTTAGTAGAGATATCCTAGCCTTTGCATTGTACTTATTGTAAAGGATATCCCATCCTAGTTGGAAACCAACCAGAAACCCAAACCCTTTGTAAGGTAGTTTGAGTGTGTTTGTTGGTGAGTTGGAGTTGTAAAGATTTAGTAAGCTACAGTGAGTTAGCCAGAAAACTCTAGAGAAGAAGTTAGTAAGCTACTTGTGGTAGTCTGAACACTTATGTGTGTATTGAGTTAGTAAGCTGCAGTAAGTCAGCTAGAAAACTAAAAGTAGTAAAGTGAGTAAGCTGCAGTTAGTCAGCCAGAAAGCTTTAGGAAGTGGTTAAGGAATTTCTCTAAAGGTCAGAGAGAGTGGACGTAGGAGCTTGAGTCTCTGAACCATTATAATTGCTGTGTTGTTTTGCTTTCTGTACTGCATTATTATCTATTGCATGTCTTTAACTGAAAGCATAATTTACTGATATTCAGTTGGAACCAATCCACTGAACTTGCATCAAACTGATCACAACCTTAATCACTGTTTAATTAAAAGGAAGATATTCAGCAAAGCTAAAAATGAATATAAACATAGGGCCAACCATTCCGCACACTTGAGTAGCTAGAACAGAAAGTTACCAAACTGAACTAACTCTACTGAGGGTTCAGTAAAATAGTTATCTGATCCAAGTGGCTCAGGATCTCTGATAAAACTCAGGCTCAGTTGGGCTAATCTGAAGCTTCTGAAAGCAGCTCAGGATCATTGTCTCAGTAGACTTTGACTCAGAGTGATCTGTGCTTCTCAGGGCCAAATCATCAGGACAACCTGACCCATCTGACTTCAGTGAAAGAAAAGTTTTAAAAATCACTGAACACGTGTATTCCCCCCCCCATACACGTGTGAGACTCGTTAGCACCGGGACCAACAAGTGGTATCAGAGCAGTGGTTCAACTTGACCACTCGCTTTGGTAAGCCATAGTCTAATTTGCTGAAAGACTCTGGTGGTCTACTGAACAGATCTATTTGCTGATATCTTACAAGGCTCAGTCATTATGCCTTTTAAGAAACTTCCTATGTTCTCCGTTGAGAGCTATGATCTATGGAGATTGAGAATGCAGGCTCATCTGTATTCAAACGATGAAAGAA
The DNA here is from genome assembly GCA_037126765.1 of Stenogyne calaminthoides. Lineage (NCBI taxonomy): Eukaryota > Viridiplantae > Streptophyta > Magnoliopsida > Lamiales > Lamiaceae > Stenogyne > Stenogyne calaminthoides. The sequence continues at coordinate 21,174,224 of JBBCBC010000007.1, read as the reverse complement.
TGTGGAGAGTGGTTTCTGAAGGACCATTCAAATTCACTGTTGTGAATCCCAGAATCACTGATACTGAGAGAAATGATCCCAGAGATGAATTTCCAAAGTCTGATGATCAACTTACTCCTGATGAGAGAAAGTTAGTCAATCTTGACTACATTGCTAAAGACACTTTGTATAGCACTATTGATGATGGTGTTATAGGGATGATTTCTCACTGTGAAACTGCAAAAGAAATATGGGACACACTTGTTGTGATTGCTGAGGAAGAAGAACATTCTGAAGAAGGTTCAAGTTCCTCAGATGAGATTTTCTCAGATAGTGACAGTGATGATATCTGCCTTATGGCTGTGGAGGAGGTAAATTCTTCTATCTTTGTTGCTGCTCCTACACAAGCACATGAGTTCTCAAGTTCAATTGTAAACAGTAACTTTGACCTGATGGATTCATTTGAGAATCTTATGAAGGACTATTCTGTGTTACAAGAACTGCTCACTGAAACTCAAGAGCAGAACAAGGAACTAACTGCTGAGAATCAGAAGTGGAAAGACTCTAAAAATGTTGAGATCACTTCTCAATTAATGGGAACTACTGATGAACTAGATGTTCTGAAAGTACAACTCTCAGAAAAAGAGAAGGTGATAGAAATCCTGAATGGAAAATTAGAGAAATCCACTGAGGAGATTCATCTTATCAGAACTGAGTTCAATGACCTCTTTGAGAAGCATGAAACTCTAAAGAAATGTGAGGATAGTGCGCAGAGAAAGTTAGCTCTATTGAATTCTGCATCTAAAGTGATAGATGAAATTACGAGTTATCAAAGACCTGCAACTATAAAAGATGGATTGGGATACATTCCAGGGGGCACCTCACAATGTCTTCTGAATGCTACTTCTAGTAGCACCAAGACTGTCTTTGTTAAACAAGTGGCACCTAATCTTCTTACTGAAGAACTGCCCAGAGTTTTAGACAAGGGTAAAGGACCTATGGTTTCAGAAAAACTGAAGGTTCAGGGAAGAAAGCCCAGACCTTAGGAAAATGCTAGAAAACTTGACCACTTTCAAGAGGAAATCTTCGAGCCAAGATTTCAAAGACTCAAAGCTAAGAATACCAACTCAGAGATTTGACTTTGAACCATCGAGGAATTTTCAAAAGAGAAACACTCAGCAGAGATATTCTCAACCGAAAAGACCAAAGTCCTCAGATTATTTGAAACCCCAATTTCAAGACAGTAACCCAAACCCCACTTGCCTAAGGGTAAAGGTTTCTTGAACCCAAGTCAGCAGAGACAGAGACCAGCTGCACAAAAGACAGAGATTTTCACTGAACCATCAGAGGAATTTTCAGAAGAGAAACACTCATCAGAGATATTCTCAACTGAAAAGACCAAGTCCTCGACATCGAAAAGACCCCAATTTCAAAGACAGTAACCCAAACCCCACTTGCCTAAGGGTAAAGGTTTCCTGAACCCAAGTCAGCAGAGACAGAGACCAGCTGCACAAAAAGCCAAAGCACTTGAACAAAAGGCCTGACTGAACCCAAGAAGAACTCTAAGGCTCATGTTCATCCTAAGGGCGTCACTCATACACAGGATACTGCCAAGGCACCTAGGGTGGTGAATGTGTATGTAGATGTTTATGGGAGACAAATCAGCCACTCTAAAGTAATTAGTGTTGTTAGGCGAATTTGGGTTCCAAAAGGTACAGCTAACCTGGTAGGACCCTACACCAAATGGGTACCTATGAACTGGTCTGCTTTTTTTTCAAGAAAAGGGGGCACCTTGAAATAATGAAGACAACATAGCACTGATGTGTGGAAATGAATTGGCTCCTGCTGTATGGTATCTGGATAGTGGATGTTCAAGACATATGACAGGATATAAGCAACTAATCACTAACTATGTTGAGCAAAAAGACCCTCAGATCACATTTGGAGACAATTCCAAAGGACAAACTGAAGGATATGGAACTCTTGAAGTTGACTCTGTTCATATCCATGGTGTTTCATATTTAGATCTCCAAATCATCAGTTGTGTGAAAAGTTTTCTACCCTGATGAAAGGAAAGTTTGAGATGTCAATGATGGGGGAGATGAATTTCTTTCTTAGACTTCAGATGAAACAAACTAAGGAAGGAATCTTCATCAATCAAGCAAAATACACCAGAGATCTGATTGCAAAGTATGGTGTCTGAATTGCAATGCGATTAGAATTCCTATGAATACTAACTACAAGATGGATCCCGATCTCGGCAAATCAAGAAATCACACCGATTATAGAGGATCATTGGATCACTGCTATATCTCACAGCAAGTAGGCCTGATATAACATTTGCTGTTGGGATATGTGCAAGATACAAAGCTAATCCTAAGGCTAGTCACATGGAGGCTACCAAAAAGATTCTGAAATATCTTAAAGGCACTGTGAATAGAGGATTATGGTATCCAAATGATGATAACCTTGAATTAACCGGTTATTCAGATCTTCGATTATGGAGGATGTAGAATTGACAGAAGTCTACCACAGAACTTGTCCATTTCTTGAAGTAAACCGATATCATGGTTTTCAAAGAAACAAACCTCGAAGAGCAACCAAGATCTTACTTCAAGTTTAATACATGGTCGCGAGGAAGTTGTTGTACGTGCATTCCTTGGCTCAGACAACAATTGAGGGATTATAAGAATATAGCCAATGAAGTACCTATATTTTGTGATAATAATGGTGCAATTGCTATTACACAAAATCCGGTATTGCACACCAGATGTAAGCATGTTGATATCGGACATCACTTCATCGAGATCATGTTGAGAAGAAAGACATCGATGGAGAAAATTCATCTTGATAAATCAGAGAGCCGATATCTTGACTAAACCTTTGGCTGAATCAAGATTTCAGGAACTATCAGTTGAATTAGGTATGTTGGATCCAGGTGTATGAAGTAAATCTAAAAAATTGAAGGTTTTCAGATGCATGAAGTTTTCTCAGGTTTTTACTGAGAAACTCAGGATAAAATTGAAAGTACTGAACTCTGAGTCTTGGAAAACTCAGATATCCTGAAGATCAGTACTCAGTATCATACTGACCCCTTTCAGTACTCAATATCATACTGACCCCTATCAGTACTCAGTACTATACTGATCTTTCTCAGTACTCAGTATTATACTGACCTCGCTCAGTACTCAGTATTATACTGACATTTTATCAAGGTCAAAACTCAGTAAGACTGATGGAGGAAATTAGTCTGAAGAAGTATTGACTCATGCAGCTCATTTATTGTCTAACTTAATCTCAGTAATCATTGGCAATAAATAACAAAACACCTGAAGGAATATTTGGGCGGGACCCTTGAAATTCTCGAAGAAAGTCAATGGTCTGCAGGAACAGTAATTAATTGCACTGTTCATTAATCACCAATAAGGTTAAATTGGCGGCGTAATATTTGTGAAATCGTCCTTTCATATACCCGATTTAGTCGGTGTTTAATCTCAACCGTCGATTTCTTCATCTATACGATTTTCCATGAATCAAATCCTATATATCTATTGAAGAATTCCTTCAAAGCCCAATTCCAAATATCCTTCGTCTTCAAAACACTCTGCTTCAAAAAAACTCTCATTTGCCCAAAAATTATTATCCTTTTCAAAACCCTTCACAAAAATTATCCAAAAATGGTGTTCTCTGTATACGATAAACTTGCCATCTCTAACAAACTGTGGTATGAATATGTCATTTCTCTCGAAAGCTCATCGAATGCAACTCACGAAGAAGAATCTTTGCACATGATTCGATTGGCTAAGCTCACTTGCCTGGTTGCGAATCAACCAGAGGCAGAATACGCAAAAGAGGTAATAGAGTTTATCTCTAATTTGAAATTAGATGAGGAGGACTGTATAGAATCGCAGATTACAGTTTCTCATTTTGAGCATAGTTCAAAGTATGTGGATTTTGTTAGGGAATTGTATATCATTCCTAAGAATCTTAATGCCATATACGAATTGAGCGATAGAGGTGAAGACCCTACAGTGTATATGACGGGTAGGGAGCAAGAGTATCTGGATAGGATTGCAGAGCATCCAGTTAATGTAGTGTTGAATTTGTGCTGTTTGAGGTCCGATTTGAAGGGTGCGCGGAAGGTGTTCGATGAAATGCGTAGGAGAGGTTTGGAGCCTAATGTGGTCACTTTTGGGACTTTGATTAAGGTTTGTGTCGCGAATTCGGATTTAGATGGAGCTTTCGGATTGAAGAGAAGAATGGATAGGGATTTCAAGATTACGCCCAATGCGCGTATCTACGTAGCTTTGATTAAGGGTTGTGTAACGTTTGTAAATTTGATGAGGCTATTGAGTTGAAGAACGAGATTTTGGGAAAGAAAATTGAATTGGATCCCGCAGTGTATTCTACCTTGATAATTGCATTTTTTAAGGGCTGTCGAAAGAACGAGGTTTCGGGGTTGTTGGAGGAAATGAGGAGAAATGGGTGCAAGCCCGATACAGTGACATACAATGCAATGATACACGGGTTTTGTCAGGGGAAGGAGATTGATTCGGCTTTTGAAGCTCTGAATGAGATCGAGAAACAGGGGTGCAAAGCGGATGTTATTAGTTATAATGTGATCATCGGTTGTCTGTGTAGGGACGGGAAAGTGAGAGAAGCGAATGATTTGTTTGAAGATATGAGACGGCGAAAGTGCAGGCCGGATGTGGTGACTTACAGGACGTTGTTCGATGGATTCTGCGATGCAAAGCAGTTGAAGGAAGCAGCGAGCATTTTTGATGAGATTGTTTTTATGGGGTATGCTACATGTTCTTCTAGTGTGAGCAAATATCTGAGTGAATTGGTGGTGGGGAAGAAGAAAGAATTGTTGACATGTTTGTTTACGTTGGTGAAAAGAGATTCGATTGATAGATATGTTTGGAGGCTCGCGACTTGTGTGCTATGCAAGGACAACCTTTCAGACGCTCATGAGCTCTTCAATGGACTACTAAACGACAGTCATTCTCCTTGAATGCACTTTCAAATGTGGCGGCGACGTTTATATACTTTGGGGACAAAAACTTACTGTGAACTCGATTTTTTAAGTATCACTGTTATGTATAAAAACTATCACTGTAATGCATAAAAACTTTTGATTATTCTGACAAAAACTATCACTGTTAAATTTTTTTTATATTTTTAAACAGTGAAAGTTTTATGCATAACAGTAATAGTTTTTGCACATAACAGTGATAGAGTTCATGTATAGACTTGGTTCACAGGAGTGTTACTCTACTTTGGGTGAGACGGATCGTAATCAAGTGTATTTTCAGTCATTTACCTACTAATTCAAGTGTATTTTCACTCATTTACATACTGATTCTTGCTTCTTCTTTTTTTTCCTTTTTTAACTCTTGATAAATTTCAGCCGTCTAACTGGAGAATGCCTCGTGTTTTCGATGTTTATGACGTATATGAATGTTTGTGGCATAACCTGGGAAAAGATACATGAATTGACATGAATATTAAGTAACGCATGGCAGCATGGGTCACCATTTGTTGCGCTGCTGCGCTTACTAGTTGTTTCGCTGACGGCTTAGAGTGTGTTTTGAAATTTTACATAACTTTTAGAATCACTTTTTTTCATTAGCTGTGAGAAAGCTTTGAAAATAAGTGATTTTGAAAGTTATTTTTGAGTTTCAAAACACACCCTTGGACAACTACTTGTCGACACATATTACCCCAATTTTTTTTGTATTTTTTTTTACATGAAACTTGCAAGTTTAATGCAGTAATCATTTACTACAGACCCAAATTTCATAATTGCCTTCAAACATAGAGACGAAGCGCGATTAAATCCAAGGCAGGATTTAGTTTTGATTATATTATGTGTGGTTTTGAATCATTCCTATGACAGTACTACACTCCATCTCACCATGGCCGATTTCTTTCTCATCTCACAAATTTGTATATGAACTTCTAGTATAAAATATACTACATTTGTTTTACGGGTAGGTCTCACGTGCACCAGGTCCACGTGCAACACAAATGTATTTTTAAAATATTTAACTTGTTTCACAAAAACATTCACTTGTTTTCACTTAAAAAGTTGAATGTTTTAAAAAGTTGAATGTTTCAGTGCAATCAACACATTTCAAAAATGCACTTCAGTTACACGGTGCACCTGATGCATTCAAGATTTTGCCGAAAGACTAATTTATTGTATATTAAAGATATAAGATAATTGAAGAATTAAAATTGCTGAAAGTCGACGCCAGTTATGATGAATCTAAAGGGTGGTTTTGGGTGGGAGCTGTGGTTTTTGATAGCAATAAAGAATAGTTACTGTTAGCATAGACGGACCGACGAGTCCCGTGGGGGACACGTGCCCCCGTAAAAGATTTTTTTCCCACTAATACATGTAGTTATCTATGTTTTAAAAAGTGGGTTGGATCGGTCGGTCGAACTGGTCCAACCGCTAGCCGACAAGTTTACCGTACCGAGTCGAGGTGTTGAACCGCTCGACTGTCAAACCGCCCATGAACTGCTCAAAACCAGTAAAAGCGGGATGAACCGGCGACCCGTTGAACCGGGCAAATCGCCGGTTCAACTTAATTTGAAGAAAAAAACTCATCTTCTTCCCCTGAATCTATGATCCGTTGATCCACTGAGAAAAATTGTGTCATTTACCTGCAATTCGAATTGTTGTTGAGAGAATGAACACGATTTCAAACTGCGGTTTAGAGAGAAACTGAGAAGAGGCGCAAGTCGTGTTTCTGAGGATGTAACGGCGGATGAAAGTGAAAAGGATTGTTGACCTAATTTTGTTGATGTCAAGCGAAAGCCCACAAGGCAATATTAATATATTAATGGACTAATTATTTTTTAAGGTTTAGACAATTGGGCCTTATTACGTAATGTTGTTTCTTTATTTATATATTTTGTAATTCAAGCACATTTTCTGTTGAGGGAAATTAAATAAATAGATTATTCTCGACCCTCTCTACAAGCTCGAGCTTTTAGATGAGAAGGAATTCTCTCATGGTATCAGAGCCCAGGTTGTAGGTTCGATTCCCGTGGAAGCACTCCACCCATTTAAATTGTCCACTCTGTTGTGCCTCCTCTCCAGAGAGCAGAGACAATGATTCGGCCCACGAGTGAGGGGAAGTGTTTACAAGCTCGAGCTTTTAGATGAGACGGTTGTTGATGGAAATTAAATATATAGATTATTCCCGACCCTCTCTACAAGCTCGAGCTTTAAGATGAGACGAAATTCTCTCATGGTATCAGAGCCCAGGTTGTGGGTTCGATTCCCGTGGAAGCACTCCACACATTTAAATTGTCCACTCTGTTGGGCCTCCTCTCCAGAGAGCAGAGGCAATGATTCAGCCCACGAGTGAGGGGAGTGTTGAGGGAATTAAATAAATAGATTATTCTCGACCCTCTCTACAAGCTCGAGCTTTTAGATGAGACGGAATTCTTTCTTTTCACTCCTCACAATCACAAATCAATTAATTAATTTGTCTTCTACATTTTTTATTGTATTCTTAATATATTTTTTTTTGTCACGCTATAGAAAATTTATGGATCTGTCCCTGACTGTTAGCCTGTTATGTGCAAAAAGATTAACCCTCCAGGTTCTGTTCTGTGTTGGGAGCGGAACTCATAGCGGTAAAAGTGCGAGTAAATTAGCACAAGGTTTTTAGTGATGAAGAGATTCATGTCCTTCCCGATTCAATGGATGCAATTCATACAATCATTTCTAAAGATCAGTTCTTGGGTCCAGAAGGTGCAGGAGATTGTCTGATTTTCTATCGTGTTGAGTTTGTTTATTCTTTCTTTATAAAAAAAATGTATTAGCGGAAGAATAAAAAATAACCTTCCCTTATTAAATAATACTAAGAGATTCTTTTAATTTTGTTAATTTAAAAGGGGAGGGAGGGGGAGAAGGTAAAAAAATATAAATTTTAAGGTAGAATATAGGGTGAACAAGTTTCACGGTAAAATTGATTAAGGAGTGTGACTTATATTACTAAAGAGTGTGACTTTTTACTATAAAGGGTATTACTCATAAAAGTGAAGGGTGTGACTTATATTATAGCAGAAGGTATCGTAGTGATAACTGAAGGGTGTGACTTATATTACTAAATAGTATGCATGTAAAAAAAAAAATCACGGTGAACAAATTTCACAGCATACTAACTCAAATTTTAATTGAAAAGTGATATTTATATTTTTCACGTTGATTACTGGTTTGTTAGACCAAATTCTTGGATCTAACAAAACTTTGGAAAGGAATGTGACATTAATGTGGTTCAATTTAAAAAAAAAATATATGATACATATTTATTAGGAATGAGAATTAAATGAATGAGCTACTTAACCCAACGGTAACTCTAGAATTAATTATATTTAAGAATAAAAAATACATAAAATATAAGATACATATTTATTAGGAGTGAAAATTAAATAAATGAGCTACTTAGCCCAACGGTAACTCCAGAGCATATTAGAGCTTTGTGATTGAGAGATCTCAGGTTCGAAACCCATCTCTTGCGCTCGAAAGAGCACAATAGTGCTTTACGGGAAAGAGTCTCGAGTTTGATACCGAGCTCTCTCGAGTTGGGCTAACATTGCCTAATTTATAATTTTCGTTTAGCGAGTGCAAAATTGCCCTAGGTAATACCGAGACCGTATTTGCCCTTGTTAACACAGAGGGGCTTTTGTTGGGGTTCAAACAATATCCCACATCGGAATAATATGGGAGGATCATGGGGTTTATTAGGATGGACACAATCTTCATTGGTATGAGGCCTTTTGGGAGATGCCCAAAAACAAATCCGTGCGGGCTTTTGCCCAAAGCGGACAATATTATACCAATGCGGGGATTTGGGTCCATTCAGGGTTCTAATAGTGGTATTAGAGCCATGGTCCCAAGCGAAACGATGTGGAGCAGTCCCCGATTTGAACGAATAAGACGGTGAATGATAGTCTTTGTGAATTCGTTTGCAGTGAGTCTTGGTGAAATAAACGGGGGTCTCTATGAACTAGGTGGCGTTGACCTAGATAGAGTGAGTCATTTGAGGGGATGCTCGGTGGTCTTTGTTTGAGGGAGGATTGTTAGGGTTCAAACAATATCCCACATCGAAATAATATGGGAGGATCATGGGGTTTATTAGGATGGACACAATCTTCATTGATATGAGACCTTTTGGGAGATGCCCAAAAATAAATCAGTGCGGGCTTTGGCCCAAAGCGGACAATATCATACCAATGCGGGGATTTGGGTCCATCCAGGATCCTAACAACTTTACGTGCAAGACAGTAACGGACCTGTTAAGGTAAAGGGGGTACAGCTGTACCCCCAAATCCTTTTTTTAAAAAAATATATATTATATATATGTATTAATATATACTACTAAGTGAAAAAAAAAAAAAAACTAAGATAAGATATATGTTTGACGTTGAGCTGGGCACCTCCCTTTTAAGGGGGTGTTTGGTTCACGGGACTTGATTGATTAGGTGTGATAGTATTGAATGGGATTGAGTAAGATTTGATTGATTTGACTGGATTTGTTGAATCAAGATATGTGTTTGGATTGTAGGATTATATTGAGAGATTAGATGGGATACCTATTGAAATGTTATAAACACCCTTAAATTGAATTGAAACAACCACGTTTCATTATTGTGAATCTATTCACACAATAGAAGGACAATTTGTAATATTGCATGAGATATGCTCCATCTCACATTTCACATGGGATTGACATATCCCTCCATGGAGGGATTTTGTACATTTTCTACCCGGGTTTGAAGTATATCATGAGCTCTCATCCCGTAAACCAAAGGGTAGATTAGTTGGGATTAAAATCCTAATCATAGTCTATCACAATCTATCCCGTCAACCAAACGGGGCCTAAGTGTATTGATGTACTGATTCTTCTATTTTAATTTTACTCACTTAATATTACAATTTGTCACAACCTCCTATTTGATCCGAATATAAAAATTCAAGTTATAGCTGATAAAAAAACAAAAAGAATCCAAGTTACATTTCTTCTCCCTTGCTTTCATACTACACGTCTTTCACACAAAATTTAGGCACTCCGCATGATAATTTTTTGGTTCTTTTATTAATTCTTAATTATAATTTTATTTATTAATTTAGTCATATTTGGTAATTAATTAGGATTTGTAATACTTTTTTGCAGTTAATATATGACAAAACTCCGTATGAGAGTACATCTTAACATAAATCAACATTCAACCCTCCCAACGTGTTAAAGCGTCAATACCCAAATTATGTGGTCGTCTCATTATGAGGTCGTCTCACGTAAGTGTCCCTCTTAATATATATGTGAAATTAGTGGTGAACTTAATTGGATTATTGAGTTAATTTGATGAAATTGATGGTGCTAAATAGATTAGGTCTTATTATATTTTGCAATAGTGAATATTCTATAAAAATGATAGTTTATATATATGATTATATTCTTATTTTGTTCTATAATATAGTTAGGAAATATGAGACAAGACAACAAAAATAAAGTTTTGTATGTATCGGGTGCATCGCGCAATTTAAGTCTATTTTTTAAACATGCAACTTGTTTACATTGAAACGTTATACACGTTCATTATAAAATAAGTTGTATGTTTCAGTGTAAACAAGTTGAACGTTTCATGAAAACTAGTTGAACACATTTTAAAAATAAACTTAAGTTGCAGGTGCACCTGGTACACAAAGGGCCTACTCAACATTAAAATTAGAAAATTGATCGTATCCCCAAATTTGAAATCCTGGGTCCGCCACTGGCGCAAGAGTCTCGAGTTTGATACCGATCTCTCTCGAGTTGAGCTAGCATTGCCTAATTTTATAATTTTTGTTTAGCGATCGAGTGCAAAATTGCCCCATTTAATACCGCGGCCGCATTTGCCCTTGTTAACATCGAGGGTCTGTGACTGCCGTCTTTAAACGTAGCGAGGAGAAAATTATCAACGGTTATTCGCTCTCGTTGATACCCTCGTTAAATCAATTTAACGAGAGCATCCCCTCGTTAATGCCCTCGTTAAATGAATTTTTTTTTTGTAATGAATATTGCAAAATAAGAATGTTGAACCTTACCTGATACTTATAAAATTTATGAATAACAAAATAGTGAATATTGAAGATAAATTTATGTTGAACCTTATAAAATTTACTTTCTAGCCCACTCTATTATAGATTTCTATATCTGCCCCCGATTGATTGTGTAATGATGTGGAGACCAAACTCCATTTTTAGGTTAAATACCCTATTTATAGGAAGTATAATTTGTGTTTGACTAGGCCAATCTCAGCCCTTGAATTTAGATTTGAGATCACAGTCTTACACGTGTCATGAGACAAAAGAGGAGTATACTTGGAGTGGTCTATTCACCACAGGCCTACACTTGTCTCTCTATTGGACGCGGATCCCTCATCTAGTTACCGAATTTGGACTTCTGCTGAAGCATTTAATGGTACGTTCAGGCTCTTGACCGCTTATCTCTCGGTCAATCACTGAGCTGGTGCTTCTATAAGAGATTTAATGTGTACGGCCGCATTAAATGCATGTACATTAGGATTAGCTCTCTCCGAGTCACCGGCGCTTTCACTTGTAACAATTCCTACTCTTGTCGAACAATTTATGTCTGTCGGGCTATTGGCTTGATCCGGCCCATTCACACCGGTCATTAACATCTCGTAAAACAAATACTCCTACGTATTATATTTTTATTAAAATATATTTTTATTTTACATTTAAAAGGATTATTTTATATTTGAGAAGTATGGACAGGTATTTTTATATCTATATATTATGCATGCGCATAATGCACATTATGTTTGAGGCGATCCATAAGGAATATATGCTCATAAAAAATGTCTACCTGATTTTTATTAAAAAATCAAATAATAAATAAAAAAATATGATCTTGACCTCATAATATAAATAGTGGTGCTCAAACGATTTAAGCTATTCCACTCGTCAAATTTACATCTAACCAATCCTCCTACTCTAGCCATATCACATGCTATCATAAATATCTGCATTGACCACCACGTCGCTTGTCCCTGATGCGAACAAGGATTTTTGGACCCAATAATACGTCAAGAAGATTATATATAAGAAATTGTCCTAATTTTGCAATTAAAGTTAATGGACAAGATTTTCCAAGATATATTCCAATATTTGGCAAGATTCACAAGAAAAATCAAGATTATCATATTTTTTCTGTTTTTATTTATTTTATAGGCTAGATTTCGTTTTTATCCTTTAATTTTCGTTCAAATATATCGCGTATAGATTTAGGGTGAGATTTAATCCATTTTGGGCAGATTTGATCCTGTTTTTGTCCTATAAATACTTAGGACGTTTTTCTCTGTTTTTCAAGCAGAAAATTAATAAAAACCCCTTTGGCAACTTTGTCAAAACCTAATTGTTTCTTGCCAACCTGAGTTGGGGCAACAATTATTATCGTTCTTTGCGTATTATTTGTGTTTTGCGATCGTGGTTCTCATCAAATTGGTACTTTCATTGAGAGTAGACGAGAATCGCGAAAGGAATACGAGCAATGGCGGGAACTCACAAGGAGAAGAAGAAGTGTAGTGCGGATTCTTCATCCAGAAGGATGAGTGATGAGGATTCTTCGTCTGAAGAATTTGATTCCCCAGAAATAGAGAAAATCAACCTTACCCGACGTCAGGATAGGGAAGATGTGAACGGGGGATACCGGAGAAGGGGGAGGCCCAAATTAACCTGCCCTACGTTCAACGGTAGTAACCCAAAATCATGGTTAAGACGAGCGAACCAATAATTTGCCTTGCTTGAAATACCACGGGAAGATAGGGTACGTTATGTAACTCGTTATATGAAAGGAGATGTGACTATTTGGTGGCAATGGATTAACAGGTTATATCGGAAGCATGGACGGATCGTTCGGTGGAAGGATTTCAAAAAGGAACTTATGGCGAGATTTAGACCATCCGATTTCGCTGATTTCGACGACGGCAATCGTTCGAACCAGAACGCCGCTGCACCAGTGCGCCCTGCCACCGCGCTGATGGCATCACCCCAGAAACTGCAACGTTGCAGCACCATGGACACCGATTGGGACCAGCAGGAGTCGCATCCTACCGTGAGAAAGGAGCCGCCGGATTTTTTCTCACCTTTGGCCGCCGTTGATGTTGATGATGATGCGGCTGAATTGATGCATACTACCCTAATACGCGTTTGGCCCATTAATGGGGAAAGGAGGTCTTGGGCCTCAAAATATTTATCATGAGGCTGGGCCTATCAGAAAATTGGAAGATGAGTTCGTTGTGCCTGACTTTGATAACGTGGAGAATAACTCCATTACTTACGTTGAGTCTTATCATATTAATTCTAATATGCAAACAGGGACTTTAAGTGAGTGTAAAGATGGAGGCCGATGTGGGTCTGTAGAAAAATTGGAAATTGAATTCCTTGGGCCTGAATTTAATTTTAAGAAGGATGAATTTGGACCTTCCCATTTTTCTAATGCATATATTGGGGATGGGCAGTTTATTTTCAATGTTAATTTTAAGGAAAAAAATAGTTCTTCACGTGAGAATTAATTTGTGGAGGTAGAGGATAATGAGTCAATTTTTTCAGACGGATCTAAGCATTCTTTTGAGTACAATGGACCACCTATTTATGATGAAGAGGAAGAGCAGTCCATAAGTGATTTCGTGTTTTCTGTTTATGACACCGAGCCCGAAGACAAGTCATACCAAGTTTTTGATACGGAAGTTGATAATGATGCCAATTTTTTTGGCCTTGATACGGCGTTTGACGAAATTCGCCTAAATGATGATGAAGGTTATATCGCACATAATAATAATTTTTATTTTATAATTAATGATAGTTATTTTGTTGGCAGTACTATGAAAAATCCGCAGTCATACCAAGTTTTTGTTTTATTTTAAAAGAAATTTTTAGGCTCAGATTTTACGTTCACTAAAGTGGCAAACCGGATCTAGAGTGTTTAAGTCGCAGAGGGCTTCATTCTGGAAACGGGGCGATACAGGTGGTATCAGAGCCTATGTTCAACTCTTCGGAAAAAAAAATTTATTTGAAGTTCACTTTCAAAATTCTTTATGAAGAAAATATAAACTTTTTCCTTTCAATATTTCTAATGGAGTGAAAGACATATTTTATATTTGAGAAGAAAAGTAAAGTGGGAAATGTGTCTTTTGCAGCAAGCCGAGCACCCTTGAGGTATGTGCGTATTTTCAAAGTTTTTACGTGGGGTTATGATATGAAAATATTTTAAATAATTATGACTCGCATCAAATTTTGGAAGTTATGAAAGAAGAGGAAGACTTGCTTTGACACGACAAGTTATGAAAGGAAGAAAGGAATAAGTTATGTTGTGATGCGAATATTTATGAAATGACTTCCAAGTAGTCATGAAAACATCTTTATGGGTTGAAAATATTTTGGAAGTTATGATACAAGTGTTACGTATGAAAAGTGATCTACTTTATTTCCTCGTATACAAGTGAAATGTTTAAGAAAGTTTCTATAAGGGTTTATGTTCAAAAGAAGGATGAAATGATTTTACATCCATGAATTTCACTGCCATGTAGGAAGTATCACTTGGGGGAATTGCTTATATATTTGAAACAGTGAGATGGGTTTAGTAGAAGATAAGTTTGAACTTGTTGATGATGTTAAGGTTTTGGAAATGTAATAACTTGCTTTGATGATACAGGCCTTAGTCTTTATCTTTCCACAATGGTACTACCAATTAATGCACTATTGCTTGATTATTGTCACTGAGCCGCTGACCGCGGTAGCGTGTGCTCGTGAATGTGTGATCGCATATGTGTGTTGGTGGTTGTGCATCTATTATAGGTTGAAATTAGAGATTCTCCTTATTATCAAGTTGAGACCTTTATGTAAGCTAAAATATCCTTCCACTTTAAGCTATGACAAGTGCAAGACTAATACTGGATCGAAACTAGATTGGAAGAATCGTATTTCTTTTTCTATTAAAGGATAGGAACGAAAAATACCATATAGGAGTAGAAATTTTGGGATAATTACTTACCAAGTTACAGAGTTTCTTTTAATCACGCAATTAACGAGTAAGAAATGCTACCAAGATTCAAAAGGAAATCAAAGGAGAATTTGTGGCTACATTAGAAGTGAACCATTAAGGATAGATAAACCTACAAGCATAATGGTGAACACTCGAAACCGCAGTAATGGAGAAAGAATGTGTGAACCTTCCAAGGAATTAGTTGGACTTGAACACCAAAAACATGACAATTGGAGCCGACATGGTATGAGAGTTCTTTGACTCTCTGCGAAACTTTATGCAACAACAAAGAACCACCAAATTTTTTGCACCTGCATACCCCAAATTTTCCTTACTAACAAAGTCGCCGAAACAACAGTTTACAGATGTCTTGACCTCCGCTTCAAAGGTAATGAAGGACCTATGGAAACCGAAGAATGGATCGGCCCAAGTTGAGGTCATATATAAGAATATGGGTTTGACGATGCATAGAAAGTCTCATGTGCTCAATTCCTAAGAATAAGATCTTTGCTCAATGGTGGGAATCCTATGAGTGCACACTTGATGTTGAGAAAAGACAAGCTCTCACTTGGGTTAGGTTCAAACACGCTGTTATGGACCGATGTTTTCCCGAAGTTCTCCGCAATGGGAAGGAGATTGAGTTTGTGAATCTCAAACATGGAAGTTTCTCAGTAACTGAATATGAGAAATGTTTCAACAAATTGTCTAGGTATGTTCCACATCTAGCAGATGATGATAGAAGGAAGTAAGGAGATTTGAAAAGAGGCTTAGGGCCGGTTGGAGGAGTAGTAGCGGGATTGAAACTTCCGAAAGTTATCACGAAATCTTTGATCGAGCCTCAGTATCTCGATCTGGATGGGACTAGAGTTTAAATCAGCTCCACCATCCTTGGCCCCTAATAAAAATTGGCACCCAAACTTTAAGAGAAATTAGAACTAGCACACAAGGAATAACAACTACAATGCTCAGGTTATTCCTAAAATGGCTCCAGTGTGTAATACTTGTGGGAAAAGACACCCAGGGCAATGCCTGAAAGGAATTGGGACATGTTATCGTTGTCAGCAACCGGGTCATCGAGTTATTGAATACCCCGTACCGCCCAGTGGGCGACCACTAGTAGAGAACCATCAGGTCAGACCACCACCAATGGGGAATAACCAAGTTCGACCACCTCCGAGAGGAAACAACAACCCTCCCGGACCACCAAGAAGAAATATTCCTATGCAAGGCCAAGGAGGAAGTCAGGGATATTTAATCAACATTTCCAAGGTAACAAAAGATAAGGAGTTACCAACGAAAGTGCCGATTGTGAGAGACTTGCTCGGTGTTTTTCCTGAAGACCTATCAGGGATACCCCAGATCGCCAAGTAGAATTTGCCATTGATTTGATACCCGGAGCAACGTCTGTGTCAAAGGCACCATACAGGATGGCGCCAAAGGAATTGCAAGAGTTAAATGAACAACTGCAAGAATTACTAGACAAGAAATTCATTAGGCCCAGTGTTTCTTCGTGGGGAGCACCTGTCTTATTTGTGAAAAAGAAAGATGGTTCACTAAGGATGTGTATCGATTACCGAGGCCTGAATCAGCTAACCATTAAGAATAAGTACCCTCTACAAAGAAATGAGGATTTATTCGATCAATTAAAGAACGCAAGTGTGTTCTAAAAAAAAAAATTTTATTTGAGATCGGGCTATCATCAACTAAAAGTCAAGGGAAGTGATATTCCAAAGACGTCTTTTAGGACACGTATGGACACTACGAGCTCACAGTAATGCTGTTTGGACTGAAAAACGCACCCGCAGTGTTTATGGACTTAATGAATCGAGTGTTCCATCCATACTTGGATCAGTTTGTCATTGTGTTCATCGATGATGTTTTGGTGTATTCAAAGAATAAGGAAGAACATGAGGGACACCTCAAAATCGTCATGGAAACAATGAGGAGAGAGAAATTGTACGCGAAATTCAGTAAGTGCGAGTTTTGGATTGATCGATTTGTATTTTTTTTGGGACACATAATCTCGGCAAAAGGTATTGAGATGGATCCGCGAAGCTAGATGCGATAATGGATTGGAAAACTCTGACTAACGCCAATGAAATACGAAGTTTTCTTGGATTATCGACTAACGCCAATGAAATACGAAGTTTTCTTGTATTAGTAGGTTATTACCAGAGATTTATAGAAGATTTCTCACGAATGCAAAATCGTTAACTAATTTAACGAAGAAAAATGAGAAGTTTGTCCGACAACGGCTTGTGAGGAAAGTTTTCAAGAACCGAAAAAAAGAGATTAACCTCATTGCGGGCTTAACCATTCCCAATGGAACCAAGGGATACATGATTTACGCCGATGCATCTTTATCAGGATTACGATGTGTCCTTATGCAACACGGAAAGGTCGTTGCATACTTGTCCCGACAATTAAAACCTCATGAACAAAATTATCCGACTCATGATTTGGAATTAGCTACAGTGGTCCATGCATTAAAGATATGGCGTCACTACCTATATGGAGGAAAATGTGAGATCTACATGGACCACAAGAGTTTAAAGTACTTCTTTACGCAAAAAGAGTTGAACATGCTTCAAAGAAGATGGCTAGAGTTGGTAAAGGATTACGATTGCACAATCCATTATCACCTTGAAAGGCCAACATAGTGGGTGGACGACCGAGTAGGAAGGAAATACAAACCTCAATGTCATGGCAACCGAACAAAAGTCTCTCATTGAGGATTTTTCTAGGATGAGTTTGAGTTTTATCAAGCCATATTGTGCAAACGCAATGATTTTTACCCTCACAGTGCAACCAACCTTGAGAGAACAGATCAAGGATGCACAAAAAGGGGACAAGTTTCTCGAAGGAATACAAGCAAGAATGGGAAAAGTGACCATTAAAGGTTTCATTCTGAACGCTGATGGGACCTAGATGTTTGGAGATAGAATTTGTGTGCCAAAGAATGAGCCTTTAAGGAACGAGATTCTAAAAGAGGCACACAATTCACCTTACACCGTACATCCTGGAGAGACAAAGATGTACCGAGGACTAAGAGAGAGAACTTTTGGTGGAAAGGCATGAACGATTGATAGCTCACTTCGTAAGGAAGTGTTTAACGTGTCAGCAAGTTAAAGCAAAGTATCGACGACCATTGAGATGGTTACATCCCTTAGAGATACCGGAACGAAATGGGAGAATATCACTATAGATTTAAATCCACAGGTTTTCCAAAGACGAATAAAAATCATGATTCCATCTGGGTCATTGTGGACAGACTCACTAAGACCGCCCATTTCATCCCCATACGAATGACTTACCCTCTGGATAAACTTGCCCAGTTGTATGTGGAGGAAGTAGTCAGATTGCACGGGATACAAGTTTCGATTGTTTCTGATAGGGATCCTCTCTTTACTTCAAAGTTTTGGAAGAGTCTTCAACAAGCTTTGGGAACTAAACTGAACTTCAGCATATATCATCCACATACTGACGGACAGTCAGAGAGGACTATACAGACATTGGAAGATATGTTGAGGGCTTGCGCTTTAGATCTTGAAGCGAGTTGGGAAACTGTTGGGAGATGAATTTAATAAAGATATGATTTTGATTAGATCCCAAAACCCCTGAGTATGACATGTTCAGAATAATCTTGATAGTTGAGTCAGGATTCAGTTTTAGAGTATTCAGGATGTTATCTGCAAAATGTATAGTCAGCAGATATAGATCAGGTTAGGATCTGAAGGTTCTGAAGAACTCAGTAAGTTTCTGAAGAAACCGAAGTTTTAGTATGAAACGAAGAAACTGAAGACTCAGTGTGAAACTGAGATACTGAAGACTCAGTATGAAACTGAGATACTGAAGACTCAGTATGAAACTGAGGAACTGAAGACTCAGCATGAAGACTCAGTATATCAGTCAGTACATCTGTAAAGACTCAGAAGACTCAGAAGACCCTGAAGACTCTGAAGACACAGAAGACAGAAGACTGAAGAACTGAAGATCAAGAATACTGAAGGCACAGTAATTACTGAAGACTCAGTAATGTACTGAATGCTCAGTATAAACCTGAATGTTCCGAGGCACTGAATATATCTATCTGAAGGATGCAATACTGAGAAGATCGCGATTCCTTAGAGAAATAGATATTTGCCAAGACATTCAAATGCAGACAAAAGGAACTAAGTCAGAAGTGTTGTTAAGGTTATATCAACTCAGAGTTTGTAACCAAAAGAGCCGTTGAAGGTGTCTACCTTTAACTGGAGACAAAAGTCAAAAAGAGGAAGACAACACTGTACCATACTGACACTGACAGTGACAGGTCGCTGAAAAAGATGTCAGAAGTACAAAGTTCCAGACTGCAAAAAGTGAAGACCGGCTACATGAAAGGCTATTGCCTAAAACGTGTTAGGGAGTGTCAAACCCTAAATATAGCCATTTCTCACACACCATAAGAGGAAACTCTCAAAGCTATCTCTCCAACGGATAGTTTTCAAAGAGTGACCTTGGTGTATGCCTATAAATACTTGTGACCTTCTACATTGAAAGGTTACGGGAAATTTGTAAGCAACTGAAGAGCTCAAACTTATTGTTGGTCCCGGTGCAAACGAGTCTTACACGTGTATGGGGGGGGAATACACGTGTTCAGTGTTGTTAAAACATTTTCTTACTGAGGTCAGCTTGGGTCAGATAATCCTGAAGATTAGGTTCTGAGAAGCACAGATCGCTCTGAGTCAAAGTCTCATCGAGACAAAGATCCCGAAAGCCGCTTTTCGATACCTCAGATAATCACTGAGTCCTGAGTGTCAGAGATCCTGAGTTGCTTGGATCAGATAACTAACTTACTGAACCCTCAGAAGAGTATGTTCAGTTTGGTAACTATCTATTCTAGCTACTCAGTCGTGCTGAATGGTTGGCCCTTAGTTTATACTCGTTTTAAGCTTTGATGAAAAACCTTCCCTTTATGAAATAGTGATTAAGCTGTGATTTCAATTTTCATGCAACTCCAGTGGATTGATTCCAACTGAATATTAGTGAAAAGTATGCTTTCAAAATCAAGTCAATGCAACAGTTAAGTACAAATAAAGAAAGCAGTAAACAATACAACAATTATAGTGGTTCAGAGACTCAAGCTCCTACGTCCACTCTCTCTGATCCTCAGAGAAATTCACTAATCACTTCTGAGCTTTCTGACTACCTCGCGTAGTTTACTTACTCAACTCAGCCCTGAGTTTTCTGACTACTCCACGTAGTTTACTTACTCAACCCGACCTTGAGCTTTCTGACTACCTCCGTAGTTTACTTACTCAACACAAACAAGCTTTCAGACTACCCCTGTAGCTTACTAACTTCTCCTCTAGAGTTTTCTGACTACTCCGCGTAGTTTACTAGCTCTTTACAACTCTTCTCACCAACAAACACACTCCAACTACCTTCTCAAGGGTTTGGGGTTTCTCGGTTGGTTTCCAACTAGGATGAGATATCCTTTACAATGAAGTACAATTCAAAGGGTTAGGATATCTCGACTAAACTCTGGATAAATCTTTTCAAGCTAGGCTTAGTATAGTGAGGTCTCTTCAATATAGAAGCACTTGGGAAATTCTAGGTTTTTCGAGTGCTTTAACTTTTGCAAGAATAAGTTTGAGCTTCTTGAGTTGCGTATAAATTTCCCGTAACCTTACAATGTAGAGGGTCACCAGTATTTATAGGCATACACCAAGGTCACTTTTGAAAACTATCCATTGGAGAGATATATTCGTGAGTTTCCTCTTATGGTGTGTGAGGAACGACTATATTTAGGGTTTGAAACTCCCTAACACGTTTTAGGTAATAACCTTTCATGTAGCCGGTCTTCACTTTTTGCAGTCTGGAACTTGTGTACTTTTTGACATATTTTTTCTGCGACACATCCTTTGTCGATTCGGGCCATATGCGATGTTGTCTTCCTCTTTTTGACTTTTGTCTCCAGTTAAAGGTAGATACCTTCAACGGCTCTTTTGGTTACAAACTCTGAGTTGATATAACCTTAACAACACTTCTGACTTAGTTCCTTTTGTTTGCATTTGAATGTCTTGGCAAATATCTATTTCTCTAAGGAATCGCGATCTTCTCAAAGATGTGCATCCTTGATATAGATATATTCAGGTGCCTCGGAACATTCGTGTTCATCTTGAGCATTGATATTATTCGAAGTCTTCATGAATTCTTGTGCCTTCGATATTCTTGATCTTGATATTCGATCTTGATCTTGCGTCTTCAGAGTCTTAAGTCTTGCGTCTTCAGAGTCTTCTGAGTCTTCAGGGTCTTCAGAGTCTTCTGAGTCTTCTGAGTTTTTACAGATATACTGACTGATAAACCGAATCTTCATCTTTGAGTCTTGATTTTCGAGATCCTCTTCGAAGTCTTTAGTATCTCGATTTCATCTTCGAAGTCTTCGATACTTCGATTTCTTGAAACATATTGAAGTTCTTCAGAATCTTCAGAACCTATCCTGAACTATATCTGCCGACTATACATTTTGCGATAACATCCTCAATACTCTAAAACCAAATCCTGACTCAACTATCAAGATCATTCTGAACATGTCATACTTAGGGGTTTTGGGATCTTAATCAAAATCGTATATCTTTTATTAAATTCATCTCCCAACAATTTCCCCCTTATTGATGATGCCAAAACCTATCTTGTTACAAACATATGACCTATACTCAAGTTTCAGTTTATCCTATTACAAGATTGGTTAACACTTTTCAACAATCTTCCCCCTTTAATGATGAGTTTCCCAACAATTTCAGAGGGTCTCCCAACAATTAATCATTCAATAATTTCTTCAGTAATGAATCTTCTTAATAGTTCATTACTAAATACTTAAACAATTTTCCCATAAACAATTAATTCAGAGACATTCATATCAGGCATATCAAATATAAAGACATGTAAATAAGATAATGAGATATTATATTTTGAGCATAATGATAAATGTTCATTGATGATTGGTTTTGAGTTCTGATTACAATGAGTTTATCAAAGAAAATCAAAAGACAAAAAAAAATTAAAAGATTACAGAATCTTCTGAGTCTTCAGTCTTCAGATTTTGGCTCTTCAGTCTTCTTGCTCTTCAGTTTGCTATTTCTTCAATTTCATCAGTGGGAACCTCCAGGTCGAACATTCCGAAAAATCTCTTCTTCAGTTCATTTCTCTCCTTGATGATATCCGGACTGTTCCCTGTTAAACCCAACTGACCAGCATACTGAGCAATTTCTTGAGTAATAGCCTTTTCATTCACCAAGCCATTACCAAGTCTTGGAGGAGGATAAGAATATGGACCGGGGGCTACTATCTGCACCTCTCCTTCATCCGCAAGGTTAATCCAGCTTTGGAGATATTTTGGATAGAAGGTAAGGAGATATTCAATGAATGCTTCATTTTGATCTGAGCTTTCCCCTCCACCCTCGAAAGCACATCATAATAGAACCAGAAGGTTCTCTTGACCTCTTCCCACATATCGTTGAGTTTGATGGGCATCCATTTATCAACGTGGGGCCACTTCAGTGCTTTTGATGTCTCTCTCATTTTGCTCACAAGCTTCTTGAATCCACTCCTTCGTTTCAGCTCCTCTTCAGTCTTCTTTCTTATCATAGGCACGCCTGAGACTGAAGCGGCAACTTTCTTAGCTTGTTCTACTTGGAGTGTCTTCAGAGCATTCCTCGTATTGAAGACTTTCTTCTGAGGTTGAGACTAAGATTCTTCAGTACTTTCATCATCCAGAATCAGCTTTCTCTGGATTGGCTTAGAAGCCTTTGCACGCTTGCTTTCAGGTTGAACAACGCCCAAGGTTTTCCTCTTCATAGGCAATTCAGCACCAGCCTGGCTTATTCCAACCTTAGTCCTAGCACTCAGTTTCTCTCTTGCAACCTCAAGCATGGTTTGCTTAGAAACTTGAGTGTAGATGGGCTTCTCCACCTGAGCAGACTTCATCTTCTCAGTAGCTTCGACTTCTTTAAAGGCTTTGGATAGGTTGTACAATTTAGCATCTTTCTGAGCCTTCTTCTCCAAAGTACGTGCCAATAACTTCCTGAAGTCCTCACCTGGTCTTTCCCCCTTCTTGGCACCGTAATTTGGAAGAAGTCTGGAGAGTGCTGTGTCCATGTGATACTGCTCTTTGCTCACACAGCGAACCTCCCCTGCTATCTAATCTTGCTCATCTTCCATCCTCCTGATGTGGTTCTTAGCCACGAAAAGTTCTTCGAACATATGGGCAACCGCCGGCGGAGTGCTTCCTTGAACATCTCTGTCATCTTGGTCATGAGCACTGAGCTCATTTCCTCAATAGCAGATTTAATCATCACTTCATACCTCTATGCCAATTTCACCTCTAGAAATGCAGTTGACTCCTGGTGCCTTGTTTCATTTTCCTTGAGCTCACTCTTGACTCCTCCAAATTTTCATTGACTTATCTTCCATGGAGGTCATCTGTGAGGTCGAGTGTTTTGATTTGCACCGGTTACAAGAGTGACTAAGATTCTCCATCTTCCGAGCTTGATTGGCCAATGTTTCTTCCATTTGAGCAATCTTGTTCATCATTGGCTCAACCTTCTCAAGGTTTTCCACCAAGGGAGTGAGATCAATCTCAGGAACCTTCTGCACCTTCTGTGCTATTTGATCATCATGAGCTTGACTTCATCCCGAGCTCCAGATCTCCAATCGAGCCTCGGTCATTTATCGAACAATTGAAATTAAAGATAGAACTTTTAGTAACTTTGGCATAATTGTTAATAGTGCCAAAGGTACCAAAGAGTGCTAACCGATCTGAGGTTGACCAATTTCGAGTTGATCGACCTTGAAGTCTCCTTTTCCATCTGAGATCGATCCTCGGCATCTCCCCGTTGGTCCCCATCTCCATCTTGAGATTTGTCTCCGCTGCTTGGGGCACCAACTTTAGTCGCTTTCCTCTCAGCTAACTTCCTCTGAACCGGCTCATCAAAATCGGAGTTTTTCATCCTGAGCTTTGTTCTCCTGAACCACGAGAAGTCGGGCGGGAAAAATTTCTCCTCATTCCACCGATCTTCCCCTCCGAATGCGGCAATATCAAGCATCTCGGGAAGAGTCGATTGAGAATGAACACAGTCGTCCTAATCTGAAGAAAACATCTTGCGATCGGGGATATGAGCTGAGCTCAGGGTAGCGGTCAAGAATGAACCGTTCCCCCTTGCTCCTCCATTCTCCTTCTTCAGCCTCGCCCTTCTTCCATCTCAGGCTCTCTGCTTGAGTTGAAGCCTCTGCTGAGGGATCTAGAAGTAAATCACTCGAGAGCTCATCAAGAATATTCTGCTCACGAGTCTCAAAGAACCTCGATTGTTGAATACCAAGTCCTCGGTTGCATCCGAGTGGGTTCTGGGACTGGTGGCATCTCCTCGACACTCGAGTTGGCTCTTCTTTTGCCCGAGCACATCTTTAGTAGGAATCTCTCGAGGCCTGAGTTCCTTTGAAAATTTCTGAAAATTTTATGCGAACTTAGAGATGTCTCAAGCACCTCAGAGAAAACCTGCTCCTCAGTTTGTTCTTGTGCCTTCGAGATAACCTGAGCCAAAACTTGCAATGGCGAACTCTGAGTGGTTTGGACCTCAGATTGAATCTCTTCAGAATCACCGCCATCTTCATCGGTGAGAACCACCAATCTTCTGCGTTTTGGGGCAAGGTTCTTCTGCTTCATCATTCTTGCACCTGCTCCCATTTTTTTGCCTCCAACAAAACCTTCCCCCGGTTTGTTGAGTCTCTTCAAATATGCGACTTTAGGTGATTACATTTTCTTTTCTCTCTTCCCTCCGGATGGCTCTTCTTTTTGCAAAAGAATGGGTTTAAAGAGAATTTTGGACTTAGGGAATGGGGTCAAATTGGCGAAGATATCCTCCTCCTCTCTGTACATCTCCAAAATATAGGCTATTTTGGTTGCATGGTGAATCTTGCCTTTGATTGTGATCGCCCCATCAACCTTCTTGAAGGCCTTGGCTTGCTCACTCACCATCTGAATCAGAAATTTCAGCCAGTTGAAGTCAGTGGTGGGTGAGGCCTAGATCGCCGCCATCAATCTGAGCTTCGAGGTACTGATATGCTCAAAACTCCCCGCAAGACTCATGATACTCTTGCTCACAATATCCATCAAAACACGATATTGTGGCTTCAAGTGCCTCTTGTGCAATGTCGCCTCAAATTTCACAGGATTCTCAGCAATCCTATCTAAATATTCCTGCTCTCTACCAGACATATACATCGCAGGATCCTCTCCTCTATCACAGAGCTCAAAAACATCATTCAAATTTTTTGAAACAATATACAAATCCCTCTCAAAATCAATGTATTTGGATGAATTCTCTAAATGTGATACGGCAATCGAAGAATGCATACCATCCTCTTTATCTATCTTCAAGTTACAGATAAATTTGATTACCTCTTTCGCAAACTCACGGTCCGGTAAACTGGCGACTAGATGGATGAAGTTTAGCCAAATAATCATATCTGAGCCTCCTCTTACGGCTTTGAGTTGGTTGTGCTTTCGAGTGAGATAACAAACTCGTACCATGGCTTGTTGGTTTCGGCTAATCTCTCGAACAAGGTTGGGGCCATTTCAGAGATTGATTGAAGAAATGAAGATTTTAGGGTTTGGAAATTTACGGCAAAGGGGATTTTTATTTGCGCAGAGGATTTGGGAACGAAGGGTTTTGATAAAATTTTGGCTTGAATGGCTTATTGGGGTGTATATAGCTTCGAGATCGTGAGGAATTGCGTTGGTTAGGTGAAAAGCAACGGTTGAGATTAATCTCCGATTAATCGAATTATCTGAACCGAGCGATCTCCGAAAAAATGGCAGACAAAAACATCCTCATTGGTCAAGAAATGTAACAGAGCATTTAATGAATGTTGACCTTCTTCGGAATTTCAAACGATCCCGCCCAAAAAAAAAACATTCCTCAGGTGTTTTGTATTTATTGCAAATGATTCTTGAGTTTAACTTAAGAATAAATGAGTCGCATAGTCATTACTTCTTCGACTAATTTCCCTCTATCGGTCTTCTTGAAAATCGACCTTGATAAAATGTCGATAATAATCGAGTATTGAATGGGTTCAAGATCTTCTCTTAGTCTCGACCTTGATGAAATCTGAGTTTCGAGACTCGATTCGATTTTCATTTTATCCTGAGTTTCTCGATAAATCGAAAAACTTCATGCATCTGAAAACCTTCAATTTTTCAAATTTTACTCTATACACCTGGATCTAACATCCCCAATTCAACTGAAAGTTCCTGAAATCATGATTCAGCCAAAAGTTTAGTCAAGATATCAGCTCTTTGCCTATCAGTATGAATTTTCTCCATCCTTATGTCCTTTTTCTCGACATGATCTCGATGAAGTGATGTCGATATCCACATGCTTGCATCCGTGTGCAATAACGGATTTTGTGAAATAGCAATGGCACTATTATTGTCCTGAGAATATTGGTACTTCATTGGCTACAACTTTATAATCCCTTAATTGTTGTGCGAGCCAAAGAATCTCGAAAGACAAAGACTTCCTGCACCATGTATTCAAACCGATAATCTTGGTTGCTCTTGAGGTTTGTTTCTTTGAAAACCAAGATATCAGTTTACTTCCTAGAAATTGACAAGTTCTGTAGTGGACTTCCTTTCAATTCTGCAACCTCCATAATCGGCATCTGAGTAACCGGTTAATTCAAGGTTATCATCACCGGATACCATAATCCTCTATTCACTGTGCCCTTAAGATACCTCGGTATCTTTTGGCGACCTCCATGTGACTAGCCTTAGGATTAGCTTGGTATCTTGCACATATCCCAACATCAAATGTTATATCCCACCCCTACTTGCAGTGAGATAGAGCAATGATCCAATGATTCCTCTATAATCGGTATGGCTTCTTGATTTGCCTTGAAATCGGGATCCATCTTGTAGTTAGTATTCGTAGGAATCCTAATCATTATTGCAATCTGTACACCATATTTGGCAATCGGATCTCTCGTGTACTTTTTGCACGGTTGATGAATATTCCTTCCTTTGATTGTTTCACTTGAAGACCTAGAAAGAAATTCATCTCTCCCATCATTGACATCTCAAACTTGCCTTTCATCGGTGTTGAAAACTTTTCACACAAATACGATGGTTTGAGATCCAAAATGATGTCATCAACATATATCTCTGAACTAGTAAGATATATTTCCCATCCTCTATCCCCGAGCACGAGTTCTATCAACGATCCCTTTGACAAAACCATGGTCGATGAAAAACCGAAAAAGAGTATCATACCATTCTTTGGGTTCTTGCTTGAGACCATACAAAAGCTTTTCCGAACTTTCAGAAACTTGGTCATTCTGTTTGAAACCAGGAGGTTGTTCCACATAAACCTCTTCTTTAAGCACACTGCTCAGAAAAATGCACTTTTCACATCCATTTGATAGACCCCCTGAACTTCATGTGGGGAAGCATATGCAAGAAACAATCGATGGCTTCTAGTCTTGCAAACAGTGCAAAGGTTTCATCATAATCCAAGCCTTCTTCTTGGGAATAACCTTGTGCAACTAGCCTTGCCTTGTTTCTCACAATGTTGTTGTTTTCATCTCTTTTGTTCTTGAAAACCCACTTGGTTCCAATGACATTGTGCCTTTCGGTCTATCTACTAGCTCCCATTCTTTATTCCTTGAGAATTGATTCAGCTCATCTTGCATAGTAGTAATCCAATGAGAATCTTGAGCTTCACCAATCTCGATGGTTCTTTCTCCGATAGGAAGCGTGAGAATAGTGCACTCTCACCATGGAACCGTTTTGTCTTAACACCTTCAGTTAGATCACCCACAATCTGACTTGTAGGATGACTATCTAACCATTTCCTTCTTGATGGTCCTGTTTCAGTAGTATCCTCAACATTTGAAATGTTAGGTTCAGTTAATTCAAAGAATTCAGAAAACAATGAGAAAGGAGAAAGGAATCATCTTCCTCGGGGAAATTCTATTGAAACATTATCGAAGACATTGGTTCCCCCCTTGGTTGATAGATTCGAAATTTGCCTCACCGTGACCACATCCTCATTGGCATCACATACCGAAGTCAGGCGGTGTCTGCTCAGATTGGTCACCTTTGAGTGTTGGTTTTCCCCGAGTCTCACCATCCGAGTTCCATCCTGAACTTCTTTATCTGAAGTCCGAGTCACTCCAATCATAGGATGTGGTGACTTCTTCTTTTTTCGGAGTTCGATGGATGATTTATCTTTCTGTTTCAGGCTTAATCTGGTGATCCTCTTAGTCAATTCATTTGCATCATGTTCCTGTTTCTTCTGAACACAAGTAGATTCATCAAAAACAACATGAGGTGTTTCCTCCACAATAAGAGTCCTACAGTTGTAAACTCTGAAAGCTTTACTAACTTCAGAATATCCTAAGAATATTCCTTCATCAGCTTTACTATCAAATGTTTTCAACTGATCTTTACCATTATTGTGTATGCAACACTTGCAACCAAACACACGAAAGAAAGAAACAAGAGGCTTCCTTTCATTCCAAAGTTCATAAGGCGTTTTGCCTTGACTCTTTGTCAGCATGGATCTATTTTGAGAGTAGCATGCAGTGTTGACAGCCTCATCCCAAAACCTTTTAGGAATATCAGCTTCAGCAATCATTGTCCTTGCAGCTTCTTTCAGAGTCCTGTTCCTTCTTTCAGCAACACCATTTTGTTGAGGGGTCCTTGCAGCTGATGTTTCATGTAAAATTCCATTTGCTGCACAATAATCAGATATGATATGATTAATAAATTCAGTTCCCTTGTCAGATCTTATTTTGACCACACTCAGATTCTTCTCAATACTGAGCCTTTTCAGTAACTCTGGCAGCTTTATCTGAGTCTCTTTCTTACTGAGTAAGAATATGACCCAAGTATATCTTGAGTAGTCATCAACTACTACTAGTGTGTATTTCCTGCCATTGATGCTCACTGGTGTTATAGGACCAAAAAGATCCATATGCAATAGCTGAAGTATTCTCTCAGTAGAAACTTCTACTTTGCTTTTAAATGATGCTTTAACTTGTTTTCCTTTCTAGCACGCATCACAAATGTGTTCCTTGCTGAACACTTCATTAGGCAACCCTCTTACAAGAGCTAATCTTGCAAGCTTGTTCAGGGTTTTAAAATTCAGGTGACTCATTCTTTTATGCCATAACTAACTGGTATCTGTGGAACTTTTAGCAACCAAACATGTATCTTTAGGAGTTGAACTCCAATCAGCAAGATACACATTCCCTTTT
Source organism: Stenogyne calaminthoides (assembly GCA_037126765.1). Lineage (NCBI taxonomy): Eukaryota > Viridiplantae > Streptophyta > Magnoliopsida > Lamiales > Lamiaceae > Stenogyne > Stenogyne calaminthoides. Next base: position 21,144,882 of record JBBCBC010000007.1, on the reverse strand, counting down.
CTTGTACCAGTCAGTAATATTTTCTGTGATGTATCATCTTTCACAAAACATAAGTTCTTAGAGAACTCAACATTAAAACCTTTATCACAGAATTGGCTAATTGAATGCAAATTATGCTTCAATCCAGATACATATGAAACACCATGGATATGAACTGAGTCGATTTCCAAAGTTCCATATCCTTCAGTCTGTCCCTTGGAGTTATCTCCAAAAGTGATATGTGGGCCTCTTTGTTCAACATAGTCACTGAGCATCTTCTTGAATCCTGTCATATGTCTTGAGCATCCACTGTCAAGATACCATACACCAGGAGCTTTTTCATCTCTACTCATCAGTGCCATGTGATCTTTCATCAGCTTAGTTCCCTTGTTTTCCTCCTGAAAAACAGATCAATTCTTAGGTACCCAATTTGTGTAGGGTCCTACAAGGTTAGCTGTACCTTTCGGAATCCAAATTTGTCTGACAACTCTAATCACTTTAGAGTGGCTAATCTGTCTTCCATAAACATCAACATACACATCTACTACTCTTGGGTGCCTTAGCGGTTTTACGTGTATGTGTGCTCGCTTTAGCATGAACATGTGCCTTTGAGTTTTTCTTTGGTTTCAGGCCTTACATTTCAATTGCTTTGGCTTCATCTTGACCAATCTAAATCTTTGATGACTTGGGTTGGATAACCTTTACCCTTAGGCAAGTAGGGTTCGGGTTATGCGTGTTGAAATCTGGGTCTTTTCGATTGTCTTTGAAGACTTGGTTTCTTCGATTGAGAATGTCTCTCTTGAGTGTTTCTCATCCGAGGATTCCTCCGATGGTTCAATGTGGATCCTTTTCGTGTTTGCATTCTTAGCTTTGAGGCTTTGAAGTACTTACTGAAATTTTCCAACGGATTGCTCGTGTTTTCTAGCCTTTACCTGAGGTTTGGGCTTTCCAACCAGATCATTCAGTTTTACTGAGACCATAGGTCTTTTTCCCTTGTCTACAACCTTGGGCATTCCTTCAGCAATTGTACTGTATAGAGTGTCTTTTGCAATGTAGTCTAGATTGACTAACTTTCTCTCCTCAGAGTCGGTTGGTCATCGGACTTAGAAATTCTGCTCTAGGATCAATTCTCTCATCTTCTGTTCCTCCTCGATTCACCACGATGAAATTGGAATGGTCCTGAGAGACCACTCTCCACATCGCTCATGTTTAGAATACTGGTGAGCTGCATTCTCGATCTCCTCCAAATCATAGTTCTCCACCGAGAACATGGGAAGTTTTTAGAAGACATTTTATCCGGATCTTTTGAAAAGAAAAAAAATTCAAGAAATAAGATCAGTTCAGATAGACCACAAGTATTTTTAGAAAAATAAAACTTTGGTCAACACAGTAGGTGGTCAAGTTGAACCACTGCTTTGATACCACTTGTTGGTCCCGGTGCAAACGAGTCTTACACGTGTATGGGGGGGATACACGTGTTCAGTATTTTTAAAACTTTTTTTTCTTCTTGAGGTCGACTTGGGTCGATATCAAGATTAGGTTACGAGAAGCACAGATCGCTCTGAGTCAAAGTCTCTCGAGACAGTGATCCCGAAATCTTTCGAGATACCTCGAGATAATCCCAACCGAGTCCTAAGTGTCGAGATCCCGAGTTGCTTGGATCGGATAACTAACTTCTTGAACCCTCGAAGAGTATGTTCGGTTTGGTAACTATCTTCTCTAGCTACTTTCATGATCTGAAATGGTTGGACCTTAGTTTATACTCGTTTTAAGCTTTCTTTGAAAAACCTTACCTTTATGAAATAGTGATTAAGCCGTGATTTCAATTTTCATGCAACTCCAATTGATTCCATTCCAAATATCGATTGAAAAGTATGCTTTCAAAATCAAGTCAATGCAAAAATTAAATACAAATAAAAAAGCGATAAACAACACAAAGAATTATAGTGGTTCGGAGACTTCAAGCTCCCCTCGTCCACTCTCTCGATCCTCGGAGAAAATTCACTAATCACTTCGAGCTTTTACGACTACCTCGCGTAGTTTACTTACTCAACTTCGTACCGAGTTTTCGACTACTCCACGTAGTTTACTTACTCAACCCGACCTTGAGCTTTACGACTACCTCCGTAGTTCACTTACTCAACACAAACAAGCTTTGGACTACCCCAGAGCTTACTAACTTCTCCTCTGAGTTTTACAATACTCAGCGTAGTTTACTAGCTCTTAACAACTCTTCTCACCAACAAACACACTCCAACTACCTTCTCAAGGGTTTGGGGTTTCTCGGTTGGTTTCCAACTAGGATGAGATATCCTTTACAATGAAGTACAATGCAAAGGGTTAGGATATCTCGACTAAGCTTTGGATAAATCTTATCAAGCTAGGCTTAGTATAGTGAGGTCTCTTCAATATAGAAGCACTTGGGAAATTCTAGGTTTTTCGAGTGCTTTAACTTTTGCAAGAATAAGTTTGAGCTTCATGAGTTGCGTATAAATTTCCCGTAACCTTACAATGTAGAGGGTCACTAGTATTTATAGGCATACACCAAGGTCACTTTTGAAAACTATCCGTTGGAGAGATAGATTCGTGAGTTTTCTCTTATGGTGTGTGAGGAACGGCTATATTTAGGGTTTGAAACTCCCTAACACGTTTTAGGCAATAGCCTTTCATGTAGCTGGTCTTCACTTTTTGCAGTCTGGAAATTTTGTACTTCTGACATCTTTTTCTGCGACCTGTCATTGTCAGTGTCAGTTTGGTACAGTGTTGTCTTCCTCTTTTTGACTTTTGTCTCCAGTTAAAGGTAGACACCTTCAACGGCTCTTTTGGTTACAAACTCTGAGTTGATATAACCTTAACAACACTTCTGACTTAGTTCCTTTTGTCTGCATTTGAATGTCTTGGCAAATATCTATTTCTCTAAGGAATCGCGATCTTCTCAGTATTGCATCCTTCAGATAGATATATTCAGTGCCTCGGAACATTCAGGTTCATACTGAGCATTCAGTACATTACTGAGTCTTCAGTAATTACTGTGCCTTCAGTATTCTTGATCTTCAGTATTCAGTCTTCAGTCTTGCGTCTTCAGAGTGTTCAGAGTCTTCTGAGTCTTCAGGGTCTTCTGAGTCTTCTGAGTTTTTAAAGTTATACTGACTGATAAACTGAATCTTCATGCTGAGTCTTCAGTTACTCAGTATCCTACTGAGTCTTTAGTATCTCAGTTTCATACTGAGTCTTCAGATACTTCAGTTTCATACTGAAACTTCAGTTTCTTCAGAAACATACTGAGTTCTTCAGAATCTTCAGAACCTATCCTGAACTATATCTGCTGACTATACATTTTGCAGATAACATCCTGAATACTCTAAAACTGAATCCTGACTCAACTATCAAGATCATTCTGAACATGTCATACTTAGGGGTTTCGGGATCTTAATCAAAATCATATATCTTTTATTAAATTCATCTCCCAACACTTATTATCGCAAAGTTTAAGCACTCGAAAAACCCAGAATTTCCCAAGTGCTTTATATTGAAGAGAGCTCATTTAACTAAGCCTAGCTTGATAAGATATATCCAAAGTCGAGATATCCTAGCCTTTGCATTGTTCTTTATAGTAAAGGATATCTCATCCAAGTTGGAAACCAACCAAGAAACCCCAAACCCTTTAGAAGGTAGTTTGAGTGTGATTGTTGGTGAGATTGGAGTTGTAAAGAGTGAGTAAACTACATTGAGGTAGTCAGAAAGCTCTAGAGGAGAAGTTAGTAAGCTACTTATGGTAGTCTTAAAGCTTGTGTGAGTTGAGTAAGTAAACTACAGAGGTAGTCAGAAAGCTCAAGGTCGGGTTGAGTAAGTAAACTCTGAGGGGTAGTCGAAAACTCGGGGCGAGTTGAGTTAGTAAACTACTGAGGTAGTCGGCTCAAGGAAGTGATTAGTGAATTTCTCAAGAGATCGAGAGAGTGGACGTAGGAGCTTGAGTCTCGAACCACTATAAATTGTTGTGTTCTTTTTTGCTTTACATTTTTGCTTGATTTATCTGTTGCATCACTGAGTTTTGAAAGCATATTTTCACTGAAATTTCAGTTGGAATCAATCCACTGAAGTTGCATATAATTGAATCACAGCCTAATCACTATTCCATTAAAGGAAGGTTTTCAGCAAAAGCTTAAAACGCAGTATAAACTAAGGGCCAACCATTCAAGACATCCGAGTAGCTTGAACAGATAGTTACCAAACTGAACTTACTCTTCCGAGGGTTCATGAAGTTAGTTCTCTCGATCCAAGCAACTCAGGATCTCTGGCTTCGATTACTCGGTTGGGATTATCCGAGGTTTACGGCAGCTTCGAGATCATGTCTCATTAGACTTTGACTCAGAGGGATTTGTGCTTCTCAGGACCAAATCATCAGGACAACCTGACCCAAGCTTACCTCAGTAAGAAAAAGTTTTAAAAAACACTGAACACGTGTATTCCCCCCATACACGTGTAAGACTCGTTTGCACCGGGACCAACAAGTGGTATCAGAGCAGTGGTTCAACTTGACCACCTGCTTTGTTGACCAAAGTTTTATCTGCTAAAATACTTGTGGTCTATCTGAACTAATCTTATTTGCTGAATTCTTAAAAGACTCAGATAAAATGTCTTCTAAGAAACTTCCCATGTTCTCAGTGGAGAACTATGATTTATGGAGATCGAGAACGCAGCTCACCAGTATTCTAAACATGAACGAATGTGGAGAGTGGTCTCTGAAGGGCCATTCCAATTTCTTGTGGTGAATCCCGGAGGAAATGTAAAATGAGAGAAACGATCCTAGAGCGAAATTTCCTAAGTCCGATTGACCAACCCGACTCTGAGGAGAGGAAGTTAGTCAATCTAGACTATATTGCTAAAGACACACTATACAAAGACAATTGATGATGGTGTGACGGGAATGATCTCTCCTTTTAATCTTTAAAAAGAAATTTGGGATACACTATCAGAATGTGCCAAGGCACGATCATATCAAGGAAAACAAACTTTTAGTTGCAATTGGAAAGTTTGATAGTTTTGAAATGGAAGAAGGTGAATCTATTGACAAATTAGAAGTCGATTCACTAAAGATTATGAATGATCTAAATGCACTTGGAAAGAAATATCCACAGAGAGAAGTTGCATTGAAAATTCTTAGAGGTCTTTCTAAGAAATGGGATATACATGCAATGGTGATTGAAAACACCAAAAACATTAATTCAATGCCATATCAACAAGTCTTCTCAAATTTGAAGGCCTATGAGTTAAGTAATTGATAAGAAATCTAAAAAGGTCGACAAAAAAGATGATTCATCATCTAGTAAAAAAATGTGGCTTTTAAAGCCAAAGATAAAACACAATAAAACTAGAGAGTTCGAGAACTCCTTGCTAAAAAATCGATGAGCTTAAGGATAAGCTAGCACCGATGGCAAGGAGGTTTGAAAAAGACTTAATAGTGGATATGGAAAATACAAAAACTATTACAGAATCACAGTGCGGAAGAAACCCGAGGGATGATCAACCGAGAAGAAGAAGGACACGAAGTTCGAGGGATCTTCATCCAAAAGGAAGGACTCCAAGTCCAAAGAAGAAAGTGATCGATGATGATGCCAACAGATGCTATAATTGCCAAAAGAAAGGTCACTTCCAAAGATGATTGTCCGGATCGAGTGCTAAGGAGAGAAGAGAAAGGCAAGCTAAAAGAGACAAGAAGTTCTCTAGCAAAAGGCCATGCTTGCGGAAGAAGAACATTCTCGAGGAGGATCTAGCTCTTCGGGATGAAATATTCTCGTGACAAAGGAAAAGTGATGACATCCGGCGATGGCCATTGAGGAGGTAAACTCTTCTTTCTCATTTGTTGCTCCTACACTAGCACAAGAGTTGTCAAGTTCAATCAGAAACAATCATTTTGACACGATGGATTCTTTTAAGAGTCTAATGAAGGACTATCTTTGTTTTACAAGAACCGCTAAATGAAACTCAAGAGCGTAATAAAGAACCGAAAATTTGAAAATCTAAAATGGAAAGACTCTAAAGAATACCGAAATCACTTCTCAATTAATTGGAGCTCTTGATGAACTGGATGTTAATTGAAAAGTACAACTCTCGAAGAAAGAGAAGTTGATAGTGACCCTAAATCGAAAAGCTAGAGAAATCCATTTGAAGAGATTCAAATTGATCGAACTAAGTTCAATGACCTCTCCGAGAAGCATGAAACTCTGAACTGTGAGGATAGTGCATAGAAGAAGCTAACTCTATTGAATCTGCATCTAAAGTAATAGATGAAATTCAGAGTTACCGTGGATCTGCCACTATAAAATCTCGGATTGGGATACATTCCGGGGGAACCTCACAAAAGTCATCTCGAATCTTTGCATCAAGTAGCAAGAAGACAATCTTTGTAAAACCGATGGCACCTACACTTCATAATCAAGAAATGCCCAAGGTTGTAGACAAGGGAAAAGGACCCATGGTTTCGGTAAAAATGAATGATCGGTAGGAAAGCCTAAACCTCGGTGAAGGCTAGAAAACTGAGCACTCGATTAAGAAATTTCGAGCAAGTACTTGAAGCCTCGGGCTAAGAATGCAAACACGAAAGGATCTACACTCGAACCATCGGAGGAATCTTCGGAAGAGAAACACTTTCGATGAGACATTCTCAATCAAGAGACCTGAATCCTCAGATATCTTGAAGACCAAAATTTCAAGACAGTAATCTGAACCCCCACTTGCCTAAGGGTAAAGGTTACACAAGCCGAAGTCAACAAAGATTCGGACCGGTACATAAAAAGCTAAAGCAAATGAACAAAAGGCCCGAACCAAAGAAAAATTCAAAAGCTCATGTTCATGCTAAGGCTAGCACTCATACACGTGAAACCGCTAAGGCACCCGTGAGTAGTAAATGTGTATGTAGATGTTTATGGAAGACAGATCGACCACTCTAAAGTGATTAGAGTTGTCGCAAGATTTTGGATTCCTAAAGGTACAACTAACCTTGTAGGACCCTACAAAAATTGGGTACCTAAAATTGATCTATTTTTTCGGGAGAAAAACAAAGCACCGAGCCGATTAAAGATCACATAGCATTGATGAGTAGAGATGAAAAAGCCACTGATGTATGGTATCTTGACAGTGGATTCTCAAGACATATGACAGATTCAAGAAGATACTCAAGTGACTATGTTGAACAAAAAAGGCCCTCGGATCACTTTTTGGAGATAACTCAAGGGATACATCTTGAAGGATATGGAACTTTGGAAATCGACTCGATTCATATCCATGGTGTTTCATATGTATGTATCGATTGAAGCATAACTTGCTTTCAATAAGCCAATTCTGTGATAAAGGTTTTTAATGTTGAGTTCTCTAAGAACTTATGTTATGTGAAAGATGATATCTCATAGAAAGTATTACTGACTGGTACTAGAAAAGGAAATGTGTATCTTGTCGACCGGAGTTCAACTCCTAAAGATACATGTTTGGTTGCTAAAAAGTTTCACAAATACCGATTGGTTATGGCATAAAAGAATGAATCACACGAATTTCAAAACCCCTAATAAGCTTGCAAGATTTGCTCTTGTGAGAGGTTGCCCTAATGAAGTGTTCAAGAAGGAACATATTTGTGATGCGTGTCAAAAGGAAAACAAATTAGAGCATCATTTAAAAGCAAATAAGATGTTTCTCTCTGAAAGAATACTTCGATTCTCGTGATATGGATCTTTTGGTCCTATAACACCGCGAGCACTAATGGCGAAATACACATTGGTAGTAGTTGATGACTATTCAAGATATATTGGTCATATTCTTACTCGAGAAGAAAGAAACTCGATAAAAGCGCGAGAATTAAAAGGCTCGATTATTGAGAAAAATCGAGTGTGGTCAAAATCGATCCGACAAGGAACCCAATTTATAAATCATATCATATCGATTATTGTCAAAGAAATGGAATTACTCATGAAACATCAACTGCAAGGACCCTCAACAAAATGGTGTTCTTTGAAAGAAGGAACATGACTCTACGAAAAGAAGCCTTCCAAGGACAATGATAAATCAAGTCGATATTCCTAAAAGATTTTGAAATTTGAAGCCAACATCGCATGCTATTCACCGCATCGATCCATCTTGACCAAGAGTCAAGGCAAAACACCTTATGAGCTTTGGAATGAAAGAAGCCTCTTGTTTCTTTCTTTCGTGTGTTTAGTTGCAAGTGTTTCATACACAATAATGGTAAAGATCAGTTGAAAACATTTGATAGCAAAGTCGATGAAGGAATATTCTTAGGGTATTACGAAATCGAAAAGCTTTCGAGAGTTTACAACCGAGGACTCTTATTGTGGAGGAAACACCTCATGTTGTTTTTTGATGAATCTACTTGTGTTAGGAAAAAAGCAGAACATGATCTTGTAAGAACCCACCAAGAGGATCACCAGATTAAGCCCGAAAAAGAATGACAAATCATCCATTTGAACACGAAAAGAAGAAGTCATTCACATTCTACGATTGGAGTGACTCGGACTCGGATAAAGAAGTTCGAGGATGAAACTCGGGATGGTGAGACTCGGAAAGCCAACACACCAAGGTGACAAATCAATGAGCAGACACGATTCGGACTGCGGTATGTGATGCCAATGAAGATGAGGTCAATTTGAGGCAAAATTCGAATCTATCAACCAAAGGGGAACAAATGTCTCGACAATGTTCAGATAAATTTCCCCCTATAAGATGATTCTCTTTCTCCTTTTATTGTTCCCGAAGTTTCTTGAATTAAGCGAACCTAACATTTCAAATGTTGAGGATACTATTGAAGGGGGAACATCTAGAAGAAGATGGTTGGATAGTCATCCTACAAGTCGATTGTGGGTGATCTAATCAAAGGTGTCAAAACAAGAAGGTTCCATTGTGAGAGTGCACTATTCTGCTGCTTCCTATCGGAAAAAGAGCCCTCTTGATTGGTGAAACTCTACAAGATTCTCATTGGATTCTTCTTGCTATGCAAGATGAAATTTGAATCAATTCTCAAGAAATGAAGTATATGGGAGCTAGTAGATAGACACGAAAGGCACAATGTCATTGGAACCAAATGGGTTTTCAAGAATAAAAGAGATGAAAACAACAACATTGTAAGAAACAAGGCAATCTAGTTGCACAAGGTTATTCCCAAGAAGAAGGCTTGGATTATGATGAAACCTTTGCTTTTGTGCAAGACTAAAACCATCAGTTGTTTCTTGCATATCTTTCGCCCACATGAAGTTCACGATCTATCAAATGGATGTGAAAAGTGCATTTCGAATCGGTGTGCTTAAAGAAGAGGTTTATGTAGAACAACCTCCACGGTTTCCAAAAAGAATGACCAAGTTTACAGGCTCGGAAAAGCTCTGTATGGTCTTAAACAAGCACCCAGAGCATGGTATGATACTCTTTCTCGGTTTCTTCTGCGACCATGGTTTTTGTCAAAGGCTGTTGATAGAACTCTATTAAGGATAGAAGATGGGAAGATATCTTCTTTGGTTCGGATATATGTTGATGATATCATCTTTGGATCTCCAAATCATCGGTTGTGTGAAAAAGTTTTCTACACTGATGAAAGCAAGTTTGAGATGTCTATGATGGGGAGATGAATTTCTTTCTAGGTCTTCAAGTGAAACAATCAAAGGAAGGAATCTTCATCAACCGTGCAAAGTACACCGAGATCCGATTGCCAAATATGGTGTATAAGTGCAATGCGTTAAATTCCTATGAATACTAACTACAAGATGGATCCCGATTAAAGGCAAATCGATGAAGTCATCTTTGATTATAGAGGAATCATTGGATCATTGCTCTATCTCACAATGACAAGTAGGCGGATATAACATTTCTTTGTTGGGATATGTGCAAGATACCAAGCTAATCCTAAGGCTAGTCACATGGAGAAGTGCCAAAAAGATCTTGAAGTATCTTAAGGGCACAATGAATAGAGGATTATGGTATCCGGTGATGATAACCTTGAATTAACGGTTTACTCGGATCTTTGATTATGGAGGTTCTTGAAATTGACGAAGTCCACTACAGAACTTGTCAATTTCTTGGAGGTAAGCCGATATCTTGGTTTTCAAAAGCAATAGACCTCGGTAGCAACCAAGTCTTTTAAAGTGAATACATGGTCGCAGGAACTTTCGTTGTGCATTCTTTGGCTCGGATACAACAATTAAGGGATTATAAAGTTGTAGCCAATGAAGTACCAATATTTTGTGACAATAATAGTGCCATTGCTATTTCACAAAAATCCCAGATTACACGGATGCAAGCATGTGGATATCGAACATCACTTCATCGGAGATCATGTCGAGAAAAAAGGACATCGGGATGGAGAAAATTCATCTTGTAGATAAGAGAGCCGATATCTTGACTATACCTTTTGGTTTGAATCAAGATTTTCAACTATCGATTGAATTAGGGATGTTGGATCCGGTGTATAGAGTAAAATCGAAAAATTGAAGGTTTTCGGATGCATGAAGTTTTCTCGAAATTCTACTAAGAAACTTCGGGGATAAAATGGAAATCTTGATGGAGTCTCGAAACTTCATTTATTGAAGGTCGATGCTTTCGAAGCTTCTCGAACCCTTCGATGCTCGATTATCATCTTGACATTTTATCAAAGGTCAATACTCGGTAAGGCCGATAGAGGAAATTAGTCCAAGAAGTAATGACTAATGCGACTCATTTATTGCTTAAAGTGAAACTCAAAATCATTCGCATAAATACAAAACACCGAGGAATGTTTTTGGGAGGATCTTTGAAATTCAAGAAGGTCAATCATTAAATGCTCTGTTACATTTAATCACCAATGAAGTTAAAATGGCGGCTTACTTTTTGGGGATCGACCTTTTCATACCCATTAATCGTGGATTAATCTTAACCGCTTTTTTCACCTAACGGTATGACTTCCCACGATCACAAAGTTATTTAATCCTTTTCAGCCATTCAAGCCAAAACTTTATCAAACCCCCGTTCCCAAAATCCTCTGCAAGAAAATCCCTTTGCCCGTAAAACCCAAACCCTAAATCTTCAAATCTTCAAAATCTCAAATGGCCCCTACCATTTTTAGAGATTAGCCAAGACGAATAAGCCATGGTATGAATATGTAGTGTCTCTGGAGAGCACGTCAAATGCCAAGCACGAAGAAGAAGCTCACTTAATCGATTAAGCGTGAACCGATTTAACCTCGTCAAAAATCGACCCGTGAGGAGTATACCCGTGAGGTAATAGAGTTTGTTGCAAATATGGAAATCGATGAGGAAGATTGTATAGAATCTAAGATTTCTATTTTGCATCTCGAACAATCAATGAAATATGTAGATTTTATTAAGAACTATATATAGTCCCAAGCATCCCCGAGCGATGTATTTGAGTTGTCGATAGGGAGATGATCCTCATTGTATATGTTGGGATGGGAGGCAGATTATCTTGACAAATTTGCCGAAAACCTATTAACTTTGAGGCAACTCTGCCAAACCGGCATCTACAACCCGAAATCTGAGTGTTGATGGATATTGTGGGAAAGTGCATCATGAGTCGATCTGGAAGCTTCGAGCGGATCGGCCTCCCAAACTCCGTGATGGCGTTATTGAGACTCACCCACCAAGGATTTTCAAGTTGAAATATTTGATCAAGGTGGTGATTGAGCAAGCAAGGTCATAAAAAAGGGAGGATGATGGGGCAATATCTATCAAAGCGTAATCCTCCACGCTACCAAAATTGCATTCGTGCGGAGATGTCTTGGAGAGGAGGAGGATATTTTTTGCCAACTCTACCCCATTCCCTAAGTCCAAAGTGATGTTCAAGCTCATTCTTTGCGAAGAGGACTTTCAAGGAAAGAAAGAGAAGAAAGTGGAATCACCGGTTGCGGAAAAGGAAACCCAACAAGCCGGGGGAAGGTGTTGTTGGAAGCCAGAAGAAAAGTGAGAAATTGAAGGTAAAACCCTGCTCCTAAAAACAAAAAGGATGGTGGTTCTCAGCGATGAAGATGAAAAAAGTGAGGGTGAGGAGATTCACTGAGCCAAACTGCTCGAAATCGCCATTACATGTTTTGGCTCGGTATCTCAAAGGCATAGGATCAAAATGGAGCAAGTCTTCTCGAGGTTCTTGAGACTTCACTAAGCTCGCATAAATTTTCTCCAAAATTTCCAAGGACCTCGAGACCGTCGAGAAAGTTCAGATTCCCTCGAGAGATGAGATCATGAAGATGCCTTTTACCGCCGAGGAGATGCCCAATTCTGATTGCCAGATATGCCGCTCCAGTTCTCGGATCAGCGGATATTCCCCCGATGAACTGAAGAGCTCCCCGAGTGAGTTGGATTGACAAATTAGACCCGGCCCGATATCAAGAAAGGATAATGGAGACGAATCGGGCGAAGCGGTTCATTTCTTAATTTCGATCTACACTCGGCCGAGCTCATTCCTGACCTCAAGACATCTTCTTTGATTGAGGTCAGCGGTCTTTACATCCTCAACCAACTCTTCCCGGAGATGCTTAATATTGCTTCATTTAGGGGAAGGCGAGTGGAGCAGGGAGACAACTTTTCTCACCGATTCTCGGGAGTTGAGGAAAACCAAGCTCGGATGAAAATCTCGATTTTGATGAGCTTGTGAAGAGGAAGGTGGCTGAGAGAAATGCTAAAGTTGGTGCCCCAAGCTCCATTGACAAATCTCATGATGGGGACCAACAAGGGGATGATGAGAGTCAATCTCAGAAGGAGAAAGACTAACTGATCTTGTCGATCAAACTGCCGTTGAACATCCTCGATCGTTAGCCTTCAGTAACTTTTGGCACAATTAATAATTATGCCGAGTTTACTGAAGTTCCTACCTTTAAATCAGAATGTCGACATGCGGATCGAGGCTCAGTGGACACCCAAGCCTGGTGAAGTCCTGATTCAAAATCAAGCTCGTGTTGACCGAGACTCAGGATGAAGAGCTAACTCAGGAGGCACAGCAGATCAGTAATGCTCCTGAGATTGATCTCACCCCGGTGATGGAGAAATTAGAGAAGGTTGAGCCAATTCTGAACAAAATTGCTCAAATGGAGGAAGTTTTGGCCAACCAATCTTAAGATTGAAGGATTGAGTACTCTTGAATCGATCTTCGCTTCAAGGGTCTATGACAAAAAAGCTAACTCCATGGAAGCAAAGCTAAAAAACAAGATGGAGGGGGTCAGTGAGCTTAATCAGTAAAGCAAAAAGCATCGGGAAGCGGTATGATTAGAAGCAAAAAGTTGGTTGAGAGAATGAGATTCTTCTTTGATGGAAGAGCAGCTGTTGAGAAATGAGCTCAATGCTGCATGAATGACAGATATTTCAAGGAAGCTCTCTCAAGCCAATTTACATACATGCGGAAGAAGTTCTCTGTGCTTGAAGAACAACCTTAGGCGGCTAGAAGGAAGCGAATCGGA